>OX465088.1:39536317-40244344 GCA_949987675.1 Chymomyza fuscimana | reverse complement strand
GACGTCCAAAGAAACTAATTTTAACTCTCCGTCGGACACCTTGAGGTTAAGAATTTATTCCTTGATGCGCATTCTGACCTCCTAACTTGAAAATCGTTTGTTTGAGTGTCTGTGCTATCACTCTTTCATAAAATAAAGTTTTCGCGGTCTTCCTTATCTTCATTACCATTTATTTTTCTTTTGTACTATTGCCGCTAGATGGCGCAAGCAAGTTGTTGCCGCTAGATGGCTAAAGCAAGTTTCTCATAAGACAGATCCGCGACGCATAGCTCTATCATAACTTAGTTTAAGATTCATTGGCTGTAAACACAGTACTTTGGTACGATATTATTTGGTTTTCCTCGATCTTATGATCTCCCATATCTCAGCGCTCAAACGGAGGAACGGACAGAAGCGGCTACGGCTAAACCCACGCGTGCATTGATGCTGTTCAATATTAAACAGAGTACTTCATGTGGTCGAAAATGTTTGCCCCACCTAAAATACCCTTTCTATGCTCTACAATAGCCTGGCAACCAACCGTTAGCTGCCTTATTGTTGTTACTTAGTGCGTGCCTCTCCCATTGAATTTGGGTAGCACAATTGATTACGCAGAATGCGGTTAGCCAGTCCCAGTGAGAGACACAACATTCCCCATGGGTCCCATACATATGGGATGACTTTTCTGCCAGTTACAAGGAACTGCTGTTTGCTCCTTATGTTTTTTTCCAAAATTGATTGATTGCTGCTCTGAGATATATCTACTTTTGACTGCTGCTACAAACTGTCAACAAGATTTGGAAAACAAACAGAAGGCATACGTCAAACTGGCCCAATGCCAATGCGAACAATTGCCAAGACAATGACCCAGGCCAGTTCGAGTGAGATGGCAAGCATTGGACAACAATTGCAAAAACTGAAACAGAAGGAGGAGTTTTTGATAATGTGTATATGTGTGTGTGTGTGTGTGTGCGTGTGTGCGTGTGTATCTGTGTGTATTGAGGAACGGTCCAGTGGCATGCACAAAAATGTCAGCTGTCCGGTTTTGTTGCAGCTCTAGTTGTCGTCATCGTTGTTGTTGTGGCTGCCACGGAAGCAAGCCCACTATTAGGCCGTACAAGAAATGCCCACACTTTGGACTCTATTGGTGTGTGTTTTTTTTTTTGGTGAGTGTGCGTGTGAATATGAGTGTGAATTGGCAACTGGTAATCTGCAAAGAAGGCTTTGCGCACATGCAAATAGTCATGCACTGAGAGAAAAAAGTGGGCATATAATTAAAGATGATATCTTTCTTAGCTGTGGAGATGAGGAAAATATAGAAAGCATTAACACCGGTTATGCAACTTTCCCGCACTTCTTAGAAAGTACATGGAAAACCAATTTTGACCTGCTTGCTTTTATTGAATCCTCGACTATGTTTTAGCAAACGCAAACGTTAAGCCCCCAATTCCACCCTTTACCTTACTTTAAACAATTGTTAGACAACAAAATGGGGCTTTAGGTATCTGGATGATCTTGGCTTGCAGCGAGTAGCCTATCTAACTTCGCCTGCCTAAACCGTTGACATCTTTGACATCTTTGAAATGCCGTGGCAAACACAGGATTTCTGTTTCCCAAACAAGGGAAATGAAGAAATCAAGAATTAATGTTGACAGATAGCATGATATCTTATCAGTTGTTTGGTACAGGGTCTCTTCTATATGTTTCGATCCAGAGTCCAAGGGACCAAAACACACAGACCATGATGTACTAGAGAGCTGAAGGAATCCAGGCTTCGGAAATCATTGTAATTTGAAAGAACGCTTTGTTGCGCGGCTATAGAAATAGGGGATAGACAGGTAGAGAATTCTGGGTGGAGGACAGCCCTTTTTGGATTAATCATATAATGTCATGCCACTTTTCAAGAACTGATTTATTTATGTAATTATAAAAAAGAATCAATACTGAATTACCAAATAAATTATAGCCAGAGCTACAGAGGGTTTCAGGCTGGTTTTTGGCTGATGTCCATGGTATTTTCAAGATGTTTTTTGAAGTGTTGAATATTGAAGTTATTGGGCTCTGTCAGCCTTTGTATAGGAAATGGAATATTTAAGAAGGTAAGAAGGTGCAACGTAGAGGCTTTAATTGCAGTAGTCTACGAGGTGATCTATCTTTTGAATATAGTAATAATTTCCCTGACTGACTATTTTGTCAGTCGCCCCTGGACGGTGCATGGGGATCTCTATCAATAACTGTTCGAAGAGAACAAGGAACTACTGTTTATAGCCGAATCCGAACGGCGGTGTCTTTAATTAATAGAGATTTTCTTGGGCAAAATCTTTTAAATAACATGAAGTCAATATGATTCAATGTGGCTTTAAATGATTTTTGAATTGTCTTAAATTTTGAAAATTTTTTGAAGGCAGTCTGAAGACCTACGTTGCTTCGGCTACAAACCTTTTATAATTTAGAAATAATTTTTACTTTATACTTAATTAAATAAATAAATAAAAATAATTCTCCCTAATTGTACTAAAAGATTTTGTTGGCTCACAATATTTTTGTAATTTTGTTTTAAAGGCAACTAAAACATCCCTGATTATGATAAGATAAGACCCTTGTTGACCTATAAGCTATTTTGGGAAGTCAATCTTTTGAAAATTTTTTTTAAAAAAACAATCTTAAAATGTCACACTACCATTATTATAGATAAAATATTATTTTTTATATAAAATAAACTCATAACAATTTGTAAAATTTTTAGCAGTTTGTAGTAAAATAAAAAAAAACTTTAAATTAAAATAAAGCCTTTACATAGGTTACACCGGTTGACCCCTGGGGGAGTCACACATAGACTAGGTATTCTTTAGTGGTAAGTAAGCCTTTACAAAACTAATAATAATATTTTTGGAAATTTATATTATTATAATCAGTTACTGTTTAACTTTCACTTTGTTTTTTTTTAATTTTAAAATGATTTATCTTTCTCTTAAAAATTAAATGAATTAAGCGCAAAAAAAAAAATAATTAAAATCGGTAACTCCTATAACACTATTTTACACGAAAAATGAACCGTAAAATTCGTAAAAAGTGCATTTTAGGGTAATTTTGGGTCGAGAAACACGAAAATGGCAATCATTTTTTTTTCCAAGAACCGTTTTCGAGATTTATTCGAAAAACATGATTTTGGGCACTTTTCAGTTATTTGTCAATATCTCGTGAACAAAACCGACCATTTTTCAAAATTAAAAATTTTCGGTTTGCTTTTTATTAAATAATCTTTATGAAAAAAAAAACCCTAATGGGAAATCCCAAATGGGATTTTTTTTTCATATGGTTTTGTCATTTCGTGCAAAATTTTTTTGGATTCTGCGTATAGGCCTTAACGAGAAAAAATTTTTGTTAAGCTTTACGCTAGAGACAATGCTTTTACGAACATTTCGAGCCTAAGATCTTCGAAAACGGATAGGAACTGTTGATGTTGTGGAACCATGAACTGACACTTTTTTTCGACTTTGGTTGCATGTAACTTCAATAATTTTTACTTAATCCGTACATATCATCGTAAAGAACACAACAATACCTTTCGATCTAATTTTCTTTCATGTCGATACACATTTTTTTTCACGAGATATTGACGAATAACTGAAAAAAGTGCCCAAAAACATGTTTCTCAAAAAAATCTAGAAAAGTAAACATACCTCCTTGGAATAGAAGAATGAAAAATAAAAATTTGCAATTTAAAAAAAAAACAATTTTAACATTTTTAAAAATATTTTTTTAAATTTAATTTTTTTTTAATATTTTTTTTAATAATTTTTAATAATAATAATAATAATTTTTTAATTAAATTTATTTTTTTTGATCAAAAATTAAAATTTTTTAAATTTAAAATTTGATTGTTTTTTAAAATAAAACTTTGTCCAATTATCTTCATAAGTTTAGGAGACATGGCTTGTCAAGGCAACATATAAAAACGAAAATCTAAGTACTCAGTTATCGATAACTCGATAAGCAATCGGAATTTCGCAATAAAAATTGACGTGGTTAATAATTATGTAAAAATCATCAAAATCAAAGAGACCGACCTTAAAAGGTTTCCCGCTTCACTTATTTTTGCCAATATATAAAATTCCTTAAAAATCGTTTCGTCTTATATTTCTATTTGCTCTTTCTATTTCTTTTTATTAAAAGTGTAAATCTCTTTTCTCAGCTCCCATATTTCTCTAAGTGTAATCCATGCTAATTTCTAGAAAAAACAGTAGGATTTATGACAAAATGTATGTATGGCATCCTAAATAAATCCGCATAGCAATTTATAAGCAAAAATAAACTGTCAACAAATACAACAAATCATCAACAATAATAAACACCTATTGTCGCTAAGAACCATATCCATGAGATACTATGTGTGCATCAAAAAAAAAAGAAGGTTTTCAACGCTGTTCAAACATTTAAAAGGAAGGCAAGTCAAATCATATCGCTTGGAATGGGTAGAGAGCATGGTATAAATGTCACTTTGAATATGAATTTGCGCATGAGATGACGAACGAACCTAGCGTGAAACCAAATGGCAACAAAACTACAACAGACAAGGGACAATGTACAACAGACGTACTGCGTTCCAAAACTCCAAAACGATACATCATCAAAAAGCAACAGGACTCGCGCGCCGGCAGCTTGAATGTGGACGCGTCGCGACGGTGACGGCGACGCTGACGTTGACTGAGCCGGTGAATGAGACGGCGACGCAGCAAACTGCCACTGCTGCGCTATGGTGCGCCTTTGTGCCAAGTCAACATGATCTCATCTGTCATAGATCGATCGACCTGTTCAACAATACCAACAACGTAGTACCAAGCCAGCGTAGCGGGTCAGCAACATGAATTTGTTGAATTTGTTTTATTTACCAGCACTGGCAGGAGGCATGCCCAAGATAAAGCCTGAACCTGACGAGCAGCGGGTGTTCCAAACAAATTCACAGAGCTACATACATATACATAAGTAGGCATACATTCCATATTTTTAGTGTGTATCTACAAAATACAATTCAAATTTGTTGTCGGAGATTAAAACACATTTGTTAATTTGAATATGTTTCAAGATCGTTGCACAAATTGTGTTGAGTAGTGGAGGATTATAGTATTGTAGAGTATCTTCTCCTCTTATCTGTACGGGGTGTTGGTGTTTATGTGGCAGCTATTAAAGCGTGGGATTAGAGCTTGATGCGGGCCATTTGCTTGACAGCTTTGTCAGCAAGCCGAACGAAAAAAAAGGGACATCTTCTAAGTATATCCATGGGGGGGTAATGCATACATCTTTAATAGAGATATCCAACTATTTGCTAGGAAAATTATTTGAAACCGTTTTAAAACGTCACAGCAGTCATTTAAGTGTATAAAGTTTGGTTTTATTAGCCGACAAGGGCTGTCTTTAATCTACCACGAAAGCTGATGAGGGATTTCTGCGTATAGCCATAGGTAGTCGTTAAATTTTTAGAGGAGACATCCAACTATTTATGCAGAAAATCAAAACAAATGATATTGAAGTGACACTTTAAGCCAAATTGTAAAAAATTTTGAAGTTTTCTAGAGCTTGGTCGGAATTGTAAATTTTTTGTCTGAATCCCTTATATCCCATGCTGAAGAACATGACCTTAAACTACTGGCACAACTGAGAAGGAGCCATTATTAAACCTTCTTAGTTTGTTACACTACAGTTCCTTGCCATATTATTAGATCCAAACCTAGCTGTTCCCTTAAATGAAAAAATGGTTCACGAAACCAGAAATGCCTCTTTCTATACATTTTTATTTAGAAAAAGGGGATATTCTCGACTGGCCAGGAAAATCACCTGACATGAACCCTATCGAGAACGTCTGGAATTTTTTTGAATCTGAAGTTAGAATGAAACTCCTACAACGAAGCAAGATTCAATAAAGATTCTTACTGCTACTAGGAAACACAACCAAGATATGTTGGCTGCAAAAGGTGGTCACACAAAATACAGATTTTTTCTCAAACAAATTTATTTTTATGAAAAAAAAAATATATTTTTATGTATATAATGTATTAATTATCACTTTTGGTGTTTCAATATAAAATAGCCCTCTAAATCCCTACTTACTTGTTATCAGTAAGGAAAGCTTAATTTTTGAGCATATATCTAATAATATGGCACTGTAAAAAGTATACACAAAATTTTTTATTAGTTTCCATGGTAAAATCTTTAAAAATTTTTTCAATGGATGCATTTTGAGACTGCGAAAAAACGATTTCATCGATAACATATCCAACTCGAAATTCTATTACCATCGCCCATATGCTCAACTAAACTAACTAACTCTAGACCCTAACAAAAAGCTCATAGTTGGTAACAACATCCCAGCAGATCTCCAGTTCAATACAAATCCATAAAAAGCAGAGACCATCAACTTCTTAAAACGCAATAAACTCTACCATACAATATTTTCATTCCGCAGCTGAAGGCCTATAATTCTAATTATAAGTTTGCTGTAAATAACAATAATAATTTAATTTTTTTATTTTAGCATATTAAATCTAGTATTTAAAACTGAACTCGGATTAAAGTAATTAATATTATTCGTAATTTAGTTCAAATTTTTCGTAATTTTTAGGCAAATGAAAAAAATATTGTATGACATTTTAATACGTCTGAAAATTGCTTTAAGAAAGGGTCTAGCTGGATAAGGTACTGGAAACTGCACCCAGCGATTTTTGAAAACTAATGATGCAGTTCGAGGCATAAGGCAAAAAACTTTTTTCGCAAAATTTCAGTTTTTAAGCTTGTTGAGGCTTAATTTAAAAAACGTGTTTTTTGTTTTTATTTAATTGTGACTAAACTTGTGAATATTTTTGAATATTTTTTTGTAATTTTCAGCAAATTTTCGGAAAATATTTAAAAGAAATTCTTATTTGAGATGAAATTACTTTAAGAAATAATAATTTTTATAAAATATTTTAAAATGTTAATTCCGTGTATCTTTAATCTTTAAGAGTAAAGACTATATTTATGAACTTTTTCGCAAATACAAAACAGTTTTTCAAAAATCGTTTTTGACGTTTCTTATTAAAATCTTCAAATCTTTAATTCTAAATCTTCTGTTTTACTGAATTTTCTGATAAAAATTTCTAAAACTTTGAGTAATATGTCCGACGCGTCTTGCGAAAATTCCTTTTTCCCGGTATCACTTGTGGTGAGCACCATCTAATATCAATAAAAAACAACTTTTGATTTCACTTATATCCTGATTCGGTTCATGAACGAATAATCTGACGAAATAAAAATTTGTACTCATGCGTTGATGAGTTTTCTGAAAAACTGGAATTTTTGAAATTGAAAATCAGCTTTTTTAGGCCCAACAAAATTTTTTTAAATGTAAATTTCTTTGCTCCCGAAAAGATTTTAAGACTGTAAAGTAGCCTGCAAAAAAATAAATCGATAGGTGCGGTGATAAAGCTTGCTCAACGTAAGTTCTAGTGCTCAGATATTTAAAAAAAATTCAAGAGTACACTTATGTAGTATAGGAAAACGGAAAAATGTTTCGATTTTTTGACCATTATAAGTGTTAGAACCACATAAATATAAAAGTGGATGTTTTGAAAAAATCTCCCTATGTAAAGAAAGCATTCGGCTAAGTAGGTTCTAAAGTAATTAGAGTACATAGTACACGGCCCCTTAACTTCGACGTCTCTTAAAGTCACATTCGATTTGCCGACATCATTAAGGTAAGAAAAACTTTCAAAAACTCCAGTTGTAATGGACCACAATGGATGTAGTGCCCTGGCTAAGGTTTTAGTTCAATTGGTGTCCGGGGTGGATCCCGATTTCAGAAGTGTCTGACTTTTTTCAAAATATATGTAATGAGAATGAAGTATGGCAATGCTTTCGCAAATAACACAGCCACACAAAAAAAAGCGTCGTGATCCGGGGTTCTACTAACAGAGTTGGTCCAGCGCACAGTGGGAGAAACTGCCAATCTGGAGGCACGAAAAGAGAAATTTCAACTCTTAAAATTGGGAAATTTTTTTTTTCTCGCCAATTAATAAAAGCACACTGAGGTGATCGATAATAGCCCTTAAGTTTTTTCATGATATTTGGTCAGCTTTGAGCTTTCAAACAGAACATATGTTGCATTAGCTGGAAAACAAAATCTGTGCGGCATTTAATATTGTTTTGCAAAATGTAGTGTAAAAGTTACAAAAATTTTAATTTTTGGTTAATATTTTTTCCAGCTTCATGATATTTGGTATGTATTTTAAAAAAAAGATGGCGTACGTTAAAGTCGGGCGCAGACGACTTTGGAATACCCTGTACCACCACACTGCATTTAAGTCCGGTATATTGCTTAAGAATTCCAAAAGACATCTGATTTCAAAAATTGCAAACAAACGAAACAATACGAATTTTGTACAAAGCACGATTTTTTGACCGATTGGTCCTATGGGAGCTATATGATATAGTCAACCGATTTTGATCAAATTTGGTACAGTGCTTGGAAACTCTAAAAAACTTCTTAATACCAAATTTGGTTACAATATCTTCACAAACAAACGAAACACAACGAATTTTGTACAAAAAACAAATTTTCGACCGATCGATCCTATGGGACCTATATGATATAGTCAACCGATTTTGATAAAATTTGGTACAGTGCTAGGGGTTTCTAAAAAACTTCCGATTGCCAAATTTGGTTATGACATCTTCATAAACAAACGAATTATCCATCTAAAACTTTTGGTTTTTTCGAGGTCCTCTGAAACACCCCTATGGGAGCTGTATAATGTAGTCCCGATATCAAAAAAATAAAATAAACTTGTCTCCTATGGATTAATAAGGGATCTTATCTGAAAGTTTAGTTGCTCTAGCTCTTACCATCTCTGAGATCTAGGCGTTCATACGGACAGACGGACAGACGGACATGGGTATATCGACTTCTCTAGTCACTCTGATCATACTTTAGGTAACTTTGGGGGGTCTCCGACTTCTCCTTCTGTACGTTACATACATTTTCGGCTTGCACAAACACAATATACCCTTTGTACCATACGGTACAGGGTATAAATATATATTTTGCTTTCGTAAGAAATTGTGTTAGAAATTACCCTTTGCGTTTTTGGTATTCAGCATCATTACTTCAACTTCTGTAGAAAAAGATTATATGACGCCCGTCGTTCCCGTGGAAATTCTTTTTGTTCAAATTAATATAACGTATTGTCAATGCAAAATGTCTAATATCTCCCGCCACTGCTCATGATATTGTACTTTATAGACACCATCGTTTGCTTTTTCAACTGCTGAAAATAAATGCTTTGAGGACAAGTTAAAGGAAATTAACAATGTTTAGAGAGATTTCCGTAAAGTGAAAAAAAAAATGGAAAGAAAGCAACAGATCCTACGCCGTATTGGGTGAACAATGTGACCTTGACTAAGATGATGGATGGAAATATTTTTTTTCGGTATATATTCTTCTACTTTAAAGGGTCTACGAACACTTTTTTTTATTAATTTTTTTTTTTTAAATAAAGGCCTAATGGGATATCAAATGAAATTTTTTTTTTTTGCATTCTGCGTATAGGCCTTTATTTAAAAAAAAAAAGTTCCCCTATTTTGTTCCTTTTACCTTTACTACTTCGGGAAAAATATTGTTCTGAATATATTTTTATTATTTTAGAAGGTATTATTTTCGACCGTTTCTCCAGCTGTGCAGCGGGGCTATTTTCTAGCCTAACTTCAAAAAATCCCACAAATTTTTTTTTTGGTCGCTGGATCCAAATCCAATATCAAAAAAAAAAAAGTAGCACATTTGGTTTCTCAGATTGCCACCAAAATAATACGTTTAATGCTTTTTTTTGTGACAATTCCGATAGCGGATTAGGATTCCGGCACTTTTTCTTTGTATAGCTGTGTACTAAATACAATTCCTGAGCTTCAGGAGAGCAGTTTCCTGAAGTGTTTGAGTTTTTTTTTGCAATTTTTATGCATGATCATGATTTATGAAATGTTTTTTAAAAAAAGCAATAAAATTACAATTATTTACCATTAAATTTAAAGATATTTATTTAAAATGTCATAGCAGTTACCGTACAGTTGTAAAAGTATAAAGTTTCATGCCACTTGTAGTCAAGGCTTTTAAAAAATCTAGCTCAAGCTAAATTTAAATTTTTATGGCTCACTAAAAGCTAAGCATATTGGAGTTGAAAAATTTAAAAAGTTACGCAGTAGCCAAAAGTGGGCATATTTTATGAGTATATCAATTTAATTGAGTGCATTTGCATTTGTGCCTACTAGATCCAAAGAAAATTAAAAAAAAACATACCCCGCACCGCGCTAGCGCTAGGTATAAACAAATTCGTCGCAACTTTTAAAAGAACTTAAAGCGCACACACACACACACACACACACACACAGAGGGAGAAACAGGGAGCAGCGAATGTAAATGGAATGCCAGAAAATGCAATAGAGGAATTAAGCGATAGTGTGCAGCAGCACAGCAGGCTCAGAGGAGTGAACCACATGAATCGTATGCAAGGTTGGCAGCCCGTATGGATCGTTTGGAGCTCATGACAATAATGCCAATCTACGACTTATTAAAAAGCGACAGTTGCACCAAGAAAAACGAAGCAGAACGAATTGCAGTGGAGAGTCGCAGTCGGAGTCGGAGTCAGAGTCGGGGAATCAGTGTCGTCGTCCAGTGCAGCTACTACAACAAATCCATAATTATGCGCGATGTCTTTATTAAAGTAGAAGCTGCTGCTGCGCGCTGGACAATGGAAGCAAACCGGAGTTGTGGACTGCGTTCAAAAACGTTTTGCCGCCGCAAGAGTACGATCGTCACATAATTCTGATTCACATAAGCCAGCTATGTTGACAACGCCAAAGAAAAGGGCACAAATGATTACACACGCACCTGAAGATTAAGCCAAGTTATTTTTCTCGACGTTGTCCCATTATCACCACAGACAGCAGCGGCTTCCAGCTGGCAAGACAGTCGACAGTCAGCCAGTCAGCCAGCCAGCCAAGTCGATAACAACAACATTATTATAATAATGCCAAGTTCTCAAGACCCCAATCCCGAGGCCAACGGGCAAATATATGACTGTGTCTAGTCAAACAAATAACAACAACTAATAAGTTGCAAGACAATCAAAGCTGCAGCATGCCGACAAAAGCCATGCCGCGCGTCCCACGTTGACTAAAAGAGTTGTATCCAGTAGATAGATACATACTATGCCTTATAGATAGTCCAAAATTATTATTTACATTTACAGCAGCAACAACAACAACAACAAAAGGTTTCGTTTATTAGAGACCAGGCAGGCTCTAGCCTATACAATATATGAAATAATGGGCGCTACTACTATTCTGAGTCAAACTCATTAATGTGTATCTCAATTATTGAACACTATAAATATTTGGGCTACCTGTCGATATCGCCTCCATATGTACATACAAGCGGACAAACAAATCTATAAAAAATATCCAAGTCCCAGCTCTGAGCCGTCTGAGTCTGTATCTGCTCTGGCCGCAGTTGGGCAACGTTTTCAAGCTACTTAAGTCTCGGACACATTTAAATAAACGTGGCTCAGTCGCAATCTTTTTGTTTTTTTTTTGTTGTTGGTTGCGGCTACTTTTCTTTTGATTTGGAAAAAGTTGTTGTATTTTATAATAAGCCTGCCTTGTATTTCTCATAATCATAAATATTTTTGTTCCCCACACAGCGGACACAGCAACATGTGCTGAGTTTTTTTTTATTTTTTTTTTATTTTATGCCCAAAAGTTTAAGGTTTGAAATTTTTATTATTATTATTATTATCATTACCATTATGCTGGATAGCATATGCATTTGGTAGGGGTATGCTGGACTGATCGGACTAATGCTGATGTGTTGATGAGGTGCCGTTTGGTTCCATGCGCAATATGGAGCGACAACAACACAAAAAAAAAAAAGTAATAATAAAAGAGCTCAAATCCACTCTTAAATGTTTACAATAAAGCCCATTAGATATAAACCAAATGGACATGGTTTGTACGATTTGTAAAGTTAATAATGATTGTGCACTGAGAAAAATATTTGGGCGAGAATAAACTGAGTCCAGAGCTGGTTATGTAGCAAGTTAGTTGAAGCTCGGGCTTAAGTCATGGCTTATTGTTGAGATGTTTTTTTTAAGGATTCTGTAAAACTTGTTAAGAACGTTTGAAAACCGTATATCCGCATTTTTCCGATTTAATCGGTATGACGCACAGTGGAAGAAATGGAAAAATTTGCACAAAAATTTGCACCAAAATTTGCCTGTCTAATTAATATAATGAGCCCCACAACTTTTTGGAACTTTCTTAAAAATTTTAAGGCACGCGGAAAGCTTTAAAAAAAATTTTTAAAAAATGAAAAAAGAAACAAATTTAGATTTAAAATTCAATATTCTGTTATCGATAACGCGATAAATAATCGCTCTTGTAGCTCGAGTTAAATCATGTAAATCGAAGAGGTTGACCTAAAAAGTGGCCCGTTTTGCTTATTTTCGTCGATATATAATCGAGAAACGTTGATAAATAATGGAGGTATGGGCAAAATATATATATTATTTCCATTAACTCTGGTTGGAGCGTAGGGCCTGAATCTGGTTTTAGTAATTATATAATTTCAGAAAGATGGGTGATTGGCCCAACCTGCCAAGAAGTACACGTTTATATCGCGAACCGCTTGCACCAAATCGGACGCCCGCTGTAGCCTCCACTAAGATGTGGGACAGACGCTACATCTTCCCTCGCAGAAGGATTGTGTTGTGTGGATTGTTTTAAGCTTCGGCGCTCTCATACGAACTTATCGGTTTGGGAGGCCCTGCCAGCTAAGCTACCGCCGGCATCGCTCTCAGTATCATTGCACTTCCTGAGCCTCCTCATCGCGGCAAGATAACAATCTTCGAGAAGGCAAAATATGGCGGATATAATAGTTGTACTCAGACCAAACTCGCAAATTTATATATCTACCTTAAATATTTTCAAATTTGATGAAGATACGTTGAAGAAGTTATTAATTAATCGGCGCTAGCTCCAGAGAGACAGTAAGAGAAATGATCCACTGTGCGACGCACGGACCTTCTATTATCCCTAAGAAAGGTTTCGCTTCTTTATTTAAAAATATTCTTTAAAATCTAAAAGTTTTGAACAGAAATTTAAAAAAGTTGGCGGACTACACACCGACTAAATGTACCCTGTACTCTCGACAACTCTTAAAAAATGTTATTCCCAAAGTTCTCATCTTATTTTGCGATACCTTGAAATATGTATAACTTTGTTATTCAACTATCAGTGATGAAAAGTATAGATGTTATAAACTTTCTAATAAAAGATTAATATGCACTACCTGGTCAACAATTTAAAAAACATCGGCAAAAATATCTTAACATGAAATCCATTTCCCTAAAAACTTTCTTTAGAAGATTTTTAGACTACTACGTTGCATGTTTTTCCAAACATATACGCCCTAGCCCCCTTCAACCCGTTTTCCATACTCACATGGCCAAGTGATTACCCTTCTTTTTTTTTTGCCAAATTGGGTGCAAGCAGTGGCGGATCCACGGATTTTTAGGTATAATGAATGTTTCTACGACCATAGGAAACGATTAAAATGAGGTTTTTCAGAAAACTTTTACCTACGGCGCACCGACTAGGGGTTCTTTAGGATAGGACTCTTGAATTTCTTATGTGATAATGCGTAAGGTCTTATTTTGTCAGAATTTTTCCGATCTCCTCAAGCTGGTTCAGCTCCATAGGGGTTGCTATATTGGACGTATATAGATTTTAAAGAATTGGACTACGCTTCCCTGCGGAACCGCAGCTGTCATTCTTCTGCCCCCTAGATACGATCTGAGTAGGTTAATGTATGGTGCTGGGTACAGATTCTTGATTTTAATCAGAAGTCCTTCTAATCAAAGTATATCAAATGCCTATTACTATTATTATAAGTAATATGTCTTAAAATAAAAAAATGTTTAGAATGTGCCTTGACCGGGGATCGAATCTTTCCAACTTCCTGCTCCAAAATATTATATTGCACTTATCTCCGATATTTATGCTCCGATTATAATAAATGATATTTTGGCTATACGAACCGCAGCTGTAGGTTTGAAATTGTAGACAATATAGCGTTTGGAAATTTTTGGGGGGAAGAATACTGCCAGACATATAAGGAGTCCAATTGTCAGATTGGGTTAACCTAGCTCTTATAACCTGCAAGATCTGGGCGTTCCTACAGACGGTTTTCTTTTGTGCTCCTGGCCATATTGGACGCAACTTTGAAGGGTCTCCGACGTCTCCTACTCTATGTTATATATTTTTGCACAAAATTAATACAACTCTTATCATAAGGTACAGGGTATAAAGAGTTATGTTTTTTCGCACACTTACAATTAACCCAACAATCCCAACAATAAGCATTACCATTCGGTACCAGATGCATTGATTCGAATTTCTGGCTAATTAATATACGTTGTATTTAATTTTCCTTTAAAAACCGAACCCAATTTTTCTAAGTGTATTTCAGTGACAGTATGTCAAGCTAGACAGACACGCTATTCTTCAATGAAATAAAGTTTTCAGAGTACAGACTCTTATCGCCAAGTGTGAATAGAAATAGCTCTAAATAAAATGAACAAAACTTCTACAAAATGACGTTAAAGTACCGTAACCAACACTAATTGTGTGCTATTAGAGAGCTACAGTAGACAGAGAAATTGAGAAGAGTTTAACTTACAGCTGAATTTCATCATATTTAGTATAATCCTTACAAAACCTTTACCCATTATACTTAAAGCTACTCAGCCAAGGATGGATGCATAACTGACACTGTTGTTGTGGGAAACCCATAATGACGAATGTAAAGCTATTCATATGTCGATGTCGTTGTCTGTCGTTGTAACCCTAGTGCAGAGCGCACATCATTAGCCAAGTAACCAAGGAGCATACTTGAGGTTGTCTTATGGCGCACAAAGTTCAACTTGTGCCTGGCCTGGCCTCCTTACGGCTGGCTGTCTCATGTGTCAAATTGAGTGTCAACTGGCAATTTGGGCAGCTCTGAGCCCACGACATAAACACACAAAAGTCAAGTGTCATGTTTATCATAAGCCTATTAAATGAGCTTTCCGAGTAGGTAAAGTTCGAAGTTTAGTCCGAGACGGACTCAAAGAGATTGCACTGAAATTTGCGCCAATTCGGGTGGGTGTGTGCAGCCCGTAATGGTGAAGCTATAAAAATAACCCATTTTTTTTTTTTTTATTACTATTATTTGATATTAACAATTGAAAGTGTAAATGTAGATGTGCTGGGGCTGGGTCACAGCTGCTCGCTTTGGAAAAAGTCAGTCCTAACCCCTGTAGGATTTCTTTGGTTTTTTTTTTTTTTTCGCCGCTGTGGTTGGGCGTATCACATTTCAAAGCCTGCTAATTTAACAATATTCTCATTAATGTGTACACACAGTCACAGCAGTCACAGGATATTTGCCCAATGCATTGACTCACTCGCTCAATCCCAGAGAGTAGTGCCACGTAATCCGCATTTTGTTACAATTGCACAGATTGCGCCTAGAAATTGGGTTTTGACTCTCCTGTTTCATTGTGCCGCTCGTCCTGTTTGTTGTTGCGATTTCAACAGATACCATAGAGGAGACTACATACAGATACATACGTCACAGGGTTGTTTTTATTGAAAATTAGAAAATCGTTACACACACTTTTATTTGCTATTTACTATTTGCTGCAACATTTTTATTTCTATTTGTTTTATTGTTTTGTAGCACGTAGCACATTTGTCTGTCTCTTGGTCACACAGCGGAGTCGGCAGTCCGGGAGTCGTGAGTCGTTTGGCAAGTTTGCGTATATAAATATTATACGATGTATTTGCACAGCAGCTTATCTTTGATCGTAACTCGATACATTTTACATATGCAACTCTTGAAATGGCGGAAAAACAAACCGTGCCATGTCACAAATAAGGGCGAGCATGTCAAGACGGGTACAACAATAACAACAACAAAAACAAGTTGGCACAGACGACTATGAAAAGTAAAGTCCATGGCAAGTATTATATGTTATAATCGGCTCGAGCTGAGCATTGAGAAGACCCCTAACTACGTTTTGTGACAGCGGCTTAGATAGTGAATATGGTAATGTGGTCAGCAATTTAATTGTTGTAGGCTAAACTATGCAAAATTGGGCATAAACTTGAAGAGCTGCCTCTATAGAGCATTTGAGGGAGTTGTAGAAGCTTAGCTCTTCCTAATTATGCCTGTATAGAGCATTTGAGGGAGTTGTAGAGGCTTAGCTGTGCCTAATTAAGCCGCATACCCCTATATAATTTATTAAATTAAAGGTAGTATGTCTATCTACCTTTAAAGTGCTCCTTGTTAGCTAATAACATAACCCAAGATTATGAAACTATTCTCGAGATAAGCTTAGATTTATTTCCTTGACTTTTTAATAATAATGATGCCAAACACTCGTCAAATCTTGACCAGGAATGGTTAATTTTTTACTTCAGGTAACTGATCGCTCTACTCTACTCTCATGAATCCAATGGAAATAGTTTGAAAATAAAGAAAGTAACTGCCACGGCGTAGAAGAAGATTGAGCCCTGGAAAACCAATAAGTTCGTGAAGAGTAAGAGGCATCGTTCCCTTGACCTTCAGGTTGTACAAAATAATGATTCAAAAAATTTATCATTGCAAGCAACTAAAAGCTCTCTCCCAATCTTCGGATTCCAAAGATAATTGTGTAAAAAAAGAATACGGATGCTCCAAATACAATAACAACGTGGCAAAAGCCACGGCGCAGAAGAAGATCAAGCCCTGAAAAAAGTACCCAAAAACATGTTTTTCGAAAATATCTTGAAAACGGTGCTTAAGAAAAGAAAAAGGTGGTCATTTTCGTGTTTCTCGACCCAAAATTTTCCTAAAAAACACCTTTTTACGAAGGTTGACTCGATGACCCGACCGAAATTTCTAAACTAGTGTAATTTAATGAAAAGTATAAGCCATCATTCATAAAATCATAATGGGGCAGTGCATGCGAATATATAGCCTCTGCTACTCAAATGTCAACGTCACCTTCCCTTGGTGGGCTCTGTCTCGCCGACGAGGCTCTGACGACCAAGTCTGGGCGGTTATAACCTGGCTATAACTCTAACATCCAGCGCCAAGGAAATGCCGATGCTAAAAACAAATCAGAAGAGGCCGAACTCCACAACTTTCGGCCCATGTTCTACAGATGGTCAGTAGGTTGCGCTGGGTTAGTACCTCGGCCGTAACATTCAACGTACTCAAGAAATGGAAATTCCGCCCTTTGCTCCGACTAGGAGCGATTATATGTGCATAAGGATGTCTATATATATAATCTCGATAAACATCTTGTTAAGGAATAAAAATATATATAGTAAGACATCATTCCCTTGAATTTTGAGTTTAAACGAATGAATAACCTCGAAAATTCATCATCGCTTGTCAAGGATGGGTTAGTTACCAACGGAAAGCTCTATCCCAGTCTTCGAAACAGTCGATTCCAATGGTAATTATTTTAAAGAGAAAAAGATAAAATGACTCCAAACAACATCCTAGGAATTATGAAAACAGCAATGGGCACGGAGGCGTTGAGAATTTGGAAAAAGCAGTGTAGGTACTTAAAAAATTATCATAATGGGGAAAAATTCGTTATAGAGTAGGTTGTATATACACATTAGGGTGGACATTTTGGCAGCATCTTACGATTTTAAGAACCTTACCCCCTAAAAATTGTTCTTTTTACTTGAATATATGAACTGTTAAATTTGACCCTAGACCTGTCCAGATGAATTTAAAATTTAATTATTTTTGTGAGTGCCAAAAGACGGGTAAGATGAAGAACAGGTCCAGGGTTAAAGACGATCCGAAAGTATGATAGACCCGAAAATATATACAAAATATAACATATTATGGTTCAAAAAGCTTAATTTCTATCTAAACATAATTTAAAAAAAAAAAAAAATAGAGTCGACCTAGTAAATTTGGTAAGTTTTAAACTTAATTAAAATTGGAAAATGGGAATTTTCGAGTTCGATTTTTTTTTGGGGGTATTACCCCTAACCTTAAAGGTTATTGACCATACTAGCGGCGGCCACCCTAATGAACATATTTGTTTTAATTCCAGACAAATTATCAATAAAATTCCATTTCGATAACGTTACCGTGATTATTGGCTGATGTAGCTTAGGATGATTGGATCGTACCAGTGCAGTGCTTAAAATTTGTTCTCCTCATTCTGATACCTCCCTTTAATCGTGCTAATAGCTTATGCACCTTCGCCAGAGCATCCGGGGATTGCCTTTAAAATGGAAGAATATCTGAAAAATCTACAATATTTAAAAATATGATGTCGAAAGTTCTCAGAGTATACCTATAGGTATATCACCATATGGGATTGATGATGATTATTTCCTTTAACTCCAAAAGGAGCATAGGGCCATATGGAATTAGTGCCTCCCTAAGAATGGAATGGATGATAGTGCTTGGTAAGTAAAAAAAAATACATAAAAGGATATATTAATTAAAGTTAACGTTGGAAAGAGTGTTCAATAACCTCAGTTATATCCTTAAAATATTATTATGCAAAACTTATACTTTTTATCTACAAAATTTAAACAATTTTTTTTAGTTCTGATTATAAATTTTTTGTTATTTATTTTTTCTACATTTTGTAAAAGTATTAAGACTATATGTTTATCTCAAAAACTATTAAACACCATAGTAGATTTTTTTTTAATTTTCTTTATAACTTAATCTAGCTCATTTCTATCAGACAGCAATGGCCAAAAATATATAGACAAAAATATAAAACTAGCTAAGAAAAAACACATAAAGGCAGTTTTGTCTTTGATCTTAAAATCCTTACCAATACTCACCGAGCACTAACATCCCGAACTAGATCATCATCTATCCACCAATTTGGCTGTTGCACAATGTTATTCCTTCTTAGACATTGAAGGGGCTTTTAATAATGTCACACCTGAGACAATCATTGAAGCACTGAAGGACCTGAGAGTGGAATCGACGGTCATCAGTCTCATTGAACAGTTACTCAGATGTAGAGTTATTCAATCCTCTCTGGGGAATTCCAGTATCGTAAGATACGTAAATAGAGGAACGCCTCAGGGGGGAGTCCTCTCTCCCTTCCTCTGGAATGTAGCAATAAACGGCCTTCTGCGCACCTTGGAGGGGGGTGGATGCAGTATAACTGCATACGCGGATGACGTGGCAGTTGCCTTCTCGGGAAAATATCCTCAAACACTATGTGAGCGCATGACAAACGCATTATGCACTCTCTCCAAATTGGCTGCAGATAGCGGGTTAGGAGTTAATCCAGAAAAAACCAAGCTCATGCTCTTCACCAGGAGGTACAAAATACCCCCTCTTATAAACCCAAAATTAAATGGTGTCACTCTACCATTCAGCGGTTCAGCCAGATATCTTGGTCTAATCCTCGATAGTAAACTGGACTGGAACCTAAATACGGAAGATCGAAGGAAGAAAGCCACGATCGCCCTGTATACATGCAGAAAGGCTATTGGTCTCAAATGGGGCATGTCTCCTAATATAGTCTACTGGCTATACACTGCCATCGTGAGACCGATTCTCCTCTACGGAGTTTCAATCTGGTGGCCTTCAATGGACAAGAAAACCGTCCTAAAAAAGCTGAGTAAGGTTCAGCGGACTGCAGAATTAACTATCAGCGGGGCACTATGCTCCACCACAAATGAAGCATTAGATGCCATCCTAAACCTATTGCCCCTGGATAAAGTGGGAAAGCAAATAGCCATTCTATCAGCTCTACGTATGAGAGAGGCAAGAAAATGGAATGGCCTAGACTTCGGTCACTCTAGGATTCTTAATGGTAATCCTCTAATTCCTGATGGTACGGACTACTGTTCCCCACAGGAACACTTTTCAACAGCATTCGAGACCCATTTTCCAACCAGAGAAGAATGGAATGTTGGCATCCCGGGCCCAAGTGGCTCAACAAAAATCTTCACGGACGGTTCCAAGTTAGACGACCGCGTTGGCGGGGGCGTCTACATTGAGGAACACAACGTAAGAATATCTTTTAGGCTCCCAGATCACTGCAGTGTCTTCCAGGCTGAAGTCATGGCAATTAAGGAAGCCGTCTCAATAATTAAAAACCTACCAATTGGTAGCAACAATATCTGTATTTACTCAGATAGCCAGGCGGCTATTAAGTCTCTAGCATCCATGACATCATGCATGAAGTCAGTGAACAACTGTCGTTCATCTCTGGAAGAGATGGCAGAACAGTTTTCGATCCACCTCATCTGGGTCCCGGGACACAGGGATATTGAGGGCAATTGCATTGCGGATAAACTGGCAAGAAGAGGAACTACCAGCATCCTCCTTCAGGACAAGGAGTGTCTGGGTATACCTATGGCCAGCTGTAAATTGAGTATTAAGAACCACTTTGCTCTAGCTGCTAATCAAGCGTGGAATCGGATATCGAACACGTGTAGAATCTCACGGCAGACATGGCCGGTATACTGCAAAAAGAGAACAAAGCAACTTTGCGATTTAAATAAAGCTCAGTGCTCGACAGTTATCCGGGCAATCACCGGACACTGGCTGGTGGGTATCCATGCATCAAGGCTCAACGCACCTCACAATGATTTCTGTAGAAGTTGTAGAGATGAGGAGGAGCTGGAGACGGTGGAGCACTTGTTCTGTCACTGCCCTGGGCTGTGTAAGACAAGGCTCCGATTCCTTAAATCATACGTCTTTAATGACCTATCCCAACTCTCGGAAAAGAGTCCAAGAAGCCTCTCGAGGTTTATTAAAGCCGCCGAATGGGCGTGATTTTGGAACATATAGGGGACCTCCTGAATGGGGGAAGGGTGGTGTAAGGCCCACCCAGCGGTATCACAACGGGCCAATTCTCTGGCCTAAGTGAGTTGGGACGTTAGGTCCCGACTGCCGCCCTAACCTAATCTAACCTAATCCAGCTCATTTTTATCAGACAGGAATGGACAAAAATATATAGACAAAAATATAAAACTAGCTAAGAAAAAACACATAAAGGCAGTTTTGTCTTTGATCTTAAAATCCTTACCAATACTCACCGAGCACTAACATCCCGAACTAGATCATCATCTATCCACCAATTTGGCTGTTGCACAATGTTATTCCGTTAGTTTGAGGATCGCTTAATTGGAAGTTTGAATCGATTGGTGCAAATAAAATTTAAAAAGCCATGTTACCCCATAGGACGTTTCGAAGATCGTGACAGTCGCCGAAACGTGGATCTACCCCTATGAGCCCGGAACTAAACTGCTTGAAGCCGAGCCAAATACGGCAAACATTATTCGCACCCGAAACGCTTCGATACTAATGATACATTCAAAACGCATTTATCTAAAATTCCATATTGAAAAAAGTTTCTTAAATAAGATCAACCGATGGTATTAGCCTTCGTAAAGAATATTTTAAAAAATAAACATTTTACGATAATAAATATTTGCTCTTTTTTATTATTCCCGAAACCAAAAAGGCAACTCCTAATCTCCTAGAACTCCTTATTCCGATAGCTACGACTTTGTCCCATTCTGATCTTAACTTACAACTTCTTGTTTAACAACATTCCCAACTTATTCCCACTAATCACACTGCAAGTGACTCTTTTTTTTTTTTGCCATCCAACAAAGTTGCATTTGAATTTTTCAATTAAAATTGAACTTGATTGAAAATCATGAAAGTGCGAAGTGGCAAAAACCAATTTCTCAGCACAGTGCGCTATAATTGCACCAAACTATGCCACGGATATGACCAACACAGACGACTCCATGTTGTGGGATGGGCTGCCAAATGCGAGTGCGCATAATACAAAACTTTATTTATTGCAAGTGGTGGCAGCAACAAGCTGCCGCTTGTACGCTCCCGCTGCTCAAACAAGGTGCACGGTGCACAGAGTCCCCGGATTGAGCAGTCCCAACAACAGCCACTGATTTTGCGTATAGTTCTCAGTTGTACACGAGGAGTGATCGTCGGGTGAAGCGGCAGAACGCAGCAACAACACAATTTTCTTCAACAAATGAGAGTGTAAATTTGCGTGTAAACACTCGGGTCACCCGCTGGCATAGAGACTGCGCAACTAGGCGGCGGTGGTTGTGACTCTGTGACTCTTTCTGGTCTGGCGTCGGCGGAGGCTGCGCACAGTGGTCGCATCTCTATGATGTTAAAGGTCAAAAATAATTTTAGTAGTTCAATGGGAATTGAAACTTTTTTATTTTGCATGAGTTTTTTTTATAAAGTTATAAAAACGAATGATGTCAGTTAGGGGTTATACCAGTTTTAACAGAACAGCATAGGGCTTTTAAGAAATAAAAGTCTGAAACGAGAGGCGCAGCGAAATTTGACATTCTGGGAGGACTTACTTCAGCTATGTTCATGACACTGCCTCTATAAATGCTTCAACTCTAAAATACCTAAAAAGACCGGCAAGGAAACTAAAATTTAAGTAATATACTTTATTAAATTTAGATAATAATAATTTTTAGCTAAGAAGTTTTTGAATAGTTAATACTTATTTTCTTAGGTGGTTTGAGCGTTTAATTTAAGGTTTTAAATTTAGTTTTAATTTTTTAATGATTTTTTTATACGTTCGGTAGTGCTGGAGTAAGAAACTTGAAATATAGTAAATTCTGACAGATTCTTATTTTTTTGCAAAAACTAGATTTTTCGTGTATGGATAAAAATACTTGATGCGGATAATTTTTAAAATCGATTTCTTGGATTCTAATCTCTTTTAGATATGGAGATACAGCAAATGTTCGCTCTTTAATATTTTCAGTAAAATTCCAATCAGTTAATCTAATAATGATTTTTTCATTCGCTCGTTTATGCTAAAAGTGAAAACTTAAAATATATTAATTACTAAAATATTTTATTTTACTTTTTTTTGTGTATGCGGGTAGTATTTTAAATCAATCTCTAGGTTTCTGATTGTTTTTATATATAGAGAGGCTATTTACTCCGTTTCTTTTCTTTGCAAAATTTTAATTAGTTATTGAATTTTAAATTTTACATATAAGAAAAATGACAGAATTGATTGTGGTCCAGTTAGTACAATCAATGTTATCGATTGTAAGTAGACATTTCTGGTAAACGCCGAAAAAATGGCTGAAGGTACAACAACAAGATTAGTTCCGCCTCTAATGCACTTCCCTGTACCCGAAAAAAAAGTTAAATGTCCGAACGAAAAGATAATAAACTAATACTTGATAAAACTAATCCTTTTTTTTTATTTTATAACATTTTTCAGAGAATTGATTTTTTGTGAATACAACCCAATCTGAAAAACAATCTCTTTTCAAAGAAAAAAACAAATAATTATTTTTTTTTAACCAAAAGCGATTGTAGCTTAGTTCCAAGTAATGTATAATTTGGGGTTAATTTTAAATTAAAAAAATAATGGCAATATTTATTTATCCTTATTTGCTTTTCCAATTTTCCTAACAAAATGCATTTACTGATTTTGTTAATAATGACCCAAGAGAAGAGCTAAAATTAAAGTTAAAATAAAATTGAATTAAATTAACTAATTATAATATGTATTTATATATCATCGTTAAATTTTTAAATTTTTGTAACAAAAATGTATTTCCTGTTCTTGTCTAACTATAATATTAATTAAGAAGTAGAAAAGCTAAAATTGAAGGTAAAATAAAATTGAATTAAATAATATTTTTTTTTTCTAAAAAAGATACGGATTCTTTTGGGATTACGTTCATATTATAGTATTTTTTTTCTTTCTAATAAGCAATAGTGTGTGGTTAGACCCCAAACTTTAATTTATTTTAATTTTAGTCTATGCTAGCAACCACTGTGCAGAGGCAGCGACATCGGCGTCAGCGTCAGCTTGACCGACGCGTCGGTAGTCGTGTGCTGCATTAACTGAAAGCGCGGGCGCATGCGCGCACACTGCGCATAAATTTATCGTATCGAATATAAATTATATACAAGCCAATATCAGCAGAATGGCTAACACACACAGACACACACACACGCACACACACACACTTAGACACACTTGTTATGGTCAACAACAGCAGCTCATTTTTAGCAGAGCAAAGTTGTGTCTTCGTAGAGAAGAGGTCTTGAGCTCAGTGATAAAAAGGAACTCAGCATGTCGCCACGGATGCGTTGATCATTCATTATTTAAGGATTGAAAAGTTAATTAACATTTTTGCCAAGCCAAAGAGCTCAGTTTCTTGCAGCATTACTGAAACGCTGCTGCGCTGCTTTAGTTGCAAGTAAACTTGCTTCACAGCGCGATTTATGTTGAAACAGTTGTTCCCTCTTTGGCCCAAAACTCTCTGCCTCGTTTGGCCATATCGTTATATTGAAATCAAGTTCAGGCTTGTACCACGGTAACCAAGTAAGTAGTTTGTCTGTTTGTATGCGCCGTGTGAAATGCTTATGGAAATGGGAAAATTATTGCCATGCACACTTGTGGAAGCAGAGCATGGGCATACTGTATAAAAGCTTGCTGAGAATGCAGAGTAAACCGTAATTTCATATTGCAATATCTGTATGGGTAATATAATGCTGTCCAGTGGAATGGGGAAGAACGTGTAGAACTTGAAGTAAAAGTAGGCTTGGTGTAAGGATTAGGGAATACTAATGGTACTTTGTCCCCCTCGGTCATCGCCACATTGTCGTGGTGAGGGGGCTCAGTACGTATAGTGATCCTAAGAGCAATGCCGGCGGTAGCGTAGCTACCGGTAGGGCCTCCCAAGCCGGTAAAGTCGAGCGTGAATACTGAAGCAAAGTGCAATCCACAACTTTTGCGTCTGTTTACCAGGTTAGGTGCGACTAAAAGCGGGCGTCTGATCTTGTAGTAAGCGGCTCGCTATAAAAACGTGTCCAGAAAGGCATGACAGGAGGCCTTAATATCCTGTTCGTCTCCTACTGGTTCTAGTACTAGTAGTTTGCGTTGGGCCAGTGACTCAGCCGTAAAAACCAACCCACTCCACAAACGGAATTTTTCCGCCCTGTGCTCTGAATAGGAGCGATACGTAGTCTCCAATGTATCAGGAACAAATATAAATATATAGTACTTCGTACTGTTTCAGTCGCGAACTTATCAAACACCCGCCTTTGACCCTGTTATCCCGTAGAAGAACTTCCCAACATTAAAGACATACGGCCAAACTTTTAACAATTTCACAATCCTTCAAAGTATAGAATCGAATGAAATAAAATTACGTTTTTTGATGCGTATATCCCTATGAGATATAGCGTTCTAATTGGTGTGCAGGATCTTGTAGGTTAGGCAATCCAAAAATTTTGGACTTATGGTCAAAACAGCTTTGTCCACCAATTCGTCAAGCGTTTTAGTATCTGGGACGATTGTTAAGATACATTATGTTTTAAAGGAAAGCAAAATTTCGAAAGACTCTAAATCCCCGAAAAATCTAATTTCGACGTAATTAGATCTTTAAAACAATTAGTCTATCAAACTGATCTTGAGATATAGGGAAAAATTTATTCATTTCGTGGTACAGTGGTTTAGTAGCATATAAAATTAGTATGAAAAGTTATTCAACAGAGATGGGATCGGAAAGAGAATCTCGTTGAAACCTTAAAATTCTGCGGGAGGGTATAAGAAATAATAATAATAAGTCTCGAAATATAAGAAACAGATTCAATTTTTTCAAAATATTTTGTCTTTACTTATTATGAAACAGAGCTGGAAAAATATCGATGTTTTCGATGCTTTAAAATGGACAACATCGATGTATCGATATATCGAAATTTGAATTATGATAATAATTTAAGAACTAGGGGGATCCGCCCACTGCGTGCTGCTCATTATAATGTCAAGTGAATTGCTGTTCAAGGGTTGCTATTGCTGCCGTGGCTATCCCCCCTTTCATTATACATTTTAGTATTTCGTATGAGTTTTCACCTGCATGATTTCAACGTATCGATGTGAAACTTACATTGTGCACACCGTATGAGGTGTGGTGTCACATAGTGCAAGTTTTACCTAGATACGTTCACCAATATGATCATAATCGGTACCACACTGACGTATTTATATGTAGATGTACAAAACCTTTCAAATGCCGCATGAGCACCTACCAGATTTTAAAAAGACTATGCTAAGAACCTTCCACACATCATAATTAACACAAACACAAATATTTGGTTTGAATATAGTGGATAGTTCGTGACTCTATAATGGACACACAAACATCATTTAATTTTTATATATATGTACCTATAGATTAATATTGTGTTCCGGCCAGAATTTTCGTATTTTTAAATTGTGAGATGTTTTGCCAGCACTGTTGTAAAAAATTTTATTAATAGCTATTCTGTATGTGAAATTTTTTTTCAAATTAATTGCCATTGCTAAAGTGTTACTATGCAAGTGCAGCGGATTGTATATGCTACGTTATGACTCCTTCAAGTACGCAAAACTAGTTTTTGAAAGGCTGCAGCGTGTAATCGAGGAGTGGCATGTAAACATGTGCTAGTTGATGTCTCAATTTGTTGGCTGTTGACTTATGCCAAGAAATGGCACAGTAGTTAACCATCAACATGCAATTGGAGCTAACTGGAGATTGTGGTGAGCTGTAAGCAATATCCAACAGCTACCAGTCTTAACTCAAAGTGTTGGACGCGAAATGAATGTGCGTCTCCGATGTTGGCTTAACTCCAGCTACAGCCTGGGAAAACTACGTACATAAATCAAAAAATTTTGTTTATTAGATATTTCGTTAATCAAATGCGCAAACATTAAGAAATATGTACGGTTATATTATTCGCACCTATCTCACAAACTATACAAGCAATTAAATTAATGTCTTAATCTGCGTTTACGGCAAACACCCCAAAAAAAAAAAAAACTATGTACCTCTCCTGTACAACATATTATAGCAGCGCTAAGCCCACTCTCTGCCAAAGGCCACTTGGCTGTGCAGCAACAAAAGTCAATAGAGCGTAATATAAATCCGTGTAATACGCTACGTTTGGAAAGATGAACCCTCCAAAGACCATATGCACTGGGACATATGCGCTGAAAACAAAAACCCCCTCGGGGTAAAATATGGTTTACACTTTTGGTTAGATTAAGACCTCAGCGTCGTCGGCTTGGTCCCAGCAAGCTGTCGTTCGCTCGCTCTCTCTCCACTCACTCACTCTTTTCCGCTGCCTGTGCATAATGTCGTAACGAATCACAACACCAACAAAAAGCATTTGTCCAGCAACAACAACAATAATCATAAAGAAATATTAACAACTATGTACCTCAAACGCGTCAGCGTCAGCGTCTCTTTAACTGCTGTAAAGCCGAACTAATGCAGCGACAGCGACGCCGGCAGCGACGCAACTGCGCTCAAGCCTGGCATTAGGGTGCGAAATCCCAAATATTATTTTATTTATTTGAATTTCAATGGCAGTAACTGAAACAAAACATATACATGCATACGTATATGTGTATATACTTGTACAGCTACAAGCATATGAAAGGACTATCAAAGGAAACTTTATAACCAGCCGTCTCTGCGCGACAGGACAACGCGCCAAGGCGCAAATAACAACAACATTGGCAAGCAAATCAAATGTAACTCAACTGGAAAACGCAAAGCCAAAAGGTAGGGCAGCGCAGCTATGCGCACAGTGGTTTGATGCCAAGTAAAATGCCTGTGAAATAAGCTTTCAAAAAGGGTTGGAATTGAGACGGGTAGAATTAGAAAACGTGCGGTATCGGCGAAATTTTTACATGATCTTAAAATTTCTGCGGCCCCAGAAATTACCGAAGGCTGTTTTTTGTTGAATTACACTAGCTTACAAATTTAAGGGTCATCGAGTGAACCTTCCTAAAAAAGTGTTTTTTATGGTAATTGGAGGTCGAGAAACACGAAAATGGTAACCATTTTTTTTTCTTAAGCACCGTTTTCGAGATATTTTCGAAAAACATGTTTTTGGGCACTTTTTTCAGTTATTCCTCAATATCTCGTGAACAAAATTTTGTATCGACAATCTCACTCAATCACAATTTTGTATGAAAAAAAAAATTTTCACTCAAAGTTTTTCATTTGCGTTCAGTTATGTCTTCTCGAATTTGAATGCAGCTGTAGTCGTGATTTTCCGTTCAGGGTTCCATAACATCTACAATTCCTATCAGATTTTGAAGATCTTAGACTCGAAATGTTTGTAAACGAATTCTCTTTCAGCTTAAAGCTTAACATAATTTTTAAAAAATTTTTTTCGTTAATAAAAAGCATACCGAAAAAGCATTTTCGAAAAATGGTAAAAAATTAAACTTTTTTTCGACTTTGGTTGTCTGTAACTTCGATAATTTTTACTTAATCTGTACACATCAATACCTTTCATGTCGATACAAAATTTTGTTCACGAGATATTGAGGAATAACGGAAAAAAGTGCCCAAAAATATGTTTTTCGAAAATATCTCGAAAACGGTGATTAAAAAAAAAAAAAGGTTGCCAATTTCGTGTTTCTCGACCCCAAATTACTCAAAAAAACACTTTTTTAGGAAGGTTCATTTTTCGTGTAAACTAGTGTTATTTATTATTTTTTGAAGAGAACTTAATTTTTTCATTTTTTTTAAAGGTATTTAGCTTTTTACCTGATGATACTAATGATCCTAAAAATATTTTATTTTTTATTTTTATAAAGATTAGACGTATTTTTTTTAAAGATTTTTTGGTAAAATATTAAAAATAGTAATATAAAAATTGAACGATTTTTTAAAGATTATTTGGTTAAAAATTAAAAACAAGCAACAAGAAAGTTTTCAAAGGAATCCAAAAAAATTAATTAAGAAAAAAAGTTAATAATATTAAATGTGTTATCATTGTAATTTTACGAGTGAGAGAATATTTTCTAGAATAATGTAAGTGGATTGTATTCACCTTCAGGTCGAAAATAGGCAGGATTATTTTTAAAACACTCAGAACGGGACGGAATACTTAATGTCTGTATCAGGACATGCGGGACAGTACCGAGTTTCATATTATTCCCAAGTGGTTAGTCTATAACTATATAGTAACTCAAAGTTCATACTGTCCCACATGGTGAGACTGAGATTTATACGAATTCGTGAAAATAGTTATCCCTTTTCAAACTGGCTTATAAAGGTGTCACAAAAAGTTGCCTAAATTATGAAGTAGCAAATCAATATCGAATCAATTTCGAGATCATATATACAAAGTAAACCCAATGTACAGCAATATTATTATATTTTATTACAGATCTCCTTGTAAAATATAAGGTCTATTTGCAATTTTAGACGCTCTATACAGGTATCTCAAAAATGTTTTGTTAATTTTATTTCTAACATTTAAAATTCAATAATCTTTCTTTTTATGTGTTTTTATTAAGATGTTTATTTATTTTAAAAAGCATTTCATTACTACTTTTATAAACACAAGTATACAATATAATATCTGAAGTACTGACCCCGTTCTTTTTGGATGAGTTTTTTACGTTATATACGATGCACATCAAGTATTTGTCAGAGAAACGAGACACACAAATTCAAATTAAATTGGTTGTTTCTTTTTAGAACTACTTTCGGAAACAGGAAATAGAAATTACAATATTAAAATGGAAATCGGACACATAGTCGTGTTGCAGGTAGCAAAATAAAAATAAAGTTAACTGAGATCTGTTGACAAGTAAAAAAAAAATACAGTGGCTTTTCTAATAAAGTTTATTGAAAGCTATTAGTATTCAGAATACAGAAACGATCCACTCAGAATGCGCCTTCATTTAAAAAAAAATAAATGATTACACAGGTCAACATGGTTTAGTTGTTGGAAAGCTAAGGGTCATTTCTGAAGTAATTTGCTGGGGGGTCAGAATTGGCCCATCACGTTATGGCTATTCGAATTTTTTACTGTGTAATTTCTCTTGAAAATGTTCACTTGGGGGTTTTTGAGGTCGCTGAGAACGAATATGAAGTCAGAAAAATAAACCCCCAAGTGAAAATTTTTAAGAGAAATTTCAGAGTAAAAAATTATTAGATCAAGGGCTTAATGCAAATGTTAACGACGTCGAAGGAATATATTTCGTATCTTCGAATAGCCATAATTTTGCGAAAAAAAATCGTAATTGATCTCTTGAACTCTTAAATTAAAGGGTAAGAATGGTACTAAATGATGTAACTGGAGAGACAGACCACAATATTTTTTGCACCCTGTACATAACCTCAAAAGTAGGAAAAAACTCAGTTTTTCGGGTACATAACCTCAAATATCTCAATCCTGACGTTATGGGCCAATTCTGACCCCGCATTCGGATTCTACGCAGCAAATTACTTCGGAAATGATCCTTAGCTTTCCAACAACTGACATGACCCCGATTTTTCTAGATGGCCTTTTTTCTGCTCTGCTTAACTTGAAACGGAACTATATAGTTTAGTATAGTTTTTCGCTTTGCAGTAAAATGTATTTAATATTATTTTGTTTAAGTTTAACAATTTGCTTTATTTTCATAATATATATATATTTTATTTAAAATTAGCCACTAAATTTTACAGAGTTAGATATATTATTTTCAGCTGAAATATTGGCATTTAATTTATGTATTAATATTGTGAACGCATTGTTTTTATATTGCCAAAGGAAAGTGGAGTCAACATGTTGGTCTAAAAGATATTGTTTAATTTAATTTATTTTAATTTATTTTATTTATTTTATTTTAATTTATTTTATTTTATATTATTTTTTATTTTAAATCCAAAGTTAGTTTTTCTCTATACCCGAATGATTAAGAATTTTTTAAATTCCACTTTTTTTTATTAATTTCACTGTTTACATATATTAATTTATTATTTTTTATTTTAATATTTAATATTATTTAATATTGTGGGAAGCAAGACTAATGTAACTGTGTTATGATAATTTAATGGAAAAACGTAGAAATATATAATTTAAAAATTGTTGGATTTTTTGTTTGCTATTTTAATGTCTAATCCCATTGTACCTTTTCAAAAATCTCTGCTTCAGCAGCAAGTGAAGCAATGGTTCGTATCGTTCGGGTATGGTACTTAAGTTTTTGAAAATTATTATTAGAACAATTTTATTAGATCCTTTATGGAACTGAAATAAACGATTTTTAACTTAAAATTATATTTTTAGCTTTTTCCCAAAACAAAGAACGTTTGGTGACCATCTAAATATTAAAAAAAAAAAAAAAATAATATGGAAATACGGTCGGAATAAATTTAAAATTCCCTGGGACTGAATACTTAAAAAAAAAATTCAAAACAGCACCACATCAAATTTTAAGTTGACAGCATGAAAAATAAATATAGCCCCCATAAAAAATAAAGTATAGGAAATCCTCTCTTAGGAACCGAATTGTTTTAAAACGTTGAAAAAAGATTTGTTTTTTAATAAATATGTATATCAAGTAAATCGACATCCAGAAAACAAAAATGCATACAAACTTGGACGACCACATTCGCTACTAGAGATGAAATTTTGGAAAACCTTCTCAAGTGCTCACATACACCAAAATAGTGAATAGGCAAATACTTAAAATACTAACTTTAAAAAAATTCAGCGACTTGTACTCTGGTTGATTACCTTCATTTTATCACTTTGTAGATTCCCTTCATTTAATCACCTTGTGATAGGCGGCAATGATGTTGGGTAATATTTTGTTGACTTGGTCTAGGGCTTAGAAATAGACATTATGCAGCCATTTTGGTTTTTGACGTTTTTCACACCCGTCCGACTGAATTTCCCGATATTTTAATGGCTATTATTAAAGAGCATTAAAATCGTTGAAAAATGTGTAACGAGTTTGCTTTATACCTACATATAGATTACACTAGTTTACACGAAAAATGAACCTTCCTAAAAAAGTGTTTTTTTGTGTTATTTTTGGGGTCGGGAAACACGAAAATGGCAAGCTTTTTTTTTTCTTAAGCACCGTTTTCGAGATATTTTCGAAAAACATTTTTGGGCACTTTTTTAGTTATTCCTCAATAACTCGTGAACAAAATTTTGTATGGACATGAAAGACGCCCAAAAAAAAAAAGGTTGCCATTTTCGTGTTTAAAAAACACTTTTTTAGGAAGGTTCACTCGATGAACCTTAAATTTGTAAACTAGTGTTATCAGATAAAATATTATTCCTAGAAACGAAGGCTGAAATTGCTTCTAAATTTAAAATGTTTTAGTTGCTTATTAAAATTCTCAAGTGTCATTAAAATAATTTCGGATGCATTTTCACTAAAGAACAATATTGCCCTAACAACTCAATTTAAATTTCAATAAGCTGCTGCAGCCAGTCTTTACAAATTCTGCCCACTGTGCGTCATCAATCCAAAAGTCTAGTCAGGCATGGTATGCCAAACGAAAGAAGGAAAAAAAAAAAAAAAATGTTGATGAGCATGATTGTGCGGAACTTATAAGCATCAGCAACAGCAGCAGCGGCGGTATGAAAACAAGGACCCAGGACATACGGAAACAATAATCCATAAATGTAAACATCACGTCGACATCGTAGTCATAATCAACACAACTACAACAACGACAACAACAACAACAACAGCAACACCAACAACGGCAACAAATCGAGATCGAGATGGCAGCAAACCAACAACCAGTTTTATGGTGAGGCAGTAGCCGCCGCCGCCGCCATGCCAAAGCTGGCAGCGAGCAGCGGGCAGAGGACTGCGGGCAGGGTGAAAGCGTAGCTGATTTTGTTGTATTATAAACACAAATAAATAAAAGCAAGCGACCGATGCGACGCGACGGCTGTGCTCAGGATGCGCTCCGCGAATGAAACAAACGAGGCAGAAATCTGCGTCCTCTACTGTGTTTCTATTTTTTTTTTTTTTACTTCAATTCATTTTTCTTGCGGTGCCGCAACAACAATGGCTGCGACGACAGGCCAACTAAATGTTCTACAAAAGGGTGCCCAAATACACATACACAGCGACACATAATTAGGAATGGCATTCTCCATTTCATTTAACCCGCGTTGTGATTTAGGGTGCTCGTTTGGCAGGGTTGCGTTTCGCCATCATCATCAGCAGCAGGAAGATCTAGCACCACCCTAGGCCAAGCTGCACATGGTTGTTGCCACAGTTGCCATTGTGTGCGTATGTTAAAACGTGCTAAATATGGGAGTGTCCTTGTCATTTATATGTATGTGCGTTTTGCTCCCGTTTTTGCCATTAAATTGTCACGACGCGACGACGCTCGGCGTCTCTTCCGGCCTTGACTATGGCCAGTACAAGGCAATAAATGAAATTAATACATTACACAGTTTCTCGTTCACACATTGTCCTAGACATCATGAATATTTAAACCTTATAATTTGATTTGATTTATGAATTTAGGCAACAGCAACGCCCCAAAATGTCATGTCATTCCCTTTCAAGTGAAGCCAGCGCGCTGGGAAATGTTTGCAAAAAATATCAGGAAAAAAAACAAAAAAAAACAATAAGACATTTAAGTATGGCCGTTGCCTGACAACGATTGGCATTGTCTTTAGCCGACTTGGCGGCATCCAAGTGAATCTCTGATCGAGCTTAAAACGAATATGTGAAGCGGTTGTGTGCCCATTAGGCTCAACGCAGGTATCCAATGACTTGGTTACAGTGGTGCGAGTGAAGACCAACTCGAGTTTGGGTTTTTTTTTGTACGGGTGCAGTTTGATAAGCTCGTGACTTTTTCCATGAAAGATATTTTATTTTTCAACATACGTCTTCTTTTAGCTTAATGCACTTACTTTTTTAATTCTTCCAAATAATAGATTTTCTCAAGGCCCTCAAAATAATGTTGAAAAGATGTAATGACCTTCGTTCGATGCAAATCTCTCACTGTCTCGGCATTTTTTGAGGTTTAGAAACACAAAATATTTCTTACGAGCCAGATCTGAAGAGTATGATCGATGGGATAGAAATTCGTGGACCAATTCAGTAATTTTGTCATGTCGCGGGTATCATTGTAATATCAAGTATATATGATGTTCCAGTTTAGTGAAGATGTGACTTGTACCTAGACAATCTCTCTTGGGTGACCAGAACGTTCGGCGTCTCTTGTGATTCTACGATTATAAAGAAACTCAGTATGAAACCATTGAAATTAAAAGAGTAGAGTCCCCATTCTCGTTAATATTCCCGAAGTTGTCTCCTTTCAATGGCTATTAAAAATAGCCATCAGATGAAAACTTTAAACAAAAAAACTATCCAATAAAATGCAGAAATATTTGCCTTTGTGTTAGACGTCATAACCAACGTCTGGGAAGGACAGGGTCTTTCGACACCTAACGTTTAATGTTAAGGTGGCTCAAATCCGACCTACTAATTGATTTTGGCCATAAAATGCTTATTTGACAAAGGATCAACTCGTCCGATATACCAAATTAAAGCTAACTTTTAAAGCTTTGTCGCAACTTTCTAGAACTACCGATTTCTTCAGACCATTATTATTATATATATTAAATTATACGAAACTTCCAAACATACTATATATGGTGTGCACTATGTTTACCATTTTTTTCGATCACTTAATTTAACAAGAAAAAATGTGTAATCAAATATTCACAAAAATTAAATTGAAAATCGTAAACCGCTGATCGAAATCGCTGACAGACAACTGCCATGCTACCATTTTGGATATTTTTAATGCTCTAAACTCGCTTAGTGTTGCCGTTTTTGAGAAACAGTGGGAGGTCGGGTTTACCCACGCTGTCGGATTTGCCCCAGCTTACCATAATAAGAGACAGATGCCACAAGTTCTTCTACTGCGGACATCCCGACATGGCGCTTTTCATATGGTAAGTCAACACTAAATCCTGTTTTGCATACACATAGGCACAAAGTCCTCTAAAGAGCATAGTTTAAAAACATTTATTTTACAAAAGTTAAGAAAAAAAGGAAAAACCTACTTTATACAGTACATACCTCCCTTTTCTTCACATTACTCTTAACTTCGTAGATATACATAAATGGGGAAAATTACATAAAATACTTACAAGACACTTTGGATACAGAATTAGTAAAGAGCACATAAATTGCATATGAAAAGAAGCAAATTTGTTAATCAGAACTAAATAGAAAACCATAATACTTAAAATTGAGAACAAAATTCCATTTTTTATGTCCATTTTCCAAGCGATTATATTTTACGGAACCCAATTCTAGGCTGATGTTGCCGCGTTAGCAAAGTGCAAGAGCCCAAAACACGATTTTAAAAATTATACTTAAACTGCCCTCGCACCAGGCCTGTGCAAAGTGATTTTTTGTAAAGAATTTAAAGTCCTCGGAAAATGGAGTGCGTCTAAGGCCCGTAATTTCGTACAGCCCTGCCTTGCACCACTACACACACGGTTGACTTACATTAACAAATAGAGAGAATTACTCGTTACTCACTTATGTTTGAAAAAGATTTAAATATTTATTCTTATAATAATATCCTAGCTTAATTACGCCTTAAGGCATTCTTTTTAAGACATCGATTATTTAAGTTAAAAAAAAAACCATATTCACAAACTTTTTTTTAAGTTCTACTATGTGCACACTCTAAGCAGAAAAGTCCAATCAGCCTGTAGCTCTTTATTTATTGTTATATAAATGTTATGATCTCACATATTGAAATAACAAATTGAGCACATATTGTGTCTCTTTTACTGACAAATCAGTCATACGAAATAGTCGATACTTCTTGTTGCTTAAGGCCTATACGCAGCATGAAATATTTCGCACGGAATCGCAAAACTTCATATAAAAAAAAACCCATTTGGGATATTCCATTTTTTTTGTCATTCCGTGCGAAATTGTTTTGCATTCTGCGTAGACCCCTTTAGATCAATCGATATTTCTTTTGCTACCATAAATTTAATGAAAGTTTGTTTAAATTAAATTAAATTCTTCGGAAGAAAGATGTGACTCTTCGATGGTCGATGCTGCTTCCTACATATCTCTCGACGGGTCTGTACATACATACATTGAAAGCAAGCGTACAATACGGTTCAAGAGTTCCCCATGCTCCAGATGGGGATATGTCAAATAACCAAATTTAAAACTATAGTAGAAGGAACTCCTTGCCAGAAAGGTTTACGCTCTTTGTCTTGCGCTTTCTTGGTATGTTTATGAGTTTTGAACCACTGTGCCTTATTGCATACACAAAAGCCCACAACGCCAGTTGAGTGGAACATTAATTTAGTATCAAATTACGAAAATATTTTGCTAACAACAATTAGTTAACTCTCGTTAATTAACACGTCTTTAGCGAGCAAATACGCGAAATCTGTGTTGACAGCGAGCAGCGCTTGAGCAGACAATGCCAACGTAAGCGCCAAAAAGAGCAGGAACTCTCTCACGCCAAGATCTGAGAGGAGAGAGAGATTGAGCTTGTATGCGGCGAGGTACATTTGTGCGACAACAAACAGTTGAATGTCTTGCAACTATTTAATTAAATCAATAGGGTCAAGTGGTAAATATTTTGACCCGCGTCTGATTAGTGTAGAGCATACGAGTGCAGCAATCATGATAAAGATCATAAAGATGATGCTGACGACGACGATGATGATGCTGATGCTGATGCTGATGAGCAAGTGGCCCGCAGTTTTCTCTGCTCGGACTGTGATCTCTAAGTGGAGCGCGCGCGCGCGCACACGTAGACTCGACAAGTTGTGGCTGAAGAAGATGCTGTGGAGCTAACAGACCGTGCCTCAAATTCATTGGCTTAATTGAATGAATGGCGTTTTAAACGGGAAATTAAGTGCATGACAACGTTGTAGAGCTACTCTCCAAGACACGGTACAGCTAAAGTTTAAACTAATTGTGGAGACTCTGCGCGCACTGGGCAAGCTGCGCTACGCCGTAAAGCTAGAGCAGCAGTTCAATTGTCAATTGAACGGAAGCGCAAGAGCAGAACTTTGAACTTGGCCTGTGGTCCTTGTCGATTTCTTGGGAATGATTGTGTGCCGAGTATTTCCGCTGACGCCCGCTGATGTGAGCCACTTGTGTGGCACATTTGCCAACAGCTAACAAGGTACTCGAGCGTACAACTTGAGGCAGTAAGTGAGCAGGAGCGCGAACTGAGGCAAAAACATACATCTAAGGCTGCACCCCCAAGTCAGCCCGACTGTGGAACGACGTACCAAAAACAACAGGGTTTTTTTTTTTTTTTTGGGAAAGTACTATGCCGGTAAGTCAACAAGGCAACGACGTCGTCTGTCTGACTTGGCATTTGGCAGCAGACACTTAACTTCAATTGAAATCAGTCAATTGGAATCAATGAGTCCATTTTGACTGTTTCCCAACAATACCAAATGCATGGAAACGTATTGAAACAATCAGTTTGTTTGCCGCACACATAAAATACACACATACACATTGAGGGTACCAAATAATGCTTGAGAGCTGAGATCCTTTTGTGGCCTAAGCCAACATGCAGTTCCGGTGCCGGGGCAACATATTTATGCGCCTTTTTAAGTGCTCAAGTGTTTAATGTCTTGCAATTTGAAAGCTTTCCCAGGAAAATTATTGCGCCAGCCTCAGCTTACAATTTCTCAAAAGTCAACTGGACACTGGATTTCAATCTTAAGCCAATTTTACTACTAGTGCAATATTATGGCTTGGAGCTCGTATTACAAATGTAGCTGCTGCAGCTGCTGGTTAACAGACAATACCTAGAGCGGCTTAACTGCTGGCATAGACTTACTGATCCTTTGACCTTTTTTTTTTGGCCCAAGCAGCACAGATGTCTGGATAAGCTGTGGTGGCAACATTGAGCAAGCAACTTAAGTAGTTGCAAATTGTTGCAATTTTGGGCATAATCTTTCGACTGAAGTAAGTTATCTTGCAGTGAAAAATCAAATGATATGGGCACTTAAATGATATAATGATAAGCGTAGACATTAGGCACCACAATATGCTGTAATCTTTGCATCATTAGATAGTACCTTAATGAAGTAGCTCAAACAATAACCCAAAACAGCCATTAGAGCTGCAATAAACTTTACTGTCTTTGCACAATGACTGAGCAGCCATTGGCCAACCTTGGACAAAAAAAAAAAAAACTCAACCTGCCTTTCTACGGCAGCTGTTTTTATGGTTTGTTGGAATGCAGCTTTGGCACGATTTTTTACCAACAAATGCCACAAAATGGCCAAGTCACGCCCTCGGAGCATAGCCCAACTGCCACACCCACACTCACTCGCACACAGACACACTCCAAAGACTATGTCGGCACAACTCAAAAACCCAGCATACTACAACAAAAACCACATGAAAAGGCAGCGGCAACAGTTTTGGGGCCTGCCATGAATTACAATGCCTAAAGTCGCTCATTAGGAACTAAATTTGTAAACTTAACGCGATAAAGATCGCGGGGTTTGACTGCTTGACGCAGCCATAATATTAACAAATAATAATAAGAAAAAACAAGAGAAAGGCTAAATGGCTTCGCAACGAAGTTTTAATGCTCTTCTCGTTGCGTCCTAAGGCAAGCTGGAGTCCGGAGCTGCCCGATATATCTGAGTTTCTATGCTTTACACCCGATATGCTTTTTTTTTGACGGGTTTGTTTCTTAAACATATACAAATATTATACAGCCACACAAAAATATCTATTTTCCGTTTTTGGAAATCATACCATGTTTACTATATTTTTTGGGGTCGTTGAATCTCAATCCTAGATCGCATAATTGTGGATTTTTGATTCAGCGCTCTATAAACATATAATACACATAATCGGATACCAGAACTCGACTAAAATTTTTATGTGACTTTTTGAGGTTATGTCCGAACCCTGATGAGCTGGGATTTTTTTGACATTGGTTTCGGATTCAGCGACCTCATGGTCTGACATCCAAGCCGACAAATTTATATTTATTTATGTGTCTAATTAATTCTTTAGAATTCAACAGCTAAGTTCTTTGCACTAAGTTTCTATCCTAGTCCTTAAAAATATTGCATCCATCATTTTTTCTATCAGTATTATACCATCACGGAAGAATTTATAGTTTCTTACTTATGGCTAATTATATATAAACCAATATATTTTTTATTATTTATTTAATAGTACACTTAAAAACTAGAGTACTAGCAACAACGGCCTACGACTCAAAACATAATTTTATTGAAATTACTAACTTGATCAAAAATTTACCGGAATCATCACCGTGTGGCGCTCTCAGTCACCCGATTTGATGTCTCTATTATTTTTTAAATTGCCAGATCTGTCATTGATATGTTAATTTTTGAAAATTTAACTACAAAATTTACCAAATTATTTTATCGTATAACTAACGAATTTATATTCTTTATAATATTAAAAAAAAATTATTATAATTTTTGTCGATTTTTGAAAAAATAAAAAAAATGTTATATAAAACATTTAAAAACATTAAAATTTTTTTTTTTAAATTGCTGCTCCAAATAATTTATAATATAAGAAGGATCATTAAACATTAGAAAAAAAATTTATATTTTTTATGCTCTATTCTATTCTTCTATTCAGTTTCTTTACTTACCCTCTTTTTAAAAAAATTAAATTTTTTGTTTTTTTTTAAATGAAAGTGATCGCATCAAAAAAATTCTTAAAAATATTCTATTTTTAACTAACAGTTTTTTTTAATTTTTTAGCTATCGCATTATTTAAAAAAGAAAAAAAAAGCATATCTCTTTAAGAGCCCTATTGAGAACTTAGTATAAAAAAAAATATTTTTTAAATAAATTTGAACGAATCAATTTTCATCAGTAGTTCTAAGAAATTATTAGGGTAACTTTTTCGTTGGCATGAAATTTTTTTTTTTTTTTAAGCGAAAGTGGTAGCTAAGAAAATAAACTATCTTCCATTTTTGGGAAACATTTTTTTGTATTTTTTTAAAATTTATTTTTAACTATTTATTTAAAAAAAAATAATATTTTGTAAGAAAAATATTTTTTAAACAGCCTTATTGACAACTTAGATTAAAAAATGTATTTCAAAATTAAATAAGACCTAAAAAGATAAAAAACTGAAATTTTAAAGAAATTTTTTGAAGTGATAGCATCAAAAAAAAGTCTTAATAATATTATATTTTTAATAAACAGTTTTATTTTTTTAGCTATCACATTATTTAAAAAAGGAAACAAAATGTATATCTCTTTAAGAGCCTTATTGAGAACTAAAATTAAAAAAAATACCTTTTAAATAAATTTGAACGAATCAATTTTCATCAGTAGTTCTAAGAAATTGTTGGGGTCACTTTTTCGTCGGTATGAAATTTTGTTTTTTTTTAAGCTAAGAAAATAAACTATCTTCCATTTTGAGAAAACATTTTTTTGTATTTTTTTAAATTTATTTTTAACTATTTATTAAAAAAAAATTTATTAAATTTATTATTTATTAAATTAAAAAATGTATTTCAAAATTAAATGAGAAGAAATTTTTTTTTTTAACTATGAATCAGTTTTTTATTGGTATGATATTGGGTTTTTTGTTTTAAGAAAAAGTGATAGCATCAAAAAAAAGTTAATAATATTATGTTTTTAAAAGTTTTTTTTTTTTTAGCTATCACATTATTTAAAAAAAGGAAATAAAATGTATATCTCTTTAAGAGCCTTATTGAGAACTAAGATTAAAAAAAATATTTTTTAAATAAATTTGAACGAATCCATTTTCACGAGTATTTCTAAGAAATTGTTAGGGTCACTTTTTTGTTGAAATTTTTGAAATTTTGTTTTTTTTTAAAGCGAAAGTGATAGCTAAGAAAATAAACTATCTTCCATTTTTGGAAACAATTTTTTTGTATTTTTTTTTTAAATTTATTTTTAACGATCAATTTAAAATAAAAAAATGTAATATTTTGTAAGAAAACAATTTTTTTGAAGAGCCTTATTAATTGAATTAAATTAGACTTTGAAAAAGTTCAAAAACTGAAATTTTCAAGGTATTTTTTTTTAACTTTGAATTAATCTTAATCATTAGTTTTAAAAATTCGTTAGGGTCAGTTTTTCGATTTTGATTCAACTGAAATTCAGAAAAATTGTTATCCAAAAGATAGCCCGAACCTTTTCATTAGTTTTTCCCCATATATATTTTTTTAAATAAAACTATCTTTGAAATACCTCCTAGAAAAGAGTTTCGTTAATTTAATTTTATCTTCACATCTACCACTTTTTACAATATTCCGTATCATCTTACAGTGCTGTGTTGGACTAAAAAATTTCGCGGGATACTATTTGTATATGAATCCGTATAGGCATCGTTATCTGTGTAATTTCTTTTAAGCGTGTCAAAGTTCTTTACAAACCTATTAACTTATTACAAAAACTTCCCAACATGCAGAGTATAAAAAAAAATAAATAAAAAACAAAAGAGAAAAGTTTTGACCACTTTTATAAGGGATCTATAGAGCGCAGTGGCAACAAATGGCGCCCCTTGGCGGCATTTTGGCGTGCCAACAATAACAAGAGTAACCAATGGCAGAGTTTGAACAATGGGCCAAGAGCGTGTGGAAATAATTTGGTTACAATTAAATAACAAAAGAATTTGTTTGGCAACTCTTGCGCACTTTTTGGCCAACAAGCACACACAAGCACACACACGGACCAACAGGGGCAGGTGGTGACGGCAATGTAGCTGGTAATGGCGCTGATGGCAAAGGGGCAGCATTAACCACATTGGTGGCTTGGACGTGGAGCTGGAGGCAGACAAAGCGGCGCATTACAAAGCAAAAACAACAAACGCGCCCATTGTCAGCTGCAGTAAATGACAGACAGCGGCTACGCTCCAGATTAAGTCGTGCTGGAGCAAGCGAGAGCAGAGGCAGTTGCAACGTTCAGAGGGAGTCAACAAGCTGGGAGGGGGGGCATAATTAAGCATGGGTAGAGACTGTTTACCATAACAATGAGGCGCGGCAGGGAAAACACCTTTCAAACCCAGCGGCAGATCAGGTGTTAATGTCTGTGTTTATTTTTTAAGTGAATACAAGCTGGTCAAAAAAAGAAAAAAAAATAAAACACAAAAACCCGAAAGAAACAAAAAAAAAATTAAAAGAAAAAACTACTGAAAAGCATTGCCGACTTATATGAGGTGCTGTGCGCAATTATCGTCATTAGTCGCCAGCGTATCCATTGTTCCAGAGACCAGAGACCACGGTCTGGTCGTAGTGTGCTCGAGCTCTCTTTAGTTGCGGCTTGTTGTATATCGATGTGCATGCTATAATTTAAAAAAATGATTTCTTCATGGCTCAACATAACTGCCATAACTGGCAGTCAGCTCGTCAGCGTCACACTTTTCATAATCATAGTCATCATCACCATCATCGTCATCATCATCATCATCATAATGATCGTTTCGCCTGGCACAATTATTACAGTTTAGCCATGCCTCAAATCAAACAAAAGTTATATGAGTCCCTGTTTAAGGTTACCGCTGCCTGCATTTCCATGACGTTGACTTTTCTTAAAAAAAAAAAAAAACATTTGCTCAATTTTTTTTTAATTATAGTGCGTAAAATATTTTTTGAACGACTTTTGCTCGCTGCGGCATTAACGTGTTAATAATTATTTATTATGCCACATGTTGACATAAGACAGCGCGCGCCATCTTGCAACAACTCACTGCGGAAGATTTTCAGATAACTAGAAGCTGAAAAGCGAAATGTGGTTTTGAGTAACAAAGGACTCTAAGAAACCCCTATTTTATGAAGGGATGATGAAGGTTCCTAAGATATACCATGAGCTTTGAATATCGATATACCGTAAGAAATCTGCTTATTTTTCAACAATTTCCTAAGAACTTAAATCTACGGGACCCTTTAGAGACTTCTGGCCCAGATGTAGTCTCTAAGTTGCAAGTTCCAGGCTACGTTGGATAACTAGATAAATCGAATGATTTCGAACTGAATTTCCTAATTACACTAAAAGCGAAAAAAAAAACGTTTAAAATTAACGCGACTAAGAAGATGATATAGTCCAGTTGATAAAGAAAACGTAGGGATGGTTATCATATGCTGGATGTTATTATTATTGACGATCTCCTGTCATGTTTTAAAAAATCTAAAAATTATCTGAAAACTCTACTTAAAAGATGATTTAAACCAGTTGATGGGCCAAACGTAAAGGTTTTCATATTCTACAGATTATTGACGATTTTCTATATTACGATCTAAGCCATATACTTCTTCTTCTTGACTTACCTACCATAAGTGCTTACTCATGCGTTCTTTTGGACAAAAAGAATTATTGCTGACTTAGTAGTCAGAAAGAAATAGTTTAAGGATAAACAACTAAAAAGATGATTTCAAACCAAGATGATATATGTTCTAAGAATTCAAACGAATTTCGGGTTCGGAGGTCAGACCACGTTTACTATATGTTTTGAGGATCACTGCATCCGAATCCAAGGTCTACAGTCTCAGTTCGTCAAGCTGCTGATATAACCTCAAAATTCCCATTAAAAAAGTGTTTAATTTTTTTCATATAATACATTTTAAGAGATCTTCTTTTTAACTGACAATAAGTTAGACCTTTTGTAAATAACTCCGTAACCGCCAGGGGCACTGAAGGCGCCAATACGGTTCTAGCTCAATTGTATGCCCGCTCGTTCCGAGGTGGACCAAAACGAGGGCAGTTGAGGGCTGTTTATTGAGAATAAGCGCCACCACCGAATTGAGAATAAGCTTTCTGTGGAGATGAGAAAAAAGTAGAAAGTAACCCATACCTATTATATGACTGCTCTGACATCTCAGAAAACGTGGCCAACTACTGGGTATGCCATTCTTTTGAAAAACTTTTCTGCCTCTGTCCACTAACGGAATCGGTCCCTTCTTTTTCTTCCGAAAAATATTATTATTATATTATTATTAAAAGAACTGTGACTAAGTTGTGTGAAGTAAGATCTCCTGGCGATTTCTTTTTGCACCAAAAAACCACTAAACTTAGAATAATGCTTATCAACTCAACGTATTAGAATACCCAATTATGTGTCGATATAAATTCGTGATTCTTTTCCAGGTTTTATCTTAGTGCAAAAGACCTTCTAAAATTATTTTACCTATTCCGTATAATCCGAACTATCTACTCAGAAACAGTCTTCAAAATAATTCTATCTATTTTTCATGGGATCAAAAGACCTACAACAAATACAATTTTTACAAAGTCAATATATCATGTTTAGAATTAATTTTTTTTATTTTTTAAAGAATTATTTTTTAAATATATGCCTAAATTGAGTTGAATTAATTTTTTTAATGTTATTTTAAAAATTATTTTTTATTTATTTAAGGAATTTTTTTATATTTATATATAAGAAAATATATTATAAATTAATATTTTCTTTATCGATAGCTCGCAAAATAATCGGAATTTTCTAAGAAAAGCTTCAGGCTGGAAATATTTAAATTTATTTTTATACATTTAAACAATAATTTTTTAAATAAATAAGTAAATATTTAAATATAATATTTTTTTAAATAAATTTAGTTTAGTTTAGTTTAATAATTTTCTTTATTTTTATAATATATGTAAGTTTTGCTTAAAGCTAGCCATTAAAAATTACAGAGTTAGATATAAAAATCTTTACAGCTGAGACAGGAATATTTTATTGAAGATATGAATTAAAATTTTAGGTGTAGTGTGTGGTCAAGGAAAGTAAATTCAAAAACCTTGGTCTAAAGAAAAAAAAAAATATATTTTTTTAAAAAAAATTTACAAAAAAAAAAAATTTGTGATATATGATAATCATTGTTGATTGAGTTTCATTGATTTTTAAATTAAATTTTCTTGTTGCTCGAGATATAAGTTTATCGATCAACTTTTATTTATTTATTTAATTTAAAATATTTTTTTATATTTTTTTTATAATGATTCTTTATATAAAAAAAATTTATAAATTTGTTTTTTTTTTATTAAAAAAATATTCTTCAAATTATTAAAAAGAAAAACAGATTTATAAATTTTTGATTTAAAGAATTTTTTTTTATTTCATACAAGTTTAAAATATTATTTATTAATTTTTTTTTATAATAATTCTTTAAATAAAAAAATGTATAAATTTGTTTTTCTTTTATTAAAAAAATATTCTTCAAATTAATTCAAAAGAGAAACAATTTAATAAATTTTTTTATTTAATGAATTATTTTTTATTTCATACAGGTGTATTTCAGTTGAATGTTGTATGGCCTATAAAAACCGAAAACTTGGTTCATGGCTAAAAAAAATATGGGTCCAATTACACTAGTTAACAAACTTTAGGTTCATCCAGTAAACCTTGAAAATTATGAGTTTACATGGGCAATTCTTAGTCATGAAACATGTATTCATTTTTTTTTCTTATGAACCGTTTCGAGATTTCTTTGATAAACATATTTTGAGTTACTTTTTTCAGTTATTCGTGAATATCTCGTGAACAAAAGGTATTGACGTGCACTTTGATGTACGGTATGTGGCGATTAAATAAAAATTATGGAGCTTACAAGCAACTAAAGTCGAAAAACATTTCAGACATTTTCAACCATTTTTCAAAATAAAAAATTTTCAGTTTGCTTCTTCTTAAAAAAAAAAAAATGTTTGTTTTTAAAATATTTTTTTTTTTTTTTTACATTTTATTTGCAATCTGTCTTTATTAGACAATAAGTAAATTTACTAAATAATAATTAATACTATATAAGTATAACAGCAAGTTTCCATCGAAACCTACTATTGCGTTTTTTTTTTTTAACTTTGAGTTGAAAGAGAATTTGTTTACGAATATATCGAGACTAAGTAAGATCTTCAAAATTGGGTATGAAGTGTAGATGTTATGGAACCATGTACGAAAAATGTGAAAGTTCCAATTTTCACTCACTTTTGGTCGAAAAAAACAATTTCACTTAAAATTTTTCGTTTACGTCTTCACGAATTTGCATCCAGCAGTAGTCATCCATCATGCCTTTGTCCCAAAAACGCTCATATCGCTTTTCAATAGCTGCAAGATCCTGATGGAATCTTTAGCCTTGCTCGTCGCTCTCAGCTCCCAAATTTCAAGGAAAAACGTCATAATGATTGTGCAGAAAATGCATTTTCAGTATCATGCGATATGCAATAATCCGATTATATTCACGTATTGTAATTTTTTATTTGTATAAACAATAGTTCTTTAAATAAAACATTGCTTAATTGGACCAAAAATAATTTTTCTTATCTCATGGCCCAAACAAAATTCAACTGCAATAAAAAAATGCACTAGAAGGGAAATTTACTGCCTGAGCCGCCTTAAACATGGGCTTGCCAAATTGCCAGACAAACCGAACTACACTCGATCATATTCATCATTCATTCCGCACATATGAATCATTCGCACACTCAGCGCCAGGTTAATAAACTAGTCGTGAACAAAGCATGAACCTGCTGCCGCTGCTGCTGCTGCTCCAGCTGGTGGAGAGCTGGCTCAGGTAGTTCGCATTAGTTTAAATATTTCTATAGACGACTGCCTTGAATGACAACGCGGCGTATGCGTAATGTAAAATATTTATGTACACACATTTATCTAATAAGCGACGCTTCGCATCCATCTAGATGACAATTGTCAACTGACATTTCTCAGTTGCACATTTCAATTTAGCGAAATCTTAGATGAGAGACTACTCAGCTATTCCCGGCATACTGTTAAATCAACAACACTCAGATGAGATTATCCAATTCAGTTAGTTAATATTTCTTTGCATTATTGTACATTGTAGACATTCTCATAGTCATCTTCATCGTCGTCGTCGTCGTCGTCGTCGTATCCATCGTTGTTGTTACAATTTTCAATTTAGTTTTGGAGCATATGTTTTGCTTGCTACTCAATTCCATTCAAGTTGCCAATTATGGGGCCATTATTCAATCAAAGTAAATTTATTTGTTTGTCTCTTTTCCACGTAAAAAGCGAAAAAACATTTTCTTCAGCTCTCTCTAAATTTATTCGCCTTACGCACGGATTATTGTCCGTGTAAACAATTCGAGTGAATTATACTATGATGTCACTTGTAGTTTACTCAATTACATGCCAACTGCTATTTAAGTATCTATCTATCTATCCGTATGCTGTATTCCAGATAGTACACGGAATTACAGCAAGTTCAAGAAACTTTTATCTGAGCGAGTGAGCTGCAGACAACGATTGAAACTGGCGCCAGTTTTTATACCCTGTACCGTAGGGTACAAAGGGTATATTGTGTTTGTGCAAGCCGAAAATGTATGTAACGTACAGAAGGAGAAGTCGGAGACCCCCCAAAGTTACCTAAAGTATGATCAGAGTGACTAGAGAAGTCGATATACCCATGTCCGTCTGTCCGTATGAACGCCTAGATCTCAGAGATGGTAAGAGCTAGAGCAACCAAACTTTCAGATAAGTTCCCTTATTAATCCATAGGAGACAAGTTTATTTTATTTTTTTGATATCGGGACTACATTATATAGCTCCCATAGGGGTGTTTCAGAGGACCTCGAAAAAAAGCAAAAGTTTTAGATGGATAATTCGTTTGCTTATGAAGATATTGTAACCGAATTTGGCATTCGGAAGTTTTTTAGAGATCTTCAACACGTTACCAAATCAAAATCGGTTGACTATATCATGTAGATCCCATAGGACAAATCGGTCAAAAAAATGCTTTTTGTACAAAATTTGTTGTGTTTCGTTTGTTTATGAAGATATTGTAACCAAATTTGGCATTCAGAAGTTTTTTAGAGATCTTCAACACTGTACCTAATTTTATCAAAATCGGTTGACTATATCATATAGCTCCCATAGGGCCGATCGGTTGAAAAAAAGTTTTTGATTAAAAATTCGTCTGTTTTTGGTTGTTTATGAAGGTATCGTAATCTAATTGGGCAATCGAATGTCTTTTGGTGTTCTTAAGCAATTTACTGGATTTTATTGGAAGCAGTGGTGCAGGGTATCCCAAAGTCGTCCGCGCCTGACTTTGACGTGCGCCATCTTTTTTTTTTTTTTTTTAAAGTAAATAAGTTGAATGAAATGTGCAATGTACAATGTGCAACGGATGCGGAAATTCCCTAGGTTAGAGATTGAAAGTGTATCTTTAAGTAGTAAGATTTATTGTCTTAATGACAGTGGCCTAGGCTTGAGAAAGTTGCACTCTCAAGCGTGCATATATACGTAGTTGGTTAGGATATATTAAAACACTAGAGCTATTCATATTATTTGCGAAAAAATTAAACAATCGTGCTCCAGAAAACGAGTCCAAACAATTCATTCGGATTCGTTTTGAAACCGTATGTTTGGTGCTCCCAATTCCATCAAAAAGGAATTTTTCATATGGTTTGATAACGAATGTTTTGTTGCAAGAGGAATTAAAACGAATCGCCAAAATAGGTTTTGAAAAGCACGAATTTTATACTGAAATATTTTTTTAAATATTCATCGATATTCTTAGATTCTATTGATGCCAACTTTAAGTTGAATATTTATTGACAATTATTTTTAATTTTTTTTGTTCTGACTCAACCCAAAAATTAGCATGCGTTGTGCAAAACGAATTTTTTTTTCGTTTTCCGTAGCACGGATCCGGTTTTATTTTTAAATTTTTTTAAACCAAAAAACAGGGCTTCCGTTATTCTCAATAATTTAAATAGGAATAATCATCCAAGTTCGAATAAGGCATGGTACGGTTTATGTGTAAATTTCTATCGAGAGTACTGAAATCCATTTTCTTCCCACAATATATCATTTAATATATCATATATGTAGGGGTTGAAGTCCCTTATGATTTTCAAAAATGAATGACTAGCAAGAAACGTTGCAGAGGTATCTACCGATGCGGATCTAGGATTTGGTCTTGGGGGCTCTTCATTTCGAAGTGTATATATATCAGAGCTCGCAAAAGATTTTCAACCCATTTTTCAACTTTTTGGGGGCCGTCCAAAGCCGAAATTCCCCCGTGGATCCGCCACTGGTATCTACTAAGATCATTTGTAGTACTACGTAAACTCCTAAACTTTGCAGTATGCCTAATTAATGACTTTGGTATTTTGAAAAGTTATTCAGCCAAACAAACATCGATTTTTGGGCTCGGAGCTCTAATCATGTTTTCTACATGTTTATGGGGTCGCTGAATCCGGTTCCGAAACACCCCTAACATGATAGGGTTCTGACATAACCTTAAAAACCGTTTTCTTTGTTATAAAGGATTAAAGTCCATAAAGTCGTATGGCGTACCAGAGTTTTTTGGACCATGGAATCGTATTCAGCAACGCCAAAAACATTTCATAATTATGATTTAACCTCCGAAACCGAGCATCAATATTTTTGGTGTGTCTGCATTTTTTTTCTATCAATGATTTTTGCATAAAAAGTGATTTGGTAAGCAGGTTTATTTAATCAGAAAACTTGGGTTTGTATTCCGGGTGATTTTTTTCAAATATACAGATACACAGTTTCAAATCGGAATTTTTCAAAATAGCTCCTTTTCTAGTCATTATCTTATGTTTTTTTTTTTATCATTATCATTATCTTGCTATATTGAGTATTTTTATTATTTTTGTATCTTGCTACATATATTGAATCTGCCACCGTCACAATTCGCTTTGGATAGACAAGGTCTGCCAGCACCTAAGGTTTCCGGCTCTGCGTGGAAAAAACTTAATAAAAGTCAGATGCGACAAGTTCGTCAACCCTGAAGGCCTTTGTCGCTCCGGCTACAAAATTATTTATAATGTAGAACGAATTTCTTTTTATAAATAAATAAATAAGTTCGTCTTTGCGGACTCCTCGGACTCGGGCACTTTTCTCTCGTTTTTCATCTCAAGCTTAGAAAAAGATTTAAGAGAAGATTTAAGATATAAAAAACTTAATAATTTTCGAATAATATATTCTTCATGGCCGAATACATTCTTCTTTTTAAGATAAATAATTAAAAATGATTATCTCTGATTTAGTAATAAAATTTGGTAAAAAATGAGTTTTTTATTTTACAATCAGCCGTGCTCCGGAAAACGAAAAAACCAAACCGAACAATTTTATTCGGATTCGTTTTTTCGTGCACCGGAAAACATATTTTTGGTCGATATTTTCCTTTTTATTTTCGATAATTTCGTAAATTTCCCTTATTTTTCCGATAAAATATTGCTATAGCTTCACTATAACGAACTTCTCTGCAACGAATTTTTTTTTCGTTATTGTGACTATATAATGGTTTAGTGGTAGATTATTTCATGGTCGGCTAAAAGCTTTGTAAATTCTTCAAAATTCTAGCTACCCTATTATGCTCTGAGATTCGGAAAAAAATAAAACGTTAATGCTAACATTACTTGTAAGCTCAATATTTTAGAACGATCATCTACAAGTTAGTAGTGAAAATTTTGTGTAAAATGTAAAGTGAGTTTTGTTTTAAGCTTGTAATATTATAATATTAAGAAAAACCATTTAAAATTAAAACTAAAGCTATTTTGGGAACACCTTTATTTAACATTACTGCAGTTTGGCCTATTAATACCGCTTGGTCACACTGAAATTCGTTTTCACAGCTATTGCGAAATGCATGGTCACACTCAGCAACTGATAAGTTTTTGGTTTTTGAGTTTTCCAGCAATGTGTTGTTGTGTTACCTTCCACAGCTGTTTTTTATGTGCATTAGGGTGGCCGTCGCTGGTATGGAGGATTTTTAAGCCGTCGATATCAATAAAGCTACACACTAAAAAGTTTCCTTTTTACCTGCATATAGCGCCTGTAAAATTTAAAGGCGATCCGAATGTATTTGATGGTTCCTAAAATAGGTCAAAGGTCATAATATTCACTTTTTCCGTTTTTGACTGTATTGTTCTACATAAACTTTAAAAACTTATTTCCAAACAAACAAATTACGTTTTAAAAAGTCTCATATCTATCAAAACATAATTTTACAAAAATATAGAGTCGGCCTGAATAAATTTGGTAAGCTCTAAAATTGATTAAATTGACTAATTACACCAATTAACATATAATTAAAAATGTTGTATCCTTAACATGTTTTAGTCGTCTCTGTAGTAAAATGGCATGCTAAAGCCGAAAATGCAGTCAAAAATTTTTTTCGTGACACGGACTTTGAGATATTTTGAAAAAACTATTTTTCGAAATTAGAAAAAAAAAAAAAGTGCCTCTACTTGACAGCAAATATCTCTGGTTATACTAAACAAATTTCGATAACTTTTTTACTTGACTGTAGATAATTGAATTATCCATCGATTATATTTGGAACATATTTTTGTCAAACTTACGGTTTGGTCGTTATTTATGCATTCATATGAACATTTTTTATGACCTTTGACACATTTTAGGAACCATCAAATACTTTTGGATCGCCTTTAAATTTTACAGGCGCTATATGCAGGTAAAAAGGAAACATTTTAGGGGATGGCGTTATTAAAATCGTGAGATGTTGCAAAAAGGGCCACCCTAATGTGCATACTTGTTACATTCCATTTTTGCTTTTTGTACATTGTCAAACCTAACCAAAAATTGATGTTCAACTTCAAACATTTGGAAATGAGTATTAGTGGCAACAATGTGAATGCAACATTAAGTTTTTATTTATTCATTCAACAAGTTTCACATCATTTAGCCCATTTTTTCTTTTATTCGCACAAATTCCCTTAAACTAATACGAATGCCATCAAATGCGCTCAAGTATTTCGCCCGCATTTCCCAACTTTTGGCGCTATAACTTAATGAGTACAACAAGAGGCAGAGAAGCAATTTCATCAGCTGCCCCTCGTTGACTGACTGGACTGGCGTGTGTGGGACATGCGCTAAAATTTTATTTGATTTGACACTTAGTAGTGGCTTTTAGTGCGGCTTTACCAGCCCCGAACCAGAGCCATAGACACATGACCATATACACGACACTATAGGCCCCGCTCTCTGTGCATGTGTGAGTGAGTGCTTATTAAGGACTTCCTGTTGAACGTCGTCGACATTGCCGCTGACGACTTTGTCGCGACAACAGATTAATTTAGTTCGTAGCAGTTTAATTTACTAGCTCAAAGGCTGTTGCCCCCAACCCTCCACAGAGTATACAAGACCAAGTGATTTTTTTTTTCATACTTTTATTTTTCAATTGAATTTTAATTGATTTTTTTTTTTATTTTTTTACTTTCAATTTCAATGTTATTAATTACATATATAAATTAATTAGTGCTTTCAATCTATGCCTTGCTTAAGTAGTTATGTGACAAAAAGTTGCATTTTTCATACTATACATTATTTATTTTTTTAAGTTGCAGTTTTACAATTTTTAGTAGTTAACTGTATACTGAGCATATAAGGCGTGCAAAGTTCTTAAACTGAAAATATAAACTTCATTCGATGTTAAACTGCATCCAGTTGCTTGCAAACTGTTCATCATTATCCAAAAGTCCACATTGTATATTTTTAAATTTTTGCTTCTTGATATTAGGAAAATTAGATAAAAGTGTTTGGAAAAAATGTTGATTCTACAAAACCTTTTCTTTATTAACCAATTTCAAACTTTAAACACAAGGGTAGCCGGCCGTATAAGTCGATATCTAAACATTCAGCAACTTCGGCAGAATTCCGATATTAGATCGAACTCCTCTGCAACGAATTTATTCATATTACGATATAATCCCTTAAAACTGTTAGACCCGTCTCTAAATTTATTGACTTGGTAGAATTCTTGAAGAGCTTTAATTGGGGTATGTCCGAAACCTCTAGAAGGTTTTTTCAGTTTAAATCATTTAAAAAATTAGTCGATTACAAACTTTTATAAAACATTTAAAAAGCGCTTAAAGATATTTTCAGCTTATTACTTGAATGAATTTTGGCTTAAATTCGGCTTATACCTCATTTTAATGATAAGGTTCCTGAAGGCTATTTGCATTTTCAAGACTTCTAATTTGTAAATCGTTAAAGCTGGAGAGAGTTTGAAACTGCCCTATGTTCCGCCACGAGCGACTTTTCAATTCATATTATATATTATATAACTATGTGTATATTTATGTGAAATGAATGACGAAGTAATAATAATAATAATTAAGTTGTAAATTTTGAACTCTACTCTACCATCATGAAATTTCATAATTTTTATACTTCCAATTTATTTAGGATAAAAGTTGATTCAGGCCTCCAGGCATCCTAGCAGTAATACGGGGATTAAGCAGATGACCGATTGTAATTGATTTGGAACTGATTTGAAAGATATCATTAAAAGTTTGGAAATTTTTGATAACACATTCCTACTTCCCCATAACGAACTCCACTACAACAAATATTTCATATTACGAATTTTTTTCCATTTTAAGATTTCCTAATAACTAATTTTTCTATAATAACAAATTTTCAATATAACAAACCAATGTTCTGATCCCATACGAATATGCTTTAAATTAACCAGCTTATATTGAAATATGATTAAATTTTTCAAAGCTGTTTTGTAAATCACACAAATAATTACTAATAGCTCTATTCGGGTTTAAAATTTAATTTTTTTCGCCATGGTAGTATTCTCTAAAGTTGTAAAATGATATTGAAAATTGATAAAATTTTTTCACAACGCGAAATCTAATTTGCTTTGCGAATTACGCAAATAATCACTAAAAGGTATTATTCGTGCCTAAAATTTCATTTTTTTTTTGCCAGGGTAGAATTCTTCAAAGACTAAAGTAGTAAAATGATATTGAAAATTCATAAAATTTGTACACAACCCTAAATCTAAGCTGTTTTACGAACTACAAAAATAATTCCTAACAGCTATTAGTTGGGTCCAAAAATTTCATTTTCTTCCTTGGTAGAACTCTTCAAAGGTTAAAGTCGGGCTGTGCTTGCAATCTCTAAAGTAGTAAAATGATTTTCAAAATTCATCAAATTTTTACACAACCCTAAATCTAAGCTGTTTACGAAGTACAAAAGTAGTCCCTAACAACTATTAGTTGGATCTAAAAATTTAATTTTTTTTCTTGGTAGAGTTCTTCAAAGTTTAAAGTCGGGGTGTGCTTAAAATCACTAGACGGTTGAATCAATTTAAATCTCCGACTGATTTTTCAGAATATTTTTTTTTTCATTTTTTTTGATATTTATTTTTTATGATCCAATATTGAATAACTTTCATCAATATTGGATCATAACCTAATTTGTATCGGTTGATTGCCAATAAAAAATAAATATAAAAAAAAGCAAATCTCCTAACTTTTATGACACATTTCCAAAGCGTTCAAAGATTATTTCAGCTTCTCGATCAAATGCTTTTGGGTTAAAATTTGGTTAAGTAGATATATTCCAAAATTTGGAAATTTTTTGATATGAGTAGATTTTTCACTAACTTAACTACCAAAGCTAAAGACTTATTTGTAATACATAGATCGCATTATTATATTTAATTCCTCGGTATTATAAAATTTCACAAATTTGCCAAATTTCACAACTTTAAATTGTAATTAATTCATGAATTTCAAATACCACTCCTGTCGGAGCAAAGGGCAGTAGAGTTCCAAGGTGGAACATAGGGCCACAGTAGATCGGATTAGTTGGACGAAATTCCTAATTGGGGAATGGTACCAACAAAAATATGCTAACAATTAAAGCTTTGATTAGATGATAGAAAATTATTTCATTTGAAGTAGACGCTATATCGATGTCCGATAACTACTTGGAATATTTGACTTATTTGGGATCCACTAAGATTGTGTGACAAATATTTGGCTAGTGTGACCAGACTCTTGCTGCAACATTCGAATTTAGAAAAAATCCAAAGACTTTTGCAGTTATCGATAAGATAAATTGGTTTAATTTGTATGTTTACTTTTGACACCTTATTAAAAGGGAAATTCGAAAGGCGCCTCCTTTTTTGCAAAAAGTGTCATAATAAACAAAAAATTGTTTTCACTTTGCATTTAGTAAAAATTAGTAAGCTTCGTAAAAGGGGAGTGACCCTATTAATTTTGGACGCACTGTAGTGTAACACTGAGAACTTAAGAAAGTGATACCAGAAATTATGAACGGTATAAAAACAATCACTTTGAAAACTTCCTGTTGTTACTTTCCGAGGAAAAAATGAAAAACTTGATATTCAAAAAAAAGGGTTTCTAAAGTATAGAAGAATTATTTTTGATTAAAAATGATTTGTAGTGTAACACTGAGAATTTAAGAAAGTGATTTCAGAAATCATGAACAGTATAAAAAAACTTTATATACCTCTTATTGTAACTTTCCGAGGAAATAATTGAAAAACTTAATTCTCGAAAAAGAAAAGTGTTTCTAAAATTTAGAAGAATTATTTTTGATTTTTAATGATTTGTAGTGTAACACTGAGAATTTAAGAAAGTGATTCCAGAAACCGCCTCTAATTGTAACTTTCCGAGGAAATAATTGAAAAACTTGATTCTCAGTAAAAAGGGTTTCTAAAATTTAGAAGAATTATTTTTGATTTAAGAAAGCTTGTATGTACCAAATTCAAAAACAAAATTTTTTAGCACGATTGTTTTTGTTTTTAATTTAATAATCGTTATCTTTCTACCAGGTGGAAAAAAAAAGTTCAAAGCCCTTGGCTTCGGTATGGTGTTCTCATGCCTCCCCCTGGCTACAATCTTGGTTAAAGTTTTATAAATAAGTTCATTTATTGCACGCGAAATTATTTTGACAAGGCTCCTACTTATAAAGCTACCTTATTAATTCATCAACTGAAGCTATCAGAACTTGCAAGATTGAGCTTGAAACGCTGCACGCAATGCATCATTTTAGACAGTGTGAACAGTGCCTTCAAAAAAAATCTCTACACCAACTGTTCCTTTATCAAATCAGCTCTAACTTAGGCTTAAAACTTTGCACGCAATATATTTCTCAGTATGAGCACCACTCACTCTTCTACTAGCAGCTTCAATCCCTATTTACAAGCGTCTAGCGCCTCAGTCGTTGTATAGACTTGCTTCCTTCTCCAATGCGGTTACCTAAGCACTAAGTATGTACGATATTTACATTATAATGCGAGAATACTGTCTGTCCCAACTCTCTCTCTCTGCCACCCCAAGCGGCAGCAACAACAACAACAACATCAACAGCAACAACGACAACGACAGCCAGCCAACACCTTCAGCTATTGCGCGAAACAACAGTCACTGGTTTAAGTATGGGCGCGGGAGCGAGTGGAGCACGTGCAGCCGTGGGACTGTGCTGTGTTGTTGCTGTGGCCGTTGGTGACAGCGGCTGATTGGGTGACGGTGGCTGCCCCAAATGTGTCATATGCGGCTGTGGCGCTGGCGCTGTGGGCGGCGGTGGTGGCAGTGAGGCGACTGCACTAAGTTGCCTTTGATGTGCCGCCAAAGCAGCGGCAGCCGCATGCTGATGCAAGAGCTGCTGATATTGTAGGCGCTGGTAGAGTTCATTGCTATTAGCTGCCGCAGCCGCAGCAGCGGGGTGTGCACTTAACAGCCTTTCCATGCCATTATAGTTGGCTGCAGCTACGCTAGCCGCAGCGGCTGCACTAGCGCCAAATGGACCGGACATGTGTGGCGGCGCTTGTGGCATGCCGTGTATGCCATGTGCGCTGGCCTTTGGCGCAAAGGGATTATAACGCTGATACATGCTGGCCAGCAGACTAGGCGCTGCTGCAGCCGCTGCTGCGCCTGGATATGCAAGGAACTGTCCAAATTGTGGATAGGCCAGGCTGGGAAACATGGGTCCTATAAGCGAACGCTTAAAGGCCGCCAGACGTGAACGTGAGGCCGCTGTAGTGCGCCGGCGCAGCTTGCCCGTGGAACCGCCTATGAAGACATCCTCAGCCGAGGGATCCAGCATCCAGTAGTTGCCCTTGCCGGGATCATCATAGTGGCGCGGCACTTTAACAAAGCATTTGTTGAGACTCAGATTGTGGCGTATGGAGTTTTGCCAGCCCTGCTTGTTGTCGCGATAATAAGGATGATTGGTCATGATATACTCATAGATGCCATTAAGCGTTAGGCGCTTTTCTTGACTCTGTCTAATGGCCATCATAATCAAGGCATTATAGCTATAGGGCGGCTTTTCATTGCCTTTTTTGTCCTTAACCGGCTTGCCATCTGCATGCTTGGCCTCTGCATCACCGTCGGTGGTTTCACCATCACATTCCACATCTTCTTCTACATCCTCCTCATCGGCTATATCCGCCTCATCCACCTCACTGTCGCCAGCTGCAGCGCCACGCGGTGGCGGCGACATGGAGGTTACATCCAAATCGGATTCCACATCGCTGACCTCATCATGCTCCTCCGAGCCCAGCGGTGAGCTGCAGTGTTGATGATTATTGATATCATTGTTGTTATTGTTGTGCAGTCCATACTTTTGTTGCCGCTGTGCCTCATGCTGCGCCTGTGCGGCTGCCTCAGCCTCAGCCGTGCTGCAGTCATCTTCCACGGTTTCGGGCAGTATGGCATTGATGGAGAAACTGGATTTTAAATGTGGCGTGCGTGCCATTTTCATTAAAAGCGTAGCGGGACTAAGATTGAGACCATGTCCAGCTGCAGCTGCTGCAGCGGCACTGCTGCCATAGGCTGCCGCCGGATGCTGCAAGGCGTTCAAATGCTGTTGCAGTGCCGGATGCTGCTGATGATGATAGGCGGTCTTGTGCTGTTCGCTAATTTCGCTAGGCACGCCGTCAATCTTTACCATCTCGTCGTTGTGTACACTTGGTTAAGCACTTTGTAGCTGCGCAAGAATTGGCACTAAACAGCAGCGCTCGAACGCTGTTATATAAACTTGTATGCTAGCATTTGTTTTATGTATATATATATATGTACATATAAAAATATCACAAATTAATTTGTTTGACGCGTACGCGTTTCGTTTTGCACGGCAAAGTTTTTATTGTTCTACGTAAACGTCGGCTAAACTTTCGTGGCACGTCCGCTCGCTGTGGCGTTTGAATTCGTTTAAAAACAAGAATCCAGTTGTGCCCATTTGCTGCCAGTTCAGGTTCCGAGCAAGCACCTATACACACACGCACACACACACGCGGTGCTTATTGTTCCCATTGCCAACAAGCCAACAACCCTCAAGGCAGTACCAACCAATCAACGCTGTGGAACTCTTTGTAGACTTTTGCGCTCTCTTGCTGACGCTGCTGGCATATTGGCTTGCACTCTTGCTCTACCGCTCGCTTACTCTTTGTTGAGATTTTCCCATTCGTTACTAATTGCTGCTGACATGACACCGCATTGTTTTTGCTTTTATCACTTTGCCGACACGCACACGCACACTCACACACACACGCACTCATATCATATAAAATTATGAGCATGTGTGGCTTGTGGGTTGCATTTTGATACGCCAGGTTTACAGTTGATTTTGCTCTTTTTTCTCCTATGTATGGTTTATGCTGCAGCTGCTTTTCGCTTGTTGTACTTTTGTGGTTGTTGTTGCTGTTGTTGTTGGTAATGGATTTCTTGTTTTTATACACAGTTGCCATTATTAATTGTAGTTTATGTGTGTGTGCGAGTGTTTGTGTTACTCTCGTTATTGCCTGTTGGCCCTCTTTAATTTTGCGCATAGTTTGCAAACTTTTGCATTTACTTGAACATCAATGTAGGACCATGGGATAAATGTGACTGCTTGATGACATGGCACAATTCCTACACTGTAAAGGGAAACAGTTTTTGGTTTTAAAAGAGAAGATTCTAGATACGATTGAAAGGGGCTTTAGACTAAAGTGCTTTGAAAAATTACTCTATCAATCGTTAAGTAGTTGGTATATAAAGCGTTATAAAAAAATATTTGAAAGCACTGCTTCCACAATGAGAGAGTTAATAAAACCAGAACAAAGTTATTTTTTAGCTTAAAGTTCTAGATTATTGAAATAATTAAATTTAAATTTTCTTTTTATTACGATTGAAAAAAAACGCAAACTTTGTGTAAAACGCTTTTACATGAAACTTATGTAAGAGCCATTGTCAAACATAAATTTTTATTATTTAAGGCACCTACGCAGCATGCAAAAATTGCGCACGGAATGACAAAACTTCAAAATAGTGGGATTTTTTTTTTATATGTAATTTTTGTCATTCCGTGCGAAATTTTTGCATGCTGCGTATGGGCCTTTAACAAGACTTTATGTAGTAAATATTTATTATTTATTTATTAGCTTATATATATTATACAATTATATACTTTAAAAAAGGATTAGAGTACTAGCATCAAAGGCCTACGACTCGTTATTGTAGTAAATAATATCTATAAAATATAATTGAATGAACAAATTTTAAAAAGTACTTTGTAAAAAACTAGACTTTTTATACCCTGTACCTATAGGTACAAAGGGTATACTAGATTTGTGCAATGTATGTAACGGACAGAAGGAGGCGTGGCAGACCCCAAGTCCTTTATACCAAAATGCTTTTCATAACCTCGGGTAGCGATTGAGCCATGTCCGTCCGTCCGTCCGTCCGTCCGTCCGTCTGTCCGTCCGTATGAACGCCTAGATCTCAGAGACTATAAGAGCTAGAGACACGAAACTTTACCAGCTGGTGCGCATATTTCCTAAGCAGATGAAGTTTGTTGAATCATGTCAATATCTTTCCCCGTTCCCCCGCAGTAGAGTTCCGCGGTTTTTAGCCACACCTTTTCATATTTTCATCTGAAATTTAACAGAGCGATTCGTTGTAGTTACATGCATCTATGAACAAAATCGGACAAATACAACAGAAGTTATAGTCAAAAATGTGCAAATTTCACCTCCCCTTGCCAATAAACTGCGTCAATATTTGACTCTACGCAATTATGGCTACAAGTGACCTAGAATCACAATTTTTGGTAAGCTCATTCATGTGGCTCTAATGAACAAATCCACATCCAAATTTTATCGATGCGGTCCCCCCGACCCCCGCAATCCATTTACCGTGTTTTCTCCCACACCCCTCAACATACCAACTTGAAACTTACCCCGTATACTTTAAATAAGTTCTTTGTTGTAACATTCGAGTTTCATCAAAATGGGTAAAATTTTAGGGAACTTATAGGTATAAATATCGATTTTCACCAAAAAAAAATAAATTCCAATTGGAAAGTTCTTAGATGGAATATGCAGGAAAAATTTTTTTGACACAAAAGGTACAGGGTATTCCACTGTCGGGCACCGCCTCGACTGTACCATATTTTTTTTTTTGCTTTTCGTACAACCATATGCGTAATAAAAAGTTAAGATAAATGATTAAACTAAGAAAATAATCTTAAGTTAAAATTTGAAAGATGTCTTTGACACCTCTTGTTAGAAATACTGTTAATATTAATAACCGATATTTCGTTTCATATTCGTCCATGCTCCAAGTGAAATTTAGACGGAAAATTTGTACAAGTTTTTGTATAGAAGTACCAGTGGCGGATCCACGGGTGGTTTTCGGGTCCGGACCCCCCAAAAGTTGGAAAAATGGGTTGAAAGTCTTTTGCGAGCTCTGATATATATACACTTCGAAGTGAAGAACCCCCTCCAAGACCAAATCCTGGATCCGCACCTGAGAAGGACTATACTATGGCTGCATAGAAAATGTTTTATTAGTCACATAAGTTTTTACATTTTGTTTACCACCTTTACGATATTGGGCACTGAATTTGATAAAATTGGTACCCAATAAATTTAAAAAAAAAAAATTTATAAATTCATAAAAAAATATCTTTTAAGGAATAGTTTCAGCTAAAAACAAACACATTTTATACATCTTCCGTTTTTTCAAAGTATTAAGACGCAAAAAAGCTAAAATAGGTGTAGGGAAAAAATTGATCTATTTTTGACTTTCTTCCCAATGAACTGCAAAAATATTCCACTTTCTTTCAATAATATATAAGAGACTCATATGAAAATAAAGAATAATTTTTTTCTCAATAAAAAGCATTTCATCGGACTTTATTCGCAAACCATTTTCCTTGAATACGATTACCTAATGGCTCAATTGCAAAGTTTTCGCAGATACTAGAGTTTTTGGGAAAAGTGAATGAAGGATATCTTAAAGTTTGCACTTAATCACATTTTTTTATTAAAAAAATATTAAACCTTATAAATTAGGCATAATAAATAGGATATTAAAAAAAAAAACATAAAAAATTACATTTTTTTCTATTATTTTAAATATATTTAAATAATTATAAACTGTTCTGGAATAACATGATTATACAATATAACAACCCAAAATCTTTCGTTTCGGTATGCTCCAAATAAATTAAGAAATCTTCTTTCCATTTTACTATTTTTATAAAAATACACAAATATATTTATAAAAATTTTTCACATAAATATATTTTATAATAATAAAGTCAGGCTAAAAAAAGTAGTTTTAAAAATCTGATTCAACAAGATATGATCTGAATCTCCACCTAAAGATGCCCGGTATGATATCTCCAGCTAATCAGGCTGGATTGGAGATCAAAAATTTGAAAATTGCGATTCATAAACATATTTTATAGTATTTTTGATTATTTGCATTATAGAATATCAAAAAAAAAAAAAACATTAAGGCATATAAAAACTATATTTTTTTGTAGCTATACAGATTGATCTAAAAATATTGGTACCCTTGCACAGAAAAAAACTAACCTATTCATTTATTGAATTAATATTGGAATACATTTTAGATATATATAATTTGTTATTCTTAAGAATAGCTAAGAATTTTAGAATTTCTTTCGAGACTAATATTAATATTGCATGGCAATAAATAAATAGTTTACAAAGTTTCAAATGGACACTAATAATTCTGTAAAGTGTTAATTTATTAGTTTATAATGTTTTGAATGGATCAAAAACGGATCCACAACAATATTCCGAATTTTCACGCTTAACAATTACTATAAGACTGTCTCTTATGTCAAATATTCTTCAAAACCCATATTTTAAGCATTCAAAAAAAAAAAACGCTTACTACTAATAAAAAAGTCAAGACTTTACTTGCACATGTAATTTTACCCAACAATCAAGGATTTTCTTACAAGGCATTTTCGCTGATTACCACAATTAGGCAAAAACAAAAATTTTAATATTTCATATTGCAGCAAGTGCATCGAAAAAACTTTTTCAGTTGTTGAGTAATTTTAAAATCAAAATTGCTATGCATTCGTATTATATATGTACAACTAACAATTATATATAATTTTGTGGAATTATTTTCTTAGAATTTACTGCAAGCAGCTGTTACACTTCACATGCCATGGCACAAATCCAATCGAAATCGTTTTGTAATCATAATAATTGTTTTCACAAATTGGGATTGTGGGCGTAGACACGTGTGTGCAACAACAAAAAAATATTGCCAGAAGGTCGACGCTCTGATTGGAGCGAGTGAGCCAACATATCCTGGGCGTACTATGTACCTTTATTGAAAAGGTGTTGCAGCAAAAAGGAAAACGTTTATGAAAAAATAAAAAAAAAATTACACGGTTTAACTGAGCAACTAAAAAAAAACTATGAAAAAGCGCAACTAAAACAACAGCAACAACTTGGAAAGAGCGCCAACCGACGCGACGACGCCATGTTTTCTTCTTGTTTTGTAGTGTGTGCAAACAGAGCAACTGGAAGCGTATCGGAATGTTGCATGTGTGTGTGTGTGTGTGTGTGGTCATAAATTATTGGATGTGCGCTTTTTGTGGAGACATTCGTTTTATTGGAGAAAGAGAGCAAGCTCCCATGCTTACATACACTCACACACACACACACACACACTCGCTGTATTTGGGTTATACTCAGAGCGACGAGCATTGCAACAAAAACAAAATGGCGTTAACGAAGAAATGTTAATTACTAACTTGAACTTTTTCAATTGATTTATTGAATTGTACTATTTTAATAAAATATTTATGAATTTTGTTTGCGAACAATTGAAATTGTTTGAAAACTTGCATATAAAATTAGTATTCAAGAAAAATTATAAGGAATTTATTGAGAGGCTTTTATGAAAGCTTCAAAAGTAAGAATTTTAACATTTTTATTTTAGTTATTATAGATAAAGGCCATTTAAATCATTAAAAAAATAAAAAGTTTTTTTAAGTGGATTTTCAAAACCAGCGAAAGAAAAAAAAACAACAAAAATTTAGATAGAGATTATTTTTTTACGATTTTAGATCCTAAAAACTTTTAATGGCTTATAGGCCTATATAATTAGCTATAAGATCTATAATTATCTATAATTATCTATAATTTATATATAAGATCTTTATAAATAGTTTAAACACTGAGCAAAACAAAAATCAAGAATTTCACGTCGAGAGCGATTATTTAATAGCTTTTGCGACAGAAATTCTAAATTTGTTATAAAGGATTTTACAAAGAACTCTCAAAAAGCATTTCGTACTCATTGTAAGAATGTTTACTCTTCATGTTAAGATTGAGTATTTGTTCATAAATTAAGGAAAATAAAGAACGATAAATCTTTTTTTGAGCAATCTCCAACTTAAATTAAAATCAGCTCTTTTTTCTGAGTGCACCAATTATTTTATATTTATAGTTAATTTTTTATTATTATTTTTATTGAATAACCATGCTATATATTTTTTATACAAAATATTATAAAGGGTCTAGCTGAATAAGGTAATGGTAGCTGTCCCCAGCGATTTTTGAAAACTAATGATGCAGTTCAATGCATAGGGAAAAAAAATGTTTTTTTCGCAAAATTTTCTGTTTTTAAACAACGCGTTACGGCTTGATTTTAAAAAACGTGTTTTTTGTTTTTAGTTAATTGCTACTAAACTACTGAATATTTTTGAACAAATTTTTTTTTTGTAATCTAAGTTGCCAACAGGGCAGTTTAAAAGAAAATATTTAATTAATTTATTTTAACCAACACATTTTCTTAAAAAAAAATATGAAATTTTCTTATTTTTTTTTTAAGTATGCACCTTAAATATGTCAATCACCATTATTTTTTTAATACGTGTTTTTATACATTCTTTATTTGGTGTGAATATGACTCAAATCGATTTGGTGGAACAATGTAAAAAAAAATAAAATAGATGTCAAAAATTATAATAAATTTTTGTAATATTTTCAAGAATACATATGTACATCTTGTTTTTATGATTTGAATCAAATCCATGTTCGAAAATATATTTTTCGTTTTAAACGGTAGGAGCAAGCTGGTTTTGTTTTCTGGTTCGGATCCTTTGGGTTCTTTTATTCAATTCTTACTTAGCACACTCAGAACCATATATATTTTTGAGAATCAATAAAAATGCTTCTTTCGTGACCTCGTCACAACGCCCAATATGCAATGGCTTTTGGGACCCACCCTGTATGATATTTAGAATTTTTAAATTACAAATTTTTAGGTAACTGAAGCAACTTCTGGGCATCCAGAACTGAGGGGCTTTTGATATTTTTAAGAAACGAATATATTTTAAAAGGTGGTCTGGACCCCTCTATCTCTCAATTCAACCTGCTCCATAGAGAAGAGTATACTTTTTTTTTCTTTTATATGTACATAAAATTTATACATTACAATAGAGTTGCCACCTCTTTGATCTCCGGTTCTGGTTCAGGGCCACATGTCAATTTTACCGGTTCTCCAGTGAAAAACTTCGAAAAAAAAGCTTTTAAAAAAAATATAAAATTACCACCGAATTTTACTCGTTCCTTCACCTCACCAATCTAAGTGACAAACATATTTTCAGGTTCAAACTTTTTAATCGGTAAGTAATAAATTGATTCGTTGGTGATCGGCTGTTGGATAAGAAATATTCGACTCACTCCAATCGATTATTGAGCTTAAAATCTAAAGCTTATTTATTCTTGTCTTCAACTTTATGAATAATAGTGAAAAGGTGAACGCATAGCCATTGCGATCAGTGCAATTTTCCGAAAAACCTGCAAAAACGAAAAAACATTTGGATATATACCATATTAGGGGGTTCCGCCCGGTCTACTTTATTTCTTTCAGATCATCCAGACTATTATATACCCTGTACAAATCTTTATTTCCATAATGTTCATCCCATTGCCATTGTTCAAGGGTTGCTATTGCTGCCGTTGCTATTCCCCCTTTGATGATACATTTTAATGTTTCGTACGAGTTTTCACCTTCCTGATTTCAGCGTATCAGGTGAAATTTACATTGTACACACCATATGAGATGTGGTTATCACATAGTGTAAGTTTCACCTCGATACGTTCACGCATACGAACAAAATCGGTACCACACTGGTTTTTGTTGACATAGTTATATATAGATGTACAAAACCTTTCAAATTTAATAAAACTATGCCAAGAACACTCCACACATCATAAGGAACACACACACAAAAATTCGGTTTGAATATTGTGGATAATTCGGGAGTCTATAAAGGACGAACGAACATCATTTCATTTTTATATGTATAGATACAATATATAACCTAGTACAGCACAAAAAAAAAAAGAATTTCTTGACTAGAAAGCGAACCTTGATCTACTCTTATTTATGCTTTTGGGCTGGCTGGTCACATAAGTAGTCCAAATGTCAAGTTTGGTTATTCTAGCACTTTTAGTCTCCAAGATCTAGGTGTTCAGGCAGACGAATGAATAGACGGACAGACATGTCTAAATGAATTTATTTTATGCACCTGACCATATTGTAGGGGTCTTCGATGTCTCCTTCTCTATTTTATAAACATTTGCACAAACTTCATATACCGCTTACCTTTGGTAGAGGGTATAAAAGTACTTATGCTTCATACGGCTATTACAAATTACTTATGTCGTAATATAGTATATAGTACATAAAAAAACCAATAATATACAATAGCGTCTACCTTATTAAACCCACATCCTTAAGCCGCTCTCAAAAACTGCTGCTCCGGAAACTACTGTCTGTCATACATAGCCGACTTATTTGACCAAAAAACCAGCAAACCATTGATAAAAACTGCAGCACTAAATTCCTAAATCAAATACAAGTGGTAGCAAACATATGTCTGACGACTGGCCTAATGCTACTGTCAAGGCTTAAGAGGCATCCATCCATAGAGTAGGCGAGAGCACTTTACTAATCAGGCAGATTTATAGCATGCATTTACTTTTGTTAGTTTTGTGACAAAAACTTTTGATATTTGTGCACAAGTAGCTAAAATCCACTCGGAAAAGCAGCCCACAAAACTACCGTGGGCAAATAAATCCGCGAGCAAATGTCTTAACCCTTTTGGACAGCCCGGTCAAGCGCATCAAACTGAGCTCAACCCGTTCGTCAAACGGGCCTAAACAAAGTTGCAACGCCCAGAGACACGCCTGCGACTCGCAAGTCGCGTCGTCTGGTCCGGGATCCTTCCGGGTATGGCATGCTTTATTTTGATAAACTCAATGGCAGTTTAACCGCAGGATTAGCTTGTTTGTGCAGCAGATCAACGCGATGCATGCAAACAGTGAACAACTACCTAAAGTGCAGGCGGGCCTTAGGTAGCAGCATGAGTGACGACTACTCGAACGGGTTAAAGGGCCGACACAGGACATAAGCATGTGCTTCCGTTGTTTATATTGTCTGTTTACATGCCGTACGATCACCGACGACATTAAATCCTGTACAGTAGTCAATTTTGCAACAAATTGGTCTTACCTACCCTTTTGCAGCCGCGCCAAGAACCTGTATGCTAGATCCGCTTTAGCGGAAAGGAGTAGTACAGTCTGGCGAAAGGGTTAAGCAAGGATTAGATGCATGTGGATTTAGGCTGAGCGACTTAAGCTTAGCGCGTATTAATCTCATTTCGTGGATTTCAAGCTGTGCCGTCGCCACCTTGTGCCCATCTTGGAGTAAATTTCAAACTAAACGCTGTCGCTTAGACATGCAAATATTTTCAACCAAGACAAAAGTCCCTTGCCACGGATTTGTGCGCCTAACGCGCTCGATTAAAACCAAGTGCTGCCCAGAAAAACAAAAGGGTTAAACCATGTTGAGTTTAGGTTTTTGCAGCCAAGTCAACTGACATCTGATTTTGTTTTAAGCATGGGCTCTCTCTAACACTTTTTGCTTTGCTCTGGGGCTTACTCGGTTGGTTCAACACGCAAGCTCGCAGGAGTGCTCTGGTCTGGCTTAGGGGGCGCTTGTGTGCACACAAATTGGCCAAATTTAGTTTGAATCACGCACAAAAGCCTTTGGCTTGCGCCTCACTGGACATTTGGACACGCTCTTGTTATTGTTGTTATCGTGTTTCGTTGTGCAAATAAACAGCCAAATGAGTATACTAGAGTTTTTAGTGCAACTTGGGTGTGGGTCATGCTTGAAAAGAGCTGGGAATTGGTTTAAGTCTGACTGGTAAGGCCATGCGCTACATGCGAAGCACTTGAGATTTATCAATTTTAAATGGCAAAAAGTGACAGTTCGGTGAGTTTTGGAAACATGTTGGGAAATGGTTGGGTAAAATGGGTTTAAGAGAAAAAGGGAATCAAATCTTTTATGGGAAAATTTATAATATTTATGAACTTGGGAGGGAATATGAAATAAAAATATCAGACCTATTAATAGTAATATTTTTGTGAATTTTTAGAAGAGTATATATGAAGGAAGAAAAGGAAGCTTAAAAATTATTAAAAGATCATATCAGGTGCATTGAGGGAAAAGTATGGGTCCGGTGATGACTATCTTCGGACCCTCAGCGTGACTCCTTTTTTTTCCAGGAATTTAAAAGATTAATGCTTTTTCAGGCCCGGAGGAATTGTACGGCTTACCCCCTCCTTCTCCCTCTCTATCTCTCTCTCTCCCTCTGTCTCTCTCTCCCTCTCTCTTTAAATACCTCAGTCCTCTCTCCCCCCACACCTTTGTCTGTTTAATTCTTATCCTGATCCAGAGATATAAGGTACTCCTAAATTCACACCCAATCTGAAACAAGCTAGAGCAAGAATAATATTAACTGCCCATTTTGTGGCCTCCAAGCATCTTTCGACCACTTTCTAGATTCCTGCATCGTCCTTAAAGCCTCTCTTTTCAATAGAAACTCCCCTCTGACCTCCTTAAGCACCCCACCCCTGATAATAATAGTATTATATACTTAGTCTAATGTAAATAAATAAGTGTTTCCAGCGATCCAAATATTTCTTTTGAAAGGTTTGAGAAATGTCAACTTCCCATAAAATATTCTCAAAGGCTCAATGTCAAAAGTTTATTGAAGTTTAAATCGGTACTTGAACCAGGAACAAAAAAAGATCGAACTTCCGTATAACGTACTCATCTACGACGAATTTTTCCATATTTAGATTTTTTTAATTACACCATATTTATGATCCTGTAATATATTTTTCTGTAAATGAAGTTTGTATGTACAGAGCCAATAATCTCTAGAGAAGTTCGATTGTAATTATAATAATGTTATTACGGAAGTCTAATATTTCTCAACTGAACGGAACGCTAAGTTCCCAGCCAATTCTAGTAAGTAAACCTATCTGGGATAACTTACATAGAAAAAAAAGGAAAGGATTTATTTGGACACAAGTGGAACAAGACGCGAGTTTATTCTGATTCCTCAAACTGCATTTATTTCTATTTCTTTAATCTGGTGACTCCCGGGCAGGTTTATATCTACAGGCAGGGCCGTAGAGAGAAAATCTGCGCCCGGGGGGAAAATGTACCGTCCCCTCTATTACACCTTTATCTTGAATCGCGACAGTACGACAGAAATTAAACCGGGCCCCTGGGAAAACTCCGTGCCCGGGGGAATCCCCCCTTTTCCCCCTCTCGACGGGCCTAACTACAGGTCTATAACTACTACAACTACTAGGTTTATACTAAATGGTTTATAACTATCTTAACTTTGAAGATGATGGTCTGATGGTCGCGATTTCGGATCCGCTCATCCAAAGTCAATGGCTTTCCTTATCTGAGGTCCCTCTTTATTTATTTTTGTGGCCTTATATTGTTGCACAGTCGCACTAACAGACTACTAATGAAGAGATTTATATCTTATATAATCATCAAATATACAGCAAGGTTAGGTGGTTTCAGGCACGGATCCAGGACTTGGTCATAGGGGGGGTATTTCACTTCCAAGTGTATATATATCAGAGCTCGTAGAAAACGGTCATCCCATTTTTTCAACACCCCCTCGGATCCGTCACTGGGTGGCTTGAATATCCAGACAGTTCGTTATACTCTAGGAGGCGTAGAACACGAAAGGGCTTAAAAGTTTCATAGTTCCATGTGCAAAGTTTCAGACGAAGAGACTCCAAATACCTGGAACGAGATACGGGATAATGAATTTAATTCTTTCCAAAAAGAAAGTAGAGTCTACCTCACTGCAACATGATTTTCTAAAAACCAAATCCGCAGTAAGGTACACCTCACCTCTTGGTGGCAGATTAATTAGTAACAGACGTTTAAAGAAAATTAAGTGCTCCAGACCGGTGATCCATATTCCAAGATTGTATCTTTTAGTAACGTAAAGATCTAACACCTTTTTTGCGATACGATGTTTTCGTCCGTCGAGTGGGAGGGGGGAGGGATTCCCCCGGGCCCGGAGTTTTATCAGGGGCCCGGTGTAATTTCTGTCGTACTGTCGTGATTCAAGCTAAAAGTGTAATAGAGGGCCCGGTACATTTTTCCCCCAGGCCCGGATTTTCTCTCTACGGCCCTGAGTACATCCATTGACATACCTGTTTTTAATTTGATGTCCTAAAAAACTTTGCAGCAATGTTGGTTTCCTTTATATTCAACTATAGCCAAGTCTTCTTCGAATATATTAAAATTCAAACCGACATTCTAAAGCTCAAACAAATGTTACCAAAACTAAATATTGATCTCAATGATCTATGATGTTAATCGGTTAAGCTTTACTCTTTAATCTCTAAAACTGTTGCCTTGAAGGTAGCCCAAGCATATTCCCAAAAGTTTCTCCCTCCCTTACTCAACCCACACAATCTTTTGGTAGAACCCTTCTAACGCCAGTGTTGCCCAACAAAGCACACTTGATAATTGTTGACAATGTGTTATAAACTGATTTACACGCATATAACAACAAAAATAAGAAACACTGCCAAAACTCACGCAGTGCGCCAACACCAGCAACACCAACAACACCAACAACAACAATAATAATAACAATAATAATACGATGACGACGGCGACACTCGTCACTGACATCGTTAGCGGCAACACCAACCGGGGATAACTTATACGGCATACGGAATACGGCAGTGGTAACCGCTTTAGATGTCATCGTTAGCGTCGTGGACGGATGAATTGGTGAACTGGTCGCGTGTGCCCGGCAACAACAACTACAACAGAAGCAACAACACGCGAGGGTGGCAACTTGAACGGGCAAACGCAAGCAGCGCCTGTCAGAGTGCTGCTGTTTTGTGGGGAGTACACTCCGCGTCACTTCAATAGAGACTTGGAATGTTACGTCACATATGTGCTAACTAACAATAAATTACTAATTAAAATCAAATTTTTTAGTAATAATTAATTACTTATTTTCACGTTTATTATTGGCCAATTCCATATTATAACATTAGAACTTTTTTTTATTCGGCGAAGTAGTTCATGATCACGAGGCTCTATGGTGCACTGGGAGAAGAGGATAGCAGTAGTAAGCATGTACGAAAAATCATTCAATTATTTTTTGGAATATTATTGAAAAAATCTTTTGTATTTATTTTGGATGAGCACAGTGAATTTTTTGTACCATTTAAAAACTTTTTAATAATAAAAAATTTATTTTTTAGCTAAATTACACAGACTATACACGAAGTCGATTTATAAAATGCTGCTCGTTCTTAATTAAATTAACTAATTAATTTATTATCTTCAAAAAATCATTCGGGTTTGATTTAAAAATACGAACAAACAGTAGAATAAATAAAGGGTTTAGCTGGACAAGGTACTGGAAACTGCCCACCAGCGATTTTTGAAAACTAATGATGCAGTTCGATGCATAAAAAAAAACAAAAATGTGTAACGCAAAATTTCAGTTTTTAAACTTAACGCGTTACGGTTTAATTTAAAAAAAACATGTTTTTCGTTTTTATTTAATTGTAACTAAGCTACTGAATATTTTTGAACCAATTTGTTTTTAATCTAAGTTGGCAATAGGGCTATTTGAAACAAAATATTTATTTTTTTTTTAACCAACACATTTTCTTATTTTTTTAAGTATGTTCCTTAAATATCAATCACCATTTTTTTTAAACACGTGGGTTTATACGTTCCTTACTCGGTGGAAATATGAATCAAACCGACTTAGTGGAACAATGTTAAAAAAAAAAAAAAAAAAATTTTTGTTTTTTTAAAAAATTTAAAAAAAAAAATTTTTGTTTTTTTAAAAAATTTATAAAAAAAAATTTTTTTTTTGTAAAAAGATGTCAAAAATTATACAACATTTTTATAATAATTAATAGAATATATACTTCATGCTTTTATGATGAAAAAACAAATGATTTATTTTGTAGTGAAATATAAAATTTTTGACATTGCTCAACAAAAGATTTTTTAATTATTTGCATAAAATCATGCAAATTCAATAAAAATGTATGGGGTTACACTAAACATTCGCAATATAAGAAATTCTAAATTTTTTCATGAAATATAATCATTCCGCTGAAGTATTTGCATAAACCCAGTTTTAGGCATTTCTTATTGAAAACCTTAATACATTTTTAAGTTTTTATAATTGGATAAGCTAAGACTGTTTTTCAAAAAACCGTTTTTAATATTATCATGTTTTTTTTTTTTTTATTTTTTGTTTTTTTTTTGCCCTCTAAAAATATTTTATTAATTTTTGTTTTCATAATTTGTTAAAAATGCTAATAATATCTAAGTAGGAAAGGCTAAAAGCCTGAATGCTTTGTTTTTCGCATATTAGATCTCACAATTTATTTTTAAAATTTTGTGAGAATCGATTAGGTAGTCTTTTTTTTGGGAGAGTAAGTGTACTTAACTCACTCATAAGTATACGCTATCACAAATTTATTAATAAGACTAGGTTATAAAACTAATGTATATAATAAACCCAACATCTTCGAAAACCGATAAAAAAAAAATTTTTTTAAATAAAAATCTGCTTTGGAAGAAGTATTTTTTTCGATTTTTTTTTAAATAATTTACCGCATCAGAAAATATAAAATGCTACTCTGTTTAAAAAATATTGTATGATAAATTAGTGTAAGTGTTGTTAGGGGAGCTTTGAGTTAGTACAAAAGCTAGCCTTATAAAAATGAATACTGCTAACTACCATAGTCTTTTAGGCTTTCATTTCAGTATAAAGCGTCAATTTTGAGCTTTAGTCCAAATGAGTTTACATTTTGATATATGTAGTTGACTGTAGCTGTCAAAAAAAAGAAAAAAAATTCATCAGATTAAGTTTTTAGAAAATCGTTTAGAGAAAAAAATAATGTTAAGCAAATAAAACATTAAAAAAAAAACAGTACTATGGAAGAAGTTTAATTTAATAAATGTGACACTTAAATAACATAAAACTAAAATAAATTCTAAAACTTTATTTGCATTAACTTTTTGTACCTATAGCTCTTTAACAACAGGCTTCAAAAAATTTAATTGCAAGCATAAAAAACAAAAAAGGCGCTATTGAAATGGCGCGGAGTGTACTACACTGTGTTATAATGTGGTCTCTCTATGCTAGTGTTATTGTGTGCGTTAATGAACTGCGTAGCAATTAAGAGCAACAACAAACAAGAAGAACTAAGCGCTGCTTAGTAAGTCACTGGTCATGGACACGCTCCAAGCTCTGAGGCTGCGGGTACTTTTACGGATTTATTGCTGCCATAATCGTACAACAAAAAGAGAAAAGCAGTGAGAGAGTAAGAAAGCAAGCAGGAGCATAGTTGATAGCGTTGATTATGCTGGTTCTGGTCAATTCTACAGTGGCACTGATCCAAATCAATTTAATTGAAAGCGTACACACAAAAGGTCCCGGACACTGGCCCTTGGCCTGGCGTAATTATTAAATGTTGGTCTTTTAATGATTCGACCAAGGGGCAGTTTGTATTTAGAATCGTTGATGTTGGTTGATATGGTGGCATGACTTTGTGGTTAAGTTAAGAGTAAGTTGACTTAAGAGAAGCTCCACACTATCTACACCTGACAGTAGCTTAAGGTTAGTTTATAGCGCTTATTGATTTCCATTTAACTGGCATGCAAAGCATTATGGTATGAACGATTGGCTGAAGGGGCAACGAAGTTTGCATACACTTATTGTTGGGAGACATCAGAAGACCAAGTTCGGACTTTAATTCAAATATAATATATAGTATAAAAAGTAGTGTTCGTTCCACAGGTAAGAAAGCCATGTCCATGCACCTTTTATGCTTTTTTAGGCTACGACAAAGTAAAAGGAGAGCTATGGTTTGCATGCATGTTCGTCTGTTCTCTCATAACTTCTAAGCCGCCCATCATAATTTGACATATAAAGTATCGTTGGAAGCGCCTAGAACGTTCGCTGGTTATAGGCTATGGGAAGAAGTATTTTTTTCGACTTTGTTTTTAAAATGACTAGCCGCATCACCTGCTACAAAATATCTTCCTAAACCTACACTTATACTAAACAGGTCCCATCGTAATGGTTCCGGCAAATACATTTCAGTCAAAAAAAAGTGAGTCCTTGCTTGGGTGTTATTTTGCCACATAAATTATATTCGCGTTACTTGCTCGTTTTGATTCTGCGCAGCGTTACACACATCAAAGCAAAGTTAGCATACCCCAATCCAGGTTACAACGAAGCCCCGCAAGTCTTCACACACCTATGCACTTGGTTCGCTCCAACCAAGCCATAGCAAAATAGGTCTAAAACCCACACCGACCCTGCTCCAATCGATCGAACCAACAACCAACCCAGCGACCACACACTGACCACAAAATGTGTTTTTAATTGAAACTGATGTGAGACTCTACTTTTGCCCGGTTCAGATGAGGGCAATACATTCAAATATTTATTAATAAAATAATTGTTAACCCACGAGCACCGAACACACAAATAATGGCAACACAAACAACGGCAATCATGAAAATATTTGAAAAATATTTAAGCGACAAATGCGCAAAACAACAATAACAACATAAGAGACCAGCATGTGGGTTGTGCTGGACATGGTGGGGGGGCCTGCAGAGAGGCGCTACATATGTTTGTGTGTGACTGGCGAGAGTTCTTTAATTAGTTTCTTTCATTATCTTGGCCTCTCTGTTGACCCGAATTTCAATTAAGTTAATTTACGCTCAACACATAGAGGGCAAAAGCAAAAAAAAAACCAACGGGCAGACATCAGACGACCTCTGTGCATATGTCCGTCAACGGAACCAATTCAATAAATAAATAAATGTATGAATGAAAATTCACTCTAAATGTATTTATAGTGGGCACTATAGAGTACGCGCAATTGTAGAGCTTCTTAAGAAGAAGAAAGAATTCAAAATCCCAGAAACCAAATAAATGTGACTGCGCGCTGAAGTTTGAATACACTTAGAAACGTAAAAAACGGGTGAATATAATATCTCCATATAATCTGCAGCAGTCGGACACACTTCCGAATAGGCACAAACTTCATATAAAATAAATTATCCGAGATAGCTTTTGCACGTTTGGTTTCGAGCAGTACGCATTGGTATGAACAAAACAGAAAAAACAGTGTTGCCCTATGATTTTGTAAAAAAATATGAGCAATTGTTTAGCCTTGGCGGTACAAGCAAAATTAATGTGCAGCATTTCAATTCCTGAAATAAAAATTGTTATGTAATAATCAGTTTGGTTAAAAGAGTTTGACATTTTCGACTTGCGAAATGAAGAAATGCATACGGAAGTTAAAAGGCCCTTTAACACTATTTCTACCTCGAGGTGTCAAAAGACACGTTTTATATTTTAACATAACATTATTTTCTATTAAGAGGCCTCTTTCGTATTTTAACTTAACATTATTTGCTTAGTTTAATCATTCATCGAAAAAATTTTTTTTGTGACTTTTCGTATTCTAGCAATCGTTGCATGTACGAAAAGTGAAATTTTTTTTTCGGATAAATGATTAAATAAGAAAATAATGTTAAGTTTAAATCTGAAAGGGGCCTCTTGGTAGAAATAGTGTTAAGTTTAGTAGAAAAAAAGGGAACGCGTCAAAATGATGCCAAGCGGCGCAATGCGAGCGGGAGGTGAATACCCCTAGAATTTTTTATTTTTAAAATTATGAAAAGGCTGCAATAATTTTCATATTTTATTTGATTTCACAGCCACACAAAAAAATCTATTTTCGGTTTTGAAGTTCAGACCATGTTCATTATACGTTTTGTGGTCGCTAAATCCGAATTCAAGGTCCCAAAAACTCAGCGTGACCTGGTGTAGACATAACCTCAATAACCCGCATAAAACAAGGTATTTTGGACGTTATCTAAGAATCCTGACGTGCTGGTATTTTCGTTGGTTTGGGAATCAGTGACCCCAAAAATATATAATAACGATCATGGTCACAAGAACTCGAAAAAAATAGTATGATGTTTTTGGAGGTTATTTCAGAACCCCGACGTGCTGTGGAATTTTGGATATCTGACTCGAATTTAGCGAGCTCAAAAACGTAAAGAAAACATTTTCCGACTTTTGAACACCGATTTGTTTTTGGGTGTTGGTGTTATGGACCTCACAATTATAAATATTATATAGAATTTTTCGAGAATAACATAATTTAAATGTAATAAAAATTTAAAAATGAAATTTATAGTATGGAATATGGAAATGGAATGGATAGGCTGCTTTACAAAATCGACAAATTGGAGTCACAATTCGAATAAGACCAGAAAAGTTATGTTAGTTACACCATTTATAACTCAAGAACGGCTGGACTGATTTTTATGATCTATGGTTTGTTGGATTTGTCTCCGCCCTGGTTAACAGAAAAACTTTAAAACATCCGGAAAATTCACATAAAAAGAAGTAAATGCCAGATATCGACATAAATCGAAAATCTTCATCTGCGTGACTATTATGCGCATATTTTGGTAAAATTTCAGCTCTTTTGCACTTATAGTCTCTGACATCCTTTTACTCATACGGACAGACGGACAGACAGACATGGCTATATTGACTCGGCTGTTGATGCTGATCAAGAATATATATAGTTTATGGGGTCTGCCACGCCTCCTTTTGACCGTTACATACATTTACACGAACTTTTTATACCTTTGGTACAGGGTATATTTTTTATAAAATTTCAAAGCAGTAAACAAATTTTTTTGGAACTTAATGTGCGAAAACCACTTCAAAAATAATTCCCAACTTGTAATAAAATTTTAAAAAGCCCAATTACCTTCTAAAAAAATGTTGATCAAAAGGCTTAATGACGTTTTCGGGTTCAAAATTCAACTAATAAAACCAAATAAGCGGAGAGCACTTAAAAAAAAATTCCTAACCATAATATAGTTTTATAATCCTTTTTTTGTAAGGTTTACGTTCCGTCTCGGATCTTTGATGGGTAGCTGAGTTGGTGGAGCATTGGCCTGAAGACTTTAAAATAAATAAAAAAATAATCTTTTATTTTATGATAAATTTACATAATTTATATTTATACTTACTTTCCCTTGAAATTAAAAAAAAAAAATGTTTGACATGATATTGCATTAAATAAAAAAGTTGATTTTTAAAAAATGTTATTCGACTTTTTTCCCCTATCACGTCGTGTAGAAACTCGGCTTAAGTGTACCAGGACCTGGGCTATTCAAAGCTTAAACTACTTTATCGAAGTTTATTTTATTTATTTATTTATTTATATAAACTACTTACTTACTTTACTTAACTAGCTTTACCAAAGTTTTTAAATAAAGTAAGAGAATTTAAACTAGAGTTCCTCTTAAAGATCACTATACGGACTACAATCGACTGGACCATTTTTTACAAACAATTTTGAAAAGGTTTTTTCGAGAATTTTTTAATACTGCTTAAGCCTAACATGACAGGTAATGTTTATGGAGGCGTTTTCAGGAGCTTAAGACCCTAAGCTCCATCGTTCTAAAATTGCATGACTTTTAACCCTAATATTTAGTAGCACTTATTTTATTTGATAGATTAAAGGTAATAAGTACTTGAAAATTCTAAAAGTCACCAGGGAGCTTACAGGGCATAGGAGGGAAATTTTTAATTTAATCACGGTAGCTCAATTTTAAACCGAAGGCATTTTTTTGTTATCTATTATGTACACAAAAAACTTATATAGTTAAGGCCTATACGCAGTTCGAAATATTTCGCATAAGCTCAAAAATCTACAAATATCCTTTTTATCAACGTTGCAAAATTCCTGACCAAGTGCAGATACTCCCTATAAGTGTATAAATAATTGTAAAAATACGAGCACAATTAAAAGAAATTATGAATGAGTAATAAAGCACTTGAAGTTGCATGACTAAAGCCAGTTGTAGTAGTTGGTTTTGAACGGAAATGAGTTCAGCTGGGTTGAGCGACAACTACCATGACAACTTGGCATCTGAACTTAATGTCAAATGCAGGATGTTTACAGCAAGAAAACTGAGATCACAAAAGATGCGCCCATAAAAAAACAGATACAGATACCATAAGACTTGTCTTGGACAGTAGCTGCTAGCTCAAAGATTCACAGGCAACAATGTGCATGTACTGTGGAAGAAAATCCTGATCTTAAATCCCAAACGCGTCGGGTTAAACCGTCAGCCAAACAAAGCCAACAACCAAGCAAACTCTTAACAATATATATAAAATATTTATGCCAAGGCTAAGACCACAGCGGCAGTAAGCAAGTATTATATACCAAGATGGGTTTGAATCATTAATGAAACTGGGCTTAGATTACTTGGTAGTAGTAGTAGTAGTAGTAACCTGGGCTGTCTAATACACAAAAAGTGTAACAAACGGCACACGAACACTTCAGCGGGATGCATAGCCGCAGTATTGGGAACACATGCATATAATAGAGCTCTAACTAGGTATGTGGACATGTATGGCCAATAATAATCAGCTTGTGCATCTGGTTTAGCCCTTTCTATTGTATTTTTGGTAATATTTTTTTTTTTTTTTTTTGGCTACCTTTGCCGTTGCTCTTTCGACAGCATAATCCCTGCACTTAACCCGGGTAATAAGATAAGTAACATAGATCCCTTTTTGGCCACTGTTGCTTGTTATCTTTGCAAATTGCATGTCGGGCACTTAAGCCAATTCAATGTGGAAACCAACCGGGTTAAGAAGTTTTGCGCCTCAGCGCGTGCTAGTTTTACAAAGGCTTTCGCGCTACTACATAGCTGTATGTGTGTGTGTGTGTGTGTTGGGAAGAGTTTCCTTAAGTGATACAGTTAAACAGATCCGGCAAGCCGCAAGGCTGCTCTATGCACCAATAATTCCACAATGCGCTCAGCCTCAAACAATCAGCCAATACACACATGCACATAGGGACTATGCAGGACTCTAAAAGCGATCCAGCTTGAGCCCATAAACTGCAAACTGCTTTAGCGACTTAGTAATGGGCCGGCATCTCTATCTGTGTGTGTGTGTTAACCTCTCTCTGGTTACTTAGGCTTAGGTAAGTGGATTGCTGAATTGAATCCAATTCAACAAATCCAGTGCACAACTATAATTGAAAAATGTGTTAAGTATATAATGCGCTCATCCAATGTATCTGAAAAACTCATACACACACACGCACACACACACACCAACTTAAGCCGGTCACTACCAACAAAAACTGCAAGATCTTTCAGAATAAACAATTCTAAAGACTTTGTATATGCAAAGTTTTCATATCTTAAGTCGCTGCTTTGGTAGGTGCTGTGAAGATATAGACATAAATCCATATACATATGTGCAAAATATTGGATTAAACTCTTACACTGCTTTAAGCGGTGCAAAATTTTAAAAATATTTTATTGATCACACGTCGAAATAATCTGTTGGCAAGCATAAAGGGAGATTTGGGCAAGGGCGTGCGTTGGACAAGACGGATTTCTTGGAGGTAAGCGTGTTTGTGCAAAAAAATAAAAAATTAACACAGTTTTATAGATTATTTACGAAAACAAGGTATCAAATAAAATAATTATAAGAAAATTTAGGGGGCTACACTCCCTGCGTACTCCATAGGACAAACCCCCGGATCCTGTGCTTTGCTTTCTTACAACTTTGAGGCCTATGAAGCATATGTTTAAAGAGTCTAGATACCGATTCTGGTAAATGTAGCATCTTCACAATCTTCTTATTTTGGCATATATTTCATTTATTCCTTGATACATTGGAGACAACGATTCACTCCTATCCGTAGCATTGGGCGGAAAAATACTTTCCGTTTTTTGAGTGAGTTGGTTTTAAAGGCTGGGTCACTGGCCCAACGCAACCTACTGAACCAGTAGGAGACGAACAGGATATTAAGGCATCCTGTCATGCCTTTCTGTACACGTTTTTATAGCGAGCCGCTTGCTACAAGATCAGACGCCCGCTTTTAGCCGCACCTAACCTGTTAAACAGACGTTAAAATTGTGGATTGCTCTTTGCTTCAGTATTCACCCTCGACCTTACGGGCTTGTGAGGCCCCACCGGTAGCTATGCTACCACCGGCATTGCTCTTAGGATCACTATACGTACTGAGCCCCCGACCACGACAAGGTGGCAATCCCCGAGGGGGCATATTTATCGAATTTTCCAATCGATTTTAATTAAAGTGTCCCCCATGGGTTTTCAAAAAAGTAAGATCTGTGTCGAGTTTCAATATTACTGGTAACAAAAAATTTGGCAGTAAACATCCAAATTCTATTGGGAGAAAGAGGCCCTGAAAACTGAATGCAAGTGAAGAACTAAACTATAAGACGCAAAATGATGGTCCCAGGTGCTTTGGTTTTTGAGAAAATGGCAATCCGAATAGACAAAGGAAAACTCATTTCTTTTGTCATCCTGATCATTTTGATACAAAGGTTGTGGGGTGCGCTAACTTAATACAGCCAGGTGCGAATCTTGGGAGGGTTTCTTCACTTCGAAGTGTCAGAGTATATGTCAGAGCTCGCAAAAGACTTTCAACCCATTTTTCCAGTTCCGGGGGGGGTGAACCCGGAACCACCCGTGGATCCGCCACTGATATACCCTTTATACATAAATTGCAGTGTATAAAAATTATTCTTGAGATTCTTTAGGTGGTTCATTTTGTGATAATCTCAACATAAAAGTTTAAAGGGGCGTGTTGTTTTCAAACCAAGTATACGAATTCCATCATTCAGCTGACACTGACGGCAGTTTTTTAGGAATCTGCACGAAAAAGTGTTTACAGCCCGGAAAGAATATTTTCCAAAAAACTTTTTTAAATTGACTAGAGTAGGTAAAGCAATTTACAAAGCACTAAATCAACAATGCCATCTACTTTTGGCATGCTCAGCAACATTTGGAAATCCAGCGCACATTTCGAATAGCCACGTTGCCAAACAGGCACAACGCTGATATCCTCAAGGATCTCGGCGACCTGGTGTACCAACCCAAACATGGTGCAGAACAATTGGCGGTGAACTTAACGCAGCAAACTACACTTGGAACTAGATATGCCGTGATGCTTCTAATAGAGTGAGATTCGGATCGGTTCTCGAGGCCCTATGCTCCACAAGGAGAAGAGGATTGCAGTAGTAGTAGTAGTAATTAAAACTCTTGTACTTATAAACTTTATAACAGAGTCATGCCTTGCAGGGTGCCGCCATCCCGACAACATCTCCTACGCCTTTCTATGGTATTGGTTGGGCCACAATTAATTTTCCATGCGGGAAAAAAAAATCGTAACCAAGTTCGGCTATCACATGTTTTTGAATCTCCTAAGGACTGTGTGTTTTTTTGTTACTGGTGATAGTATCTGAAAGTCGGTCATTAGTTTATAATTATTCCATATAGGAACATGGCTCATAATATAGTTTTCCAAATATTTTAATTCGAATTAATTCAAGTCAATTTTTTTGGCCTCGGGGCCGGATTTGTATTGGTCGCCACTTTTGAAAACAATTCAATTGATATAGGGAATTATTTAAAGAAAATACCAGCGCTGGGTACCCATGCATGATCGGACCATGGGGCTACAGCCCCTGTTAACCCCTATCGATCCTGAATATTATCATCAGTGCAATTTTTTTGCGAAAATTAGTGCTTCGAAATTTTTTAAAATAACCTTCAACTTTTTCAGGCCGTCACCCAGCTCTTTCCATTATTGTGTTTACTTCGAAAAATTAAATAAAAAGTGTCTATTACCAGCTATACCTATTGATAGGCCTCCCAATTCCTTATTCCAGAATTTCCAAATTTTTAGCATTCAAGTAGTTTCTCAAAAGTTGATGCTCTTCACCCATTTTTCAACATTTTTCACGCTCATCAAACCAGCTTCTAAGTCAAGCAGTTTTGATATGTATTGCATCAATTCCTTAATCATCTTACGGCTCGTAAACATCCCGCTAATCGTTTCGATAACACAAAATACATATAATAATTTACAATTACTGAAAAGAGAAGAGAACGAAGAAATAAGAAATGGGCGCAGAAAATATGATAATTGCCGTTGAGCGCATTTTCTCACTTCATAAGATACACACGGACACATACAAACCAACACACATACATACACATACAATTAGAGAGCGCATTAATCGACTAACGATGATATTAATTATCATTTCGTTTACAAATCGCTCCACACGCATAAGAATTTAAGAGTACGGTAGTCATCTTTTTTTTTTCTCTCTTCAAGTAAAGCGCTGTATTTATGACATTACGATGGCTTGTTAATATGGATTTGAGTGGGGGGAATTTGTTACTTGAGGGAACTTGTTGATCATTTGGTGTGCTCCCTATTTCTCACATGTTTAACTCAAAACGCGCACTTAAGCTGCCACATTTACACACAATCTAACACAGATACATACACAAACACATGGACAAGTGATCAAAGTGCTTGTGCCGCCAAGTGAAATTTGAAATAAAGACATCAACATAAGCAGAGTAGAAGTTTGAGAAATTCTTCAACAACGCCTTTAGACGGGTTCCAGTAACGTTTCAATCAGTCGGTATGCGCGCTAAGATCTTTGCCTGAGCCTGGCGTGTAGGCTCATCTTTCACTTTTTTTTTTTCTTCTGCTCTGCTGTCTAATGCTGGGCATATTAGTTGAGAGAAATTGTATAACAAAAGTTAAGAAAGAAGAAAAAAAAAAATTTGTAGCAGCCAAAGAAGTGTGCTGTTGCATAGACAATAGCTGCTAGGGTCTAACGATATACCTGCGCCTGTGGTGCATGCAACAAAAGCGCCCTGGCACAGCTGGAGTTGTCGCTAACAGCGAAGCGGGAGTTAGTTACCCATGTAAAGAGCCAGCCAGATATTGAGACAACAAGCGAAAAGACTAACTGGTACTGGGCTCTTTTCTATAGAGTTTTTCTGAAACATTTTCATCTTTGCCGCTGCGTAAAAGACAAATCGAAAACAAACAGGCATAACTTGTAATTAAGTCATTTGCTAGGATGCAGCTGAAAAATGTGTGGAAAATGCAACAAGAGTCAAAGAAAATTGATTTGTTTTTTTTTTTTTCATTTTTTCATTTATTTAACAGTATGTACATAGGTGTTTGTTTTGTTTTTGTTGATTTTTTGTGTTTTTTTTTTGTAGCAACTTCTAGCCCCCACGTTGAGCTGCAGCACCAAAGGCCTGCCTCTAATGCTCACTAATAGCCTGTAGCCAGTTGCGGCGGCAACTAAGTTTCCTACTGCAGCCAGCCAAATATCCCCTTTATTGCTAAATTTAGTTAAAAAATTTAGACGTCATAGTGTTTTTGTTTTGGCCAGTTGCGTGGAGTACCAACTCAACGCTGGAGGCTTTGCCAAGCCTTGTCCCGTTGTTCCAGAGCGCGTTGCGCCAAAAAGACGCAACTTAGCTGGCCGGAAACTTGCCAAAGTACTGCATGCGTTGAAACAGCTCGGCGTTCATATGCGGCGCATAGCCCTGCAGCTGAGGATGTGCGGGTTGTTGTGCAGCAGCAGCGGCAGCAGCTTGAGCATAATGCATGCCCGGCTGTGGATAAGCAGCAGCGGCAGCAGCAGCTACGGCCGCCGCCTGATAGGCAGCCGGATTCATGCGTTGATAGAGCGCGGCAGCAGCAGCAGCGGCGCCAGCAAAGGGCATGCCACCATAGTAGGGTGCAGCAGCAGCGCCATAGCCGCCGGCTAGCATGGGTGAGAAGATGGCCTGACGATAGGCAGCAAGACGCGAACGACTGGCGCCTGGATTCTTGCGGCGCAGCTTGCCTGTAGTCTCACCAATGAATACCTCCTCGGCGCTGGGATCCAAAATCCAATAGTTGCCCTTGCCGGGATCATCATAGCTGCGCGGTATCTTGGTAAAGCATTTGTTTAAGCTTAAATTGTGGCGTATGGAGTTTTGCCAGCCGCGCTTGTTCACCTTGAAGTAGGGAAAGCGATTGATGAGATATTGATAGATGCCATTTAGCGTCAGACGCTGTTCGGCGCTGTCCTGTATGGCCATCATGATGAGCGCATTGTAGCTATAAGGCGGCTTTTTGGTATCATTGTTGGCATGTGATGACTGCTTCTTGTTGTTGCTTTCGCTGGCATCGCTATCCAGCTCGGCCTCATCCAAAGGCTCATCATCATCGTCGTACTCCACATCGAGTTTGTCATTGTTGTGTTGATGTTCGCCTACAGATGAGAGCGATTCAGCGGCGCTGCTCATGGGCGTGCTAGTGCGTGAGGGACTGTCGAAATCCTCCGAAGCGGATAGCTCACCATCGGAATTGGCATAAGCGTGGTGATGATGATGTTGTAGCTGCTGTTGATGATACTGCTGTGGCAGCGGCTGATAGCAGCTGGGTTCATGCTTGATATGTGTCAGTTGTATGGCTTGTTGTTGCTGTTGCGGCGGTGGCAGCGGTTTTTTGGCCAAAATAGCATCAATTGAGAAATTGCTCTTGAATTCCATTTCGCAAACACTTTTCACCATTTTGACAAATTATTTATTTTAGTAGTAACTTGGTATGTCTAGAATTTGCTTTTTCTTTTAATTTTGCACAGAGAGCACTGCGTAGGTTGTTCACGTTGCAAAGCGTAACTCAATAATGATGCTCTCTGTACGTTGCGCAGGCTATTTATAGTGCAACCCTCCCGCCGAGTTAAAGTCTACAAAGGCACACACACACAAGCGCATAAAATCCACCATGCGCAGGCGCGCACATACACATACACACACACACGCACACAGTAGCAGCCTAGGTAGCGCTGCTGGCTCCGCCTTCGCAACGGGTAGTCCATTTTGTTCCACAAGCGGAATGGTTACGGCATTTTAGCTTCCACATTGTGGCATTTACTGTTTGTTTACTCGTTTTTCCAGTTTGTTTTGTTGTTTGTTGTAGACTTTTGGGCTTGGTTTCGCTTGCGCTTTGTGGAGTTTGTTTGGACTTGTGGATGTTTATTTGCAGCATTTCGTTGCTTCGGCGTCAAAATATCTATTACATCCAATCCAAACAGGGGTTGGTCCGTAAGAGCTGCGACTGCGGGCTGTGTCTTTGCTGCTGGGTTGTAGTATTTTTGTAGGCAGGGCTGGTTTTTGGTCACCAAAATATTGAAATTGATTTTACTTTTGCTTTGCCATCTCACTTGCGCCTAATTGTTTTGATGTGGCATGTTGTACTGATATGTAATTGGTTTTGCTACAACAAAAACAATTATAAAATATATATATATACAACAAGGGTGTTGGACTAACCCCACTTAGTTTGCTTTAATCGTTGCATATGAATTTCATAGCCTCAATTCGTGGAATATTTACGCGCTCTAATCCGCGCATAAATATGAAAACTAGTTCAGCCTTAAGGATTACACATGCTTGCAAATCCTAACGAGAACCAGCTTAAAATTTTGTATGCTTGCCTGTGTGTCTGTGTGTGTGTGATTTTCGCAGCTCAATGGAGCTCAAGTGGCAGGTAATCCCAGGGCCGAAAGGGTTAAGCGCGCGGTTCTGGCTGATCAATGAGGGATTTATGCTAGACTCAAGCATGCAAATCTGTCGCGAATTAGCCTGAGCTGTTTCTTTGGAACTCTGGTATGCTTGGATCCAAGTAAACATTTGTGCTTAGCCTAGTGGAAAGTCTGGAAAGTTTGTAGAGATCACTGTTTAGTCACTGGTTTTAGTAAGCCTTGTTGCCAACTGTTTTGGTATTTCTTTAAGGATTGAGAACATTGTTTAAGCAATATAGAGTGATTTCAAAAGGTCGTATATAATGTGGGCGTAAACTTAATCTTGATAGTGTATCTAGATCTTTACGAACCAACCAGCTCTTTTTGTGAACTTTCTTTGAGATATATATCAAAACAAGCGTCTTGTACTTTGTGTAAAAGGTTGGTATCTTCCCTGTTCGTCCAATCTCAGTTATATGGCCTTTATTTGTCAGTAGCTTAAAGAGTTACATTTAATGCAGATTTTTTTTTCATCATAAAAACGATCTATTTCTGTTGATTACCTTTACACCAGTACAACGAAAATATTTCCAAAAATGTACTTTGTATAAGACATTAAATGTGATAGGGCTACTACCATTATTATAAAATTAATTATGTGAAATTTTATTTCTTTTAAAGAATCTTAGTTTCGAACTCCAAATGCATTGAAGTAACTAAGCACAAAATGCAAGAATCTGTTCGTAGATCCAGCCGCGACAAATTCCTTCTTGTCAAACCATAGGGCAATCTCTTTGTTGGCGGACTCAACAGCACCAGATCCATGAATAATGTTACGGCCAACCTGAATACAGAAATCTCCACGAATAGTGCCGGGCAATGAGTCGGCTGGTTGTTGTTGGCGCCCAACAATTGACGGCCAGTCTTGACAACATTTAAACCCTCCCACACCATGGGAACCACTAGAACAGAGTTCATGTAGTTGATCAAACCGGGAAAGAAGGGACGGCTAGACAGATCAGCATAGCGTTTCTCCAACAATTCCTTGGACGCCCAAGTGAACTTCACGGGGACCAATTTGAAGCACTTCTGCTTATTTTGCCGACGAGTCCAGGCTTGCGTTCCTTGTTGGCGGCCATTGCGAATGAAAATATCGAATTTTAAGCTTGCTGATTCCGAATCCAATGACCCAAAATCCAAAATATTTCATAAAACTGAGATAAACTCTAAAAACCCGATAAAATTTTTGGTGTTGCTGGCTCTGAAGCAGTGGGTGGCAAAACTCATACAAACAAACATTTCTTGGTGTGAGTACATAAGCAACAGCGCACAAGAGTGCAAAATCGGAGATCATGCTCAAAAGACAGAGAAAATTGTCACACTGACACCTGTGCGTGCGCCGACTGCGATGCGGCAGAATCTTATGACCTATCCACGCGTTTTATGTAAGTTGAGAGACTGCCCACCCATCGTCTGAAGCCAGGGCTCTGAGATAATTGCAAAATACCTCGTTTAATGGAGTATTTGAGGTTATTCCAGATCTCTGACGAGCTGTAAACATGGTCTGACCTCTCAGTCCGAAAAACGATTTTTTCGATTATTTTTTTTAATATCATTTCGAATCACTCAATTAAAAATCTATTTTGAGTCCGACGATGTTTTGGGCCGCTGTATCCGAATCTGAGATCCAAAAAACGCAGGCACGTCAGTGTTCTGAGTTAACCACCAAAATAGCTAGTTCAATGAGTGTTTTTGAGGTTATGTCAGAGCACTGAAGTGCTGGCATTTTTTGTATCCCGGTTAGGAATTCACCGGCTCAAAATCCATAAGGGTAGCCCTGTCACATGTAATGTTCAGAAAGTTTTGTTTTGGTGGGCCTCTAGAATTGAAATCATTACTTCGCGGCCATGTATGTGCTGGGATTTTCTTTAAGATTGCTTCTTTTACCAGCTATTTGTTTACAAAGAAGGGCCCGCTACAAATCCGTCCTGGTTCTCGACGGGCCTGTTTTCAAGGCCTTACTCATCTGCTCATATTGAACCAGAACATGCCTTCGATGAGCTTCGGACTGATATGGTACTTCTTATAGTTGCTTTACTTATTTTTTAGCTGTAGTCTTTTTCCTGTGGTTATCCCCAAAATCTACACATGCACAACGTTGTCCAGGAGAGATTCGTTGCCTGCCAAATGACCTTATTTTGCTTTACATTTTTACCTGCTTCCAATGCATTATCGTATAACCTATAAATCCAGGTCATAAAGCCACTATAAAGCTTAATCCAGGCATAACATATACCCAAAGTTAAAACCCGGATTCATTCAAATCTAGGATTGACACAGGATTTATCAATAAACCAAGATTTAAAGAGCAAGCTGCATTTGTACTGGCACCTAACTAGAAGCAGTTTGAAGTAGGCATAATAGGACTTTGGCACGATAATTTCCACATGCCGCACTGGATGCATAAAAAATCGGTTAATGCCAAGCATTTCAAGTCAGCACAGCGATCGATCATGTGCATTGTTCTGGTGGAAATCAAATGGCACAAAACTAGCGACTCCAGACCCTATCGATAGGCACAAAAGGCCAAGTGTGAGTGGGCGAACGACTGCCGAGCGCGACAAATGCAACGAATGTCCTTTATCAGTGTGTTCTCCTGCTGTTGACAGGCAGTTCAGTTGGCTGGGCATTTCCTTGTGACTGTTGACAGGCACACGGACTGCACAATGTCGCCTGCAATGTGCAAATATCGCACATTACGATCAATTATGAGGCTCAATGGACTCCAGCGGTGGAACGAAAAGGCGAAAGTTTTGTCCAGTTTCCAGGACATGTGACTGAGCGTACAGCTAGCAAAGATGTTGCTTGAATCTTGTGGCGTTAATCGAAAATTACATGGCCATTGTCTGTGGCCACGGTGCTACGTGGAATTCGCTTATGTTTTTTAATGAGCCACACCAAGAACAAGATCAGGATTGGGACTAGCTAGCACCACCTAAGTGTGGTTGGCAATGAAACCATAATGTCCACCAACAGGCGGCGGTTACGCGCAACGTGGCAGAAATTAACGCAAATCATGTCTGACAGCGTGGAGTCAACTAAAAACTAGCCTCGAAACTTGTGGCAGATCTCTGTGGCCAATGCTAATCACTAATCAGTGCCACATGTATGTGTGTGGCAAGCTGAATCTAACGGCTTAGGATGTTTTAAATCAATTAGTTTTGTCGTGCCTGTCAAAATGCGCAGCGTAACAGCTTAGGGAATTGCAATAGGATGTAGTGGGAATAGTATTTGGTGGTCCTTACACTGCGCAAAAAAGTCAAGTTTTTTAGTGAGGGGTCAGAAATAAGACAGGTTAGATTTTTTGGCAATGTTAATTTACGTTTGTTTGGGCTCCAGTTTCTCAGTTTTCGTAAGTGCCCCCATTTTTATACAATATAGGTTTATTGAGGATGGCAAAAATGACAAGATGCAATTTTTTATAACATTTTAATTACTTTTTTAAAAAAAAAAATTAATACCCAGTCGATATTAAGGAGATTAGACTTAGGCAGGAAGAAATTTTTTTATCAAATTTTAATTACTTTATAAATGAAAAATTTCGCACGGAATGACAAAACTTCATATAAAAAAAATCCCACTTTTATATGAAATTTTGTCATTCCATGCGAAATTTTTCATTCTGCGTATTGGCCTTTACGAAAAATATTTTTAAACAAAATATGTAAAATATTTTTGATTAGAAAAAAGGCCAAAGATTTACTCGACAACTGAAGAGAAGCCAGGGTTTAAGGTCTAGTTACTCGTTGCTCTACTGTTTTAACTAATACAATTTTTTTTGTATTATAATTAATATTTAAATAAATAAATTTTTTATTCGATTTTTTCGGAATATATGTAAAAAAAGCTTTTACCAAGTCAACTATTAAAAAAAAAATAGGCATCAAAAATGTTTGAAAAAAAAGTAATAAAAATTTGATCACAAATTACATTAGTTACTAAAAATTGATGGTCAAAATTTTTTTATTTTATTTTTAGAAAAAAAGTTTTTAATATTTGTCAAAAAATTGGATGCTGTCAAATCTTCTTATTCTTGACTCAGTACACAAATACTTCTCATAAGAAAGAAGTACAACTTCAGCGAGTTCTATACTGCTTGGCATAGACTTAAATACAAAACTGTTTCAATTTTCTTTGGGTATACTGCTTGCTTTTGAGCTAATTTTTTTTTAGTGGTATAGAAATTTTTTCGGCTTTTATTTTTGCATTAAGTGCAGTTTCTATTTATAGTTCTTTTATACTAGAGAAATTTTCGCGATTTATGATTTAGAAGCAAAAGTATTTTTCGAAAATCTTTGTAAAAGATTTTAGACCATGTAACGTATATTATTTAAAAAAAAAACTTGTTAACCTAAATTTGAGCCAGTTAACAAAAAATTACTCAATTTGTTCAATTTTTTTTAATATGAAAAGAAACTTCTAATTTTTTTTGGTTTTTAGAAATTTTGATTAAGAAAGGAAAGAAGCTTGAAAACGGTTTTAAGACTGTGTAATTCTCATTTTTTTTTTTTTTAAAGAGTTGGAGGATCTTATAAAAATCTTTGTGAAAACGGTTTTAAGACTGTGTAATTCATATTTTGTAAATCAAAAACGAGTTGGAGAATCTTTCAAAAATCTTTATAAATGTTTTTAGCACAAAAAAAAATTACTCAACGTATTCTTTTTAGGGCAGATAAACTTCAAATTGAAGATTTTTTTGGTTTTTAGAAGCTTTTTATTAAGGAACGAAAGAATCTTTTAAAAATTCGTAATTCATATTTTTTTTAAAAATGTGTGGAAAAATTTTTCGATAATCTTGATACATTTTTTTAGACCATGTAACCCATATTAAAAAACCGCGTTAACGAAAACTTAAACTAGCTAAAAAAAATTTACATAATATTGGTTTGGACCGATTTTTATGATCTTCAATTTTTTGGGTTTGGTTTCATTCTCAATAGCAGAATGCAAAAGAAAATTAAAACAAAAAATTGAATTTTCATTTATATTTTTTTGAGTGATGATTATGATTTATGGTCTTTGATTTTTTGGATTTGGTTTCATTCTGAAAAGCAGAATACAAAAAATTAATGAAAAAAAAAATTTATGAAGAAATTGAATTTTCTGATATATTTTGTATGGAAAGGCATCTATGATTATATCTCGACAATGGAGTAAATGAATATTAAAAAAAAAATCCGGAAAGTTTAACCACTAATACAATTAATATTTAAATATCGCTAATATAAATTTAACATTTTTTATTTATAATTTTTGAACGTAAACATTTATACGATATTAATATATTAGAAAATCTCTATGAATTCAAGACACCTCCGTTCGGATTCGGCTATAAACTGTAGGTCCCTTTTCTCTTCGAACACTTATTAATAGAGACCCCCATGCTCCGCCCAGGGGCGACTGACAAAAATAGTCAGTCAAGGAAATTATTAATTATAATATATATTATACGTTAAGGTGTACATTTTTGCAACATCTTACGATATAAATTAAGGCCTGTATTTTTCTTTTTACTAGCAAGAAGCACCTGTATTATTTGAAGGTTACCCGAAAGTATTTGATGGGCTCGCAAATAGGTCATATGTCGCTTTTTTGACTTTTCCGATTTTGACATAAACCTTAGAAACTGATTCCTTATCAACCAAATTGAATTGGTTTCCTTTCTATATCCCTAAAATATAACACCAATTTGTCAAGACTACGTATGCCGGTTCACTTATAGAACTTAGGAAATCCTTTAGATCTGCATACGAAGTATCCGCTGAATCAAAAGTACTCTATAAAATTTCAAAAAGTCAAAAGCATAACTTTAGCTGCCAACGCACTTGCTGTTAGTACAAAGATTTTTTTCTCAGTGTAAAAACCAATCAATGCTTGATTGAAATGCCACCGACTCCTACTGTCGGTATATATCCTTTGAACCCAAGGATTGACTTATTTTGTATAAAGTCATGCTATGTGCAAATTTTCAACTCAATTAGTGTTACTGACTGAGGCATAAAAAGAGATGTGCCGCCTTTGCTTACAACTACGGCCACAAAAAGATGCACACAGCCAAAAGAAAGTTGAAAGAAATGTTTTAAAAATGAAGGCGTTCAAATCTACATTTATCCCTCTGCGCCGCCTTTAAGCATTCTACGCCTACTACTAACTCATACAGGTTCCACTAGTATGAGAAGTCAGCTCTGATCTCTGCAGTGGCTCTGCAGTGGTTCCCTTTGGCCCTTTTTGAACTATGCCGCTTGAGTGCATCATTATCGGCAATTGGACTACTGCGTCAAAGACTGGCTGCCTACTTTCAGTCCTTTTGTATTGTTGTTGTTTTTTTATCTAATACCGACACGTACAAAATATTTGGGCAAAAAAGAAAATAACCAAGACAACAACAGCAACAACAATAACAATAAGAGTAAACCATGGCGTAAATTAATAGGCATACATATTTTCTTTCCCTAGATTGTTATTATTATTGTTGTTGTTCTTGTTGTTGTAGTTATTGTGCGTGCTGCCGTTGCTTTGATTGTTTTGTCAAGTTGTCTAAGATATCAAAGTGCCCGATACCGCCGAAAAAAAAAACAAAAAATACATCCAGAAAACAGCATCCATCCAAGTAATAACCCACAGCGCTGACGTCTTCATTGTATCTACTTGACTTTCGGTCGATTTATTTTTTCAATTGTTCTAGCAAAACATGCCATAAAACATTCACAAATTCAAATGTTTTTTTCTAGTTTCTGCTTGGCAGACAATGAACACTTGTGCTTCCTTGTTTTTGTACATACTTAGTACGCTTCGTTTGATCTCGATTTCCACATGAGTTCCATGTGTTTCGAGACAATTGACTTTTTTTTTGATACGATTTTGGCTTAAGTAATGCAATTTCGCATTGGACAAGTCAATTAATGGTGGCAATGGAATGGGTTCCACAAATTTTTGAACTATGATACATAATAAAATACTAAAATTATCATAATTCTTTGAATATTTAAAATTACGAAATGCTTGTCATTGCGTGTGAATACGTACACTTGCATTTAATTGAAGCTAACTTGTGAGAGATTCTTAATAATTTAAGGACGATTATAAAAAGAAAATATTAAGAAAAATAAGCACGATGGAAAAATGGGTTTGAACTAATCAGCCACTCATGCCCGATGGGTAAACTTTTTACCGATGTGCACCGATTCATATCATGGCCAAAGACTACGATTTACCTAAAAAAAAGTTGAAAATAGGAATAGCAATGGGAAAATCCAAAAGATACTTTTGATTAAAAATTTTTTATTGAAAAAATTGATGAATTTTTCGTAAAAAAAATACATTAATTTATTATTTCACAATATTTATTTTTAGGTCAAGTAAAAAGAGTTCTGTTATTGTATTTTAAAATATTTATTTGTATGTCAAAAATACTTTTGATTATAAATTTTTATTGTAAAAAGTGAAATATAAGATTTTTCGTGAATTCAAATAAAAAAAATTTATTAATTTATTACTTTACAATATTTATTTTTAGGTCTCTTTTATAAGAGGTATGTTATCAATTTAATTTACCTTAATTTAATTTTTATTTATACAGGCTTCAAGAAAATATGAAAATCTTCTCGAAAATCCCACTACACCCAACAAAACTCAACAAATATATATAAAAGAATATAGAACTAGTTCTTTATTTTTTGCTATAACCTATCTTGTTCCCCTAAATATTTTCAAGCGTTCTTGACAAATTTTTGAATTAATAAAAAATAAATAAAAAAACTAGAGTGCAACTAGAACTTTTTCAAACAAGAAATCTAAGTTTAATTTAATATTTAAGTAGAAAAATTATTTTATTGGAAATTATATAAAAAATATAACTTAAAATTAGTATTTAAAATAGCAAATAATTTATTAAATAAAAATGGGAACTATACAAAAAAATTGAAATTTGTATTGTTAAAGTTTGAGTACCCATTGGAGTCATATTGATAATAAATTGTTTATTTGGTTTTATAAGCTACTATTTAAAAAAAAAATTAAAGTCTTTAAAAAAAAGATTTATCAAGTTGAAAACAAATATCTTCATTAAAGACAAAAAAATTACAACTTATTTATATATATTTTTTTTTTTTATTTATTGGAAATTACAAAAACAAACAAATTGTTAAAAAAATATGTGCAAAATATTAAATTATGTTTTACTTAAAAATAAATGCCCTACAATATTTTTATTTTATTTCAACAAATTAAATCTAGTATTTAATACTAAGCTTAGTATTAATTTAAAGAGCACTAGCTACGCCTTCGACTCGGCTTAACCACATAATTTTATTTATAAAATAGTTATTAAAAAAAATATATAAAAACTATAAATTATATGTGTATTATATTGTATAAAAATGGGATAATACAAAATAGCCAAAAATCTTGCGACAAAAGTTGCCCAGTGATGTTCTCTGCCAGAAATATCTCAATAGCACAATCCACAGCATTAATGAAATTTAATAATAATATTATAATTAAGCAAGCTAAAAATAAAGAGTCTAAAAAAATGTTTCCACACAAGTCACTCATCCAAAGTAGTCTGTTGGCAGCAGAGTCTCCAATCTCAATCCATAAGATCCACATAGCAACTATTCATAAAGTCTAAGAAATATTCGAAACCAAATCAAGCCAATGAACAAACGCCAATTTGGACCCAAAAAAAACTTTTCGCATCCCTTTCAAAATCGTTGACGCTCATAAAAAGATCTTTCTCTCAATGCATCCCACATAAAAACTACTAACGAGCAATTATCGCCTGGTTCCAGCGCTGTCTCACGATTTCACACACGCACACACACACCGCCATTGGAATATCAAGTCCAAGTTAGGCCAAGAGTGCAAACGAGAGAACAACAACATCCTGGGTGCGCAGGCTCATCAGCAAGGGATTCGTTACGCTTTGGGGGGGAGTCCAACTGCATAAACCTATATACATTTGTGTGTTGTTTCTGTATTGTTGGGACACAATGGATGAAAATATTTTCGTCCTGTTGTCAAATGATTGCATTTAATGTATCGAAATCTGCGTGACGAATCAATTTAACTCACCACGCCAGCCAGGACATGCTGATGCTGCAACCGATAGAGCGGGATAGAGTGGCATATAGTGGGAAACTGGCAAGCGCAACCGGTTGCCTTTATAATTCGATCAACTATCCCGACATACATAAAAACGAACAATGTAGTATGTATCCTGTCCTAGCATATGGTGTCCTGTAGACAACTTAATCAATAAGTTGTGGCTGAGAGATTGGTAAAGGCATAATGCGAAATATTTTTTTATGCGCATGTGTGCGAGTGTGTGTGTGTGTGTGTGTGTGTGTCTACGGCGGAACTGATCAGTTACAGTGGGTGTAGTCAGTTTTATGTGTCGTTAAAAATTTGATATATGTAAGTTTCATAGGCTTTACTAATGCGACTGCAAGATTAGATGCAGTTGGTACCAGGTACAGTCGCGTCGGATAGATGTCGAGGAGGAACATGAGATCAGTACATAAGGCCATATGGAGGGGGAATTAAATAACTTTTTTTAGGATAATTTTCGCGGCATAATGTTTTAGGAAACAAGATACTTATGCCATATTGTGACCGGGTGGCTTTTGTAGTGAGGGGGTGTCTGCAAAATTCTCCTACGGTGGCACACATATCGACATAAATTGAATTACTTGATGTGCCTGCCCATCTTTTGATAACATTTGGCTGATGTAGCTTTTATAGTCTTTACTGAGCGTGACGCTCTTGAAAGAAGAAGGACCTCCTCTTTTTAAAGGTCATCGAATCTCGATGCACGCTGTTACCCGACTAGAACCAACCCAAAAATTAAGTTTATTTCGATTCTAGGGCTAGTAGGGAGTACAATGCATCCTTAGGGTCGATTTGCAGCTTTGAAAGAAACATATTTATTACTTTTCTTCTCCTTAACCGGCCATAAGAGCCCGCTATCGGGCTACGGTATGACGTGAAACCTCCCTTCATGATATCAAAGGTAGCTAGTGAAATTAATACCTGGTCCTTCCAATGGAGACATGGTTACCCCCTGCGACGGATTCTCATAGCAACCTCAATAAAAATCTTACGTGGAAACGGAGCCCCGGGAAATTTATATAAAAGCTAGTGATTTACAATCCCTATAAAAAGCTATATGGGCGGGCCTTTACGGTGGGAAGACCTAGCAATAGAGGATCACCTTGGAATCACCAATTGGCACAATACACAAACCACTGGCGAGGGATAATCTCCGTGGCAGAGACCGATAACCGGGTGAAATCGTAAAGATCACCTAGTCAGGAGGGCACTTTGTCTGCGAGGGATAAGCTACGCGGCAGAGCCCGATAAACGGGTCAAATCGTAAAGATCACGTTGACAGGAGGGCACTTCGTCTGAGGGAGAATGTATATCTTTTGCCTCTGATTGAGATAAGCTCACAATTTAATAATGATTTCAATAAAGCCTGTCCTCTCTTTACGAATATTTCGGAATTATCGCTTTAATGATTTTTGCAGTGCTTTGGACCGACAGGAATTGGAATCAAAATTCGGCAAAGGTTTAAATCATCAAATAGGTGTCTCAAGTACTTTTAAACAGAGGAACATCTGCTATAGCTGACTTGTACGCGCCACTCAAATAGTACTTACTTTTTCCATGTTTCTTAGTGAAATCGATCCGAAACCACAAGGAGCTAGCTCTTAAAATAGTTCAGAGATTTTTTAAATCTCACAGAAATCGTGCACAAAATGTAGTTCCAATAAATACTGTTCTTAAATCAATAAGAATTCAAAATTGGTTTCATTAAGTTAAGCATGGAACTTGTGTTACGGTCTATCAAACTATAAAAAGTAAGTAAGTAACTAAGAAAATTCTTGATGCGGTTTGCTCAAGTAGCTAGATCTTAGATTTAAGTTTTAAGCTATTTTATTTAAATCTCATCGTATTCGTGGGCGAAATATAGTCACAATAACTTTAATTCATAAATCAATAAGAATTCCAAACTGGTTCTTTTAAAATAAACCTGGAACAAGTGGAATGGACTATCAGTCAATATAGCAATAAATCTCATTGTATTCGTGCGCGAAATATAGTTACAATATCTTTTATTCATAAATCAATAAGAATTCCAAATTGGTTCTTTTAAAATAAAACTGGAACAAGTGGAATGGACTATCAGTCAATATAGCACTAAATCTCATCGCGTTCGTGCGCGAAATATAGTTACAATAACTTTTATTCATAAATCAATAAGAATTCCAAATTGGTTCTTTTAAAATAAAACTGGAGCCAGTGGAATGGACTATCAGTCAATATAGCACTTTTGTTATGGTTTATTTAATTTTTAGGATATCCACAAAATTAATTTATTATAAGTTAGTGCCCTAGATTAGGTTCCTAGTTGGAGCAAATAAAAATATAATATATTAAAAAATATAATAAAATTTATAAAAGTGTATACAATGGGTCTCAGCTGGGCTGGGAGTCCTCCTGTTCGCCATGAAGTGAGAGACAATCGTGTTTGGCCAAGAGCATTGATGGAGTCAGGGCCGTAGAGAGAAAATACGGTCCCGGGGGGAAAATGTACCGGCCCCTCTATTTAGCTTGGAATGGCTTAAATCACGACAGTATGACTGTAATTACACCGGGCCCCTGAGAGATTTCCGGGTCCGGGGGAATCCTCCGCACTTCCCCCTCCCCACTCGTCGGGCCTGTATGGAGTACTAGAACACAACAAAGTAAGTTTCAGAAGCTGCATAACATAATGTATGAACTATCCAAAAATATTTCTGACTATTTTTTATACTCAACCATGACCCATTAGGAGCTACTTTTCTCATCAAAGAACTTAACAAATAAAAGCCGCTGAGCTCTATTATACAATCACAATACAACACCTTCAAATTGTCAACTTATCCCTACAACTAAGTAGTCTCCCAAAAGGCCGAGAAGCATCTATTTGCTATAAGAAGCTTAAGGCAATCCATAACACCAACGTACCGCGTGATTTTCAGCTAATCTCTTGATTTTAACAAAATTGACAACATTATCAGGCATCATGACAAGGAACAACAATAAGCTGAGACAACTCCAAAGAGCCACCGACTGGCATTGTTGTCAACGTGCCGAAAGATGAAACAAAGCTGTTAACGCAATAATAGCAATGTCACCTGAAAAATGGTATCAACATGGCAGGAGTAAAAAAAAAATGCACCTTTCAAGCAACGCAAAGGATCTAATGCTGACTAAAAAGGAGCCAGTTCGGTTGACTTTGATGCTTTGTTTTAGAAACATGGTATCACCATTGTCATGGACAAGAAAACAGCCGCCGCTGTTGCCTTGGCAGACATCAAAGACGCTGTAGCCACAAGACCAGAACTCCAAAGAAACAACTCAATTATTGGCTGGAAAACCAAATGGCGGCAACGGCTATAAAGCGACTACTATATAGCCAGGCAACGCCTCTTTGGATGGCTGACTCACTCTCACTGCCGCATATGAAAGCCAAATTGTGCACGTTGCGCCGCAGCAGGAGTCCTTGATTTATGCGCGCAGGACAAGAGCGTCGATGCGTTTGATCCTTGCACGCAATAAAAACAAGAACAACAAAAAGTGGCACAACAATAGCAGCTCTAAAGAGAGCAAACCCGACAATCTTTATAATGATAATAATGATGTGCGAGAGCTGGACAATATAATCACCACAAATCGGTTGAGCGCGTGCAAAATGTTGCACACAGGATGCACATGGTCAGTCAGACTCAACTGAAGACAGAGCCCGCCACACATCATAATAATAATAAGCCAACAACAAACGACTCCGATCGATCGACAGTTGGACAAAGCAATTAAAAAGTCAAAGGAATGCTAAACTCTACATAAGCGGATTGTTAGCCTGTTTTATTTCTTCTCCTTTTTTTTTTGTGTTAATACGATCTGAAATTTTTTTTTTTTTTTTTTTTGGTATTTTTTGGGCCTTATTGAAATGAGCAAATTGTACTGACAGCATGTGTGCTCTTGTTATGCTTATGTGTTAACAGGGCAATTAACTTTTACTGTCTAGCCAAGTTTGGTAACTAATTTGGGTTTGATTTATGCGGCAACAGGATGTGATCCCAGCAGCTGACTTTTTTTTTTTTTGTTGTTGCAGCATTCTTGTTAATAAACTATTAGAAAAATGTAAAATTGAAACTTGCCAGCATTTTTTTGTTGTTATTCTATATTGATGTGCTCAGCGAGCTATGTGCAGGATTAGCGGAGCTCCTTAGCTGTGAGACTGCAAAGAAATGGGCATCAAAATCGCCAATTCAATAATTCTGAGCAGAAACTAGTCGGAACATCGTGACTTGAATATATATATCCTGCACTTTTTTAAATGCATCTGTCTTGGGAAAATGGCGGCTGTTATGCTCAAAAAGTAAAATCTTTTTTTTATTTTATTCTACAGCTTTTTTTTTCAAATTGAGTCCAATATTTAGGGGATAGGCTCTGAAAATTATAAATTTTCACCGATATCTTTCGAAGTTCCCATGCGATTAAATAATTTTGGATTCTTACCAAGAAGCAGTACTTCTGCCGAATGGTGATCGGGAGCCTTTTTCATTGTCAATGTTACCGCGAAATATTCATAAATCGACAAGTTTAACCTGGCTGCAAATAATACTCATTTTTTTTGTATAAATTTCGGTTCTCTTGCTCTTATGGTTTTTGAGAATCTTTTGTTCAGACGAACAGACGGTGAGTCAGAAATGACTATATCCTGTTCATAGTGATCAAGACTTTATAGGGTCGAAACATAAAAAAAAAATTGCATATAAAGTTTCTTAAAGCGTTTCTTAAAAGCGTTTTTCGATAAAAAAATCTTTTTTTGAGTTTATTAATTTTAAATTTTTAACCGACTAAGGCGAAGCAGAAAGGTTAACCTGTATTTATGTTCATCTGTTTCCTCCTACCTTCTAAGCCACTTATGAAAATTTGCCAACTGATATATCATTGGAAGCGACTCGATCGTCTGCTGGTCATAGGCTATGAGGTGTCACATTATATTCAATATGGTGCCCTCTAGACGACATAGTAGAGTCATGAACTAAAATAATTTTTTTTTAACGATGCTTGCTTTGCTTTGATAGAATTAATCAAAATACTTCATAATACTTAGAGGACAGCCAATACATACTAACTTTAATAAGTGATCATAGGATTTGGAATAGTTGCCATATAACCATGGCTCACTATAGAATTGAACAGTCTTTAAAATCTCACTTATAGGCACTAATATCTGACGCTAATAACTCAAAAAAGCTTTCGACATGCCTACTTGCCCATAGCAATCTTAAACCTGCCTTGGAACCCAAGTTTCGCAACGTTTTGCAAGATGTTCATTAACTGGACTACACAAATGCATGACATAGTCATTGAGCGTTCCGAATGCCATGCCATAAGCTTGGCCACAACTGCATAGCTCCAGTTGCAACTCTCCATTAAATACATTTTCACGATCTTATTGTACCCTTGTGTCTTCAGTTCAAAGTCTCTGCGCAAAACAATTATATAGGTATGCCCTAAAAAGCAAAATTCCGATTAATCACGGTATATATATACCAAAATAAGGCACTTACGAAACATTTGAACTCTTTCTGGATTAAGGAATTCCAAAAGTTTTCGCTTGTACAGACTTCCAGATTGCCGCTCCCGTATTCCTGCCAAGTTGTTGTGTAATTGTAGAATGACGTTAATTTGTGGTCCCAAACTTTTCCTACCGTGATTATAGGTGTGTTCTGAAATCTCATCTATTTTCGCAAAAAAATAGGAGTTCACCCTTCTCTGCAAGTGAATGGTCTACATCTATCAGCAGATCATAGCGCCAACCAGTAGATATGGTATACAGTTCTTGGGTACCGCTGCTACGTCATACCGGTATAGGTTCCAAACCATGGAGAACAAGGTATTCCGCTTATTTCTGGATGCGAATGTGAATCAGTAATTTTTCTGAGGACCAGATATCGTTTTTCTCCATTAGGCACAATGATAGGCTGATTGACCATCGCAACAGCCTCGCAAGGAGACTTATAGGAACAGCCAGAGGATTCAACCATTGCCAGGTAACATCCCCTCAAAAACGCCATAGCCAAGATTCCTTTTGAAACTATGAAAGCAAATCTACTTGGCATTGGCGAATTTCTCACAAAGACAAAAATGTTGCCAAAAGCTGCCCTGAGGCTTGTACAGGCTTTCAACCTTCTCATCTATTTTATCGCAAACGGACCACATTTTGTACAAATTTTCAGCTGCTACTTTTATAAAAACTTTCATCTGTTTGCCTAGGACTTCTTCATAACTCTTGATGCCGTACAAAGTTTCAGATTAATGGACGCTCTCACCTTCTTTGTTGCTGTTTGCCGAGGACCTCACCGTACCGTTTAAAGCAGTATGAAGTTTCAGACTAAAGGACGCCCATAACCACTGCCCTTGCGAGTGTATCGGAATGGGACCACCTCTTATTATAAAAATTTTCAGCTGCTAACCTAAGATCTGTACCTTTTGATACAGTTAGAAGTTTCAAAAAATGGGAAGCCGTTACGTTCCACCTACTTTTTTTTAAATACCGGCGTGTATCGGAATGTTACCACTTTGTATCAAAATTTTCACCTGCCTGGCTGCAGACGAAATTGACATATATGATCTGATGTTCCGGGAGCCTTGGCAGTTTACAAAAAATCTGTCAGGATCTGATGGTAAATGCAGGTCTGTCGACTGGGGACTTACGGATGGATTCCCCCAGGCCCTTAGTACTATGAATGGGCTTGTAGATTTAAAAAACCTACGAAGATCTAATCATGGACCACCATAAGAATCACTTTGGTCAATTAATGCTACTGTTTGGTACTTAGTAGGCGACCTATAGACAGGATCAGGGCATTAAAACTTTCAGAGTGCAGTTGGAGAGTAATCTTTGGATGCTTTTTAGGACTTCGCAACACTGACAAAATGAACAAGGATTTCAATATTAAAAATTGTTTGGGCTGAGTAGCCGATTGCGGGGGGTGGCGTCGGTCTTTGGCGTGCGCTTGCGCGGAAAGTTGTCTGATTGTCACATGGGAGTGACCAGCGGCGATTCCCTAACTGGCCAATCCAAGTAGCTCACAACCTCCAGCTTTACGCTAGGTACCCCCTGGTTAGTCCCTGGATACCCCTTTCCAGGGGTGAGCTAATGTGAGAAGGCGGCCTCTCAAGCGCTCTGCGTTCGAGGACGTTTTGCATGGAAGCGTAAGTGGACATCTACTACCATGCAAGGGAGTCGAAGGCCCAGTCAGCCGTCATTTCCTTTTCAAATCCCATGACTAGGAAAGTATCAAAAAAGCCTCGGAAATGGAGGCGAGCGATACAGGCCTAAACTCACATCGGGTTCGTTGCGCCATAGAAGATGAAGAAGGCGATTGCGTAACTGTGGTCCCTATGGACAGCATGGATGATGACGCAGTTATTCGGCTGAATACCGCAATCGTTGGAACGACGAAGAGTATGAACTCTATGACGACATTGACTTAGTCAAGAAAACAAAAATGCTAGATGCTACAGAAAAGCTACTCCGCTAGCTCAGCCACGTTGGGCAAAGAAGCTCCAGTGAGAAAGATGTTTAGTACGACTTTGTGGCTGGGTGAATGTTTGAAGATATGCAGCATTTGTGGGACCCAGAAGAATTTATAGATGGTTCATATCACATGAATAAGGACCACGTATAGGGCGCTTTAGCCAATTTTACAATGTGGAGTAGGAAAGCATAGCGCTGAAGCGGTTGTAGGGATGCTCTTTGGAGAACGGATTGTTATAGTCAGTCAAAAAGAAGGCAACATACAGTGGCGTATCCAGCGAGAACCCGCTAACTTAAGACCAAATCCTGGTTCCGCACCTGGCAACATATAATCGGCATCTTTTTTGACACAACTTTATATGTATTTCCTCTGTGGGATAACTGAAAGAAGAAGAAGGAAACCAGCAGAATTGGGTAGAAAGTTCAACTTATAGAAGAAGCAGGTATAGGTTGTATTAGTTACTTTTGGTATACCAATGCGAAGTAGGAGTGCACTCGACAACGGACTGTCAAAGTCAGTCAAAAAAGGAATACATAGAAAAATTTACCTGAGAATGCCAGAAGTATTCTGTTTTTAAAGTCCTTGGCTAGAATTCAGTTAAGGGTAAATTTTCGGGGCAAGAACTTTGGTGTTGATACAAATTTATATTGATTCCCTCTCGACTTTAGGAATTCATTTCAGAATATTCCAAAAAAAAAAACTGTACCTGGCTTGATGTATCAAAAAAAGTTGCTTTAGCTTTGCTTGCCTGCTGCAGGACTTACTGGATTCAAAAAGTCTACACTCAAAACCCTTGCACACCCCGCTCACATCCATACTTAGTTTGAACATTCCACTCTACCTTTTTGCCAGACATTTAGCAGTTGAGCCCTCCCTGTTGGGTCTGTCGATTCATCTCACCTAGAGCTCACCGCACGCAAGTTATTGTTGTTGTTGCCATTGTTGTGCTTGTTGTTGGTGTGGCCGCCTTACCGCCGTCAATTTTTGCTTTTTTTGATACGACTGAACGATAGTTTTCACATGTTTTGTTCAAACATTAATTCCGTTTAAATGATTTCCACTTTATATATGTACCTATATAAGTTCGTATATGAGTTTATTTCTTTGTGCACATATTTTAGCTTTGCATGTAATCAAGTGGAAATGAATTTGACCAACACAAGAGGTTTTTTTTTTTACTGATTATTTGAGTATTGCTTTTGGCGGTTCCCCATTTAATGATGATTGTTTCCTTTATGAAGAAAAAAAAACGTATACCGTCACTGAGCCGTGAAAAAAACAAGCAAAAATTGTTTAACAAGCAAGCCCTATATGATTGACTAATATGATATCCATAACGACACACAAACAATAGTATAGTCCTGTGGCTAGCCCAGGATCAAGCAAGGTCAACTTATGGCCACAATTTTGCGTATAGCTGCCAGCTCAATGTCAATTGGGCGTTGAAAATTTGGGAAAAGTTGAAAAACAAATGCTGCCAACACTCTTAACCAGCACTGCCCAAAATAAGTCATTTAAGTTGGCCACACCAAGCACCAAGGACACTTTACAGAAGATACAGCTCAAGGCTCAAGGACAAATGCGCGCTGCAGCACAGCAGCTGATTTTCATACCAAGACAGACGTGCACTGTTTGGCCTGCTTGCTGTCAACAGCGTTGTCCTCGGGGGTGCTGCATCTTTTTGAGTTCTGATTTTTGATGATCAGCTTGAGAAGTCCTGCCGTGTGGATCTGTTACTCTCTGCCAGCTCCCTCTGGTGCGCTGCTGGTGCAAATGGTTGCCATTTAACGCAAGCCATTGGTAGTGTTTTTTTTTTTTGTCTAGCTACAGGCTACCAAACAAAACAAATAGTTAGTCCGACACTTTGATTTCTGTACAGATACACATACCAAGTCTATCCTTAACACCTGAGGACATATAGTTTTCTTAACAACATTCAGCATTTGTATTCTGCTTGTTGTTGTGCCCTGCCCCCTTCAGACACTTTCTCTAATTACAACACTCATAGGGAAATAATTTCATGTCATATGCCAAGTATGGCCGCTAACTATATGTACTTGTATATATATTTACATACAAGAGTCAAATATTTTCCATGTCAGGAATTTTCCAATTTATAGTTATGAAAACATACAGCCACAAAAAACAATAACGTTGACGTTCTGTATAAGGCGCAAAGCCTTTGATGTTTCTCCGTCCTAGTATTCTAGCTTGAAATTTGAGTGGAGCGTGTGTGTGTCTGTACACTAACAGGAGCATATTTGCTGTGTCATGGGTTTGGTAACACACTGAGAGGGAATCACTATGGCAAGCTAGTTTAACCCACTGTTTGTGTGTTTAAGTAGAAAAATGATTCATTACTGAGTTTTTCGCCCAAAACCTTTACTTAATTTTGAAGTTTCGATTGGTTTTCATTATTCTTAAGAAAAAAACTATTCATTCTTCTGTTCAGCGAGACATCATAAAACTACCCCCTATCAAAATATTTTAGCAGTGTGCCGCAAAAAAAGTAATTATAAAAAGGGTTATTCCGAAAACTACTAATATTCATTAAAAATCTAAAGCATTACCATTTTGGCGTGACGTTACGTTTGTACAACAAAATATTCAAAAATAAGTAAAATTTATAAAAAGTTTTTTTATAGTAAGAAAAATAACGACAATTTGTATAAACTAAAGCATTTCCATTTTGGCGTGACGTTACGTTTGTACAACAAAATTTTCAAAAATAAGTAAAATTTATAAAAAGTTTTTTTATAGTAACTAAAATAACGACAATTTGCATAATCTAAGGCATTTCCATTTTGGCGGCACTTTACGTTTGCACAACAAAATATTAAAAAAGAAGTAAAATTATAAAAAAGTTTTTTATAGTAAGAAAAATAACAACAATTTGTATAATCTAAGGCATTTCCATTTTGGCGTGACGTTACGTTTGTACAACAAAATATTCAAAAATAAGTAAAATTTATAAAAAGTTTTTTTATAGTAAGAAAAATAACGACAATTTGTATAAACTAAAGCATTTCCATTTTGGCGTGACGTTACGTTTGTACAACAAAATATTAAAAAAGAAGTAAAATAATAAAAAAGTTTTTTATAGTAACTAAAATAACGACAATTTGTATAATCTAAGGCATTTCCATTTTGGCGTCACGTTACGTTTGTACAACAAAATATTAAAATAGAAGTCAAATTTTTAGAAAGTTTATTTATAGTAACAAAAATGGCAACAATTTGTATAATCTAAAGCATTTCCATTTTGGCGTGACGTTACGTTTGTACAACAAAGTACGAAAAAAGAAAAAGTGAATTTCCAAAAAGTTTTTTTGTAGCAACAAACATGGTAATAATTTGTCCAACCGATACAAGCACAACTACGCATGGCGTGACGTTACAAAAAATATAAATACGTTTTGACTTGGTTCACAAAATCACAAATTTCTGCAAATTGGTCATATCTTTTGGTACTTATTTTGTAGTATGATTTTAAATAACACTAGTTTACAAATTTGAGGGTCATCGAGTGAACCTTCGTAAAAAAGTATTTTTTAGGGTAATTTTGGGTCGAGAAACACGAAAATGACAACCGTTTTTTTTTTCTTAAGCACCAAAAAACATGTTTTTGGGCACTTTTTTCAGTTATTCGTCCATATCTCGTGAACAAAATTTTGTATCGACATGAAAGACAGATTAGACCGAAAGGTATTGATGTGCTCTTTACAGTGACATGCCATGTAGCTTAGGTTAGGTTAGGTACAGATTTCGTAAAAATTAATGAAGTTACAAGCAACCAAAGTCGAAAAATGTATAATATTCAACCATTTTTCAAAATTGAAAATTTTTGGTTTTCCGTTTTTTACCGAAAAAAAATTTGCTAAAATTGTGTTGAGAGAATTCTTTTACGAACATTTCGAGTCTAAGATCTTCGAAATGGGATAGGAACTGTAGAAGTTGTGAGATAATTTTGCAAGTTACTAAATCAAAAACCTTTCTGCTTTTTTTTTAATAGCCTTAGTATTTGGCCTGACATTACTAAAATTTCCATAAAAAATTTGTATTAATATTTGTTTTTTAAACTATTTTAATCAAGGCAAATATTATTGTTTGAGTTCCAAACATACCAATAACTTTACGGAATATATTTCGCTTGCAATATAATGATAAAAAATAATAAAAAGAAAATGCTCTTAAAATTATAAAAAGACCAGAATATGTTTTTTTTTTGATTTGTAGCCAAAATAATTTTATTTTTTTTTTTAATCTAAAACACTTCTGAATTTTCCTTAAAATACCTTTACTACTTAATTTTTAAATTACGATCAAATCAACTTATAATTGTAATTTTTTTAAAAAAAGCAATATTTTTTCAGTTATAAAAACTATAGAAAAATACAAAATAAATCGGCATAATTATTAAGAGTAATGTTTAGAAAAATATTTAATTGAAATTCCGATTAGTTTTTCTATTTCTCTAAAAAAAAACAAATTTTTAAGCTCGCCTAGTAATTATAAAATTACCACTTAAAACAAAGGAATTATTTAAAGCCTTTTTTTAAAAATTGATTCATATTCGTTATAAATATTGTATTCCGTTATGATATTCTAAGATAACTAATTTTAAAAAAATATTTGATTTAATATGCACAGAAAAAAAACGACGAAATTTTATTTCACAATATTTCGTGCATGACCGATACGAAATGTTAAGATGTTGAATTCAAATTCAATTTTAAAACAATTTTCAGTTCAAAGGCGAAAATCCTAAGATGTCTAATTCAGATTTCATTTCAAGTATTCCATTTTTAGGGCAAAATTTCAAAATGAAAAACATGAATCCTTGAGAAATAAGCTCGAAATTTTTATTATAATTTATAATTTTTGAAATTCATGCAATTTTTGTACATTTTATGAATTGTACGATTTTTCTCTAATATGCAAAAAGATTTTTTCAGTAAAAAAGCCATGAGGTATTTGCTTACATTTCATGCCTGAAGAAATATTTTTTTTAAGAATTTTTGAATTAATTATTGAAATCATCATTAAAACAATATTCATATTATCTCAGTTTAAACTCATTACTATTATTATATTCTGTTATATTTCTATCTGTTTAATACATCATCAGTCAATTTTATACACACAACCTTTTTAAAAAATTATTCTTAGTTTCTTCGCAGCACTTTCAGGATCTCATCGGCAAGAGTATCTAAACTTCTTTGCAAAGACTCTACCCCTCTCTTTTGCCACAAACGCCTGTTTGTATCAAGTGTTTCGGGTTTTGTAATTAACCAACTTTTGAGCACGTCGACGGAACGGCCTCCATAGCCAGCCCCTTTCGTTCCATAATGCTCTCTTCCTAGGTCAGCCGAATACTTCACGCCGTTTCGGCTGACTGGCAGCGCATGTGTTTCTTCTCCTGCTGCTCTGCTATATCAGATTTCCAGCATTGGCATTGGAGCGCCGCCAGAAGCACGACATTAGCTTGGACTATAGTTGACGCATTAGGCGCCTTCCTAGACTACTTTGACTTCAATATTGACCGATTTGGTTGCGTTAATGAGAAAGTGTCAGTAATTTGACATGTTTGTTGTCAGCGGTAAAATACCAAAGAGTCAAAGTGTAGAGATTTCTCGTTTAGAGAAGTCAAAGTTTTTTTTGGTAGGGGGAAAGCCGGTTCTTTAACGAGTGCCTCTTTGGAGAATGCAAGAATAAGTATAGACATTATTTTTATCAGAGAAATATTGTGAGGTGCAGCTGAGTAGATCTTATCATAAAGTGATTAACGAAAGTAAAGATTTATTATAGACAATCATAGTTGCTAACTTGAAAAGATATTTTGGGATAAGTTTATGCAAGATTACGATTTTTTATTTTAAAAGTCTTAATTAGATTTCTAGTTCTATGTAAATATAATAGATAACTATTTACCCACATACTTACAAAGCACAAAAAGTCAATGATGCATTAAAAATTTGTCATTATTAAAAAATAAAAGCTCAACTCAAATAAGAGCTGGAGGGCTAAAATTTAGTTTATTTTGGTGTATGTAAACGACGATCTTAAGGATGGATTTTGAAAAATTACGAACATAAGTGGAGGGAATGGCGGATTAGAGTTTTTATAAAAAACCCACGGAATCTTCTACGGGAAAACGAGGCTAGATTTTTTATGCTTAGCACATCCGTTCCGGAGGCTTGGTGGGTTTGGCAAAGCGCAGTTGTTTAAAGCATTTTATTTTATATTCAGTGTTAATACTTTAACGTAAAACTCGTACTCACTATAGGAATAAAATCGAAATAGTAACCCTAAAGTTATCCACGGCTCAAGATCTTGCAAGGGTTCTTCAGTTCTTGTGACTATTGGAAACACTTTCTTCAGGTGCAAAAACAAGGCCTTAAGCATTATTGTTTGGGGAATACAGAGGCTCTTTTCCTATTTTGCATTCCGATAGCGTCCTTGCTTTTATATTTCTCACAGAACAACGCGTAATTCTTCCAACCAACTTCCTATATTCTTGTATTCCGGCTAAGATTCAGTAGCTGGAAGCTCGTAAAAATTCTTCAGAATCTTTACCATAATAAAATACAATATAAAAGTTAATACAAGACAATAGAAAAAATGTAGTACTATTTTATATATAAATTGTTTATAAAAAAATAATACGAAAACCCAGTTTTTAGAAATGAACCAAAGAAATCTATTTGTAAGATTGTAAAAAAACACCAATATAATATTGTGTTCAAGATTTCAAAGTTTTTAGAAATAAGCCAGATAAAACTATTTGTAAGATTGTTAAAAACCTAAGAATAATATCTTGGTCACAATTTTAGACTTTATCCCTGCTTTTTTTAAGCTTGAAATTTGTTTTTTTTTTTAAAATTAGCGATTATCGGGACTATTTAAAAAATCTTAAGCCAAGAATGGCATTTAACTGGCAAAAAAAAAGATTGCTTATATTTTTTTTAATTCAGACTTTTTTTTTGTTAGCGTCCCTACAATCAAATTGTTTTTTGGCCAAACTTTTTGAAGTTTTCATCCGATCTTAATCGATGGACTTACTTGATACAATTCTTATCATTGATTAGCATATTGGTATAAAAAAACTTATGGTGACGCCTCTCTCTGCCAACATACATTGATGTATAACGAATTTTTCAATTCTTCTGGAAAGACTTTAATCGGTCTAAAGACCGGTCCTTGAACGAAATTTCTTCTGAAACCCTGTAATTACAAACTCTTCAGGCTTTTCCCGCTTTCCTGTTTAGTTGCCTTTTGCGCTTCTCCCTTTTTCTATTATTCAACAATTATTTTGAAATCTAGATCTGGACTTTTCACTCGTTAAAAGGTGGTTCGGCAGCTTGAGAGTTCCACCAATGGGCCATATTTGGGTTATCGCTCTTTGAGTCAACTGAAAAGCAATAATGTTGGTATCCGGGATATCATATCCTGCATCGCTATATTCTTTCTATATTCTAGTTTCTGGTATATTTTTTGATTAAGCACATAATGGATTTGATATTGTAGAGTGTTGTGAAACGTCACATTTAAAGGATTCCCCAATAAGAAACTACGATTTAAAACTCATTTTTATATTTGAGCGAGTAGTGAGATATGACGCGTTGGATCTCTGTTTTGAGCCCAGAAATTGATTTCGTTTAGTCAACCATTTAAAAAAAAAATATTCGTACGATCTTGGCTGCCAATTGACATCGGATTCTCGGGAGATGATTCGGACTGGACATTGTGGCTCCAATAAATCGATTATTTCGTGCGTGGTGTAGCAGGTGGCTTCATTTTCCATGGCATCTAGTTGAAGCTACAAGATCTCTGTTATAATGTTCCTGTAAGAAATGCCATTCACAGTTACTGCATTTCCGGCCTTACTTTCAAGGAAGTCCGGTTCAATCACGACGCCAGATCAAAATCCGTAACAGACATTTACTCTATATCATTCAATCAAAAAAATTTTATAACATCTAAGTACACAGAGTTATTCCAGATATCGCTTAGCATTCAGACTTGTCGAGGTAGCTGCAAGAACCGAATTATAAAACCAATCGAAATCCGCTAGAGATTTTGGCTTGTGGTAATAGCAGAGTTAGTAACTCCCTGTGGCACCTTTTGCCTGCCACTTACATCGTTAAACGTTGTAAGTTTAAGATAAAAATCTGATTAACGGAGCTGTCATTTCATTATTATTATCATTCTTTTTTATTTTGGCCAACGTGCTTAACCGCCCATCAAGAAACTGGCACGAGGCATGAGACTACAAACACATGCACATCCCATACGAGTATATGATTACGCTCGTGCCCAGCCCGCACATCCTTCATAGTTGAGACAAGCAACAAAAAAAAATACAAAAAATTGAGTAAAAAAAATTATACAAAAAGAAAAAAAAAAAAACACAGCACGTGACAATTGCGTCAACAGATTTTCGCTGAGATGTGCAGAAAATTATGAAACACAGACAAACATGTTCGTGGTTCCGGGGTTCGTGCTCGGGATCGGTGCGGCACGGATTGGCTGGGCTTTTGTGTGCCAGCAGACAGCTTTGCGTCGTCGTTGTCGTCGTTGTTGTTGACAATATTTATGCAGCAGCAGCAGCAGCAACAACAACAAGCTCTGCTACAGCACACCAATGGAAGTCCCCAAACCTTTACCCAATCCACTGCCCTTCCGATACGTTTGTCATTGTTGTTGGCTGTTTGTTTTTGCATTTTGTTACGTTTTACAGCTTTTGTTTTGTAATTTGGGCCCGCAAGCTACAAACGCGCAAAGCTCTTGAAAGAAAAGAAATTTAGAAAAAAAAATAAAGGAAGTAAAAAAAAAAAAATCTATAGAACGAGGATGATCGAACGGAACACTGGCACTTGGAATACATATTGATGCTATACACTTACAGAGAGTATGTTTGCTAGGATTTGTGCCTTTTTGGCAAAATATGGAAACGGGTGTATCCCTTTAGGGAAAATTTTCTAAAGGCAGCTTTTGGGTAAAGTGAAATGATTGTAAAAACGTCACGTAACGAAATGAGGTATACTCTGTGAGTAGACTACAAACAATTGTTGTAATATCATTGGTAATGTGGATTGTTGGCCCCAAAATTTTAAGGTTCAATTTGAGGTCGAGATAATTTTTTATTCATTTTTCGTTTTTTAATTTTTTGGAATCTAACTTTATTTGCCTTGAAAAAAAAAAGGTTTTGACATAAGGACGCAGACCGAACTCCAGTTTTTTATATCACTTACTCTGTTTCGTATTGTTAATTCAGTTTCTATTCGAGTTTATTATTTAGAACTTCAACTTGAACTTGAGCTCCATGGTTCGGAGTTCTTTCGGTACGAAACTTTAGTTAGTCCAACTTCGTGGTTTTTACAGAAATCTTTCGATTTCGAAATTCAATTCATATTTAGCTTAAAAATAAGTCGACATTTGTAACACTATAACAACAAGCCCAAATCTTACAGACCCATCAGTCTTACCTCTTTTCTTCTGAAGACGGTAGAGAGACTTCTCGACCTACATATCAGAAACAAACTGCACAGTACAATCCCATTGCACTCGACGCAGTTTGCATACGTTAAAGGAAAGTCAACAGAGGTTGCCTTACACCACTTAGTTAGAAAAATTGAAAAAGCCTTTGAATCCAGGAACATAGCTTTGTGCGCATTCCTAGATGTTGAGGGTGCTTTCGACAATACCAACTACGGTTCTATATCCAGGGCGCTGGCTCGTAGGGATATTGACCGTAACACTGTTGCATGGATAGAGGCCATGCTTCGTCAGAGAGATATAACATCAACCCTGAATGGTACCTCTGTCAGCATAAGAGCTGTAAAGGGTTGTCCACAAGGGGGTGTGTTATCTCCACTGCTATGGTCCCTGGTAATCGATGAACTGCTAATCAAACTGTCGGGACTTGGTTATGAGGCCATCGGCTACGCAGACGACCTAGCTATAATAGTGACAGGGAAATACGAGAGCACCATCACAGATGTGATGGAACAAGCCCTCCAAGTAACCCTTAACTGGTGCCTAAGTGAAGGACTTAGCATCAATCCCCAAAAAGCCGTGGTTGTTCCCTTTACGAAGAGATACAACACGAGTCTTAGGAACCTGACCATTAATGGAACAGAGGTGGTGTTCTCCAGTCAGGTTAAGTACCTAGGAATAGTCCTGGATAAACGGCTAAACTGGAACTCCCACCTAGAGTTAGTGCTCTCAAAGGCCACTCGAGCTTTATGGGCTTGCAGGAAATTCTTTGGTAGCACTTGGGGTTTCACACCCAATATAATAGATTGGTTGTACCGTATGATGGTCCGCCCTATTATCACGTACGCAGCCCTTGTGTGGTGGCCCAAGGTGCAGCAAAGCGGAGCAATTAAAAAGTGCAGTAAGCTACAAAGACTGATATGCCTATCTCTGTCGGGAGCAATGCGTACATGTCCTACAGCTGTAATGGAGACAGTCCTCGGACTGACTCCACTGCACATACATATCAAAAAGTCAGCTATGCAAAGTCTTCTGCGGATCCGGATCACGTCTGGACTCGTGGAGAGTGACACAGGCCATGCTGCACTTATATGTTCTCTTCCTGGCCTTTCGATCTGCTCAAGATCAGATTATATGACCACGGAACTTCTCCATAATAGGAAATTTAGATCTCTCATTCCAAATCGCGAGACTTGGACTGAAGGCAACCCCTGTGGTAACCTCCGGTGCCAGCAATGGTTTACGGATGGTTCCAAGACGGAACAGGGTGTAGGTGCTGGAGTTGTCGGACCCAACACCAGAATCTCTATTGCAATGGGTATCTGGCCCAGTGTCTTTCAAGCAGAGATTCACGCCTTAGAGGTCTGCGCCCACAGTATCCTCCTTAAAGGTACTAGGGGTGCTAACATTTACATATTTACAGATAGCCAGGCCGCTATCAGCGCATTGTCCTCGTGGAGAATCTCCTCCAAGCTGGTTAGGGAATGCGTGAACAAAATCCAACTCCTGTCCTCCAATAACAGAGTCACACTCTGTTGGGTTCCTGGACATTCAGGAGTGGAAGGTAATTCGACAGCTGATGAGCTCGCAAGACTGGGCTCCTCTTCGCCCACCACTTGCCCCGCGCCCTTCTGTGGCATCAGCTGGTCGACAATGAAAACTATGGTCAACAAATGGGCCTTAAGTGAACATAGGAGATATTGGTTCTCTTTACCGAATTTAAGACAGGCAAAAGTGCTTGTCTCACCTTCGGATGCAAACCGAACTATAGGTCTTGGTAGAGCAGACCTAAGGTTCCTGGTAGCCTACTTGTCTGGGCACCATACTGTAAGTTATCACTTACAAAAAATGGGTCTATCGGACTCCTCAGAGTGCAGGCTTTGTTTTGAAGACGACGAGACGACCAAACACATCTTGTGTGACTGTCCAGCAATAGTGTGGGACAGAGTCACACATTTGGGAGCTGAACGGATCACCCCGTTTCAGCTACGCCGAATCCCAACGAAAGACTTACTGCTCTTCATAAGGGAGGCAGATGGTCTTTTGTCCTAAAAGAATGGGTAAGGTACAATAGATCTTGAGGTCGCAGTGCCCACTCTCTGTTGTGAGAGAACCTAACTATTTAAAAAAAAAAAAAAAAAAAAACACTATAACATACAGTTAATGAATTGTAACCTTACGTTTTTTGGGATTACCGAATTCAGAAATAAACAGCAGGATTTCATGACTAATTTAGTTTCTAGAAATATATTGAAATTTTGATATAATCTGTTTTAATATTTTCTCAAGATTAGAACACAATATGATACAGTTTTATACATAGTAATCTTTTGATTTTAACCTAATTCAGGAGAAAGAACATCAAAATCCCCAGGTTCGGACTTGTATCGCTACTCCTTTTTTCTTTTGAGTAATTCTACAATTCTAAAATAGTGTTCCAAATACAACTTTACAGATATATATATCATACAGTTTAATGAACAGGTTTTTTGAAATAACTAATTTCAGAAATAATAGTTTCAAAAATTATAAAATTACATATAGAAACATAAGGTTTAAAAAAAATGGTGTGAATCATTTTTATGAAATCTATTTTGTAAAAAAGTTGCCTTTGTTGCACCCGGCAGTCTCTACAGCTTCCCTCCTAAGTATGTATTTGATAAACTGTTTTAAATTCACTTTTAGAGTTAAAAATGCTTGTAATTAAGGTTAGCTAATTTCCTTAAGCAATTTAACTTTTCAACTTTGACAATGTACTGAGCCCTGTAGTCGCAACACACGATTCTATCAATAATTTAATTAATTAATTTCAACATTTATTTATCATATGTCTTTTAAATTATTTAAATATCTTTTCTGATTCAGAAGCTATGATTTTATATAAGAAAAAGGCCAAATGAACCACTGTGCGTCGTCACCCTGTCATTGCTTATTTAGCTATTTAGTGCGGCCGCCAGATGGCGCAATCAAGATATTGTCGCTAGATGACGCTAGCAAGGCGTAATACATTTGAATTGAAAATAAAATGAATATAATTTAAATATAGGTATAATAATAATAAGTAAAATTATTATTTTATATAAAAAATTTTAAAAAAGCTGGGATGGTGGGTAGCATTTAATAATTTTCGTTCAATAAAAAAAAAATATATTCCTAAAATTTAATTTTGCTATCAAAAATGTATTAATTTTTTTAGCAAAATTTATATTTTTGTTCTAAATATTCCAAAAGACTAGATATTTAAGTTGAAAAGGCTATTAAATATTATTAAATAATATTTTTAAATAAAAGCATTGGAGAAACTCTTTGGAAAATCTATTTACTAAAACGAATTTTTTATTTTTTAATAGATATCTTGTTTACCGATGAAATGCTTTAGCGCTTATATTCGTTTCAAAAGACTATTGAAAAGCACAGATTCGAACTGGGTTAAAATCAGGTTTGGGTTTTTTAATAAGAGAACACAAAATAAATCTGTAAGGGCAACCAAACTTCTGCTGTTCAAAAGTTAGAAACTCCAAACTTATTTGTTGTTCCTGTTGTTGTTGTTGTGGCTGTTTCCGCTTCCTTCGATTTAGTCGGTGGTAGTTATAAGTAGAAAGTTGGATAGGATAGGTGGGTTGCTTACTTTGTTGCAAGTGCACCGCAGTACGTGACGAAGAACAAAAGAAGGCACTTGCATGTTTCCTGTCGTTGTTGGGGGTCCTTATGCTTTATTTTTTGCTACATACTTTTTGTCATACTACTTTAGCTGTTGTTGCTGCTTTTGTTGTATCCACAAAAAAGCACGCTTATAATAATAATAATGACATTATGTGAACACACACATAGACACACACACTTTTCTAGCAAACTTTTTCCTCTAACGAGCATAGTATGAGAAAAATTGTGCTAAGGCAGGTTATTATTTTTATTATTTATTTTAAAAATTTGCCAAGACCAAAAATCGAAACTCTAAGCAAATATTGACTTTGCATATTTATAGAAAATATTGAGAAAGATACAAAAAAAGAAGAGACACATATTTATTTATATTAAATGGGATTCATTTTTAAACCATAAACAAACAACGAACAAATTTTTTGAAAAATAAAATTCTTTTGTGGGCTGCAAAATAAACATTGAGAGCAGATTCTCGCAGGCAGGTAGCCGATGATCATTTGTTTCACAGAGGGCGTAACTAATTTTGAGCATTTCTATTTGCATTTCTTTAATGAAACGAAAATATTTAGCAGCTACAAAATATCATACATAGTATAGAAATAGACGATTGAACCCAAATATCAGAAACCAACAAGAAACAATAAACATGAGCAGAGTTTTGCCAAACAGCTGTGTATGGACGGATTATGGAATTATAAACAATATGGCTAAACGAAAAAAATATTAAAGAGAAAATCTTGCACAGCACCAAATATGAAAAGTCTGGGCACTTCATTTGATGAACCATAAAAAATTGTGGACAAAGAAGAAAGTTGGAGGCGCATATGTTTATGTTAGAGATGGGATCAAGAAAGGCACTGCAGTTTTATTGTGAACTTCAGCTATTAGCGATATCCTTAAAAAAATGCCAAAAATCAATAATTTTTAAAATGGCTTTTCTGGATTTCGATTCCGATTTCGAATCGTCGATTTAGCAACGCAGTTTACACTAGTTTACAAATTTAAGAGTCATCGAGTGAACCTTCGTAAAAAAGTGATTTTTAGGCAAATTTTGGGAGAGAAACACGAAAATGACAACCTTTTTTTTTTTCTTAGGCACCGTTTTTGAGATTTTGTCGAAAAACATGTTTCTGGGCACTTTTTTCAGTTATTCGTCCATATCTCGTGAACAAAATTTTTTTTTTTTTTTTTTTTTTTAGGTATTGATGTGCTCTTCACAGTGATATTTGATATGTACAGATTAAGTAAAATATATTAAAGTTACAAGTTACAACCAACGTCGAAAAAAAAGTGTCATATTAGATCATTTTTCAAAATTACAAATTTTCGGTTTACCTATTATTTACGTGAAAATTTTTTGAAAATTATATTAAGCATTAGGCTGAGAGAGAATTCTTTTACGAACATTTCGAGCCTAAGATCTTTGAAATCGGATAGGAACTGTAGATGTTATGGAACCATGAACGAAAAATCACGACTACTGATGCATACAAATTCGTGAACACGTAACTTAACGAAAACAAAAAACTTAGAGTGATACATTTTTTTTTCTTACAAAAGTGTGATTGAGTGAAGATTGGAACTTCCGTACAGAGTTCCATATCATCTACAGTTCTTACCCGATTTTAAATATCTTAGACTCGAAATATTCGTAAAAGAATTCTCTTTCAGCTTAAAAGCCTATACGCAGTTCGAAATATTTCGCACCGAATGACAAAACTTCATATAAAAAAAAATCCCATTTGGGATATCCCCTTTGTATAGACCTCAAAGCTTAACACATTTTTTAAAAATTTTTTCTCGTTAATAAAAAGCAAACTGAAAAATTGTAATTTTGAAAAATGGTCGAAAATTACACTTTTTTTCGACTTTGGTTGCTTGTAACTACAATAATTTTTACTTAATCTGTACAATGTTTGTCCACTTTTCGTGTTTCTCGATCCAAAATGAAAAATTCCTGTTATATAATTTAGCACCACGGTATTCTCAGCCTGGCGTAAGAGGCCCCTAAAAGAGGACTAGTCAGATGCAGGCATAGTGATGGTAAGTATGCCTGCATCTGACTAGTTGAGCCTGAGGCACATTTTTAACATCTTAAAGATCTTCCAAAGATCAGTGTATGCGATTGGTTACCGGGTCTGGAGACAACCGCCGGTGTAAAAGGAAAGTCCATAACTAACGAATATCCATACAAAAGTGCCAAAAACCTCACCTTTTTAACATCAGCAACGAATGGGTCTCAGCGACGACATGATCCAGGATCGGAATGCCTGCAGACGAATGCTGAGGGCACCTCAGGAGGAGCATAAGCGAGTCCGAAAAGAGGTAAACAAGGGTTTGGGAGAAGAAGAAGAAAAAAGAATGAATGTAATTTTCGTGTTTTTCGTCCCAAAAATTACCCTAAAAAACACTTTTTTACGAAGGTTAATTTTTCGTTTAAACTAGTGCTATCGTCATTGCATAGTTTTCCCGAAGCCGACTGTAGATATTTTCCGATAACCAACTAAAGAGTGCGTTCGAAAATGAGTCGGACTGAGACAATATATAGGTGCTAAATACTCTTCAAAATAGGGTTCTCTGCATCCACACAAATTTCAAGCATTCATAGGCTTTCTGGAATGAGGCAGCTGGAAAGTTCCCGGGCTCTTGTAACGCTTCCACCGAGCTGTGAGCTTTTAAGACTGGTTTTAGGGCGGGTGGCAAAGGGGTTGCCAGGTGGCTGAGGCAGTGTTAAATAATAAAATGTCAAAATTGCACCACTATTTCATATAGATATACAAAAATTGAACATGCGCTCTCTTTTTTAGAGCAACACAAATTGTTTGATCATTCCAGCACATTTCTAGTTTTTCTTATACTATTTTTTTATTCCACCTGAGAAACCTTTATTCTATTCAGAATATAAAATTTAAATTTTTTTTACAAAATTTTAACAAAATTTATTGTATGAATAATTATGTTTATTGTAGGTTTAATAGATGAGCAAGCATACATTTTGAGATATTTACGTGCAGATTTCTGGCAGCACCTAATTGGAAGCTCCGTAAAAACTCTCAAACTTTAATCAAGCAACCTCAATAACAAATAAAAAAAAAAAAAAATAATACTAACACATCAGTAAACACATAAAATCATTAACAAATTAACACTTCATATATTTTTGGTGGCCACTTCAGTGGCAGTTCATAATCTTGCTCCATATGGACGCAAACAGGAAGCTAATCCTGCGCTGTGATATATCAACATATTTATGGTAAACGGATCACCAGGGGCTTAACAGACGAATGGAGCTAGCTATATATACTATGTGGCAAGCCGGTGGTTGCCATATGTTGGATTTGTATTTATGTGTCAGTCAGTACACATATTATATATTATAAAGATTTGGGGTAGTTCGTTCGTTGACAGAGCATATAAAATTTTATGTAGATTTTGACACTTTATGTGTTGGCAGCGGCTGGTTAGCATTTAGTAAAATCTTTTATGTTTAATAAACAATTATTAGACAATATATTCGATTGGGTTTTGGGGAGTGTAAATCTTTTGATCTGTTGCCTGCATTTTTGTATATAAAAATAAATAAAGCCCATGTGCTTGGTGTGGAAAGCGAAGTGTAACAGACCAATTACGCATGGGATTCCTACGAATCATAACAATAACAAATCTTGTATCCAAATCCATCAGTGCACTCAACAAGAATCATCTTTAAGATGCCGTATTTGACAGGCAATTCCGGTAATGTTCTCAGCAATTGAAATTTGTATATAAAACAATCTTATAGGTGAGCGGCATGATTTGCTTTGATCTGTGTGGGTTGTTAGAATGCATTGAATTTTTGATAAAATTTTGAGTTGAAATACGTTTTAAGCCACATTCTATTGAACTCTACACTTTTTTATAAAATCTTATTGAGTTTCCACTTTGGCGGGCAGAAATGCAGAAGCATCTAAAAAGAAATTACACTAAAAGATGGCGTACGTTAAAGTCGGGCGCGGACGACTTTGGGATACCCTGTACCACTGCTTGCAATAAAATCCGGTAAATTGCTTACGAACACCAAAAGACATTTGATTGCCAAATTAGATTATGATACCTTCATAAACAACCAAAAACAGACGAATTTTTAATCAAAAACTTTTTTCAACCGATCGGCCCTATGGGAGCTATATGATATAGTCAACCGATTTTGATAAAATTTGGTACAGTGTTGAAGATCTCTAAAAAACTTCGGAAGGCCAAATTTGGTTACAATATCTTCACAAACAAACGAAACACAACCAATTTTGTACAAAAAGCGTATTTTTCGACCGATCGATCCTATGGGAGCTATATGATATAGTCAACCGATTTTGATCAAATTTGGTACAGTGTTGAAAATCTCTAAAAAACTTCTGAATGCCAAATTTGGTTACAATATCTTCACAAACAAACGAAACACAACCAATTTTGTACAAAAAGCGTATTTTTCGACCGATCGATCCTATGGGAGCTATATGATATAGTCAACCGATTTTGATCAAATTTGGTACAGTGTTGAAAATCTCTAAAAAACTTCTGAATGCCAAATTTGGTTACAATATCTTCACAAACAAACGAAACACAACAAATTTTGTACAAAAAGCGTTTTTTTGACCGATTGGCCCTATGGGAGCTATATGATATAGTCAACCGATTTTGATCAAATTTGGTAGAGTGCTTGGGAACTCTAAAAAACTTCTTAATGCCAAATTTGGTTACAATATCTTCACAAACACACGAAACACAACGAATTTTGTACAAAAAACAAATTTTCGACCGATCGATCCTATGGGAGCTATATGATATAGTCAACCGATTTTGATAAAATTTGGTACAGTGCTGTGGGTTTCTAAAAAACTTCCGATTACCAAATTTGGTTATGATATCTTCATAAACAAACGAATTATCCATCTAAACCTTTTGCTTTTTTTCGAGGTCCTCTGAAACACCCCTATGGGAGCTATATAATGTAGTCCCGATATCAAAAAAATAAAATAAACTTGTCTCTATGGATTAATAAGGGATCTTATCTGAAAGTTTGGTTGCTCTAGCTCTTACCATCTCTGAGATCTAGGCGTTCATACGGACAGACGGACAGACGGACATGGGTATATCGACTTCTCTAGTCACTCTGATCATACTTTAGGTAACTTTGGGGGGTCTCCGACTTCTCCTTCTGTACGTTACATACATTTTCGGCTTGCACAAACACAATATACCCTTTGTACCATACGGTACAGGGTATAAAAATTCTGCATTTCTGCCTGATCTATATTCTTGACTACGGTAGCGCACTTTTGCTCTAAACAGTTTTATAAAAAGCCGCGATACCTGCCAGTGTGTACATATTTTTTGAACTCATAAGTATTATTTATTTATTTATTTTAAGTAAGTATTTATTTTATTTCTTTAGTACTTACCTATAGTTTGATTAAAGCCTAAAATAAGTAAGTAAAGAAATACAAAACACGCCTATGGCACTAGCACTCAGCTGATTTTTGCTGCTCATATTGTTAGTCTCACAGTTTTGCATTTCTGCATCGTTGTTACTGTTGTCACATGATTAGCCAGGCACATCAGCGTTTTTGTCCAACTGCCTGTACGACCAATCATGTCCATATTATTCTCATAGTCTTGCAACTAGACGCTTATTGGAATTTCCATACTACATTGCATTTTTTGTAAAATTTTATAAAAACTTTATAATTTAGAATTCCATAACTCTGGAACGGGGTATTCGATTTGCCTGAGGACTTTGGTTCTGTTCTCTGCTATCCCAATCATTGTAAAAACAAAAAATTGCATACTTCCAGAATTTAGGAAAGAGCAAATTTGAGATATCTTAAAATGTTATGTAAAAATTACTAAAATTTAAAAATTTTGAATTCCATAACTCGAGAACAGAGCTTTTTATTGCTGTGTTCTTCTCGGCCACATTCTAAATTTTGAAAAAATTCAAACAACAAATTTAAAATTTTTGAAAACGTCACATTTAAAAATTTATTTCGAAATTATAATTTTGAAAAAATTTTAAAAATTTGACCCAAGCCGTTGACTTTTTCAGAAGAAGAAAGCCCAGTACCTGCCTTTTTTTTAGACTGAAAAGTACAATTTAGGGACCATGTAGGGCATACCTTTAAGAACTCACGGTTGTCTATCAAAATGAAGTTACACTAGTTCAGATCCCTTCTTGAATCAGATCCATTTATGGAATCCCAATGTGTTCAGATGTTGCCAAGTAACACATAAAAAATTGCAAAGAGCCGAAAACGTGGGGATAAAAATGATTTTCAAGATCCCTTGGCATTGCATACCTCCGATGTCCACCATAACACCAATGTAAAAATTATATAAGACAGGCTAACCCGCCTGATAATTAACTCTAACGATAGATGCATATTCTTAGCTTTGACCACATTTCCCGATTACTAATTTAGACATAGATTTAAGTAGTCTTCTTCTTAGATTCCATTTCCTCTAGTGGAGCATAGGGCCGCACTGATTTCTTTGAATCGTTTCGGTTCCATTCATTAATGTTTCGTGACTTGAATTTTGCACCTCCAAAACCGATGTGCTTGCTGCCGAAGCAGTGGGATTTTCCATCTGTTGATGGGTACCCCTTGGAGTAGATATTCCGTCACTGTTTGAATCCATGTCATTTAGCATTTAATAAGATTTGGAAAGACTGCTTTCCAGTCTAGGACAGTGACTTACTTTTGAAGCCTGAGAGCTGCCGTAGACCATTTGGGTTCTTCCGCCACCTTTTCTACTGCATACTCCTGTCCAAAAAGCACGCAACAACAAGTATAACCTGAGTTGTGGGTTTGTTAACGAAGTTTCCTATCTCCGAATTGGACATGCATGCAGTTTTTGGCTTAAAGGCCCATACGCAGCACGCAAAAGTTCCGCACCAAACGTCAATATCCCAAAAAAGGGAATTTTATTTTTATATGAAGTTTTGACGTTTGGTGCGGAATTTTTGCGTGCTGCGTATGGGCCTTTAAGCTAAAAACTGCATGCATGTCCAATTCTCATGAAAATTTTATTTAAATAATAATTTGTCTGCTTGAATAAACCTATAATAAAAACCTAGAATTAGTTTAAATGCCTATGTTCAATGAAAAGCAAAATTACTCTTAATTTATAATTAATCTTCATTAATTTTGCTTCTGTTCAAACTTTGCGCTCAATTAGCGCTGCCAACTTTTCTAAAAACGTTGACCTAACAACGTTAAGCAACACACATTTCCAACACTATTAACGCAACAAGAAGAAGCAGCACCAAACAGCTGCTTTGACACATATGTATATAAAAATTTTTACATTTGCCTTGAATGCACAGCTCCCATTTATTTTTATTTTAATGAATTTTTGTATGAAGACCACAAGATGGAGCGCAAAGAAGTGGACACACAACAGTTCATCGACCACGTAAGTCAAATAATTTGCAATAAGTCCAAAAACTATATTGACGCTTACCACAAACCAGTCGCTGCTTGCCACTGAGCTGATGGACTTGATAGACCATACGAGCGTATTTCCCAAAAATGAAGGACCAACGAATCTTACTACTTCGGGCAATACTGCCAATGGCAGCGCTGACTATAGCGACAAGGATGCTTTATCACCGGAACTCAACTTTCATAACACAATTTTCCAATTTGTCAACAAACACGTAGTCGATGACAATTCCACACGCCCTGCTGTAGTCCGTGCACCAGAGCGCGCTGAAAACTATAGCAACAGCAAGGAGACAGACGTGGAATTTCTTTCACTCAATAGCAGTTTTGACAATGATGTACCTGTGCCTCAAGTTGCGCAACCACAACCTGCATTTCCAGCGCTGGCCATAGAGCCCACGGTGCCGATCGATGTCTCAGCGGCATTAGAAGATGATGAAATGCTTTATGCGCACAGTGTTTCCACAACAAATGCACGCAAGGTGCTGCCGCACAAAAAGCGCATTTCGAGAAAACTGAAAGGCACGCTGGCCAACATTGAGGCAACGTCGGGCTTTGATCTGGAGCAAAACAATCATGTACAAGTGGCAGCAGCCAATGCCGCCTTATATACCTGTGAGATTTGTGGCTATGCGGTGCATACGCAGCTGGAATTCTTTGCTCATTTGAAACAGCATTATGAGCCCACTGTGCTGGAGCAGCGTCTGGATGTGCCGCAGCAGCAAAAAGAACCGCTGGATATGTGCGGACTGACGTCACAGGATAAGGTAAGTGTAAACATTTTTAAAAGTGACATAATTTACTCTCATTCCGCATTTTCCAGCTGCAACAAGAACAGGCCAAGCTGGATCAAGTCTTTCAGGATGTGCAGCTTAGCTTTGAAAACTTTCACAACATTGCCAAGACGCTTAATCCACACGAAGAAGACATTTACGCGGAAGCCATGTCGCGTCACAAGCTGCCCAGCCCACATGTAATCGAGGAGAAACTAGCGCCAGTTGTGGCCAATGTTACGCCCTATGTGCCCACCGTGACAGAGCGTGCCCTAAAAAGTGCCGTCAACGATGTGCCCGTAGTGGATGATATCGAATTTAGCGACAGCGAGGATATGCTTGAAGGCATACGCAATGTGGTCGATAAAGTATCTATAGAAGACACCTGCGATGAGCTAGATCTGGAGTTAACTTCAAGTGCTATGCGTGCACCTTGGTTTAACAACAATTTTAGCGATATACCCTTCTCGGGTCCATTGAGTCAGCTGCTACTGCCTGGTGAACCGCCGCCGCCAGCATTACGTGAAGGCACAGTGCCACTTATTAAACCCATAACCAATAACACGGATCAACTTACGCTTAATTTTTTAAATGCTGAAAAGCCTACAGAGCAGTCTTTGGAAAAACTGGATGTGCCGCTGGAGAAAAAAGACTACAACGATGGCGTCACAGAACAAACGCTGTTGGTTAGTTCGCCACGCTCAACCACACCAACCACAAGTTCGGCCATAGAGCAAATGCAGCGTTCACCACTTATAATAAATGATGGTTTTAAGCTGGAAAATGTCGATGAGGAGACAGCAGAAACGAACGAAGCTAACGACGACGGCGACGATTGTTATGCGGTTGAATCGACCACAGTTTCCCAGGATGATTTTGATGAGAACTTCTTGCTAGAAGCTGACGAGATTGTGGAAAATGAGAAAACCGAAGATAATGATAAAACAGAGGAAAAGACAAAATCTCACAAACTATTTCACTGTGAAATATGTGTAAAAGACTTTAATTCGTATAATGCACTCAAATATCATAATCTTAGGCATAATGAGGAACGTTGTTATCAATGTGGCACCTGTGGACGATCCTTCTATACAAAAAGCGCACGAAAATCTCACGAACGATCACGTAAGTATGCAAGCCAAAAAAAACTTTCGGTAAGCAAATAATCTCTAAGCCTTAAGATCTTGCGGATCTAAATTGCTTTAACCACAATTTCAACTGTTTACTAAATTATTGTTTATTCGTGTTAACAGATTCCGGGGAAAGGCCCTTCAGCTGTGACATATGCAACGCCAGATTTCGCCAATTGGGCGATATCAAGTTTCACATCATAGCAAAACATACCGATATCAAGGCATACATGTGCGAGTTTTGTGGCAAGGCCTTCTCCCGCAAGTACTCCCTAGTTGTACACCGACGTATACATACAAACGAGCGTAACTACATCTGCAGCTTTTGCTCGATGTCCTTTCGTGCCAGCTCCTATCTGCTGGATCATATAAAATCGCATACAGGCGAAAAGCCTCATAGCTGCTCACAATGCGATAAAAGATTTCGTGTTTCGGGTGGTCTCAAACGCCATATGCGCATACATCTGCGAAAGGAAGGTGCACAACAGGCCAACAAAAAGAAGCACAATAGTAATAAAAACAAGGCACAGCGCCTCGATGAAATTAAATCCACAAAGACTGAAGAGCAATCTGAGCAGGAAATTCTGGGCTCATAGCAATGTGCCAAGGTTTCGAAATGGTTATTATAATATAATATAATTTAAGTTCAATTTGTTGTGTAGTTTGTCGACAGAAGACATACTTTGGAAAATGTAAACAGCGCTTAAAGAATATATAGTTTCAAATATTGTAATGTAAATAAAAGTCAAGTCGAATGTGTAAATTTTATATATAGTCCAAAAATAAGTGAGCCGACCTTTTTCGGAAAGACCAACTACAAAATATCCTTTATCCTCCAACAACTTTTTACAAATTTTGTTTCGCATTCGATTAAGACGTTCCTTGAAACTTACCTTGGAAATAATTATATGTTATGTATGACCAGATCCTTTTCGGCTTTTGAAAAGTAAGTTGGACGCATCGGCCAGATTTTGACACTGCAGTTAAAAGCTAAACATTTGGGGAAACCAGTAGAGTCATCGACGGCTGCCAAAGTTCTCGAATTTTACTTAGATTTAGAGTCGGATCTAGTTGGGATGTCCAAAAAACACTTATTTTGAATTTTTCGGCCACATACACTCATTTCTACATAGAAGATAGTATGTATGTGTTTAAAAAAAAAAAAAGTAGATAATTTAAGACTAAACATTGAAAAATAAGTGGGGTACAGAAAATTTGCTTCTGTAGTGATCCCTGGATCATCTAAGATTAAAAAACCAAACTGAAATCTTTATTTAATGACAGAATGCTTGGGATAGACGAAAGGAACTAAAAAAAATATAATATTTTGCTCAAGTTAGTTAATGTTTTAGATTCCATATTTTAATATTTCGTTTTGGCATAGACAGCTATCTGTGTGACGAAAAGTATAAATGAAAAAATTTCAGAATTTAGAAAAAATCAAAATTTTCTTTCCAGGAAGCGGTAAATTTTATATTTTTTATTTTCGTCGTGGGTTAGGGTTTTTTTCCCAATTTTCAATGCATAGATCGAAAGCCAATAAAATTTTAGGAGGGTACCTTGAAGCACGTTTATGTATCTAAATTATAAGTCTGCTAAATTAACACTCAAAATCAAAAAGGTCTGGTCAGGCCCATGTGCCTGGGCGAGGGTTAAACAAAAAAATAAGTGAGAAAAAATTGTAAACTGATAGGTAAAAGCAGATGGACGAAAGGAATTAAAAAAAATAGATTTTTCGAAAAATTGTGACTGATGGGGTTCGAAGTTTCAAAATTGTACTCATATTTACGGAAAATAATTATGTTTAAAATAAGTGAAAAAAATTTTAAAATTATCGTTAAAGCCGTTCTTAGGTCATAATGATCCCCAGCTTTCAGCATGTTTTTGAGAAAAGAGCCTATCTCCATAAATAATAGTTCGATTTATCGGAAATTTCCGGAGAATACTTTTGAAATATTATACTTTAAGAAAACGGAAAATAATAGTTTTTTTTTTCCAAATTCAAACAAGGTCTGCCTCTTTAGGTAAAAATTTCAGGCATTTCGAACTCATAGCAATCTGTACATGCATTTGTGATTTTGTGAGATCCCATGGATGATACCATTAATATTGATTTTTCACTAGAAGTTCTCACTAACTTTTATTTTTTTTCGAAAGTATTAACATTGAAGTTCCCAAAACTTGTACACTGATTGGAACCAGTAGAATAGATAATTGTACATTTAAAGCAGACAGACAACAGACTAGGCTAGATCAGTTTCTTTCTAAATACGATGTGACGTGATCGTAATTTTCCTAATATCCCTTACCCTTCAAATAGTGTATGATAGAGTTACAATCAGTATTTGTTTTTTCTACAGTCGAAAATTTTATGTAGGTCAAAAATTTAATTAGAACTTTAACATTTTTGTGCCGTTTTTTTTTTTTTTTTTTTTTAATATAAGGATATCCCATTTTTTTATATGTTTTGTCATTCCGTGCGAAATTTTTTTGCATTATGCGTAGACCCCTTTACGACGTAAAGTCTCTCTTATTTATCGTAAAATTGGGCATCTAATCTCCATCATTCTATAACCAATAAGCAGGCGTATTCAAGGACTTAGTTTTCGCATTGGATATCTCATAGTTCAACGATTGCTCAAAGGAATTCTCGTTAAGATTTCTGCAAAGAAAAAGTTAAGAATTGCAGCCGCAAGCGAAACATCGGATGGATCAAGAGGCAGTATGGCGATATCCCATAGCTTGACCACGGTTGTAGATTTCAAGAAGATTCGTAAAATCTATATCCCATATATTAAACAAAGTTGTCCTTGACTTGTAAGATTTGTCTCGGCCCTGAATAGCAGAATAATTGTTAATCCATCAAAAGAAATCAAGAAAAAAAAATTTATAAAGCCACATATTTCGTATGGAACGGCTTTTTTGATGATATCTCGATAATTTCTTTTCAGTAACGGCGCGTTTTTATGCACAAGGTTTGATTTTATTAGAGATTTTTATGCAGTTTTAGTTTATTACACTAGTTAACACGAAAAATGAACCTTCGTAAAAAAGTGTTTTTTAGGGTAATTTGGGATCGAGAAACACGAAAATGGCAACCTTTTTTTTCTTAAGCACCGTTTTCGAGATATTTTCGAAAAACATGTTTTTGGGCACTTTTTTCAGATATTCATCAATGTCTCGTGAACAAAAATAACAGTGAAGACTTGTTTCAAAGATTTTGAAGCCTGACAAAACAGATGATGATTTAAAAACGAAAGAAAACTCTTCTGAGTGAAAAAATAATTTCGGATGTGAAATATTTGGTTTCATATACGAGACCAGAAACAATAAAAAGAATGCACGAGTACAAAGTATAACAGTCTCGTATCATTCTTTCCAATATAACAGTTTGAAGCGGCGTCCTATACACGTTCAAGCTGCATGAGCTTGTATGATGTTAAAAAAACACAAATTTTTCTTACTATTGCAGAGCATTTCTTTATTTTTATTTTCTTTTTCATTTTTCAAATGTTTTTCATTTCATTTCATTTCATTTTTTTTTTTTCGTTTTTGTTTTTTCATTTAATTTTTCTCTTTCATTTTGCACTTGTACCGTTCTTCTTCGACTTAATTATTAATTTTATCTTTCTTTCTTTCTTTTTTTTTTTGTTTTGTTAATGAGTAAGTATATATATTAAATATATATTATTATAATATAATGTATCTATGTACAACACAAGTAGTTAGGGCGCTGTCTTTCTTATGCAGGCCCAAACCCAATGAAATCTTTGTATTTTGTTTACAACTTAATTTTTAATATTTCACGTTTTTTTAGTTTTTATTCAACATAAACATCAGCCATAGATTTCGTTCTTGTTTTTAATTTGTAAGTGTCTGTGTGTCTGAGTGTGTGTTTGTGTGTGTGTTTAGCAATTTTTCACAATTTTCTTTTTTCGAAAAAACTTATAAACTAAAATCAAGTATGTATTTCACTTGCTTACACTTGCTCACTTTAATATACGCTCAGTCAATGATATCTTTCATACTTCTTCTTCATATACATATATATATAATATAATTTGTTTGTTAATTAATTAATTAATTAAAAATTAAGAAAACTGCATGCCTAGTACCTTACACTTTGCCTTTTTCTTTTCTTCAACTCTACGAACTTTCTTTCATTGTCCTTAGTAACTTGCCTGATTTTCGCTATGCTTTGCTATCTTCTTTCGTTCTTTCTTTCTTTTCTTTTGTGTTGGTGGTGGGTGTGGGTTATGTTTTTTTTCTGGTAGGTTGTGTGTTTTTCTTGTGTGTTGTTGTTTTTTTGTGAAACATTTATGGTTGGTCTTTAGTTTTTTCTTTTTTTTGTGGTTTGTAGAAGGTTCTTCATACGCATTAATATTGTAATTACATATTTGAAAAGATTACACTAGGTTACAAAATAAAAATAATTTGAAGCATTCACACCTCTACAATATGATTTTTGAGTTTGTCTTGAGCTGCTTAACTTGAATAAAAAAATTTAGTTTATTTTTGGATTTTGAAAAAAAGTGAGTTTTATATAGATGACGACGATAATGACCATAGTATGACATAAAATCTCTTAACAGCAACCGTATAGGTGACATGGTTTAGTCGTAAGGGATTTTATTTTTTTAACTTAAAATATTTTATTGCACGAAAATCAGCTTTTCAAAAAATTGAAAGCTGTTTAAAAAACTACATCTGCGACATTACTCTATTACGGTTTAACCAGTCTTCATTATTAATAAAGTTAAATTTTTTAAATTACAATATTATATTGCACACAAATTTAAAAAAAATGTTAAAAAATTAATTTGTTTTTTTTTAATTTAAATTTTTTATTGCACAAAAATCCGCATTTGTTAAATTTAGCCAAATCAAAAAGTTCAAAGCTGTTAAAAAATAATTTGTTAGGTTGAGCCTATGTTTCTAATTTAATAATTTGTTTTTTAATTTAAATCAATTTTTGCAAACTGAAAAATTTTAAGGTTTGAACAAAAAAATTGCACATTTCATCATAATTTTCTTTTTTTAATTTGAAATATTTTATTGAAAAAAAATTAGCTTTCGTCAGATTTAGCAAAATCGAAAATTTAAGGCTGTTAAAAAATTTGTAAGGTCAACAGAATTTTGTTTTTCAATTTAAATTTTTTTACTGTCAAGCTGTTTTAAAAATAATTTCGTGTTACTATTTCATTATATTGTTTTTTTTTCCTTCCTTTTAATTTCCTTCAGGTTTAGCCAAATTGAAAAATTCAAAGCTTTTAAAAAATTGTTTGCAAAGTTGAGCCGTAACCGAGTTTTTTTAATTTAAATAAAATTTTTTCAAATCGAAAAATTTCAAGGTGTTAAATAAATAATTTTAAATATTTTATTGCACAAAAATTAGTTTTCTTCAGATCTAGCCCAATCAAAAAATTCAAAGCTGCAAAAAAAAATAATTTGTACAGTTGAGCCGTAACCGAATTTTTTTAATTTAAATAAAATTTTTTCAAATCGAAAAATTTCAAGCTGTTAAAAAAATAATGTCGTTTTACCATATTGGTATTTTTTTTTTATATTTTAAATATTTTATTGCACAAAAATTAGTTTTCTTCAGATCTAGCCTAATCAAAAAATTCAAAGTTGTTAAAAAATGATTTGTAAGGTTGAGCCGTAACCGGATCACATTTTTCCAAATAGAAAAATTTCAAGCAGTTAAAAAAATAATTCGTTTGACTATTTCACCATATTGATTTTTTTTTTTTTTTTAAATTTTAAATGTTTTACCACAAAAATGAATTTTTCTCAGATTTAGCCAAATTTAAAAATTTGAAAGCTGTTAAAAAATAATTTGTTTTACTATTTAATCATGGTTTTATTCAAATCTGCGATCTCATAAAGAAAATTACTTTGGAGTTAAAAAAACTATTGAAACTCCTAGTTCCTACTCTTTTCAAATTTAAAATATTTTTTTGTACAAACATTTTTTAAGATTAAGCCAAATGGAAAAATTCAAAGCTGTCAAAAAATAATTTCGCAAGAAAGTTTTATTCAAATCTGCGAACTCATAAAGATTTCTTTGGGATTGAAGAAACTATTGAAACTACTAGTTCCTACTCCTTTCAAATTTAAAATATTTTTTTGTACAACAATTTTTTAAGTTTAAAACAAATAGAAAAATTTAAAGCTGTCAAAAAATAATTTGTTTTCCATTTCAACATTTGCGAATTTTTGGGAGTGAAATTAACGAACAATTTTATTCGGATTCGTTTTTGCGTGCTCCAAAGTACGAAATTTTTGTTGTCGCCACCTACTCATATTTTCCTTGCTCATTGTTAGCACAGCTCTACATCTTTCGAGGGAAATAATGCACGACTATTCCTATTAGAAGGTACATTTTTTTTATGCAAGACATGAACTATTTAAGGAACATTGAACATGAACATTTTTTATGCAAGACATGCACCATAAAAAAATTCGATTTGAGTTGTGCGTTCTATTCTTTGGGTTGGCTCAGAAAAACAATTATTAAAAATATTTATCAATAAGAATAAAATAATTCGAATAAAATCTTCGGATCCGTTTTGTATTACAAACTGTAGATAATACAAAATTTGTTAAATTTTTAAAAATGTGACAGAATACAGCAAAGGATTTTTTTAAATATGTTTTTAATTATTTTAAAATTAGCTAAGAAAAAGTCACAGAAAATACCAGATGCATGTGATTATTTACTAAGACCTTAAGCCAATGAAGTTAACACCAAAGAGTAGAAGATGATATAAAATCTGACACTTTTTGAAAAATTGAGCAGAACAGAGAAAATAATTTTTTAAAGATGTTTTAATTTCTTGGCTTAAATTAAATTAAAATATTTTTTTACCATTTTCGAAATTTCGAAAAAATTATTATTAAAGGCCTATACGCAGTTTGAAATAAAACAATCCCACTATTATAACTTCATATAAAAAAATCCCACTATTTAGGATTTTTTATATTAGGGATATTTTTATTTAAATGAAGTGTTGTCATTCCGTGCGGAATATCCCCAATGGGATATCCCAAAATGGGATTTTTTTTTTTATATGGTTTTGTCATTCCGTGCGAAATTTCTTTGCATTCTGCGTAGACCCCTTTAACTATCACACATTTGTAACTTTACACGTTCTACTACATAGGGTATTCACGGTTGCTGTTGCGTTGAGGAATTCGTTTTGAGTTTTTAACACTAAACCAATATTTCGAGATTTGAAAAACGAAAAAAAAAATTTAGAGATTTAAAAATATTACTTTTAATTTACTGAAGCTGCCTGGGGCAGGCAATAATTTAGTTAGTTATAAAAATTTGTATGCAAATTAAATAATTCAGCTGGGTAGACTAATTCTTAAAGGCAGTTTTAAATATTTCGCACGGAATCACAAAAATATAAAAAAAAAAAATCCCATTTCAGATTTTTTTTTATATGAAGTTTTGTTATTCCTATCGTTATCATCGCTTGCATAAAACTCACTTAAAAAAAAAATTCAATTTTCTAATTTTCGTGTTTAGGACGACTAGACACGTTCAACATCATATTGCCAGAGTTCTGTTCAAAAAACGTTACAACCTAGTGTTATTGCCTGCTTTGGATTAAACATAAATTTTGCTGCTTTTCGTCTTTTTAAATATGTTTTAAAATTAGCTTTACTTTGAATATTTTTTCATATATTTATTATATGTACTTAAAAATTTATGCATGTTTGCTTGCTATGGTTGCTGCTTGCTCTTTTTGTTTTGTTTTTTGTTTTTTGTTTTTTTTTAAAATTTAATATGGGTTTATTTTGAGTTGACAAAGTATAAAGTTAAATATGCTGTATACTACTATGAGCGAGAGCGCCTGCAAATGTTGCCAATTTTCATTTGTTGCGTTTTTAAGTGTTAAAAACCATCATACGCCATCATACTTTATCATACAGTATTGTAAAATAATCGACTTGATGCATGTTTACTGTTTTAGTTGATGGCAGCTTTTTGGTTTTTTTTTTTTTTGTTTGTTTAGTACATTATTATTTGTTTTTGTTTTTAAATTTAAATTGTTTATAAAATAGCTTGCTATTTTATAAGTATATATATATTGTACATAAAACACATATTCAACTGTTTTTCAACACTGTCGCAATTTCACAGTTTGCATTACACTTCATACAAAATCATTTATGTAGCATAATTATTTGTTTTGGTTTTTTGTTTTTATGGTTTAAATATTATATGCTTGTAATTTGTGTGTGTTTTTTGTTTTTGTTTGTTGCTATTGTTGCTTCACATTTTTGCTGTTTTTTTGCTTTTCGTCCCAAGTGTTTGCTACGCTATTACAAATTTTTTTCGACTGCTCCCACAAACCGTTTGCCTGCCATTACAAATATTAATAGAAATATAATTTTCTTTTTTATTTTGTAGTAGCAGTTAAAAATCAAAGCTGAGTCTTCTGCTACATCACCTTACTTATTTTTTTAGTCATAAATAATTTTAGAAAACAAAACAAAATTTTTATTTTTGTTTAAGGCCCATACGCAGCATGCAAAAATTACGCACGAAATGTCAAAACTTCATATAAAAAAAAATATCCCACAAAAGGGAATTTTTTGTGAAATGTGTAAACTTCAAAAAAAAAAATATCCCACAAAAAGGGAATTTTTTTATATGAAGTAAAAAAATCCCAAAAAAGGGAATTTTTTTATATGAAGTTTTGACATTTCGTGCGAAATTTTTCATGCTGCGTACAGACTTTTATATAGAAATGCTTCCTTTCGATACTTTCAAACAGCCCGCGCTTTTCAAAAGTTCTCTGGCTTTTGTTGTTTGTCATCACACACAAATACATTATTTACAACGTGGTACCATGTACATACATATAGTATATGCTATGCTTACTACAAACTAACGCTTAAATCTCTTGCTTTACATCATCATCATTATCTCTGCCAGAACTTTGCTTTGCCCTTGTTTTTTTTTTTAAAATTGTGAAAAAATAGCTGCTTCTATTGTATGTAATTGTTAGTTTTTGTTTTTACTTTTGAATATTTTTTGTTTTGTTTTGTTTTTTATTTTTTCTGCGCTGATTTGTTAAAATTTGCCATTTTTAAATACAATTAAATGGTTTTAATTTTTTTGCTTTATACATAATTTGATTTGATGATATTTTGCTGCTGTTTTTATTGTATTTTGAGTTTGAAGTTTATCAAGTTTTCTTTTATTTTTGGTTTATTGTTTGTGTTGTGGTTGCTTGTTGTTGCCTGCTGCAAGCGTTTGCTCGTGCATAGTACGCCTAATTGCTTGCCAGTGCTGCCCATCCTTTGGCAGTTACTTCTTCATTACTTAAGGTACTTTTTCTTCTTTACTGTTAATGTTTGCTGTTGTTGTTTTACAGTTTTTGCAGTTGTTGTTGTTGTTGTTGTAGTATAAAAAGTCTTTGATTTGCCTTTTTCTTCCACTTCTTCTTATGTTGCTGTTAACGCGCTCTACATTAGAGACTCACCTGCTGCATCTTATCGAAATCTAAACACGGCCGATGCGGTCGCTGCAGTCTCTGTGTCGCAGCAGCGGCGGCGTTGGCATTGCTGGCAGCGTTATGTGTCGTTGTTGTTGTTGCACCAGCCACTGTTGCATTGTTGCTCGGACGTCGACGCGGTGAGATTGCACAATGGAATAGCTTCGCTGGCGGACTAACCGAACGCACCTCCATATTATCCAATCCTGTGGTTGAGGCCGGGCTGCTGCGTGAGCTATTATAATGGAAACTATATTTGGGTTGCGGCTGGTAAATGTGATGACTGCTGTTGCTCATTTTTAGAGAACTGCTGCAGGCCTTGATCACACTGGGTTCATTTTCATTGCCAATGCCCAGTTTGGCGCATTTGCTGTTGTTGCTGCCACTGCCTCCGCCGCCACCGCCACCACCAATACCGCCGATGCTATCGCCGTTCTCCTCGTTTACACTATTATCACATAATTTAATATTTTCGATGCCACATCTGGCCTCTGATAATATCAGTGGCGTTGTGGAGCGGAACATCATATGGCTACGATTTGGCTTGAATGCCTCCAATGGCGGCGATGTGCGAAAATTCACGGGCGTCAATATGGGCTCCAAGGAGTTTCGCAGCTGCAAGAGAAAGAGCGTGAGTATTAACAAAGATCAGTAAATCGTGTGGGTCAGACAATGTACCGTCAAGTCCTCTAGCTAATATTCAAACGTTTTGAAGATCCCTTTCTAAACATTCCTTTTTTTTTATGCCATTTAGGTTAGTTTAGGTTGAATATGCTGTTCAAACTATAGCTGAGATCACCCAGAGACCATTATGGCCCATAGTGATGCCTAACTGGGGAAAGGATTATTAGAAGGAACAATGGGTAAATGAGGATCAAAAACTATTGGGTACTTCTAATCGCCTAAGTCTCTATTATTACTGAACCATTTCGAGGACTTAACAAACGTAGCCAGATCTGCTATAGACACATTTGCCAGACTGCCCAGGTCTTCGAAGAATGGTTTTCCCAGAAACTGGGTTCGTCTTCGAAGAAGCGCCGGGCAGTCGCATAGCAGGTATTGAATACTTTCTATCTCCTCCTCGTCTCCGCAGCTGCGGCAGAAGTCGTGATGGGGAACGTGTAGCCTCTCAGCCATTAGGCCTATGGTGCAGTGCCCCGTTACCACTCCTACCACCATCCTTGTCCTGTTTTTGTGAAAATGTAGGAGTTCGGATGTTCGCTTTGGATTGTACCGTGGCCAGAGTGCTCGGGAGATGCGACAACCGGACACAGAGTCGCGTTCGCTTTCCGCCTGAGCTCTGACCGTCTCCCTAATTTGCAATACGACGTCCTGTAAGGGTCTTTCTATATCCGTGACCGCAAGGTTGCCTGGCAGAGCTGAACCGTTTCTAGCACACTCATCTGCCTCCTCGTTACCAGGGACACCGGAGTGCCCTCCGGTACCCAAGAGAGGGTGATTAAGTGGTGTTGGATGTGGTTTAGCGCTGTTACCGTGCTACGGACAAGTTTTCTTTAGGCCATTTAATTTTTTTAGGAAAATGCTGCCCTATGCTCCGATTGGGAGCGATATCTTGTATTCGTATCAAGGAAATATAAAAAAAAATGCTGATCACTTAATGAATGTACCATAAGTGACGTTACAGCAAAACGAATAGGCCAAAGTGGGTCTGGCAGTACATAGGAGAAAGATATATTTGTTAAAATCGGAGACAAGATTTACTTTATGTCGGGTTATGACGATGTCTGATGCTCTTCAAAGTGTTTCATTAATTCTAGAAGCTCTTCAACGATATTGACATCGTCGAGCGAATTGATATGCAGTGTTCTCTCGGGTTGAGTTGGCCGAAGCGGGTTTAGGAGAAAGGTGTGTTAATCGGAGACGCTGGCTATATTGAGAAGAAAAAGGCATCTACACAAGCATTGTCGGAATCACCAGGTGGAGTAAGATTCTTCGTAATAGACATATAACGAGTTTAGTGAAGCCACTTTGAAACTATTTCATTCTTCCTAAAATGGGTTTCAGTGACTTTCGAGGCTTACGACACAGACGACAAAAAATGTTTTCCTATCTACTGCCAATTTCGCGATAAGTGATCCAGGTGACAACTTTTTCAGGATCACAAAAATTGGTAATCTTAACAAAACGATGTAATGGCGCCTAAAAAGTAAACTATTTCATATATTGGCAAATTCTTAATTATTTTTAATTACTTGAGCTTCTTTCTCCTAAAGTAAAATTATAACTAAGAACATACGAGGGTGGTCCGATAAGTACTAAGTACTATCAAAGGAAAACGGAAATTTTGGATTCGCTTCTACACGCGGTCAAAAAAAAAATAACGAGTCCGATTCGGCTGAAATTTCTCTTGCGATAGTAGCGGCATCGGGCAGTGAGGCTAATTACTTATCGGAAAACCCTCGTAAATCTAAAATATTCAAAAACCTTAATACAACTGAGAATTTTGCCCGTGCCCAGAGTATTCTAAAGCGCCCGTAGATTTGAAAAAAAAAATTTCAGGAAAAAGAAGTGTTTAAGGGCACACCGATAACACAGGTCTACAAATACTGGGGTCATATCAGTTGTTGGAAAGCTAAGGGTCATTTCCGAAGTAATTTGCTGCGTAGAATCCGAATCCAGGGTCAGAATCGGCCCATCACGTCAGGATTTTCAGATATTTGAGGTTATATACCCGAAAAACGGCGGTCTTTCATACTTTTGAGGTTATGTATAGGGTGCAACAAATTTTTGTGTTCTACCACTCTTACCCTTTAATTTAATCAAGACATCAATTAGGATTTTTTTTCGCAAAGTTATGGCTATTCGAAGTAACGCCGTTTTTCGGTTTCGGATTCTATGCAGCAAATTACTTCGGAAATGACCCTTAGCTTTCCAATAACTAAACCATGTTGACCTGTGTAATCAGCAACGTTCCCCTACTTTTCTCTCGACGGCCCTACGATCGATGCATGCCTCTATAAAAGCCCTTCTCTAACTCACCTCATCATCCGAACTATGGGCCAGCGAACGTTTGCGATTTTCCACCATTAATGTGGAACTTGAACGCTTCGAGTTCGATGTGGTAATGCGTTCATCGTATAGCTCCTCGGCTTCTAACGATGATGTACAGCCTCTATTGGATAAACGTGATGCGGAGGAGGTTGTGTGTCCAGCCGCTGCAGCTGCCTCAGCAGCAGCAACTGCCGATGGCCCATTAATAACCTCAAGTTCCTCCTCAGAGCTATGCTGATCGTACATGAGATGGGCGCACGATGATGTTGTTTGATGGTGACACATCATTGCAGCAGTAGCAATGGCAGAAGACTCGGATGAGCATGCAGTATCGGTTATGGGTGAGTTTGCATCCGTGCAGGAACTCAAACCTGTAAAATTTTAGATTTTAGTTTTTTTTTGTTTCAGTTTTTGTTTTTGGTTATACTATTTACTAGTTTCCATATCCACGTCTAAGTGACGTTGTTTTTCCACATCCAGGAGTTCACCATCAGATTCGGTGCCAGAGTCATTCGATTCACGCTGAAAGCAAAAAAAAAAAGAAAACTAAATTAGTTATAAGATAGTTTAAAAAAAGCTTGGGTTACTGGGGAGTTTTCTTTAGGGCTCGTAGATACGATATAAGCATTAAAAATTCGAATTTTTCGGGAAAAAAGACAGGCCCGCAAATATTCGGTATACGTTCCTTACGTTTCTCCCGTCGGTCCTGGACCGTGTTTTAGATTGAAGGTAAGGGGTGTAGTGTACAGCTAGGTAATCAAGAGTCAATACTAGATGGTATTTTTCTTTAGGCCTACACGCAGTTCGAAATATGGGATATCCCAAATGGAATTTTTTTTTTATATGAAGTTTTGTGATTCCGTGCGAAATATTTCGAACAGCGTATAGGCCTTTATCCCGAAAGACCATTTAATAACCACTTTTTTGTGCCTTCTGATTGATGATTTGGATGTCATTGGCGTCTGGATTCAAGAACCAATTGAAGTTAATGGGAAAATGGCACTGCTACCCAAAGGATGCCAAAAAGCCGAGTTAAAACGAAATTTCCTGAACGCTTAAATTTTCATAGGGGACTTTTATTGGCACCAATATTTTACGATTTAACGCGTGAAGTTTGTGAGTATGATTAAAATCTAACTTCTGTAACTGGCTTATGTTTTTGGATTTTCCATTAACTATAATGTGATACAGGGCATTTAAAATTGACGCAAAAACTTTGAGATAAAATTCTACGCTGCCTCAAACAATTCTAATTTTTTTAGAAAAATAGGGTATGATTGAGAAGAAAACAATAACCAAATCCTTAAACAAATCAGGCGCTCTGTTCTCGAGTTATGGAATAAGCAACACATTACAATTTTTAGATTAAAAAATTTCATCGCATTGTTTAACTTCATCACTCGTTTTTTTTTTTTTAATTCTTATGGTGTCTAATGGTCACATTTTTCGTACAGCGTTCGTAGTTAAGAATATCTAAGAGCGTTTCTTTTTTTAAAGGCCCATACGCAGTTCGAAAAATTTCGCACGGAATAACAAAACTTCATTTAAAAAAAAAATTCCATTTGCGAAATTTGTCGAATTGCGTATGGGCGTTAAACTGAAAAAATAAACGTAGTCAAAATGACGAACGATGTACTTTGTGTAATTTTTTTTGTTCGAGTGGGTTTTTGCTTCTAAAAAAATCCCATTTGGGATTACACCTAAATATGATACAGCTGATAATAAATTAGTAATTACTGTAGCTCCTCAAAAAGATATTTGTCCTCAAGGGAGAACATATCCTATAAAAGCTGTTCCTATTACTAAGAATAAAATAATTACTCCTTTTAATCAAGTTGGAGTAAATAAATAAGAACCATAATATATACCTCGTCCAATATGCTAATAAATACAAATAAAAAAGAATGATGCACCGTTAGCGTGTATTGTCCGTAGTAATCAACCATAATTTACATCTCGGCAAATATGATTAACTCTATTTAATGCTTAATTTACATCTGCAGTGTAATGTATTGCTAAAAATAGTCCTGTTAAAATTTGAATAATTAAACTTAATCCTAATAAAGTTCCAAAATTTCATCATCTTGAAATCCCATTTGTGAGTTTTTTTTATATGAAGTTTTGTCATTCCGTGCGAAATATTTCGAACTGCGTATAGGCCTTAAACGTAAAATTTTTAATACATTTTATTGCTTTGTAGTTATATTTCACAACGGTCGCTAAAAAAAATCTAAATAGTAGGGGTATCGCCAGGCCCGCCGAGAGGGGGAGTGGGGGGGGATCCCCACGTGGCCTGGAGTTTTCTCAGGGGCCCGGTGTAATTACTGTCTTACTGTCGTGATTCAAGCTAAAGGTGTAATAGAGTGGCCGGTACATTTTCCCCCGGGCCCAGATTTTCTCACTACGGCCCTGAGTATCGCAGTTAGATCAAGGGATATTATGCATCACTTAGTTTTATTATAACAAAAAAATAAATAAACCTTCCATCGCAAAGCGTAGGTGTTACGCCTTAATTCCAATCAGATTTCTAAGCACAAACTGCTGGTATTTAAATAAGGGAACTTTTGGGAAATTCGTGTAGTACTAGTAATAATTCACATTCGTGTTGTCTGTCGTGCCATTTTCTTAGCACTACACACTAACACACACCGCACCAAAACCAAAAACAAAACAAAACAAAACAAGAAAACCAAATTTTTACCCCACACAAAGCACACACACATTTTTCTCTATCTCTCTCACCTTTTTACGCAGAAAATTTTTCGATGGCTTTAATGAATTCTCGCGATTTTTTTGCCTGACAAACTTTATCATGATTTTTTGCTATATGCCTTGTTTTATTTATTATTATGTATTCCACACACACATATACACCGTTCAAGCTACGGCTATGAGCAAAAAGCACGCCACAGCAGCGTAGAACACACATAAACAAACTTACTACGAACGAAGCGACGACGACGACGACGACGTTGACATGTTTTTATGTTCTCTTACTCCCACTGTTACTACTATTTACTACTACACATAACTTTTTGTGCTGTTACGTTTTACACGCTGTTTCTATTTATTCGCCATACGCCATACGCAAGCAGCAGCAGCATGTATTTTTGTTTGTTATTTTTGCTTTGATTCTGTTTCCTGATTTACGCGCTCTCCCACACTCACTCGTGTAGTTTTCTGCGTCGCACACTCTTTGGCGCTCTTGCTTGCTTTTCTTTAGCGTCATTCCTTTTTGTGCAAAAATTTCAAATCACGTTTCGCATTCTCACTGCTCTGTTGGAGTAAGCACGCGGCATTTGTTGTAATATGCGCGCGCCCGTTCTCGTTGCTTCCCACCCAACAACAACAACAACAACAAACAGGAGAATTTTTACATGGTGTCTCCGTGTATCCCTGTCCGTTGTGGCGTTACTGCTGCGCAGCAGTAACGAGCGACCGCGCACCTTTCGCCGTAACTTATACAGCACGGAATTATTGATTTTTGCCTGACGGAACCAAAACTTCTCTGACTGTCTCAATAGCCAACCAACCAAACAAACAAACTTTGCTTACAGCGCCCCAAAAAAAAATCCGTGCTGCAATCTCTTTTGCGTGCTTTCCGTTTTTATTGCTTTTAGTTTATTTTTTTATTGGTTTTTTTTTTTTTGAAATATTTTATTATCACTTTTTAAATTGGATTTTAATTGTGCTGTTAAATTGTGCGCTCGACATTTTTACACCTCGCCGACTTATTACTACCTATTACTATCGCCCGGCTAGTTAGTCTCTGGCTACCAGAAACTCAACTTTGAAATCTCGTAAAAAATTTAACAGCGTCGTTGCTAACATTACGACAACAGCTACGCTCTGACTGAAAAGTTATAGGGTAACATTGTATAGCAAATGGGTAACACTGTCGCAAAATCTGCGCGGCCTTTGCTGCTCTCACTTGCAATTTCTGCACGCGTCGCGCACTTGTCGTGCGTGTGCATGTGCGTGTATTGTGCAGCAGCAGCAGCGGCGCAGCGTTGCCACCTGTGTGAACGACTAGACACGTGAATACCCTTTTTCATGATTATAACGCAGCAATGATTCCAGAAAATTCGATTGACCAGTTGCAGTTAGCTAATAAAAATCTTGTTACCTGTCTATGACCATAATAAGGTCACTCTAATCATTGCTTCTTCTACTATTGAAAAAATTGGAGCTTTGCGTTGGCAGTACAGAAGTTTTGTGCTTGCAGTTTGCAAAACAGAGCAGTTGTAACGATAAAAGAAGAGTGTCCAAAAATTTCAAGGCTTTTCTGATATTCTTTAATACAAACGAGTTTTTTTTTATTGCAATGTTCAGAACCGATAGAAACCAGGCTTAAGGCCTATACGCAGTTCGAAATATGGGATATCCCAAATGGGACTTTTTTTTTATATGAAGTTTTGTGATTCCGTGCGAAATATTTCGCACTTTTAGGCAATAATTTGAAAAATTCTGTTCCCATTGACCAGTTGTATGATGCAACCGCTAATTTTTATAGTAGATATAGACCAATAAGGAATATATCCTAATTTGCATAATAGAATAGAAACAAAATACTATATGTCAAAAACATATACCAAAAAATTGTATGTGATTTTTTGAAGCTATCTCGTATACAGCGGTTTAAAATCCATATGTGTAGTCTACTACTGTAGGCCTGTGTAAATCATGCTCTCTTTTGTAAAAGTATTGAATTTTATTAGGTTTTTTAATTTGAAAAAAAAAAACAACGATAAAGTTAAAATTGACAATTTTATTTATGACTTTTGACGATAATTACAAGAATAATAATTTTACCGAGATTTTTTATCAAAATAAAAAAAAAATTGCATTTTTAATTTTATAATATACAGCCGTGCTCCTTCTCCCTTTTTATTTACGATAATATCGTATATTTCCCTTATTTTTCCGATAAATTCTCATGCTCAAAACAGCTAACATGGTTGCCGCAGCTCTGCACCTTTTTATTATTATATGTTGTTTACATTTCATTTTCATTAAAATATTGCTAGTTCTTTATTATTCTGTCTTTTAAATAAAGTTGTACAAAAATATTACCTTACCAACAATATTTATTGAAACGACTTGGCTATTTTTGTTACAAGGGAAATTTTCTTTGTGTAACACGGGAACCCTGTCGCAAAAATATTACTTTACCAACAATATTCATTGAAATTAAACACGACTTGGCTATTTTTGTTACAAGGGAAATTTTTTTTGTGTAAAGGACCATACGCAGTTTGAAAATTTTCGCACGGAATGACAAAACTTCATAAAAAAAATCACAAATGGGATATCCCAAATGGGACTTTTTTTCTATATGAAGATTTGTCATTCCGTGCGAAATTTTTCGAACTGCGAATGGAATATCCCAAATGGGATTTTTTTTTTTGTATGAAGTTTTGTCATTCCGTGCGAAACTTTTCGAACTGCGTATGGGCCTTAACATGGGAACCCTATCGCACTTATACACACACACTATAATAATAATAATAATTGTCAATAAATTATTTGAGTACAAAATACGTACTTTTTTAAACCTACTTTGCCGATTCGTTTTAATTAGTCTTGCAACGTTTTGTTTCGGTTTCAAACCACATGAAAAATTCGGTTTGGTGAAATTGGGAACAGCAAACATTCGGTTTCAAAAGGAGTCCGAATAAAAAGTTCGGATTCGTTTTCCGGAGCACGCCCGATTGTACAGCAATAGAAGAACAAATAAAACTTCGAATAATTATTTATGATTTTTGATGACTATTAAAAAAATTTGAACTTTAGGGACTTTGTTATGTAAACAAAAAACGATATTTTATTTTCTTTTTGTTGAAGAGACTACTAAATTTGGATAAAAGACCTCGAACAATTTGATAGTAAATGTAAACAAATCAAAGTCCCATTATTTTTTACTCTTTATGAATTTCCAGCGCACTTTTCACCAATAGCAACTTTAATGCTTTCTGGCAACGCCGTAAACAAATGCACTTACTACGCTGGTGTGTGGGAGAGTGCGAGAGTAATACATAGTATTTATGGAAAGAAGAAGCAGCACCAACAGCAGCAGCGGCTGCGGTGGGGCAGGTTGTGGAGGTTGTGGCAAGCAGCGCGCGCGTCATGTAGTAATAATGGGGGCTGCCGACGAACGACGGGCGCAATGTGCAACAACGAAAAACGAATCACGAATAAAAGCGTGCGAAACGAGTTGCCTGCTTTTCTGGCTCTTCTGGCTAACATGTCTCGGGCTGATATGAAAAAATGGTTCGAGTAACATCCAAAGTATAAACATGAAAAACTTGGCACGCATATGATCAAACTTGGTATTTAACAGCAGTCTCTGCTGGAACACCTAAACACATAAGTTTTTATTTTTATTATTTTATTGCTGGTTGCATGCCACTGCATTGCGCGACGTTGTGCAATGGCAGGTATGTACATATACATACATATAAGTACATATTGTGTGTATATAGGCAGTCACAATGCTGCTTTCAATCACATTCAATTTGCTTTCAATTTACGCGGAAAATACTACAACGACGTTAACGTCGCTGCAGCAGCGCTGCCACGCTCGCCTACGTGCCACACAGACATAAACGGCTTGGCGTTTTGTGCAGCATTTATCCGTGTGTCTCCAGCAAAACTCCACTACCCAAGCCTACCCCCTGCACACACACTCACACACACACGTACTTTTTTGTAGACGACGACAAAGTCTGACTATCGATTCCGCGTCTACACGACGTCGCAGCCAGCGTCAAGCACTTTTGTTCCATTCATACCACACACAGATACAACTTGAAACACAGATACAAATTGTTCTGACGTATGCATGTGGCGCTCAGCGCAATTTTCATTTTGGTGTGGGTGTTCGTGTTTGCTTCGGCTCAGCAGCAGTTTGGGGCGGCATGGGTATGCAGGGAGCGCCGCGCACTGTGCAGCCTTGCTACAAGTCTATATTTAGCACTTGGCTTGCAACTTCGTTTTTTGCAGCCAGGATGGGATTTTCATTTTGCCAAAATTGTATTGCACACACACACGCATACACACACATAGATACAATGACGCGTGCTGCACGCAACTGCAGCGCAGTCAAGGAAAAAAAAAACCGTTTAAACATGCCACAAAAGTCTACGTTGCACTTACTTGACTTTTTGCTTTAATTATGCAAAATTACGAAACATTGTTGTTTTTTTTTTTTAATTTTTTGTGTGCAACAAAATGTATCCTTACGCTACGTCACACACACACACACGCGCACGCATAGATACAACAAATGAAAACTACGCGCGCACACACAAACAGCAGCGACGAGCGACGAACGATGAATGGTTTGGTTACTACAATTTAGCAGCGCAGCGCAGCAGCAGCAGCAGCAATCAGGTGGGGGTGCGCTAGTGTTTGTGGAGCACGCGACGCGCTTGGAGAATTGACAAAACAAGAGCGCCAGTAAGCAGAAGAGCGCCTCATATGCGTCTGTGAGCGTGTAATTGTTGCTGTTGTAAGCAGTTTTGCACCGAACTGGATGCTGCCTATTTACTAGACAAACAACAGCAACAACAACAACGCAAAAACTTCTCTTTTACTTTGGGCTCGCGCTCATTTACTCCACAAACAACAACAGCTACACATAAAAGAACAAAATTTCTCTTTGACTCTCTCTTACAGTGCTGTTTGTTTGTGCGTGCCTTGCATAAAACCAAACCCAATAAACATTTTCCACATACAACTAATGCAATTAACTTTTCAATGTCAAGCCGCGTGCGTGAGCCGACACGCTGCACCCACACGTCAGAGGCAGCACAAAGTATATAGCGCGCTTATGTACACATAAGTACATAAGTAAAACCCCCATTAAGAGCGCCGCTTTGACTATCACAACTTACGCTTGTTTGTTGTTTTTCCGCGATTGTCCAAAATTGTCGTCATAATCATTAACATCATTATCATCATCGTTGCCGTCTTGGGTTCAGTCACGCCGTCATTAGCGCTTTAACTGCAGCGAGTTTTGTTATTGTCAATAAGATTTATTTTCCAATTGGTTTTTTTTTTTTTTGCTGGACTCTTTTTTTTTAATGTAGTATGTACATACATATAAATAAATTGTTTCACATTTAAAAGACAAACGAATTAATGGTCCGTGCTTTTATGCAGCAGTGCCGTTCGCCGTGCACACAAACAAGCAAACAAATGTGCTGGAGCGCAAAGAGCACACACACACAACTGAGCGTGAGCGAGCTGTCAACAGCTGAGCGAGTGTAAGCTAAGAAAAGACATTGTGTTGACGTCACTAGAGACCAAGCAGAGCAGCTGTCAATGCTGCAAGTCGTTGGCAAAAGCATTGCCAGCTATAAAACTTTTTTGAAAGTGGATTCAAATGCTAGCTTTAAGCAAATATGTTATTATTTGGCAATACAGCAAATTTTTGGAATTGAAATTTACATAAAGGACGCTTGTTAAAAAAAAAAATAATTAAATTATTGCATTATAATGCTGGGGTGTAGGCGTATTGGTGTAAAATTTGGAGATAAGAAAGCTGTGCTGAATTAAATATTCATTGTAAGTTCTGGTTGTTCAGCAAAAATGTGGTACATAAAACATGGTTGTAAAAGTTTGAGTTTTTATTTCAAATCGTGTTGTTAAGACCAATATCCGGCAGTAAAAAATTAAAGTAACAAAATAGTATGGAAAACGCGTCCAACCTCTGGCCAAATAGAGAGCTCGGCTCTTTTGCTCGATTTTTATTATTATTAAATTGAAATTGTTTTTTAAAAAAATTACAAAATTGCAATAGCTTATTAGATATCTCATAAGTGTTCAACAACATTCTTGGGCTGGATGGTTGGCTTACTGAACATGAAAGGTTGAACTCTAACAGTTGTGGATTTTTTGAACTCGCGGGAGAATGTTTGTAGATAACCCTGATGATAAGTTTACTTTCGGAAATAGGATTGGATGGAGGACCTTTAAAAGCAGACCAACTCGCATAAATCTCTAATATTTCGGTGTCTTAAGAATTGAGGGAGATGTCGTTGTTTGCTGCAAGAAAATGTCGTTGACTCTAAATAAGCATTAATGAACGCCTTTACCAAGATGCAGATCCAAGAACTTAAGCTAGAAAAAAAAGAGCTGCTCAACCTTCCATAACCCAACATAATCTGGGACGATGGACTATGTGCCCAGATTTTCATGTTTTGGCCAAAACCCTGTCATTTCCATAATAATTTTTTTAGAGTGATTAAATTTTACACACGTGTTCCTAAAGCATTGAAATATTTTTCTGAAAAATTTGAGCCTCCTCAGATTTTTTAAGATATAGATAATCTAGACCAAAATCGGATAAAATTTAAAAAAAAAACAAAAAAATTTTTTAGCTTAATTAAAAAAAAAAATGGATATTGGAATTGGACCATATTTCATACAGAGGTAGATATGAGCTCCACATAGAAAAAATAACCTTAACCCAAAATATTGAATGGCTTTGGAGTTATAGCCTCAAACAGTTTCAGCTTTCCAAGCCAATTAAAAAAAGACAACACCACTAATCAATCTGGTTTTTAAAAGTTATAATTTTATTGGCATGCTCTTTTAATTTCGGGAAAGAAATTTCCAAAAATACAAATTTAAATTTTTACGTTTTTTCGTCAAAATTTATCATTTTTAAATTTTTTGACTTGGATCTTTGTAAGTATGCTATAAAATTTTCAAATTGTACATGTTTTTTACATTTTAGTACAACATTTATATCATACTAAATTTTATTTTTTGTGTAGTCAATAATTTTTCATCAATATTGGATTATAATCTAACTTGTATCGGTTGATTGCCAATAAAAAAATAAATATCAAAAAAAAGTACAACTTTTGGAAAAATGGTTAGTAAAGCACACTTTTAGGGGTAAATTTTTAAAATTCAACTTTTAGATACAAAATTCAATTTCCGAAAATCGTAAAGAATTAAATTTTGTTGTAAAACATGTGAAGAAATTTATAAAATTTTTTTCGATCAAATATCGATTGATAGTCGGAGGTACCCTTAAAGCAAATTAGCCAAATGATAAAAAAAACCAACAAAATCTTTATAACTACTCGAATATATTTAAAACCAAAAAGTTTTTAAGCTCAATTTTATTTTTTTTTCTGAAGTTATATTTATAAATAATAAAGTGAATCAAGATTTCGTAACTCATGTATCATGGTAAATGCAGGTTTTTTTTTTTGTAAATTATCGCGAAAGCTCCTAAAATACAAAATGTAAACTTTGATTGCCAATAACTTAAAAACCACTAAATATAATATAATAATTTTTTTTTACGGGATACCTTAATATGTGTAAAATCATATTAAATTGCAATTTTGTCCAAATTTTGACTTTCTTCTAGGGGACTTTTGGCCAAAATCTGGCGGGACTAACGACAGGCCCTAAGCTTTAAGAAAAAGAGAACTTCGCGCTCGTGGGTTTAGCCCATAATCCAAAGTACTTAAATCCACAATCTACTCTTTTTTCAAATTTAAATTCAAAAGGCATTTATTTATTTATAATTTCAATTATACATACATAATTATATACAACAATTTAATACTAATTCGTTTTTTAGCGTTCGTTTTTTGTTTGTTTTTTTTTTTTTAATTGTTATAACTTATTACTAATAACTAATGGATGGAATGCTTTAAGTTTTCTACATAAAACAACGTGGGGGCGTTCGTCTGTCGCGCACATAATCTCGTTTAAAAAAAAGCTGTAGAATAAAACATATTTAATGAAAAACTTAAAAAATAAGTAGCGTAGTGTGGAAATGAAGGAAAAACTAACAACTAGCAACCGATTACATGGCCGTTTCCAGCGGTTGACTGTGACTGCGTCCATTTGTCTGCAGCGGCAGCATGCTACCACCGCCGTCACCATCAAAATCCGTCTCCAACAGTGCCTCGGACTTTGAGCGATGGTAGGGATTTACCAATTCCGGCAAAGGTGGCGTTGTGGGCGACGCATCATGCGAAGCCGTTTGATAAACAGTCTTTGGACGTCTGCCGCTGATGGCTGGAGAGCGCGCGGTGGCAGTAGGCGCGGCAGGCGGTTGACCCACGGGCCTGGGCACGCGATAATGCGAATTAGGCGCCTTGCTGCTGCGCACTGCTGTATAATAAGAGTCCGGACGACGCATATCCGCCGGCTGCTGTGGCTGCACGGGCGTGGGTGGTGCCTTGCGATAGAGCATGGGCTCGGAGCGCTCGGAAACCGGCGCGGAGTAATTAAATTGATCGATTTTTTGCTCAAAAGGCAGTGAGTCTCCGCTGCTGCGGTTTGGCATAAAGCTGCTATGCGAAGAGCGCTGATATTCCGGCAGATTCTGCTTCAGCTCCGTAAGAAATGCAAGACCCAGGCCAGTTGCGCCAGCGCTGCTATTACTGGTGCCTGTGCCCGTGCGCAGCGGCAATGTGCTGGCATTGCCATAATAATCCGAGCCAACTTCCTCGGCATCGGTGTGATGTATAATAGGTGTATCCTCGGCTATGCTGGCGCTTATGGAGTTCTGACGCGTGCTAGCGCCATAGGTGGAGTTATCCCGGAAACCCTCATTGCGATAGCTCAGCTCAAAGGCATCCGGTTCTAGCGCAGCAGCTGCAGCACGTGCACGATGTGCCGTGGCCTTGGATATGGTGGCCACTTTGGGTGCAGGCTGCTGTGGATCATGGCTGGCCGAGCGTAAAGCATTCTGATTGACATACTCATTATAGTGCGGCTGCTTTTGATCATAGCCCTCAAAGCTGGCCTCTGAGCTTAGAACGCTCTTATCCATTGAATCAATGGAGCCATTGGTCATCATTTGCTTGTAGTCCTGACTCTTGGAGAGTGTACCATTGGACATGTTCTGAGTTAAGCCAAACATAAAAGTAAAAGCAACAAAAATAAAGAAATCAAATAAAATAAAAGTTAAACTTAAACTTAAAGGCAAAAAACTCATACATAATTGCGACGCCTCAAGGAGCCCTGAGGATCTATGCTGTTTAGACTACGCAAGCTCTGACGTATGCTATTACGTCGTTGTAGACGTTGTACATGACGATGTTTGGACTTGGCAAACCAGCAGAAGGCCACCAATATGAGCAGTATAATGGCCAGCACAAAGGCGGAGATAATACTAATGGCAAAGATGTCGGCGCGCCAGGACAGTGGATCAATGACAACCTGGGTATAAATAAAAAAATTGGTTAAATTTAGTTTGGTTTGCTTTGAGGCCACTTACCTTGGGATCCATTTCACAGATATAGCCGCGCTTTTTGCTGCAATCCTCCACCTCGATTTCGCCAAAGACAAAACTTGTGCAGCGCTCTATGTGATTATAGTCCTGTATCCAAACTTTTTGCGGATATTTCAAATGCCGCATCTGGCTCTGCAAGTACTTCCACAAGGTAGTACTATCCGTGCGTATAAAAGGCATAGTAGAGTTCTCGGAACGACAGAAATCGCGTGCCTCATGGAATGTCATGGGTGCGCCTACATAAATAAAGCAGGTATCCTGCACTAGAGTAAAACCTGGCGGACATTTGCCATCCAATATGGTTTCGTTGTTCATTTGAAAGGGCACAGCCTGTACCTCCAGCAGCATGGGATCGTCTAAGAGCAAGATACAGAAGTTGTAGATAGGTTTCACTTTTTGTGCAAATGTTGGCTTACCCGACTTGTCTCTGATGCGGGACTGCACGGATATGGTATTGTTATAGCTCCAGTAATTATGACGTGCATCGATTTTGGAGCTCCAAAGCTCAAAGGTCCTAAATGAGATCAAAAATAAAAGTTAGGATTGTTATCTAGCACAAAGTCTTGACTTCATGCTTACCTGTTTTCATAATCAAAGCTCAAACTACATTTGGGACAAGAGGCATGCGTAAGAGAAGTAAGGTGGAAAGGATATTAGTAAAGAAAATACTAGGTATAAAAGATTGCTGGCAGAGAAACTAAGAGCATTGGATGCAGGATATAATAACCAGATCTTACTAACTACGTTTCTAGTAACTTATAATTTTAATAATGCTAGTCTAAACACATAGGGCTTCAAGTATTGTAGAAGAAGTGTCTATAGGGATCATCCATAAACTACGTGACGCTCCAGGGGGTGGGGGGGAGGGGGTCTGGCGAAGCGTCACGATCATATGGAAAATCTTCAAAAATATTCCGTCACTGTGTCGCAAGGGGGAGGGGGGAGTGTCTATTTTGACGAAAATCAGCGTCACGTAGTTTATGGATGATCCCATAGAAGTTTAGAAAATTTTTAAAACCATACTCAAAGCATCCAATACTCTTCGTCTTAAAAATTTAGACATATTTACATGGAATTATTAACGGTCAAGAGCTCATAGTCGTTCTCGTAGTTCTCGAATATATTATCCACATATTGCTGACCCGCTGTGCCGGCCACTATAGTAGCACGAGACATCCAGTTTGTGGCAAAGTTTCTAAAAATCAAGAAAAAAAAAAAGCGACGTTAAAGACTATTATATAAGAGAGCTTAAGTCACACCCACCTATAAAATCCATTGTGTGCTATGGTCTGATAAATCTGCAGTCGCACTTTCTCAAAACCAGAGACTTCCATTATGCGTCCGCCTATATTACTGTGCACATAATTATAGCTAAAGTTGGATACCACCTGGCACAGTCTTATAACCTCCTCATAGCCCGCATTGTTTTGTGCAAAATAGTTACGATAAAGTTCGACTTCTTGGTAAGGCGAGGACTGGCGACCCTCCACAAACAACGCGGGTCTATTGCGATTTCTCATAAAGAGATTGTGATGCACAAAGCCGCGTAGAGAAGTAGCCGAACCGCGAGAGTCGGCACGTATGCGCAGACCGCCCTGATTCTCCATGAGCAAATTGTTCTATAAAATAGGGAAATCATGAGTTTAAGTCAGAGGTTATTGATTATTGGTCTTACCATAAAGTAAAGTGAGTTCATGTTCTGCACATCCAAATTTAAAGCTGAGGCACAAGTGGAGAAATTTCCGTAGAGCTGTCGACAGTTGTGCTCTATACGATTACCTATGAGTGTTAAAGTAGGCGTAACCTCACCCGCCGAGGCGTACATAACAGCACCTTTCATAGCGCCGGAGATGTGTGTTTCGGTGATGTTGTGTAATGCATCGCGATCTGTTAAGATGAAGATTTCAAATTACAAATTAGTTTTTAAAGACCTTTTCATAATGTCTGAGAAGTACTCTATGATGACTTATGAATTGCTCAGTCTTTGGAACATGTTCAGCTGGGAAGACGAAGATCTGACTTACAGATAAAAAGAAAACTTATGTAAGACTCTGGAAGTCATTGTACTTCAGCTGTCGACTTTTTCCCCCTTATAATACCAGGTTACAAGTTTCACTTTCTGCTTAAACTACATGGACTCCATCTTCTTTTCAAAGATTCCTAGCTATTTGTCATCTTAGAGATAGCACGTAACCCAGCTATGTACGTGTATGTACGTACGTATGTCATCATCATCTTCAGTGGTTTTTACAGCCAAGGTCGGTTTAGAACCGCCTCAAGTTTTTGTCTCCAATGATCACGGTCTTTGGCTACTGTTCTCCAGTTACGAACTCCTATCTTCGTTGCGTCCTCGTCGACTCCATCTATCCCATGTCACCGCGGACGTCCTCGCGCTCTTTTTCCAAAAGGTTCCGCTCTTAGTATTCTTCTGAGGGGATTACCTTCGTCCCTTCGGACAATACGCCCTGCCCATCTTAAGCGTTCTAGTTTTATGAATGATACTACATTATGGTCGTTGTACTGCTGGTACAGTTCATGGGGCCAAATATTTTTCGTAGAATTTTCATCTAAAAAAACGCATTTTCATTTGTTCTACGTATGTACCCTTCTTCTTTATGCTGATTGTTAGCTAGGTAGCATGTCCTAAGGAGCACATTTCAGTTTAATGTTTCAGTTCGTTATTGAATTATATAGACCCCCTCTTCTTTTTATATAGATTCTTTGCTTGTTTTCTTATTAGGGATAGCACCTAACTCATCTAAAAATATTAATTTGTTTATCAACTACAATGACCTATCTTCTCCCCTTTCCATCTAAGGTGTAGGCTACTAGAACACTTGTGTCCCCAACAGGCCCGTCGAGAGGGGTGAGAAGGGGGCAGATTCCCCCGGGACCGGAGTTTTCTCAGGGGCCGGTCTAATTACTGTCGTACTTACAGAACACAATGATTTAAGCTAAAGGTCCAATGGAGGGGCCGGTACATTTTGCCCCCGGGCACGGATTTTCTCTCCCCACTTATTTCCAGCTATACCTACAGTACAAGCATTTACTTACATTGACCCAAAGTCGATATAGGCACCGTAACAACCTCAGCTATGAAGCCGTGTGTCTCAGGTGCTCCACTTGCCACCAGTTGCAGACTCATCGTAGGTCCCTTGGTCTTGAAGAAAGCACGCTGATTATCTGTATCCGACTCGATTTTGCCCAGATAGGTAGCTGTTACATTATAAATATCACCATCGAAGAGCTTTATAAAGTCAGTGCGACCGTACAACTTCGAGTGATTGAACAGATTGGACTGCAGCAAACGGAAGCCAATGGGTTTGGAACGAAAAGCCGAGGTAAAGATCTTCACACAGTTAACAGGATTATTGTCATACTTGTAGTAGACCAGCATGCGTTCCTCTATAGTCAAAACCTTCTGAGGATCGCATATATCCACCAGTGAGAAGAGTTTATAGGGTATATCCAATTTCTTAAGCGGCGTAAAGCTGGACTCATCGCTATCACGACCTTCTCCGGTTAGCGATAAAATACTTATACCCGATCCCAATGTATTGCTTATATTCAAATAGTCCAGATTGAGTTTGCCACTAGGCGCTACCAAGTTGATGCCATGATTAGCCGAATTCGTTATAGTAACCGAGGTTATGGCGGGATTCTTGTGTATGGCCTGTATGGCGGCTGCCTTGTGATTATGCAAAATGCCCGCCTGTTCAATGCGCACAAATTCCAGACGACTCTCGCGCTGTGTCAGCTGACCGTGGGAGCGCGTATTGTGCAGACGATGTTCATATTGAATCTCTTCGAATTTGGAGTTGGCAAAGCGTATGCCGCCCCAGTAGACTTCATCGTCGGCCATGCTATTACAGCTAACAAAGACATAGACATCATCCCAGCGGCATTCATGACGATGTCCATAGAGCTGTCCATTCAGACGTTCCGCACAGTCCTCCATGCGCTCCTCATCGCCACGGCACTCCAGCGGCTGCACCCAAGACCAGATGCGTGTCAGTGAGTTTGTGTGAAACTCAATGCGTCGGTCGTGACCATAGTAGACATTGAGCGGATCGAAGCCAAGCTCACGGCACACGACCTGCGCATTGCGCTCGGTAAAGCGACTATCGCATATGGGCACCCACTGCAGTGTCGTGTGATTGAAGTACTCGAGGAAGCCCTCGTTTAAGCCATAGACGCTATCCGCTTCACCCGTACAATTACTGGCACTTGTGCACAAGCGTATGGAGTCGAAATCGGTAAGAGCTGCGGTCATATCTTCTATAGCGCGCTTGCGTGGTGGTGCTAGCTTTAGGGACTCCCTTGTAGAGTTCCTATAAGGACGCATGACAATCTCTGACTCTTTGTAGCCTGTGGCTATAAGCGTGCCCAGCACTAGTATGCCCACATTCGGCTGGAACTCCAAGGTGACGCCGTGCTGTATAGTCAAAATAACGCCAGGCATCACCGTTATATCCGAGGCTATAAAGTAGGGCGTTAGTTTCTTACGTAACGTAAGGTCCTTGTAAATGCGTCCACCATGATAGCTGTTAAGATCAAGCTCCTCATTTAGCGGTGACACCACCGAAACACTAGCGTCATAGCTGTCTTCGATAAGGAAGGGCTGATAGATGACATCCGCATGATCGTTCCAGTTGTCAAAGTCAAAGATCTTGGACTCTATGAACAAGGGATCCCTGGAACCCCACCAGTTCTCTGTGGCCTGGAAGTAGTTATTGAGTCGCGCAGAGCGTACACCCGCCACCAGATTATAGTCCATTTCATTATCGGCTATAAGATTGCGATACAACTTCACATTTTGGACGCCATCCAGACATATGACGGCCGTGGGCATTTGATGCTGTTTGCGTATGCGTCGTGCCGACTTCATAAAGTGTCTATAATCTGCTACCATGGTCACAATGCTGTTCTGTTTGAAAGTATTGTACTCGATGCTAGCTGGCACCTGGCCTATAATCTCACTCAGACTGTCCGCCTTGAAGAGCAGCACATACTTGGCATTATTGGACTCAAAGCGATTGTTGTCGAATCTCAAACGCTTTTCCATGCCATCCATGTATATAAGCGCAGTCTGACAATTGTTCTCGAGAAACACATTCGAGGTTATGTTGAAAACGGTGTAATGACCCATAACGCTGATGCGGAAGTCCCGATTACGCTGCCAAGTGCTGTTTCCAAAGTAGATGCTATGCGTAAAGTTTTCATTGTACTGCCAAACATAGGGCAGTGAGACTTGGAAACCTCCATGCATATTCTGCTCCACCGTGGTATCCTGCAGCACATAGTGGAAGAGATTGTTTGACGAGCGCAGATCCTTGGACACCTGTCGTATGCCATGACCGTTCTGTGTTATCAGCGAACCATTAATGTGTAAGGTAACCTCCGACAAATTACTGGATATGACATCCCAGAAGGGTGACTTGATGAGTATAGCTTCGCGCTCATTGTGACTCAACTCCGAGTTAACAATCTTTATAGACTCGTTGGCCTTTCTGAGGTAGTACTCTCCATTATCGCCTATGTAACGATTATAGTAGAAAGCGGTTATGCCGCGTAGATTCTTTTGAATTTTGGTGGCGCGTAGGGCCAGTGTAGGCACAGGCCCACTTACTATGCGATTGCGTATGTTCTGCGCAGGAGCCGTAACGGTGGAGAGCATGAGCACAGCGCCGCCCATGGCATGGTTACCACTTTCATAATAGATTATAATGCCGTAGCTGCTGCTGGTAGCCGGAAAGACGTTCAGATCTCGTTTAACCTGCCACAGATCGCTGCGTATATTCTCTGTGCGTGCATTCAGTATACTAATGCTTTCCGTAGACAGATTATGTATGGGATTAAGCAGCTGTATGCCTATGACATAGCCCGCTGGACATTGCACAACAATTTTACGAGTAACTGCTTGATCCCGCACTTCCTCTGTGCGTATGTACTTATGCTCAAAGGTGCCCAAGTCAATGTTAGCTATGTCATGTGGCAACACATAGGGATCATAGTCCGTATCGTAGGCATTAAAGTCGCGTGCCATATTGAACCAGCCGCCAATCTCCTTTTGATCCAATGCAGATATAACAGCATCATGGGATATGCCGCTGCCATGATTATCCTTAATGATTGAACCGGCAATACGAAAGTCCAGCTGTTTAAAGCTAATGCCGCTGCCACGATTGCCCGAAAACTCAGAGTTCTTGATGTTGTTTACGGATTTACCCGCATAAATGTCCGCATAGATAATACCCAAACCATCTTGAAGATTGTTTACAACGCGTACATTCTCCAGATTGTGACGTGCGTGATCCATTTGCACAGCCGGCTTAAAAGCATTGGTCGTATAATCAAAGAGACCTGCCTTCTCTACCGTAACATATTGCAGATCCGCACGCTCGGCTAGCATGCTAAAACGTACACCCGCCCAGGCTCCTTCATAGCAGCGTATGCCCACATCATTGTCATGGCTGCAAGTGTTCTCAAACTCGCCGCGAGACAGCTGCTCCGCACGACATTTGGTTATATCGCGATCGTGTGGTGTGCAACGCACATTGGCCACCAAAACATCTTCAGAGACGCCGGCGCTGGGCAGCTGGGAGCGCAAAAGACGCCAGTCCTGTGGATTCAGTGTATAGCCCAGGTGATGACAGACCAAGGCCGCATTAAGCGCATTCCAGCCATAATCACAGACGGTGCCCCAACGCCCATTTAGATGCAACTGCAGACGGCCCTCATGTGCGCCCGCACCGCCTACCAAGCGCACAGGCACGCGCGGCATACCATCTAGTAGCACCGACTCTGTATCCATATCTATGGCCTCCGTTTCGCTATCCATAGTTTCAGTGGCATTGTGCTCTGTAATAATAGTCTCGCGTTTAAGTGTAAACAATATGTCATCCGGACGACGTCCGCGAGCCTCTAGCTTGCCGGCTACCATCATGCCCACGCTGGGTTCGAATCGTAGGGTAGTGCCAGGTTGTAGTATAAGCTTACCACCGGGTCTTATGTTAATATCCTTGGTAACCGTATAAGTGCCAGCGGGCACCATATCCTGACCATCAACCTCACCGCCTATGACGTCGCTGCCTTCATGAAAGAAACGCGGCACCACTGTGGAAACAGTGATCATGGCTGTAGAGCCAGGATTAGAGCTATGCAGCAGATAAGGTATATAGCTGATCTTGGCCAGATTATAGCGATCGTTGCGATGGAAGAGACGCGCATAGATGCGGTTCTCGTCAGTATGGCCCAGCCAATTGCAGGTGGCATTGATAATCTGACTCTGATCGCAGAGTTGCGAGCCTATTTCATAGGCCGAGTCCAAGTTGTGCAGTATGTTGCGGAATATGTCAATATTGCTGGAGCCCACCACAACTGGAGCAGCCACACGGGAGCGTGGGTTGAGACGTCCGGCACCGTCGCTGCCTTCACTGCCCGCTATAAGCGGTCCAAAGGCTTCGCTGATGTTGTTAGCACGCACAAAGTTGCGCGTAAAGAGTATGTACTGCAGATCCGAGCGACTATACGGAGATAGGGCCAGGGAGACCACATGTACGCCGCTATTTCGCATAAAGTAATTGCTTTGTATGAGCAGCCGCACGGGCATATAATTAAATTCCGGAAAGATGTAGTCGTTGTTTACATAGATACAGCCATAGGAACCATAGCGAAACATGTTGAACTCTATGCGTCCTTGAAGATTAAGTGCGGGACTTAAGTGAATGGAATTGGCTTGACTGTACTTGAACAGGTTATGTCCCAGTTGTAGCTGCATGTTGGGTTCATTATTGAGCGTCTGTTGCCAGCAGGATTCTATAAAGACATCATCTTGCTGGCTGCCATTGAAGCTATTACCCGTAATATTTACCCATATAGGTCTACAATAGTTGCCATGAAAGACGCCTATCTCTAGATTACCGCCGATCTGCGAGTATTCAACCACACTGGTTTGATTAAAAGGTATATACTCCACGCGATCAATATCCGTAGTATGATTAAGCCAGGTGGCGACACCATAACCCTTATTGGAGCTTAGTGCAGATCTGGAAATATTGCGATTTCCACCGTAGTAGGTAATATTAACGCCAGCACCATTGTTGAAGCTTATATTACTGCTGGTTATATTAACATCACCAGCTCCACTGGTTACATGAACGCCTGCAACATAGCCATTACCGGAGACAGAGCTGGCGTGCACATGCAGCTTGGAGCGTATATTATCTATGGCCACACCGCGTCCACCATTATCTTCCACAGTAGTTTCAGCCACGCGTAGATCATAGGCCACCGAATCTCCCGACGTAATACGCAGATAACCATTCAACTCTTCGCGTGCATTCGCGCGTATGCGCACAAACATCTTCTCCCGCGTGCTGGTCACGCTCTGAGGTCTCGTAAAATTGCGCGCTTTCCACTCAAAGAGTAAACGATCATTAGTAGAGGCGCCATCAAAGATTTGCACAACTGCGGTTTCATTATTTTGCAGCATGAAATGCTCAAAGTGTAGTGTCAAATAGTAGCCAGGTCGTGTAAAGAAATATTTGCCGCATTCCTTGACAGAACCAGCATAATATTTTTGTGTAAATGAAAGCGAGATGGGATAAGTTTGTCCAGAGGTGGTGGGCAGCGTACAAAAGTCGTAGATAGAAGCACGATCCGTGCGTTCTGTGCCGCGTAGATCATGTCCCACGTACTTAATGCCATCGGCCGCATTATCCACAATGGTGCAGCCCTCCAACTGCACCAGTCCCTGGCTGGAGTTGACAAAGACGCCTATGCCATTGCTTTTGCGTACTGTAACATTTTGCAACTGAAAGCCCGCCCAGGGGCGTGTGCTATTAAAGCCCGTATAAGCTGAATGACTGATGACTACATGCTCCATGACCGGTGGTAATCCTTGCACCTCCACAGCCGATTTGGCGCTGAAACCAGCGCCATTGCCAGCACGTATAATATCCACATAACGCAGACGTGACTCGGATTGTGCAGCATAGACGGTATTATCGCGTCCAAGCGATTTAGTGGATGGTGCATTGTCAAAGTATATACCTCTCCAGTGCCCCAAAGGTTCGCTATGCACTGGCTGACATTGTATGCCCAGATCGTTGTGATAGTCGCAGGCTCCGGCGCCCATTTGACGCGAGTTCCAGGCGCAATCCTGCAGCGTGTTCTCACCACCTTTACATTTGGGCTGTTCGTAGAGTAAGCGTGGATAGTAACCGGCTGTGCGTTCTACCCAGTTCCAGAAGCGACCGCCTTTATAGCCCAGTTGTTTGCAGGCTACCAAATAGTCCGGCACGGTCCAGCTGTAATTGAGTAGTGTTGAAATTTGTACTATTTGTTTATTTCTATTAACTTACTTTCTGGAGTTGGAGCAAACTGAGCGCCAGGCGCCTTTGTGAAAAAGCTGCAAACGTCCCTCTACTGGTGTTGGACCATCTACCAGGCGTAAGCCCTTTTCCTCCTCATCTGGCAGTTCCATTTTGTAATTGGCAGTGTTACTTTGTGATTTGAATACAATGCGTGATGTTGGGGCGCCCTAGAAGTTGTTGAGAAAATTAAAAAGCAATTAGTATTTGTTGAAGCGAAATTTGAGTTTCTTAATATGGTTTTGGGATTATTACTTTTGGAAATAGAAGATTTAAAATAAATAATTATTTCATCTAATATTGGAACTCTTTCGTGCCTTAGAAACAGATCAGATTACAAATTACGGAAAAATGTATTTTTTAGGGTAATTTTGGGTCGAGAAACACGAAAATGACATTCATTTTTTTTTTTTCTTAAGCACCGTTTTTGAGATTTTTTCGAAAAAATTGTTTTTGGGAACTTTTTTCAGTTATTCGTCAATATCTCCTGAAATTTGTATCGACATAATCCGTTAGGTATTGATACGATATGTACAGATTAAGTCCAAAATATTGAAGTTATAAGCAACCAATGTCGAAAAAAGTGTAATTTTCGACCATTTTACAAAATTACAAATTTTTGGTATGATAACGAGAAAAAATTTATAGGAGCTAAAAATTTTGAATTTTTTTTTTTCAGTAAATTCATGAGCATAAAATATAGATCAAAGAATAGATTACTTAATAATTCTAAAATTTACAAAAAAGTTTCGAACAAATTAAAAAAATTTTAAAATATCGAGATTTTTTTTAGAAAAATAGAAAAAACCATTCGAATTATTGTAAAGAAAAATTTTGAATTCTTATTTTAATTTTACTACAAATAAAAATTTTTACATTCAAATACAAAATTTTTACATACAAATGTAGTAACAGACATTTTTATTTGTAGAAAAATTCTTAGAGGAATTCAAAATTTTTTCTTTACAATAATTCTAATCGTTATCTAGATATGTATTGTCAAAGTAAAGTGCAATGTAGGTTTTTGTTGACACTTAGCACTTTTGCCTTTATACAGTTTTGCCCAACTCCTTAACTATTTATTTTTTTTTTAAAATTGTGGAAGAAACCCTTTTAAAAAAATTGTTTTTGCTAATATCTTCTTAAGCTAATAAAATTTTTTTTTTTTTTTTTAATTGAGCTGTAATTTTTTTTGTACATCTTTTTAATTTTTATTTAAAATATTTTATGTTCCAGCGCATAAGATGGAATGATGAACTGGAGCAACTAATCAAGGGCGAAAACGTTGTACGATACATCAAAGCACAACGCATAAGATGGTTAGGCTACGTTATGAGAATGGACAGTTCAAGAGCGCAAAGGAAGGTACTGGAGGCAAAAGCATACTCCAACAAAGCAAGTGGAAGACCAAGATCGTGATGGATTGACTAAGCGAAATGAGATCTACAACGACTCAAGTTGATAAACTGGAAGGAGACTACAAAAGACCGAGCAACATGGAGGTGTATTGTTCAGCAAGCCAAAGCTCACAAAGAGCTGTAGCGCCAAACGATGATGATGATGTTCCAGAAAAAAATTGTAGCTAAAACGTGCTATCTTATTAGCTACATTATCTAAACTCAGCCGAAAGCCTTAGTAGCTATGGCTGTCCTCCTCTATGTAGCTTTAGTTTTTAAATTTAAGCATACAGTGTAAAAATAAATAAATAAATAAATGTTATCTAAATTGTAAGTAAAAATTGTAATAGGCAAATTATTTTTACCCCTATACAATTTAACCAATAGTCTGGCAACGCCGTCTTTAATCCTTTCTTTCAAGTCTGCACTAGACTTTTTCTTATTACTCTACCGACCACAATATTCCAGGATCCAACACTAAGAAGGTCACGCAATGCTTCTCTTAAAAGAGGCGGGCTCACTTTTTGTATGATAGCTATGTGAAATAGTGGACCAATATTGATCAAACTTCACACAAAAATAAAGACTGATGCCAAATTGAACTGACATAAATTTGGTTGGGATATTCAAAAAAAAAACAAAAAAGTTTTTCCTACAAACATTGTTTTCTGAGAGCCACATGCTGTAAAATTAACATACAAATGTTCCTTTAAAGCTTATGCCTGCATCTGTAAATTAACATTTGTATGTTAGTTCATTACAACGTATTGTAAGCAAAAAGTTATTGTTAGAACAACTTTTTTTTTTTTTTGAATATCGCTGCCAAATTTATGTCGGTTTAATTTAGTGTAATTCTTTACAATTCTGTGAAGTTTGATCAAAATTGGTCCACTATTTCACATAGCTACCATACAAAAAGTGAGGCCGATCCGCCATGTTTTCTGCGCAGCCAAATTCGCGCACTTGTTTGCGCCACCTTGTAAAATTCTTTGCATCCTGACAAAAGTCTATTGCGCACTTTTAAGGGCAAGCCTTTGTGAATGTGTCATCCACTTAGGAAGAGCGTATTGGCAAGAGTAAATTTCATACAAGATTGGTTATGTCTCATTGGAATGAAGAGAAAGGCTTCTATTTTCTTGTTGCAACAAATCGTTTGGGAAAAACAAATGAAAATTTACAACAATTGTAATCCATAACACAATAGTACGTTTCAATGGAAACTTGCTGTTACACTTATATTTTATTAATTATTATTTAGTAAATTTACTTATTGTCTAATCAAGACAGATTGTAAATAAAAAAAAAACATAAAAAAAAAAACTTTTAATCCATTACAAACAACTTTTACAAGCAATTAAAACTGCATAAAAATGTCGCAAATTTCTTTTATTTTACCGACTTCAGCTGATACAACAAAAACATTTCATTCACACGCATTAGCGTTAACCTTCATTTTGTTGCTCCTTCAGCTGTTCACTCACTTTCTATGTTAACGTTGTTGTTGTTGTGAGCGAATACGCAGAGCTAAATTGTATTTGTTGCTCTTTGGTTTGACAATCGGAGAGAGCAATAATTTTTGGCTGCAGTCAAACTGCTGCAAAATTCTTTTTGTCATTCCTCTTTGTTCCTTTAATAATGCGCGACGTGGTCCTGTCGTCGTGTTTTGTTTTAACAAAAATCGAGTGAAAAACGTCGGGAAATTGGAAAATTTTTGTTGAAAAGTGTTTACGGCCTATAGTTGCATATATGCGATATAAAATCTGTGCAGTTGCAACGATTTTTACGCGTTTTTCTTGTAAATAACAAATGTAACGGTAGTTTGCGCAGTCGCGTCGGTTGCTTTGACTGCAGCAGCAGCGAAATGTTTGCGCCGGCGTCTACGACGCGTCGTTGATTGTGTGTGTGTGTTTTTCATATTGTTTCAAATCAATTGTGTGCTATTTTTTTTTTTTCTTTTTGTTTTGTGATTTTTTAGTAAAAATTCGCGAAGTAATGCTGCTTAAAATGCAGACGTCGCTTTTTACTTTTTATTTTGTGGTTTTTTTTAAGTGAGTTTCGTGTAAATAGTTAAAGTTGAATTATAATTAAGAAATTCCTGTGTTGCTGCCTAACGCATTGTGCGTTGCAGCTGCAGCATAAGGCGTGCGCTGGCGTTGAAGCTAATGCCGCTGCCTTCTGCATTGTGCGCTGCAGCCGCAGCAAAACGCGTGCGCCAGCGTCAAAGTTATCGTCGCTGCCTTATGCATTGTGCGCTGCAGCCGCAGCAAAACGCGTGCGCCGGTATCAAAGTTAACGTCGCTACCCTAGCGTATGTGTGTGTGTGTATGTGTCAAATTGATTTCAATTTTGTTTTGTGGATTTTAGCAGAGAAGAGAAATGGCTTAAAATGCCGCGATCAAAAAGTGGTGCTCTTTAAATATCTTTCATAATTTCCTTACTATCAGTAAAGAGAAAGATAACCACTGCAGCAACTTAAAATCAATTGTTGCATCTTTTTTGTTTTGTTTTTTTAATTTTTTTTTTGTGTTGTATAAAATTTAAAAAAATAAGTTTGTGTTGGTGTGCGAAAAAAATAAATGCAAAAATTTCCAGTAAATGTGTATGAAAAAATTTCTCTTATTGTGTAGTGCAAGTGAGTTTAAAAAAGGTTAATTCAAGTGAAGTATGGGAGTGTAACATAATAAAAACAGGTACGTATACGATTATACATGTATTTATGTAAACAAACATACTTTTACATGCATAAATTATATCATGATAAGCATGACTTGTTTTTAACCCTGCTTAAGGTGATCTTTATCAAAGATACATGGTATAATTGTAAAACATTTCGGGAAAAAGCTTTTCTTGCGAAAACAAATATATATGGAAAAGTAAGGCCCGGTGCTGACTATCGTTGGGCTATATGAGGAATATTATGATAAAAAATTAGATAATCAGTTAGTCATTGAAAAATTGCGCATTATGAAAAAACTTAAAAAAAACGAATGAACAAAAAACTAAGGGTTCGAGTGGAATCCCGAGTAGCATCACACAAATTCATAGCAGTTGGAATAATCCGATAATATTCAATTGTTAATCCAAAAAATAACACTAGTTTTCACGAAAAATGAACCTTCGTAAAAAAGCGTTTATGAGGGTAATTTTGGGTCGAGAAACACGAAAATGACAACCTTTTTTTTCGAGATTTTTTCGAAAAACATGTTTTTGGGCACTTTTTTCAGTTATTCGTTCAAATCTCGTGAACAATTTTGTATCGGCATCAAATTAGATCGAAAGGCATTGATGTGCTCTTTACAGTGATATATGACATGTACAGATTAAGTAAAAATTATTGAAGTTACAAGCAACCAAAGTCGAAAAAAAGTGTAATTTTCGACCAGTTTTCAAAATTACAAATTTGCAGTTGGCGTTTTATCAACGAAAAAAAAATGTTTAAAAATTATGTTAAGCTTTAAGCTGAAAGAGAATTCTTTTACGAACATTTCGAGTCTAAGATCTTTCAAATCGGGTAAGAATTGTAGATGCTATGGAACCTTGTACGGAAGTTCCAATCATCATTCAATTTTTTTTTATGAAAAAAAAAATTCTTCACTTAAAGTTTTTATTTGCGTTCAGTTACGTCTTCACGAGTTTGTATGCAGCTTTAGTCGTGATTTTTCGTACCGAATTGAATTAAATTAGTCAATTTTAAGAGTTTTAATCAGATTTTTAATAAGATATATTAGAAACCCGAATAAAAATTTGAAAGAGAATTGGATTTTTCCAACTCTTATGCTCTTTGGGAAACAATGGTGTTAGGAGCAATGGTGTTTCTGAAAATGTAATCAGTCGTTTTGTCAAAAACCATCGATTCTGCGGACAAATTACTACTCAAAAGCAAACATTTCCGGCCATAAGTTGCTTACTCAGCATTGCCTTTCCTTTTCAAAACGCAGTTTTAAGCCAATACCACTTTCTTGTCTGAAGTATTCGAAAATTCAAGGAAAAAAAAGTCGAATAAATTTTCATAAGGTTACAAAGGAGACCATCTGATCAATCCAATGCATCGAATTGGTGGAAAGCGACGGGTACTATTTGTCTTCATTTTTCGACGACTAAAGGAATGTTTTCTAAATTTACTTTGAAAAATTATGTTCTCGTTTTCCGAAATATAAAAAAACGTTCGTCAATTTTAGTATGCTATACAGGCAGATAGAACTCATTTCTACACATTTGATATGCATATTTTTCAGCAAAAAAAATTTTGAAAATCTTGAACAATTATATCTTAACAATTGGACTTGGAAGACTGAGTCGTTAAAAGTGGTCAGAAATGCTATTTTTGCTGATGTAAAATTTAGAAAGTACTTTGAGAAAAAGAATGAAGAATTTCGCTCGTAAAAGCGAGTGTTTTCGCCATAAAACGAAAATTCCCAAAAATGTATCTTAGTTTTTGTAGATCTAAATTGCTTATTTAAGAATGTTTATAATGATTTTAAGAATAATAGCGTTTTATTGTTGATAGCTTTTAAGACAAATTACTTAATTTGAGAATGCTTTTATTAAGTACGATGTTATAGGACACTTTTGCTTTTATGCATCTTAAGAATTTACTTTTTTTTAATAATTGAAGAAGAAACCATTTTTAAAACAATCTACTGGCTCATTGTAGGATACAAATTTTTTAAAATTTGTGTGGAGCTGTAATTTTCTTTGAACAACTAATTTAATTAAAATCATTTTAAGATGAAGTGCTCTCAATACAATTTCGTGCTCATTGTACGAATTTTAAATCTTAATGCTGAGATTAAGAGTATTTTATACTAAAAAGGAAAATAGAGAACGTAGAATTCTTTTAGAGTGAAATAATCTTGTTTTGAGCAGATTCGAACAGAAATTATGATAGCCGTTTTTTCTACTGAGAATGACGGCTACATCTGTGTCAATTGGGCAAGTTTTGTTTCTAAAAGTTAGAAAGCAGTAGTAATCAAAATGCCCAATCTGTATCTATATATACTCTAAAACATTTATTATGTACGCCTAAAAGTTCAACTAGAATAGTTTTAACCTCAACACAATTTATACTTCCAATTATGATATTTTTTTTTTCGTGTGCTCTATAGAGCGGCCTTCGCTTTCCAATGAAAATTGCTCATTCAATTTATGATTAAAGCATATAATCAGTGGTGCATCAAGGGGGGTGGTTGGGGTCTACTCACACCTACAAAATAATTTGAGTTCTAAACAAATTTTAAGCACGTTCAAGCTACTGTGTCAGATCAAAATTAAATTTGGACCCCTGCAATTTTAAACCGCATCCGCCCCTGCTTAGAGTTAATATATTTTTTGAGCAATTTGTGCAGTTAATTAACACCTATGTACATATACATATATACGTATACAACGTCAGTTTTCACGCTGTGGACAAAAACAACGCCCTCTTGAAAATATTCAATTAAAAAGTAACACCCAAACAATATTTTTTAGTTCATTGAAGCCAGACCAAGTTGAACTCTTAACCCATGACACACCGTTGGTATTTTGCATATGAAGCTGTATTATATTTTTCATAATTCGGCAGCTAAACCCTGGTCTATCTGGAACAAGCAAACAATTTCAAGTTAATTTGCCCATTTCCAGCATAATAAAATCATCAATTATGCATTGTTCAAGACGACGACGACGACGACGATAAACTACGACGTTCATTTAAATCTAATTAACCCCTAATGAACCCATGACCGCTGCCAGAGGACTGATTAAACCACAGAGTCCGGACATGCCGCATGCAAAGCATATAGCATTGCTTTGATGTCGTCTTGGCTAAGTAATTGTGCAACAATCATTGAGGAAGTTCATGTACATTACGAAATTCGGTGACCCAATTGAAGCATGCGCATGCGCCAAAGTTTCTGCCCCAAACTAACCTACCACCACTTGAACAATAATAACAACATTGTGAGCCTCCGATATTGTATTGTCAGTGTCGTTGTGAGCTCTGAATCTGGCACATTGTATTCTGCCCTTATCATTGGTGTGTGCCAAATCTTATCAGCCAAAGTCAACAAACCGCTACGAAGCTCGCTGAGCTTATCATTGATTGCGTTACTCACCTGTTGATACGAACAGGTGCTGCTGTCTGTAACACTGCCTTGGCTTAATCATCGTAGAAACATTTCGTAATACCCTTGAAAAAAGGGTTTCTCAACTTCAACGTGCAATTGGCAACGGAAGCGTATACTCTAAAAGCTTAAGATTGGATCTAACTAGCATTGTACAACGGAGGCCCCATGGGGGTTTTGGGTTCTAGACCCCCTTCAATAGTTGGAAAAATAGGTTGAAAGTCTTTTGCGAGCTCTGATATATATACACTTCGAAGTGAAGAACCCCTCCAAGCCCGAACCCTAGATCCGCACCTGGCACCCTTTGCAATGAAAGCTAATAGACCCTTAAAATCTAAGAAGTCCGAAGAATTATTGATAAAAACCAGGTCAAGCATTCAGAGGGATATTAATTAATCCAGTTGCAAGTTCATGCTGACTAGAAGGACAATGAAAATGAGATGTGAACGAAGGAAGCCAGGACAAGGCAGGCAGATTAAAGTCACCTAAAATTATTCCCTAACACCATACAAAAAGCTTCAGTTATTCATAAGCAAATGTCTTTGGATTAATTGCAGGATATTCTGGCCCAACAGGATATCAAACGCAGACCTCTGGGTTTGCACAAATGAGGTCTCAATCCACTTACAAATTAGAAGACGAAAATGTATGTGTATTGGCCGTGCACTGAGGAAAGAACAACACAGCATAGTCAGAATGGCTTTGGAATGGAACGCTCAAGGAAGCAGGCGTGTAGGCCGGCCCAAGTCAACCTGGCGTCGCACAGCACTCCAAGAATTTTCCCGAAACAACTTCTGATGGGACACTGCGAAACAAACTGCGCCAAATAGAGTCAGATGGAAAGCTCTTGTAGTGGCCCTAAGCTCCCAAGAGGAGTAACACAGGGGAAAAAAAAAAACCTTACGAATGGCCGCAAGATGGATCCGATTTACACTTAAGTTAGAACAGGGGGGTAGTTAAACCCTCGATTAATAGCTTTCACGTAAAACGTTCTTGTTTGGAATTCAATTGATCAAATCGATTTACATCTTTCCCAAAAAAGTTAAATTTTCTTCTTATAGTAGAAAGTTTTTTGTCTGAAATTTGATTGAGTATAATATATGACAAATCGACGTAAGACTTTTTTGGGTTAAAATTCTATTGGAAGAGGATTCTGGCACTCGGTAAACGTTTCTTTTTTGCTATAAGATTCGGTTGGCTTGTTAGAGTATCAAAAGTACTATATAAGGAATCAATTCCGGTCTTGACTTTATTGAGTATATTGATAAAACAATTTTAGGGCGTTCCAAATTTCATTCATAGTGCGATTTTGAAGTCTTATTAATATTATCTGATAGATTATTTTAACTAATTTCTTGCACTTTCAAAACGCATTTGGCTTAAAAGAGTATCCAAAAGTTCTTAAAAAATACAAATTTTCTTGTTTCTTTGTACTTACCAAAGCTTGTAGTATGCCGCGCACCGTCAGTCCTTTAGTGGGCGCAAATTCAATGGTTACGCCCGGTTCTATGCTAAGTCTTGCATTGCGCATCACCTCAATATCCTCGCGTGCCAAATAAGGACTCTCGCTGCGTCTCAAAATGCGCTCACTATGGATTTCACCACCCTGCAGTTCCGTGTACTTTAGCACTGATGACGTCAGCGGTGGAGTGACAGCAGTTTCAGGCGCCATCGTATGTGGCTGTGTGTGTCGTGTGGCAGGAAGCAATTGTGTGGCGCCATCAAGACTGGCAAACTCAATATCGTTGTCCTGCAGCAGTTCAACTGCGTCAAGCTCCGTTTGGGGTTGTACGCCTTGATGTTGTTGTTGTTGTGCCGCGGCGCCACTGCGACCCAGTTGGCTGGCGGACAATAACAACAACACGGCCATGGACAGTGTGCATATGTTGCCCCATATTGTGGCAGGGGGCCAGTGTATCCATTTGTTGTGTTTATTGTTGCTAATGTTGTTGTTTATATTTTTGTTTTGCTGGCATTGTTTTTGTTTTTTATTTTTTATTATGTTATATGATCGCTGCAGCGGCATTTGTGCATTATTTTTCGTAACTTTTTCGTGCAATTTCACAATTTTATTTAACAATTTATGGTTTTGCTTAATTAGTATAACTCATTGCCTTGAAAAATTCAGCTATAAATATTTATATTTTAAAAACTTTAGAAAAACTTGTTTTCTTAACACTTGGCTTATAAGAAAACCAAACACAAATACCAATACAGAGGCAAAACAAACACACTCTCTCAACAACGCAGACACAAATACAAGCACACACGTCGTCGTATTGTTTTACACTAAACCCAAAAAAACACGTCCATACGCAAAGAACCGTTAGCGGCAACTAACTGGGGGTTATTATGATTACTGCCGAGCAACAACGACGTCGACGTTGACGCTGACGTTGCCGTCGACTTTTGACGCCACACAGTGGTCGATATGGTTAAATTGAGCTAAAATTTTAAATAGACGCCAAAATTGAAATGGCTTACATTCAGTTTGTGTGCCGTCGTCTTGCCTTTAAACTTAAGATTATTTATATCAGTAAATGGTAAAACGCTGTTTCGTAGAATAAGTTTAAATTTTTCCATTTAGAATTTTTTTTTTTTGGATTTTTTGATAAAATCGATTTCTATGCTTTTTTTGTTATAAACAAAATATCAAAAACCATTTTTTTTTGCATTAAAAATTTAATATAGCTATGGCCTTGCCTGACAGTGGAATACCCTACTCACTTTTTTTCCATTTTGTATTTTTTTTTTTTTTTGAATTTTTTGATAAAATCGATTTTTAAGCTTTTTTTGTTATAAACAAAATTTGAAAAACCATTTTTCTGAATTTTTTTTGCATAAAAGATTTAATATAGCTGAAGCGCTTCCTGACAGTGGAAAACCCTGCTAAGTTTTTTTGTGTGGGCAAAATGTTATATATTTTTTATTTAATAATGATTAAGTAAGCTTACAAAACTAACTTAACTAATAGGAAGCATTGGTAGCAAAAGGCCTTAGGCTTATGGGGAAAAATTTATTCCTGCATACTTTAAAGAAATATAATTATTTTTACTAAAACAATAAAAGAACCGATCATATTTTATGTTTAATTCTGCTCGAATCAAGATTGTTTTACAATAGAATTTAAAGAATTTTAATTCTCTATTTTCCTTAAATTAAAAATAAAATACTCTTAATCTCAGCATTAGGAATACTTATTCTTACAATAAGTACTTTTAGAATCTTTATAAACCTTCTCAAATTACAAATTTATAAACCGATCATTTTTTATGTTTAAATTTGCTCGAATCAAGATTGTTTCACCATAGAATTTGAAGAATTTTAATTCTCTATTTTCCTTAAAATAAAAATAAAATACTATCAATCTCAGCATTAGGAATAGTCATTCTTACAATAAGTACTTTTGGAAGCATTATAAACTTTCTCAAATTATAAATTTCTGTCCTAGCTGTTTACAATCTATCGCGATATTTCTTAAAATCAATCTAAATTTTCTTAAAATAGGAATTAATGTCTTAAAAGTTATCTAAAAAAGCCTATTTTTATGCATGACGGAGAACTACAACATTTTTAGTTTAAAAAAAAGTGGATATTCTCTACTGGCCAGGAAATTCACCTGACCTGAACCCTATCGAGAACGTCTTGAAGTTTTTATTGAAATATAAAGTTAGGAGGAAACCTCTAAAACCAAGCAAGAGTTAAGAAAGATCCTTACTGCTGCTTGGAAACACAACCTAGAGATGCCTCGTCACATTCAAGCTGTGCTGGCTGCAAAAAGGTGGTCACACAAAATACAGATTTTTTCGAAAAAATTTATTTTTATGTAAAAAAGTACTATTTTTATTAATTATCACTAATGTTTCAAAATAAAATAGACCTCTAAATGCCCACTTAAATATTATAAGTAAAGAAAGCTTAATTTTTGAGCATGGTTCTAATAATATAGCAAGGGACTGTAAGTTCAAAACGCTTGCTTTTGAGCTTGAATTCTTGATTATGTTTTCCTCAGTGTACATCTTTTTTAAAAGTTGCTACTGTTGAAAACAGACAGTTTCCAATTAAAAAATTTGGAAAATCATTTCAAAAATTCTCAAATTAAGAATTTCTTTTTGTTTTGAAAAAGAAGAAATTTTATTCTGTATTTCTATCTAAATAACAGACTTGTAACTCGAATATGTTAAAAGTTATTAAATTTTTCTAGTCAGATCGACTATTTCGACCACTGTGCCCGCTACAAGCATAACAACAAAAGTAAGAGCCAAGCAACAACAACAAAACATGTAAAACACTGTGAAGTTGTTTTTGTTGTTGTCACTGCTCAGAGCTCCACTCCGCCATTGTGTGTAAAGTAACTGTAAATGTGTAGGCATTTCATTCATATCATAGTAGCGTTCAAGTGAGAGCGAGAGAGCATCAGCCAGCGTAAAAGAGCGCAATGCGCACGCACCGCAAAGGTTGGGCCTAGGTTAGTTGGTTCGTGGTCTACGTTGGATGGTTACGTGTGCGTAGTAGATGGAAAGCATTTCTTTCGACTTTTCCAGCTTTGTACAATTATAATTTTCTTTTTTTTCCAAGACTTTATGCTTTCAAGTTTTCTTGTGGCTTATCTTTTGCTTTGTTTTCGTGTTCGGGAGATGTTGCCGTTGGAGCTGTCCCCAGAATTATTTATTGAGTATGCAAAGCAGCGCTGGTCGTGTGTGTGACTCAGCTGCATGATATGTTTGCTGCACTTAAAGTGCATTCAAAAGTTTACTGTCGTCTCAGTAGTTTTTATGGGTTTATTAACATTGGTTTTGATATTTTGCGTAAGGAACAAAAAAAAAAAATTTAACAATGCGGTTCTAAGAATGTGAATGTAAAGGAATTTACAATAGCTAGTTGAGAATTTTATGCGCAGCTATTAACTATAGGCGCTACCGCTGATTCTCAGTTGCCTCTCTGTCGTATTAGTCATACGTTTTGAACTCTCACTAATTGACAACATGCGATTTGCATAGAATGAGTGACTAATGCGGCCCACTCAAGTAAGAACTCGTATTGATGCTCATTATTATTGAAAACAAAAGCTTGGATGGTCACGCTAATATTTAAATCAAAGTTATTTCATTGACAATTTTTGAGTAGCTTATGGCTATGGCTTGTAGAATTGGTCACTCCGGAATATTAGCTTAAAGCTAAACTTATTGTGCACCTCTCTAGATTCCGTGACAGGCACTATCACAACATAATCGATTAAGTATACATAACTTATTAATTATATACAGTTGATCAACACTTCTTTATCAGTCTGATAAAGATGGTGGTCAGTCGGACTTTAAGCGTAATCACGTTCCTTCCTGCTTATCAGATTGGATAAGAGCAGTGGCGGATCCACGGGTAGTTTTGGGTCCAGACCCCCAAAAGTTGGAAAAATGAGTTGAGAGTCTTTTGCGAGCTCTGTGGATCTACGATCTCGGATCTACGTGGGGTTTTCAGGTCCGGACCCCCCCCCCCCCCCAAAGTTGAAAAATGGGTTGACTGACTTTTTCGAGCTCTTATATATATACACTTCGAAGTGAAGAACCCCTCCCTAAGACCAAATCCTGTATCTGGACCTGACTACATCTAACACTGACTCTAATTTAGGGAATGCTTACGCAAACATTCCATTTGAAATTGCAAAAAGTGTTAAGCTGACACTTTTTCCGAGTTTTTCCTTAGAATCAATCCAGTCTATCAGTTCTAGGCGGAAAAACCGTTCGCAGACCCTGATCCTCATAACTTTCGTATATTATACCCTATAAGTTTTATTTGGTGGGCATGGGATATCCCATTGTTGCTCGACGTTACCTGGCCTGAACCCTCGCAGATAATTTGATTTTTATGGATAAAATGGATTGGCATGACTGATATGACATGAGTGGATGACATTTGGAATTTTCTGCGTCGTAATTTTGAATGCAACACTGTTCCTAACAACTACCATCTTTTAATAGACTCCTCTGAAAGCAGATAAATTCGTCGATATTAACGAATATGAGAAACGTAATTTTCGTGCTGATTAGGAATTATTTTTTGTGTAAAAAAAGCATCACCGAGACGATAAATACTCTACACCATCAATTTGAATGGTTAAAAAGTTGTTTCCGGAGTTACGTTGTGGTCGTACCAGCACAGGTGACGCCGAACATTCTGAAATCGTAGATAAAATATTTGGAATAATACTGAAAGATCGGAGAATACAAGAGCGAGTAGTTGCTGAGTCTCTGAGCATCTGATCTGAGTGGGTACATTACATTTAACATGAATATTTTACATAAAATTGCAATTGCTTAAATTCGACCGTAGTCACCATGGCAAAATTTAAGGAAATTGTGCTACGAATTGCTATCTTATCCAACATACTCTCCAGATCTGACCGCAAGCGACTTTTTTCTGTTATCAAATCGGGAAATATGGCTGGGAGTTAGGGAAATTGGGTAAATAAAGGGGTCATAACTAAAACAATTGCCTATTTTGAGGGCCTTGAAAAAAGGTATTATTGGAAGAAATAAAAAAACTTGGAAAAACGTTGGACTAAATGTGCCGAGTGAAACGAGACTGAAACAAACACTTATAATATTTTGAGGGCAACGAGAAAACCTCTTATTGGAAGGAATACAAAATTGGAAAAACCTTGGACTAAATGTATTGAGCTAAAAAGAGATTGTGTTGAGGAGTAAAACGTGTATTGGCCCGAAAAATATTTTTTTAATCTAAAAGTCATAAAGCCTTCAAAACATGAACTTTTTTCAAACACGCCCGCATTCTTTTAAGAATTATGTTATATTGAAGTCTTCGAGACGCCACAAAAAGTCTCATTTTGCGCTTCTAAGGTCAAACGCGATCTTGCTTTGATCGCTGCAAGTTATTGCCAGTTTAATGCAGCTTTTCTCGTTCCACACTCTATATCTATCTATGAGAACTCTTTGTCTATAAAGCTTACGATTGGCAGTGCAGCGTCTTAGCAGACTGTCAGTTCTTAACTGATTGATAATGTCAACTTCCTTTAACGTTCTACGTTGGGGCATTAATTTTAAAAAAAGACGCTGATAGCAACGACAGCTACAACAACAGCCCCAACAAAAACGATGTCAGTCAATTGACTGCGTTGCCGGGCAACGCGTCATCAGTCAATGAGTAATATTAGTCAAGAGAGTAAAAGTTGGTCAAGAGCGGTGTGGGGCGTTGCTGTGGCATAATGGAACGGAAGTAACCGGGGAAGTAACTAAATAGCGGCGGAATTCGTGCAAGTGCAACGACTGCAAGTTGCGGCTGAACGCATGCAGCCAACGTCGACAGCGACGCCAACTGCTGCGTTTTAGCGTTTAGTTTAAGCCAAACCGTGTTTGTTGTATTATAGCCGCTGCTGGGGTTTATTGGCAACAAAAATATTATTGTTAGGCTGTAATTAGGCAACCAGCCGCGGCGCACTTAATGTGCATGAAAGCGTGTTGTTCAAATGTATCTGTGCAGTAGTCGCCACTAACAGTTGCAATCTTTACGCGCCGTTGGCATTTCTTTTGCAAAAAAAAAAAATATTTTACAGTTTTCATAATGTTCTAATTGCCAAGATAAATGAGGTTTCCAAGTCGACGGACGCTACGCAAACTTCTTGAAAGTCAATTTAATGCGCGCCAGTTATAACTCTTTGTGTTGTGGCCAACAAGCAACAAGCTGTGGTTGTTGTTGCTGTTGTTATTGTTGCTTGTATCTGTGTAGCTGCATCTTTAAGTATTGGTGTGTTTGGTAACACTTTTTGGCCAAGCTAGCCAGCACTAATACAGGTTCCCACTCACACACACACACACACACACATAAACACTAGCAAGATTTTTCATATGACTTTTAATCTATGAAATTTGCAAAAAATCTTACAGATTTTTATTATATTCAACACTTTTGGCAATTTATTTTGGCATTTTGTTAAGATTTCTTATAATTTCTTACACTTTTCGTACGTTTCAAGACGCTTTTTTCGTTTCGAATAAGGCGCGGTCGTGAGCGCGATCACACCTACAACTACAAGTACGCGTATATGTATATGACAAAACAACAAAAAAAAAACAAAACGCACACAAACACATACAGAGTAAAAGCACCGTTGAGATCAAATTTTATGCGCACACGTCTGCTCGTTCGCGTTGTCGTACACCTTTTGAATACACTGTGAGCACCACAGAGCGCATTGAGGCGACACTCGTCTTGCCACAAACTTCTGCACTCGTCGACGACATTCAAATAAACGGCGTCTCTGAGCGAAGCTTTGGCATACTTGTATATGCCAACAGAGCGTCGTACGCTCGCAACGAGCGAACTTTTTTCGTAAAAGCCAAAGCGAAATGTCAGTTAGCCAGCTGAACTTGCTGAGCGGGCGCTTGCTCTCCTCGCTTGTTGTTTTGTTACCTTGGCCGGAATGACTGCAGCTCTGCTTTGGCTGTTGGAGTGACGGTTACAACAACTGTTTGTTACGAGCTGTTACCTGTTGCTGAGTCATTTTTCGGAAATTAGTCTATTGTGGCATACTTTGTGGGTTAACGATTTTGCAGCATACTTTTGGGCTGAAGTAATTACAAACTGCTAGCTATAAACTGGGAATTAATTAGCTTTGAATTTGGTATTAGCTTTGTGTCGTCTGCTTGCGAGGGTTGATCGAAGAGTCGGTGGTTTCTAGACTTTTCAGCTAGTTAACTTCAAGTGCTAGAACTTATGCATCTATATTCAGTCAAATTTTCGTATAACAATATTTTTTGAAGTGCGCTTTGGTTGCCTAAATTATCACCAAGTCAAAGTTTTCTTTTTTCACAAAAATTCTTGATTTAGTTACACAGAGTATACAATGTGGACTCCATGTTGGCTACTTAATTTCAAAATATATCTTTATTATCGTTCTAGATTTAATATTTGACGCAGCTGAATTGAATAGTTTTGGAATCAACTGGAAATTTAACCGTAAACTAGGAGATCTAGAATATGCGGATGATGTTGTACTGTTGTCTTGGCGTCATTCGGACCTTCAAACCCAGCTAGATTGACTCGCCACAGAAGCCTCCAAAATCGGTCTTAAGATCCACTGCGCAAAAACAAAATGCTTGCGAGCAAATCCCACTAATACCAGCGCCTTTAGTATCGACGACTTGCACATTGAAAACGTTGGCAAATTCGAGTATCTTGGAAGCCAAATTACATCATCCGGAGGACCATTGGACGATGTAGAATGCAGAATTCGTAAAGCCAGAGCCGCCTTTGGACAATTAAATAGACTCTGGCGAGAACCGAATATCCGACTTACAACCAAAATACGAGTCTTCAATGCATTCATAAAGTCGGTGTTACTATATGGTTGTGAGACATGGTTCATTACCAGTATCATTGTCAAGAAGCTCCAAACATTTGTCAATGTGTCCTTAATAATAATCAGACATGTTCTAGATTTCGATTCCGAAAAAACTGTCGGAATCGAAATGAAAGGTGTTCTGGATATCGATTCCGACAAGAGTCGACTCGTTTTGAAAAGTTTGGCTCTCAGCTGTCGAAATAAAAAGTATTTTGCCACTAAAATTAATTTTGTATTATTTTTTAATGTTTTAAGAAAATTTAGATGTGCTCACTTGAACGAATCAAGGTTAATTTTCATTATGTATTTTTATTACAAAAAATGTCTATTCAAATTGTGTGTACATGCAAAACCAAAACGAGTGGAATGAAAGTAAGGTGTTCTGGATTTAGACAAAACAGAACTTCGAAAAGTTATGTGTTGTCGTGTTGCACAAGTAAATTCGAAGATAACTTTATTAATGGATGGCTTAAATTATGTATATTAAATAAATTGTACAAAATTTGTAAATAAAGAAAAAATATTTCCCTCTTTGAAAAATGTTGGCAAAAAGAAAAAATAAATTATTTAGTTTGTTGTTCGAAAACTTGTGGCAACTCTACAATGTCAACTTATCGATAGGTGGCGAGTTGGTCAGCTGGCAATTTGGCGCACATTTAAACAAACAACAATGAGCCGCTTTTTTTGTAGCTATTTTTAATAATAAATTTTAATTGGGGCAAAAAAGGAAGCGCTAAGCGGTAGAGTATAATGCGTGAGCCTTATTTTGCACGCCAACACAATCCAAACGTTGCCAAATCCTCGTAAATTTGCAAACATTGACGTCAACTGCAGCTGTAAGAAAGAATTGTACCTGTTCAAGCGATGACTTGGAAGGCATCTGCTTGCATCAGATTGGTATAATTAACCGCATGGCCTTAACAATTGTGAAATGCTTATGGGGGAAAACAATTTTAGGAAAAAGGAGGATATAGCAGCGAAGTAACTGAAGGCGACTCTGAAGCTGCTGCTCAAAATAGTTTGTTGAATAAAATAAAATAAACAACTTATAAAATTGCCGAAAATTTGTGTTTTATACTTATAAAATTAAAATGCGAGCTACAAGCAACGACGACTTCTGCATGATGTCGCTGCCATTTAAATTTTGCGCCACATAAACAAACATAAACAACACAGCTGTTTCTGGTCTGAATGAAAACGATTCGAACTCAGTCGAAATCTAGAACACCACTTGTCGGAATGCACTCGTTATGACTTTTCAAAACGAGTCGAAATCTAGAACAGGCCTGAATAATACAATGTGGACTCCATGTTGGCTACTTAATTTCGAAATTTTTTTCTCAAACCTTAACTCATTTTGGTCTAATATTTAGTTTATTTTTATTGTCTAAGAGGTTGCTCGCCCGTACTTACGATAAGATACAGGGACTCTTTCTTCATCCATTGTCTAAAGCAGTTTTATATTAACTTTCGCCTGCGTATTCTAAAAACTCCTTGGTTAGTGTGGTTTTCGAAGGTACTTAAATTTAATTTTTGTTGAGTTAAATTGCCTCAAAAAATCACAAAAATGCTATAATTTAAAGATGGTGTCACTTTAGGAAAACCCTGCACCACCGCATTGCAAAAACATAATTATTTGTCAAATTTGGTTACGATATTTTCCTAAACAAGCGAAAAACAGACGAATTTTTTACCAAAAACGTTTTTTTGACCGATCCGTTCTATGGTATGATACAGACAACCGAATTTGAGCAATTTTGGTGCTTGGGTACTTTAAAAAACTGCTGAATGCCAACTTTGGTTATGATACCTTTTTTTGATTTTTTTTGATTAAAAACCTTTTTTTTTGACCGATTGGTCCTATGGGAGCTATATGATATAGTCAACCGATTTTGATCAAATTTGGTACAGTGCTTGGGAACTATAAAAAACTTCCGATTGCCAAATTTAGTTACGATATCTTCATAAGCAAACGAATTGTTTATCTAAAACTTTTTGTTTTTTTCGAGGTCTTCTGAAACACCCCTATGGTAGCTATATTAGCCACGATTTCAAAAAAAAAAAAATAAACTTGTCTTCTATGGAATAATAAGGGATCTAATCTGAAAGTTTGGTTGCGCTAGCTCTTACCATCTCTGAGATCTAGGGGTTCATACAGACGGACAGACGGACATTGGCATGTCGACGTCTCCAGTCACCCTGATCATATTTTGGGTAACTTTGGGGGGTCTCCGACGTCTCCTTCTGTATGTTGTATACATTTTCGGCTTGCACAAACTTGATGTACCCTTTGTACCCTACGGTACAGAGTATAATAATTTCCTTTTAGACTGTAAATATTAAATTCATATTTACATATACATTTTGCCGCCATTGTTAAAATGTTTTTCTTTCTTTAACAGCAGTATAAAATTTTGTCACATACTTTTAGGCAAGTGCTTGCTCGTGAAACTATTTGCGCGAATAAAAACCCATTGCATACTTTTAGTTGCATAACTTAAAAATTTCAATTTTAACGAATGCGCGTTTTCAGTACGAGAGAAATAAATGAAAACTAAATCTGGAGAAATTGGGAGTGTGATAGTGAAATATGTACGTACAAAAAATAACTATTGCAAGATTATGCATTAAAGCAGTGGTATGTCCCAAATCCCTTTCAATTGAATTTTGAGCTAGTATCAATCTAACGATGAGCCAGCGATTTCTTCAAATTTTAAACCCATTTTCTGTAGCTTCAAAAAGAAGGTTGAGCTAAACTTTGTGGCACATAAATTGTTTTGTGAAATAAATTAAATCGGCTTTATTATTCCTAAACACCCAAAAGGAAAACTCTATTCAAAAGTTGAAATTTGTAAAAATTATGCATTACGATTGCAGCTTTGTCTGCCTTCTATGATACAAAGAAGCTATACGTTTCCTGCAAAGAAATATTTATGAAGAAAGATTTTTTGTATTTATGAAGTAGTTACTGATCGTCCACTTTAATATTGTATATCAAAATTTTATTTGGTCTCCGAATTTTCAACATCTTTTATATGTTCTTTAAAGGTTAAAACAAAGAACGGCATAATATTGACCGATTAAAACTTTTATAGTATGAAAAATTTTTAAAATTGAGCCTATAATAGCTTGTGTTTTGGAATGTTGATTATATAGCGAAATACCCTTATCGCAGTTGTTAGGTCTTATTATTCGGTTTGCCGTTGGGATGTATCTCGGTAGTTAATACTCAGAATACCATTCAAAGCATCCTTGAAGTCTGTAGACCTTAAATAATTGGTTTTTAAGCTTATTGCCAAAAGAGCTTGAAATAGTATGCACTTTTAAGTAAATAATTGACTGTAAGCAAATAACAGTTTAAATGCAAACTTTCTTTCTTTAGAAAAATGTTCGAAATTTTTGCAGTTAATACGTCATTGTAAAAATAAATTTGGAAGCCTTGTTGATCTGACCGTGTCAAGAAAATTTAGATTTACACAGAAAATAATTTATACTTGGCTAATCATATTAAAAAAAAGAAGATTTACCTGCTGCAATTTATATATTTTGACAAAAAATTGTGAACAATTTTATAAAAAAATGTTTGCATTAAAACGGTTATTTGCATGAATTCGATTATTTGCATAAACGTGCAAACTGTATACGGTCATTAAACCGTAAATGATAGAGTTCTTATTTATTAGTTCATAATTGTGCCTGCATGAACTTATGGCAGGTCTATGCACATTTTGCAAATAATCGATTTTAAGCAAATAACCGTTTTAATGCAAACGCTCTTTCTTTATGACATTATTTTACAAATTTTTGTAGAAAAATATTGCAGAGAAATTTCTTCCCTTTTTAATATGATCAGCCAGGCTTCCATAATTCACTGGGATAAATCTAGATCAACAAAGCTTTCTAATTTTTTTCACTTGGCGTAAGGAGCGGATCCAGTTTGCACATTTATGCAAATAATCGATTTTATGCAAATATTCTTTTTAATCCAGACGCTCTTTCGTTGTAAAGTTGTATTTCATTTTTTCTACGAAAATAAAAACTATGGCAGAAAAACCTTCCTTTTAAAGGATTAATTATTCTTTTGGACAAATTTGAATTTCCTAATTTTTTCAACTTACATAACATATTTTCCTATACCTTACTCGTTAATATTTACGCAGACTATAAAATAAAAAACGATCATTACTTGGGGTCAACAGCGGATCCAGTTTGCACGTTTATGCAAATAATCGAATTCATGCAAATAACCGTTTTAATGCAAACATTTTTTTATAAAATTGTTCACAATTTTTTGTCAAAATATATAAATTGCAGCAGATAAATCTTTTTTTTTTTTAATACGTTTAGCAAAGTATAAATTATACTCTGGGTAAATGTGAAATTTTCTTGACACGATTAGATCAACAAGGCTTCCTAATTTTTTTTTATTTAACTAAACAATTTTTCTATGCCTTATGCTTGAAAAATATAAATAGATTTTAAAGTAATAGGTTATTATTATTCAGGGTAAGGGGCGAGAATCCAGGAGAGAATCCGGAAGAGTCATTAAAATTTGAAAATGTGTTACTACTTCTGTCCAAGTTCGGGATAAATAATATTGGATAAAAAATTGATATTTTAATGAATTTCACCAGTACATAAATATATATTCGGAAATTTACGAAAAACACAAGCTAATAAATTTTGGTTTGGAAACTACATGTAAGTGTTCAAAAAATAAGTGCGTATATTATGAAATGGTGGGTGAAATCGGAAAATTGCGCTGAATAGTAGTACGAATGTGATGATGTAATTTAAATTTATTTGCTCGCTCTCTGTATCTATCCCTGTGTCTTACCACAATTGCACTAGATAAAGCTTTTTATTAATTCACTTTATACAACTTGATTACTCATACAACTTCCTGCTGACTTTGGCAACTACTTGATACGCTTTTTCTATAACCAAATCACGTGCAATGATATCATCTTTTTGTCATCTACGCAATGGCTGCGGCACTTTTGAGCTCAGCATGCATAATTTTTTTTATAGTTCAACATTTTAATGTCATTGCCTCAGTGGGCCGAGGCACCCATAAAATTCCCGGGAAAAAAAACGCACATTGATGACAAGCGTTTACGTGCCGTTTTAATTGAACTTTCTACGTGTTCGAGTGCGCAAAACTCTCAGGTACTTACCCATAGTAGACTTGCCTTGAATTAAACACCAAACTTTGTGTCTGAGTGTAGTACATACATACATATGTACATATATAAACTTCCCATGATGTGTGTGCACTTGATTTAAAGGCGTTCCACAAAACCGCAAAACTGTCTATTAAGATCTAAGCGAAACGTGCCTGAAGTATTATGTATTATAAGTTGGATGTCGCTTGATTGATGTGAGGCATGAGTCAGTTGTTTCGAGTGACTTGAAAGATTAACAAAACAAGAAACTTTTTGTTTTCTTTTATTTATTTTTATTATTATTAAAAACTTTACTTTTAAATATGCATGTATTTCAAAAAATCATTTATAATTCAAGGAAGACCATGGAAGTTTTTAAATGCTTTAAAAACTAGCTTAAATTTAAATAAAAATATAATTGATATATATATATATATAACTGGAATGTACGGCTTAGTTGTACCGTTTTGTAAGCTACTACAATTACTTTCAACCATTTATTTCCCTCAACTGAAAAAAATCTGCAATGCAGGGCAGAACTGCCTTTTTAGATCTTTTCATAGCTGCAACTTCAACGAAACTTAAATCTAAGACATAAATTAAAGTTTCATATAAAAACAACACTTAGTGTTGCATCTAGACAATATATAGACTCTGAAGTTAAATGCTAGTTTATCTATGCTAAAAGTACTAAATGCAGCTTACAATTATAAAAACTTACAAACTACAAAGGCTACGAAATGCAACAAAAGTGTTTAGTACAGCATTTAGTACACACACTATTTAAGTGTAAACTATCATTTAATAACTTAAATTTGTGTATATTCTATATAGTTTATTGCGTTTTCTAGATATTGTACTAAAATGTACTAAAAGTGAGCTTAGTGCTAAAATAGTGAAAACATTGTCATGCCCATATGTACTCGATATATAGTCAAAAAAAACATATGGGTTAGTGTACTAAAGCGCTGTATTTACTCAGCTGAGCAGCTTAGTTTAGTGTTCACACTACCTGAGGCGACTTAGCTGTTTATAATTTAGGAATTATATCTGAGCAGCTACTTTTATTTATTTCAAGCTGCCTAGGAATGAACTGGTTCAATACATCAAATGATTGTGACTTGGATAGGTTCATCAAGTAATTACTTTACTCAGCTGAGAATTTAACCATAAAGTCTGATTTTAACAGAACTAAGCAACTCAGCTAGCGTAAACAGGGCTTATGCCAACAAACTTGATCTAAAAATCTATCTAATTAAAAATTTTTTAGATCCAGAGATTATAAAGTTTTTTTACAGCTTCTCAGACGGTCTAAACAGTTCTCTTAGCGGCGCATAATATCTTCAATGCTGAAACCAGTGCGTCTAGGAGCGGGTGGTGGCGGAGGCGCTGCAGCGGCTGCTGGAACAGGCGCAGCAGCAGCTGCTGCAACTTGCTCCTTGTTGCCGTTGGGCTGTTGCAGTGGTTTACCCAAAAGCTGTCGTGGCACATGACGCGACATATTCAAGGCGTACATGCTCTGATTTTCCAAATAGGAACGTTGATTAAGCGCATGTGCGCCACCATGATCCACCATGTCCAGCGGCGGCATAATACGCTTGCGCACTGGTATGGAACCCAAGAAACTTGGCAAGGCCTCGTGCGGTGAGTGCAACGGCTGTGCAGGTGGTTTTGATGTTTCCGTATTGACCACAATAGTGGGTGGTGCGGCGGCGGTAGACGCAGTTGGAGGCACAGTTGCTGGTGGTTTAGTTAGATTGGTGGCACCTGCAGTGCCAAGCAGCGTCTTATGATGTAGATCGCGACGCACATGTAGCATGGGCAAATAAGGATCACCATTGCCATTGGGTGTTAGCAAACTGGCCGGCGCAGCGGCCAAATGATGTGGATGATGTGGTGGTGGTGGTGGTCCATAGCGTAAGCCCGGACTGCCTAACAGGAAAGGGGGCGCTGAATTAGCTGTGGGTGTAACAGGCAGCATGGCATTACCATTGCTTGCCCCGGGCTCATCGTGTGTGCCACGCTCACCATGCGGACGCATTGTGTAGGTTTCTCCGCCTTCGTGATGGCAGTGGGTGACGCCTTGGCGTTCTGGCTTGGTTGCAGCCGTAGCGCTGGATGATGCAGTAGCCGCAGCGGCAGCAGCAGGTGGCTGGCCAGACTTAAAGCGTGCCACTAAAACAACTTCAGCTGCCTCCTCAGCCTCTGCGCCATCTAGTTCCTCATCCTCGGGCAGCTCATCACGTGCATAGGACGACTCGTTTAGTTCCTCCTCTTCATCGTAGTCATCAAACTCCTCCTCGCTGTCGTCCGGCTCATATGAAGCAGCTTTGCGTTTGAGACGCATGCGCTGTAGCTCGCTGGCGCCCACATCCGGCACATCCTTATCGCCCGTTTCGCTGGTCTCAATAAGATTATGCAAAGGCGACTGACGCGGCGAGTCCACTTCTAACAAAGAGTCCTCCTCATCGCCGCTTAGCTGGCGTGCTTCATCCTCCTCACCCACATCCACATAGTCGCCGCTGCTTACATCGCCCACGGCATGCGTCAGCGCATGACGTCGCAGATCGCAGTTGCGTCGAAACACTTTGCCACACGAGGAGCACTCGTAGGGCTTGTGATCGGTGTGTGTTAGCAGATGTGTCTTTAGGTTGGAACGTTGATTAAACGAGCGACTGCACACGGGGCACTTGTGCGGCGACTCCTCCATATGCAAAATCTTGTGCACCGCCAATGTGCGCGATTGACAGAAACCCTTGCCGCACTCGGTGCATTTGAATGGCTTCTCCTTGGAGTGTATATACCTGTAAGTGCAGAAACAAGTGCAGACATGAGCTATGTGTGGGTGCAATTTGGTAGCGTTTAAGTAAGCCAATTGTGGCTGTCAGTTGACAGTTAGCTCTGCATTATCTGCCGCCTCGAATGTTTTTAAAGATAAAGTGCAGCGATATATTTTATGTTTATGGCAGCCATCTTTGAAATGGCGTCCACTTGTTTGGTCCGAGGCAGACCCACAGCCAGCGACAGAGTCAGAGCCCCAGCCAAAGTCACAGCAGCTGCGCCAATGACTTGGCCAACAGAAAACAAATCGAAAAAAAATCAACAACAACACAAGAAAACAGGTTCTCGCTTGAAGCTTTCAAGGCACATCGAGATTCTTCTGCGTTGTCGCTTACTCTCTGGAATTTTTTTGTATTTCAGATTTTGTTTTCTGTTTTCTTTCGGGCTTCTTTTGTATGTAGTGTGTTCGTTTTTTGTTGGTATGCTGGCTGACTATATGGCTAGCTGTGGTTCAGGCCTGGCCGCAAAAGAAGAATTAGCCTCGCGGCAAAGCAAACAAACGACAAATGGAGCCAACGATCAAAAGACAGATCGCTTGGACCAAAGACAAGACACTTGGCGGCGGCAACGGCGACGACGGTTACGGAGTTGCCCAGAAAACCAACAAAGTTAATTAACTTTGTTATGGGCCCGCTTTTGTTGTGGTACACTGAGAGAAAGAAAGGCAGTGCATATGACATATGAGAGATAAGAATTTGCCTAACATTGAGTTGAAATCGTAAACGAAGTTTTGCAAACAATTTTGAAATTTAAAAAGCTAAACTTCAATTCTTCGCTACAAAGGTAACAAAATCTTAATTTTGATTTCTTAATTGTTGTTCACCGAACTTCCAATAGTATAACAAACAAGATCTTATATTCAGTCAATTGGAAAAATGGCTTTAAACTACCCTTGATTCGGGATTTCTCTCATCTACAAAAATTCCGGGAAAAGAAAGAAGAGGTATATGAAAACCACACTTCTACCCATTTTTTCTCTCAGTGTAGCACTCATTATTGTCGTTGCGGTCGCTGTTGTATCTTGAGGCATTTTAGCAATTACATAGTCGCACACTCACCTGTGATCTCTCAAGTGATCCTGTCGCCGGAATGCCTTGCCACAAATATCACAGGAATAAGGCCGCTCATCCGTATGCGTACGTTCATGTATGAGCAAGTTGTAGGACTTGGTAAACTGTCGATTGCAAAACTTGCATATAAACTGTTTCTTGGGTCTGGAAGCGCGTCCAGGTGCGCGTAATAAACGTCTATCCAGGCCAGCATGCATGCCAGGTCCTAGTCCCGGTGGAAACAAGGCAGCCGCTGCGGCACCCGGCGGAAAAGCAAAGGTGCCTGCGCCCGTAGGTGATGGTCCGGGGCCACCTAAATATGGCGGTGGTGGCGGCGCATAAAGCACGCCTGGTGGTGGTGGTCCGGGACCTTGGCGACCCAACATGGCCGCTGCCGCAGCCTCGCGCAATGCCAGCTCCTTGCGTTTGTCTGCCATCATGGCAATGATCTCATAATTGGAGCTGCTGCCTGCACGTGCTTTGACCTCCTTGGCCAGTGCATCACTGGGCTCCAGCGCGCCATATACAGCCGCCGCACGCAGCGCATTGCGCGTGGGCAGCACTGGCACAAAAGCGGATATCTCACGATGATGCGGATGTGCGCCCGGTCCATGTGGCGGCGGTGGCGGCTGTCCCGGTGGTGCACCCAATAGGCCTGCCGCTGCTAAATGCTGCTGATAGGCCAATTGTGTTTCATAGGCAGCAGCCGCTGCCGAGATCCTACTAGCTGATGAGTTGCGTGAATCCGAAGACGTTGGGGTAGCATCCCCGCTGCCAGCATTGCCCGCTGCGGCCGCTGCTGCGGCCACTGTGGACATGAACTGATCCATGCGAGAGGCACGCAGCATGGGTATGGCGCCACCTCCGCTGTCACTTTGTGAGTTGTCCGTGGGCATGTTGGCTGGAGTCTTTTGTTGGCTCTTGGCTTGCTACCAGGCAACGCGCAGTTTACATGCTATGTTATCATAGATGGTTGGAAAATGCTGCGGAGAGAGAACGGCAGAGGAAAAAAAAAAACAATTAGTCAAATGTGGCCAGACAAGCTGCTTTAATTGTTTTGGGTTATTTGGTTATTTGACTGGGTTTATCTTAATTACACTTCAAGTGCAATAAACAGTTTGCTGTGTTCTTTATTTTTCCCGTTCTTTGTATACTCTATTACCAAAAATATAGATTGGAAAGGGTGAGCTGTATGTAACATGGCTGGGAGAAAATGAGAGATGGTTTTTTATTATAAACCGATTTTGTCTACTTATAAAAGAAATGGTAGTTATAGTTTGTAGCAAGAGGGTTTCTTATGGTGGTAAATGAGTTGAAGATGAAGCCTATACCGTCAGCATGGGGACAAAGCGGAGAATCCCTTTTGCAAAACGATGATCTTTGGTCTTATGAAGCACGAGGAGATCACTCTCGCTTGGGAGAGTAGCTCGGGAGAGCGTTGTGTTGACCTGCCTAGAAGAAGTATCTATGCATATATCGTTGTGGTCTTAGATAATTATCTCAATTCCCGTGAGAGCTGTTCTTCATTGGGTCGTAATCCAATTGTTGAGCTGTCTAGAAGGAAAAAGTTGGTTTATGGTCCGAGATAGTTATCTCGACTTAGACTTCCATGGATATATTGATGATTAGATTTTCCGTGTGCATAGGAGAGCACTCTCTTCAGACGAGATTTTAATATAGGGTTGTCGGTAGAGACCACTCTTTATTGGACCGTAACCCCAACCCGTCTAGAAAGAGAATCTAGGACTACGCCGTTGAGTTCCGAGATAGTTATCTCGATTTTAGTCTCTATGGACAATGATGTTCAGATTTTTCATAGCGCATAACAGGTAACTCTTCTTTGACGAATTAAACATACAAGTTTACCCGTAGAGACGCTCTGTTTGGGGCTTGAAGCCGTTTACGCTTTGCGTTGATCTATTCAGAAGATTCGAGAGAGTTATCTCGATTTTGGGCATGCTGAAAAATTAAATTATCGAAGTCAGTCAGATCTTCCAGTGGGGTAAGTGTATTCCAAAGTTGGAATATCTCAAATGTCCCTTTCCTACTTGTTTTTACTGGAATATATATATATTTTTTATTATCAGCAGAGCAACGAGTGAAACTAAACAAAAGTCACTGGCGCAGTCGCGGTTGCTCACTGTGGTTGTTGTTCTTGTAGTTTCTAGCAAGTTAGATAAGATTGTGTGCAGGTTGTGTTAAAAAAATAAAAAACCCGACTCACCAAGCTGACTGACGTTACGAGTATCATTTAAACTGAGACTGCACAGTAGTAGTTGATATAAACACACACACACATACACTGTTAGTTGATACTAATACACTGGCATTTAGCAAACGTTTTGCTGTCAGACTTGGCCAAAACCGAGAAGCGAATGAACCAAACAACTAACCGAGCAACCAGCCAAGTTGCCGTCGCTTTGGTAAATGACTCGACTGACTACTTACTGGATTTACGCAACAGGAGCTTCACTTCTGAGTGCCTCTAAATGCCCGAGCTGCCAGTGCTACCAGCTCTGCTCTACTCTCTCTCTTTTTTTTTTTATACCTCTAACTCTACCTCTCCCCGTGTCTTTTGCTCTTTTTCTATCTTTATTTCTCTGGCTGCCTCTGGCAACGATATAACGAACTCTCTGAGCTGCGCTGCTACGTCATTATCATTGACGATAATAGCAATAATGTTGATAATAATGAAGCTGGCCATAAAACTCTGCTGCCTCTGTGCCTGTAATTTTTTTATACCCTGTATATAAAGGCTTAGGGGTATATTTAGTTGGAGCGAAATAAAAGTTTTAGTGTAATATCTAGAAAGCAATGTGTAAGACCCCATAGTGGTCAGCACGAGAAAGGCAATTGACTTGGGCATGTTCAGCAGTGGTTACGAGTAGCAAAGGAGTAAAAAATCGAATGAAAATCGATTTAGACACATCTACTAGTGTGTTTTTATGTCCTTTTGAAAGACAAGAAGAGCTGAGACTTTGCGGCATACGACCATATAAGAATGTTTTTAAACCTATCTATACTTTTGAAATAATTACCTGACTGAGTGACTTACTAATGGGCCATGAATGCACATCCCAAACGTTAAGAGCTAGTGCTGAAAATTCGCTTGAAGGTTCGTTTTGGTAAATTCCAACCATAATTGTTGGAAATTGTGGGTTGAAATGGGTAACATTCGACTTACAACTAGGCACTTTTGCTCTTTTTGGAGATTCAAGAAACACTTTGAACACCGTTTTGGTTAAATTGGATCGAAAGAGTCGGAATTTGGGGCAATATGTTTCATTCGTTGTGTATTATTTTTCATGCTGTCGATCAGCTCAAGGGGCTCGGGCAAGGTTCTTGAGACGACTAGAATAGATCTTAGTTCTTAGCGGGAAGGCGGTTGGCGTGCAAAGTATGCAGGTGGCGGAGCCCCTGAGTCTTCATATAACATCGATTGGAATGAATGAAATTTGACACATAACAACTAATGATTACATGCAACAGAGTAAAATGATCAGTACGACAAAACATATATATTTCAATCAAGTCTGTATGTTACAAACATGAGTCGGATTCAGAAGGTGTGCTCTGTTTCTACACTTGCATTGAAATTCCTATATTGTGGGCTTCCAATCTATCCTTTCCAATTACATTTTTTAAATCACTATAAAAGATTTGAACTCAAATTATGCTGTCCAAATCGAATGAAAACTGTGAAACTTAATTCTAACGCGTATAGTGAGAAGTCGAGAGTACAGTGTGTTTTTTAGTCGGGCTATCCCTACTTTTTTTTTTGTCTTGTTTAAGCCATATTTAAATTTATTACCAGTTGCGCAAATGCACAAAATTCTTCTGTTTACTTTGGGATTATTTTTTTTCTTTTTTTTGCTTATCATTCTCTGGAATTGTTCTTTACTGCGCACCTCTCTTGATAAGCCCGCTGCAGTTGGGAATATGAATATGACTTTCTTTTAAAGGTTTTGCTGCATCATTGTGGTATGATTTGAAGTATTTTGATCTAATACATTTCATTGGAAGTGGCGCCCATTGTGGTTTACCGTTTGGGGCTATCTAAACAATAAAGTATGTTTGATATTTGGCTTTTCAAATGGGTCAAGTAGCTGTCGTTATCTACATATGAAATTTTAACTTACTAATGGGGTGATTTCAAATTGGTTTTGGTTATGATAAAGTGAGTGACTGCTGTATATTAATTGCAAGGGTAATTTCTATGTGATCTTAGGCATTTTTAGAGATCCTTAGCAATTTTTTGGTATTGGAAAATGGTTTATGGGATACTGTAATTTTTTGCATAAGAGCGAAGATTGGTAATAGTCTTTTGAAAAAATGATCTTTTGCAAAATAAATGGGATCAAACTGTAATGATTTTAGTAGAATTCCTTTTTACAACCAAAAAAGAAAAGTAGAACGAAATAATCCAATACCTGATATGTAATAGCACTGCAGTGCTTAGAATTTCAAGTCCGATATCTATAAAATCGTCTTTCTTCGAACATCTGGGCTGCCTTGCCAATCCTTATTTCCACATAGAATCGTTTTAGCAACGAAAGCGATTAGACAGTATACCCCCTTTCCCTATTTTTTCCCAAACCATTAGTTTCACTTTCTTTTTCTTGTCTATTATGCATCACAATGGAGCACACTGGTCTCTGAGTCGTCACAGCCTGACCATAGGCACGCTGCACCAGTTGGGAAGACGGAACGGGAGCAAGCTTTTTAGAAACATCCGACCCTGTGCCGTCATCCGTCTTTGAGCCGTCTGTATAGATTGTTAGCTCTTTTACAATGATGGAAGTTTTACGCTTCCAAACTGCTCTCTTTGGGCAGACTGAGACAAACTTATCGTTCCATTTCTGAGCTATGGAACAGCAGTCACTTTCCTCAGTCCAAGAGAGAAGGGCTAACTCAGGTAGAACACTGCTGTGACTCAAAGTAATTGACGTGAGGCAATTCGATGCCTGAAGTCTCCTAGCGATTCTCGAAAAATTCCCATTGACTACAGCTTCAGAAATATGTCATGGGCTGCCTGAAGGGAGGACCACAGGGATCCAGTGATGCCCAGACAGGTCGGTCTTTATACACTCTGAAGGTTGTATGTGGGACTTGGTATTATGGATAGGTCTGTCAACTGCTATGTATAACTAGGGACTCATACGATTGCAGTCCCCATCTACTACCATAGGTCTTTTAGCAGGTGTTACTAAAATTCAATCATTTCCAACTTTTATGAAGTTTGTATGAGTTGGCAATTAAGATCTTGCAACTTGTCTCCAAATAATCCGCTTGACTTCAAACTCTTATTAAAATTTATGTTATAGTTCAACTGAGCTAGAATCCGAAAACCAATTAAATATGTAAATCCACAAAATTTTAACCTTTTTTTTTGTTTTGAACTCCTACACATACTCTACAGATCCAATCAAACTGATCCCATGATATACCGAACAAAATTATGATACTATTTTTTTTTTTTTTGTAAATTTTTGTCGACTCAGACAGTTTGTACTGTCATTCTTAAGCTTGTCTCAGACCCGCCTTAAAGCTTTATGCTCATTTTTGTTCACATGCCATAAGTAATGGCACAAGTAATCCCCCAGCACAATAGCCAGTCAACATAATGCATAGTAGCCTCCATATGTAACCCGTTTGGGACGTTTTTTTTTTTCTTACGTTTTTGTTGTGGGCTTTGGGTTTTTGGTTTGGTTTTTTTTTTCTCTTGCTGCTAGGTTTATTTTTTCTCACTTATGCATTTATGACTGACGACTGTCAATGTGTACAATGTACATTCAGCGTTCATTATCTTTTGAAACATCGGCACTTTTGAAAAACGTTGAAGCCAAATAAGAAAAACAAATAAAATTAATGTAAATAATGGACATCATCAGCAAAAGTAAACTACCCGACGAGCAGTGAGACAGAGCAGCAGACAGAGCGAGAAAGTGATGGCGATAGCTGGCTGCAAGCACGTTCACGTTTGCGCAAACGGTTGCCCAGCAAATGAAGCCAAAGGCTTAAATGTGTACATATAATAAAAAAAAAAAAAAAAAAAAAATTAAATACCAGATACAACAACTGCGACGAGAAGATACTTTAACTACTGCTGGGCAAGTAGCAAGAAGAAGCATAAAAGATATCGAGGAGCAATTTGGCTGCCACATTTGCTGCCTGCTACGTTTGCGTTGTCGACGGTGGCAGCGACGTCGCGTCGCTGTCTGCGTCGGCTTTGTGTAAACAAGTCACAGCCAAGTGAAAAGGTTCAAAGCAGTTGATAAAAAAACAGAAAAATATACAAACACACACGCACACAGATACGCAGGCACTACACTACACTGAAAGAAAAAACATGTTGCAAATTAAGTTGCTGTGTAACGTTTAAAATATGAACGAAAATTGGTCATAAAATATTTGATAGGGGTAGAATTTGTGCTTAATTGAAAAATACGAGTAAAACGAAATCGTAAAAAATTGTACTAAATACGTTGTCTTAAAAGAGCCGTAGCGAAGGGATAGGTAATTAATTGTTAGGATATTTTGAGAAACCCAACTTTTTGAGCAAAAAAGAAATTTTAAAATATGTACGAAAATTGGTCATAAAATATTCGAAAGGGGTTGAATTTGTACTAATTGAAAAGAAGGAGTAACACGAAATCGTAAAAATTTGTACTAAATACGTTGTCTTAAAAGAGCCGTAGCGAAGGGATAGGTAATTAATTGTTGAGATATTTTGAGAAACCCAACTTTTTGAGCAAAAAAAAAATTTTGTTCTTTTACGAAGTACAATCTATGACGAATTTTCTTTAGAAAATATCGAACGAAAAGTCCAAAATTGGTCGTTGCAAAGGGAATTGTAATTAAGTATTTAGATTTTTTGAGGAACCCAACTTTTTTAGCTAAAAAAAAAATTTTTGTCTTTGCCCAAATCAAAAAAAAATTCTTATCTATGACGATGTTTCTTTAGAAAGTAAAAAAAAAGTCGTAGCGAAGGAACATTTTTTGAGCCAGAAAATGGTTTTTCAGTATTTGACCAAGTCCAATGCCAAAAAAAAATGCAGATCTATGACGATTTTTTTTTTAGAAAGTACCAAGCTAAATAGCTGGAAATAAGTCATAAGCCCGTAATTTCCTATAATTAAACGCTCTGATTGTTTGGAGAAACCAATTTTTTTTTTTTTATTAAAATAGGTAATTTTACTCCGAAATAAAAAAAAACAACTTTTAGGCTTCTACCATGCAGAATTCTAAATTTTCTTTAGAAAGAACTCAACAAAAAGTAAGAAATGGTTCAAGTTTGAACTTTGGGTTAGCTGACTTCAAAACTTTTGGGAAAGTGTAAAAAAAAATGTGTTTCTATGCATTACATGCTTTTCTATGATGCTATAGTCTACATTGTAATTTAGAGCTAATTTCAAATTATTGTTATATAAAATTTGTATTCGTTACAGAAAAATCTATTCTTTTGAAATACTTTGAAAAATCCGATCGAAAGACTTCAAGATGAATTTTTGACGCTGCTTGAGTTCGGCTAAATCGACAAATTGTTGGTTTAAAACCCAGTTGAAAGAAACTTCTGACTCCCCTTTGATTCTAGTAATAGGATTCCTTATACGAATTGATATGGTATAGACTTCAAAATTTATATGAAGTTGCGAGATTTCTTGGATTAAATAGGTTTATTCTTCGTTTAAGATCAATGAGGATGAATTTAAAAAAAAAATTATTTTTGAGTTTTTAAGCCAAAGTTAAAATGAACTATTCTGTTCTCTTTGAAGACTCGATTTAAAACATTTTTTACAGATTACAAGAAGAAATGACCTACCTCGAGAAACGGAAAAAGAGGGTAATTCCGATATAAATCAATAATAAAAAATACTTTTTTCAAGACAATAAGCATGAATCATAATTTTTTTTTTCCTGCGAACCTAAGTTTGGAATGATCTTCTAGGAATAATCTATACTTTTCTAACACAGTCAATCAACGCATATGCTCAACTTGAGCACAAAGTACTCCTTATTTTCTCTTTGTGTACGCAGTCGGATTTAATATTTATACAGAAACTCGGAGCAACTCTGTGCTAAAGTTTGTCCCGCAGACATTGGATTTTCTTATATCGTTTACCGGACCGGGTACCGTACTTTAGTTTGCTTACAAAACACAGGCAACCCAACAACAAACAGTTTGACAGGGGCAGCAGCAACAACAACAACAAGTACTAGCAGAAAGGAGGAAGGTTCCGAGCTGCAATGCTCTTGGCAAGTGTGTGCAAGATTTGTTTGTATCTGTGCGTGTGTACCTTTAATCCCTTCAGGGTTTTCTAAAAAGACAGCAAGGTAGCTAATAATCAAAGGTAAAAAAAACAAAATAAAATAAAAAAAATAAAATAAAAACACAACGTAGAAAGAAAAGATATAAATGAATATAGGAATACGCAGCCAAGTTATAATTATAGTTATACGACGGTTGCAGCAGCAACCTGCAACAGATACACATGTGCGTTAATCTGCAGCTGTAACCCTTTGAGGCATACGGCAGTTGCATCCACATCAGAGATTATAGTCAAAGCTATTAAAATCTAGCATAATCATTGCTCGGTTGGCTGGCATGTAATGCGGCAGGGTCTCTACACTGATCTGCATCAACTATAAAATGTCTAGCTTGTTGTATATAATTTTCTTGATTAATATCTTAAAGATTTACACATTGCAAGTGTATCTAGTGGTGTGTGTGTGTGTGTATGTATGTTACGCCATTAATACAAAAGCTTTGCTAATTTTGTGCAGTTTTTCTGCCTAGTTGAAGCAGAGTAAAAACTGGATGGCTGCTAATGAAGTTTTATGACTTTTGGACTTGGTTCTAGAAAGAACTCTAACCAAGTTTGCGACCGCCTTGTAGCTTAATTGGAAAATGTAAGACTCGGATAATTTATGGCATTTTTATGGCTGCAGGATGGTTAACTTGCGCAAAATGGACTTGTGCTGTACTTTGCCATAAGGAAGCGCAGTTAAAAGTAGTCTACTAGATCTAATGTACTAAGTGAAGAAAAAGGCGGGAACTTGAGGTAATATAAACTAATCAATAAGCCGCATGAGATTTTAAACCATCCGGAAAATTTTACATAATCTTTTATGGTAGACCAACGGAACACAAATAGAAACTTTGTATGTTAAATAGATGGAATGTAGAGCTATGTAGAAAATAGAAGCAGTTACAATGATTTTCGATGGACGCACGACCGAAAAACAAAACATGAAATTCGATTTGACGTATAAAGTCGATGCTTTGGGAAGAAAATGTGTTCACTTGCAAGAGCTTAAAATATCGAATTTCGCCAGGATAGCCTCGAAGGACAGTGTATTCTTTAAATAAAGTCATCTATAGAGTGAGTTACTATTCAAGTCTCATTGCATTCTCGCCGTAGAAAGTTGTACCGACATCTCAAAGAGGAATTATTTTTTTTTATAAGCTCCTGTTTTTCTGTAACTTTTGTACTTCTGATGAAGGCAGTTTACAGGAGCAGTTTCTTCATCTGCATGAAAATCTGACGGATCTTCTATACAAACCACCATTTAAGGATGAAGATTACCACATCTACTACACATTTGAAATTCATGAAACCAATAAAAACTGTTTACTTTTCCATCAAAAAAGAAAAATTTTCATTCCTCTGAATTAAAATCTGAATGATCTTTTATTCAAACCACCAGTGGAAGCAAGAGACTACCAAGGTTGTGATATTCAAGGCATCACCAATATCCATTGACTTCATTATTATTTTTAACACATTCCATCAGCTCATATTTTCTAAATATTATTTCTTTTTCTTCTACCATCAGCTAGTTATAAAGTCTTCCGTTGATCTTAACAGTTGAGATCATTTGAGCTAAAAATTACAAAATATGTTGCAGGTTCCAAACACCTTATCTGGGCTACATATCTTGACACATGTGTTTTTTTTAGGGATTAAAGAAAAGAGAGGAAAACACTAAAAAAACACGCACCAAATCTTCTACATGGCACTGGGGTGAGCGTGCGAAACATGCAGGGCGCGAAACCCCTTTTTCAAAGGAATACTAGGTCAGTCAAGTGATCATTTAAAGATGATTTTCAATAAGCGGCAGTTCTCCTTAATTTTTCAGATAAAGATGCTCTAACTCGATCAAAAATTTGTTGATATACTACCTTCTTTTTGATAGATAATATTCGAAAAAAAAAAAATTCGAAAGCTAAAAAATTATCTAAAATTCTAGATAAACTGTAGATGAAAGTTAGATCATCATCTACCGATAGTTTTGAATAAATCGAAGATACAGCTTCGGCGAAGGAAAATCTTCTTCAGAATTATTTATTCCGGTGAAAACAGATTACAAAATGCGTTTCTGTTAATGATCGATTTACTTTTTTGCTTGATTTGCCCACAAAAGTAAAAAATTTGCACATTATTATTCCCAGCGAAAAATAAAATAATTTTTTTATTTAATTATAAATTAGAAGTCAATTCTAAATTATAATAGTTTGTAAGCAACGTAGGCCTTCAGGCTGAAAAATAAAATTATACTCTTACTAATTTCATGTTATACTATAAAAAATGCAAATCTTTTATGTGATCCTTTTTTAAAATCTTTGATATTAAAATTATTTAGTGAATCCCAATTATAATTCAAAATGCAAGCTCTTAGTAGCATGTCTATTAAGCTATTTACATATAATATGAACATAACTTGGATATAATTCGTTATTATTAAAAAACTAAATCTATTATGTGATGTTAAAATTCGTTATTTAATCCCAATTAGAATTAAAAAGGAAAGCTTTTAGTAGCATATCTAATTAGCACATAATGCGAACATACTATAACTTGAATAAAATTCCATCAAAAGATTTCATACAATATACTATGTATATGAGAAAGCTTTTAAATAGACCATTAAAAAGATGTTAAAGATTTTTGTATGCACACTTTTGGTAAACACCATACTATAATAGTCCAACTTGATTTCATCAGCTATGCTGACCGATATCACAAATAAAACGATAAAATTAACAGCAAAGCTTTAAAAGTCCAATTAAAAAACACGTGCCAAAGAATAAAATTTTTTATGGTGTGCCCACCCGTAAGCATTTAAAAAATTATCTCTAGAGAGTGATAAACTAGATATGTAGAAGCTTTTGTCAAGCGTAAAAATCAAATGTTTTTTTAGTTTTTTTTAGACACCGAAATTTTTGTATGTGCCTGAGTGGTAAAAAAAAAAAAAAAAAATAACAAGCAATTAGGGAAACAGTTTAAAAAATTAGAGAGAGAGCCCCTTTTTTTTTATCAAATTAAGTCAAAGCTTGACACATGTGCGCTTTTTAGAGATTCAAGTAAAGAGGAGAAACTACCAAAAAAAAATACACACCAAATCTTCTACCTAATGCGGGGATTGGTAACACGCAGGGCGCGAAGCCCCTTATTCATAGATGCGTCTAGTGATACTGAAATTTGGTAGAGACTCAAACTTAACCAGCTTGGCACACGACATACTTTGGGTGTTTTTAATTTTTCCCAGGAAAGAATGGTAGAAAGCAGAAGCGCCTGGAGGGTCGCATTATATTTATTCGAAAACAGTCTACCATTATCAGGCAGGAACGCACTATTAGTTCAGTTTAACAAGATGAACGAAGGAGTCAAGTTCAGAATAAAGTAGCAAAGGATTTGGCGTGCAAATTTTAGGATATTTTCGGAAAAGATATAAATTATATACAGTTGAACGGCAGTAGAATATTGCTTCGTTATATAGAAATTTCGATTTTTAGAAAAACGTTATAAGAATATCAAAAGACTAGAAACTTGATAAAAATTCGTTATATAGAATAATTTGTTGTAAAAGGAGTTCGTCATAGGGAACTTCGATCTTAAAAACACGTATTCGATCTTCTCGAATATTTTCTAGCTTTAACCGATCTCGAGACAGGTATATTTAGCAAGCACTCTCTGGATACACAGCGCAACTAAAGATAAAATAATTAACTGAAAAGAAAATTTACAGACGCGGAAATCCATACAGAACAAAAGACAATGAAAAAGGGAATTTTTTTAAAAAAAAAATCCTGAATATTTTCGAAAAGGTCTCAAAAAGAGAATTTGTGCAACTTAGGAATATATTCTGTACGAAAAATTAATTTTTTTTTTAAATGGTGATATCTGTTGAGTTTATGAATTAATTGTAGTGCTTCCAGCTTGGTGGGCTAAAGCACGTTTTGTATACGAAACCCACCCAGTAAAGTAAAATCCAATAAATTTTTATATAGCCTATTATCATGCTAAAAAGACCAAAAAAAAAAACAAAAGAAAGAAATGTATTGTATGCAGCGTATCCAAAAATAGATAAACCAAATTGCCTATAAACAAACAATGAATATCCAAAAAAGAGAAAAAACAAAATAGTTGCTCCAAATGTGGTCGATGGTCTTGACTCAGGTTTAGATACAATATACACAAAAGCCAATGGCTTTATAGAACCGCAACGAATGGAATCAACGCAAAGCCCAAGTAACTCTGTGCTCAAGTCTAAAATGCTTAGCATAAAAATGAAAAACGAGACTGTGGGAGCGCGGGAGGCGTTTTATTTTATTTTTTTTAAATGTTACATGCATACATACATTTAAAAGAAATCTCAGCCAGCGATGCGAGATGCTGTGATGTAGATGGCCAAGGAAGATGGCCAGGCCGAAACTGAAGCAGTCAACAACAACAAGAGCAACGACAACGACGACTGCTGACGATGACGGTGACGGCGAACCCAAAACGCTGAACCGGGGCCGGCCATACAGAAGCTTGCGGCAATTGCGTTTCCTCTTTGGACACACGTTCTGAACAATTAAAGCAAAAGACGCCAACCAAAAAAACCGGATTAAAATTGAGCACGAGAGAGCTCTGGGGACTGGCTACAAGTGAACTGGTTTACTGCTGTTGCTGCTGCTGCTGCTGCTGACAAACGATAAAAAAATCAACAACAAGAGAAGAAACCCAACAACAACAGCAACGAAAAAAGACCTCGCATTGAAGCATTCCAAGCCCCAAAGGTTTGGAGCGCACAGCCACGAAACCAAACGAACTATACAACAAACCAATGAACCAACCAAGCTGAGCTGAGCTGAGCGCCAGTGCGACAAATGAACAAACCGACCGACTGTGCGACTAACTTGCAGTCAATGGAACGTTTGGTGGCAACGACGCGCGGCACCACACTGAGTTCGGTGGCAATGACAGTGGCACATGCAGTTGTAGTGGAAGCCGCAGCGGCAGCCAGCCGTCGCAGCAGCACCAGCAGCAGCAGCGGCAGCAGTTACGGTGGAGCCTCCAACGTTGCCTACCAGTACATAGCCAACTGGACGGTCTATCTTGGTTAAATGTATCTGTGTAGCTGTGTGTGTGTGTATCTGTGTGAAGCAGGTTTTCGACCAGCTTGAAGTTCTTACTCGCTGTTACGCTTGCGCTCTCTACAGAGTGCGAGAGAGCGCCGCTCTCTGTGCCACTCGCTGGCCTGGGTCTACTCGCTGCTTTTGAAAACATTGCTTTTGGCCATAGCGCAAGCAAAAAAAAATCTCTGAAAATAATTAGCTAGCCCTAAACTACTGCGGAATTTTTGTGGTTTGTCTGGGGCAGGGCCCTGAAATAAAAAAGAAGGGTAGGGCCGCGGCCGGGTCTTACCTGTAGCGCAATTTGTTGTGGCCAAAAGCGCCGCGAGCGCTTAAGCGTTGGCCAGTTTTTGTATGCTGTAGTTTTTTTTTTTGTCTTGTAGTGTAGTTGTTGGGCAAGTATCTTATCCGTGGGCAAGTTGTAGTTTTTTGGAGGTTTAACTTTTTTGATGTTTTTTTTTTTGGGTTGTTAGAAATTGTTGGCACTTTTTAAATGAGTTTGCGTTTTTTATTCAAAATTAAGTATGCCTCAATTTTTAGTTTTGGCAAATTATAGATTTGCTTTTATGAAAAGAAATTTGTTTTTTAGTTATTTTGTCGTTTAAAAACACACACACAGAGTTACACTTGGAAGACTGCAATCGTAGCATACGATCAGACGTTGGAGGTCGCGGGGGTGGCGTTTATTACGGTTAGCAGCTACCACAAACCACGTAGGAATCGTGCAAACCACGTACCAAAAGCAACCAACACGAAGCCACAAAGACTGAGACGAACGAACGAACGCACGAAACCGCTCCAAAAGATACTACAACTACAACGAGTGCTACAGATACGGCAGCTGAAATGTGTTTTTCTACATTTTGTTTGAAATAGGAGCTGAAGCCAGTGCAGCTACCAATTCGCTCCTCAAGTAGTCCCCAACTCTTCCCACACACAGCACGACAAAAACAACAACAACAACAACAGGCAACACGAGGCCGCTTTTCAGCCCGGCCAGAGCCAGCACGCAACGTAACAAGTTCAACTACAAATGCAATAAAGCTTGCTTTTTTTGTGTGTTATTTTGTTTTTTTTTCTCAATGTGTATCTTATAGATACGCTCAGTATATAAACACACACACACACACACATAGATACTCAAACACGTACAACTTTTGATATTGGCCACGATCCGCGCGCAGGTGCGTCAGCTACGATCAACTCTCGAAGACTAATCCCAGAGCATAACGACGTTTGACTTTAACGCTACGCTTTGGGCCGGTTCAATGAGTAAGTATGAGATTGAGCGTGTTAGGAGCATAACTCTGGAAGATGGAGAGACACAGCAAGCGCGAGAGAGAGAGAGAGAGAGAGCTGAAGCGAGCGAGCGCAAAACCAGCCAAGTAAGAAACCCAAACGAAACTCAACCAACCAAGTAACCGACCGCCAGTCGCACGCTTGGGACAATTGGACGGAATACGGAACGTGCATACGTACGACGAGTTATTGTCAGTTAGAGCGCTACCTGTTTACCGACTGCTTACTGTTTTGAGGGTAGTCCAATGCCATGGGTTGCCAGATTGTCAGCATGAGCGGGGGGTTATAATGAGCTGGTTATAAATTGACTTGATCGAATTATGTGCGAAGTTTTGATTTTGAAAGTTTGAAGCTATTTAGTTCTGGAAATTTTTCTACTTGTTTAAGTATCGGAGTTTTGTGAGACTTTAAATATTTATTATTAAATATCGTACATAATTTTTTGGCTGTATTCAAATTTATTTTTTCATTCTCGAAATTTGATAAATTCTAGCTCAAATTTGGGTAGAAAATTTAGTTTTTTAATTTTAATATAATTATTTTAATAATTAGTTTCAAATTGGCGAATGCTCTCTCTGCAGCGCACTTTGACAACAGCAAAGTACCTTGAGCAAGCTATTGATATTTGGGCAGTTCAGCTCCGTTTTAAATCTTAATATCGGCCTCTACGTATTTACATTTTTTTCAAAAATATTTGAAAAAACTCTAATACTTTGTCAATATAGATTGAATCATGCTTGAATAGCGTTCAAAAAAGATTTATGATTACAAAACCTTTCACGATTGGATTAGTAATGCCTGAATGTTCTGTGGGTTTGGGCTTAATTGCAACTGTTTCAGATAATAGCTTCATGAATTTTCGAGAAATCTTTAGTTCCAGGGGTACAAATCTTTAAATGAATCCATAACAAATTAAAGCCAGGAATGAGCTTAAGTAATTTATTTTTTCTAGCTTTGATTTGTTTTGCCCATGAACTTTTTCTGTATTTGTCAAATGGCCAAAAATTTGTTTTCGTATGTAATTAAAATTTTTTCCGTTTTATAATTTTTTTAATGTAAGTGTGAAATTAAAAAATTATACTTGGTTTGCGATACGTATCAAAATGCCTATAAGAGTATAAGCTTGAATTTTAGCTCTGTTCTGTTACCAAAATAATTACTAATTAATGAAGTGAAAAAATATTTATTCGAGTTGTCAAAATCAATTAGGGTATCCACATTGTCGGGCAGAAATGCAGAAGTGTCAGACTAATAACGTAAGCAACAAGAAAGATTTAGATTAGATTTTGTAAAGAAAAGTTTTATGCGAAAAATGTTATTTAAGATTAATTTTCTATCACACTTAAAGCACTAAATAATACCAGAAGCGGTATTAAAAATATGTACACATATAAATACACAAATATTGACACCTTATGAAGGGTCCTCAATCATGAGATTCTTTTTTTAAATAAAAGAAAAACACAAAAATCAATATAAAGAACTGTTCTTGCCATTCACTTTTTAAAAATAATCCCTTTCAAATGTTGGCCGCAACTACGCCGTAGCTCGTCCAAGCGGAGGTTCCAATTTTCGATGACACGTTCGAGCATAATCGGCGGTATCTCGCGAATAACACGGGTAATGTTGGCCTCTAATGCTTCAATTATAGCTGGATTATCCACAAACTCTTTAGACTAAGTTTTTTAGTTTTTAGCCCCAAAGGATAAAGTCTAACGGTGTGATATCACACGATTCACCGGTCCGGAGCGTGAAATTAATTGGTCACCGAATTGGTTCCTCAGTATGTCCATTGTTTCACGGGCTGTGTGGCAAGTAGCGCCGTCTTGTTGAAACCAAATGTCGTCGAGATCTCGGGCTTCAAGGTTGCAAATAATTAGTTATGCGCCATTGACGGTTACGGTCTGCCCAGTGCCGTTTTTGAAGAAACATGGACCGATGATTCCACCGAGGTCTATTCGGTCGAGTGTCATCCAATAATGAATATTGGGTCACAAAATTTGTTGAAGGTATGGCGAATAGTGGTCTCAGTAGGTCGATTATGGCAACCGTAAAATGGCCTGAGCGCGCGAAAAACATTCTTAACAGAACGCGAATTTTCGTAATATAATTGTACGATTTGTTAACGTTGTTCGGGCTTAAATTTTCCATGACAGTACTCCCGCATGGCTTTTCAAAAAAAACGTATTGAAAAAAAAACCTCAAGATTGGTGACCCTTTACAATACAGTTTTGTACAAAAATGCCCTATTTTTCGTAGTCAATGGTCTGGATTGGGCAGAAATGCAAAATTTGTTTAACGCAAGTTATTGTTGGACATTTATACAGTTCTGCATTTCTGCCCGACAAACTGAACAGCCTAAATATCAAAAGACATACCGTATCTTTCGTGCAGATGTTGTTGGATGCTTTGTTTAATAAATATTATAATATAAATAAATACTAATGTCTTATATATCAAAAATAAATTCTATTTGACTGTTTTTTTTAACTCATAAAACTAAATTGATCCCAATTTTTTTTTTTTATTAAATCTACAATAATACTGTAGCATCAAATATTTTCAAGTAGAGTAGTTTGAATGCATCTGTTGCTCTGACTACAAATTTATCGTAAAATATTGTATAAATTCCATCTTATAATTATATAAATAAATAAATCCCAGCATACATTTTTTATAAAATTCTGCCCACGCAACATACTCATTAACTTCATTCTATCTCTTTGCAGCGCAACAATCTGGCAACTCTGGCTTTATAACCAAGGTATGTGGCTAAGTAGTAAGAGGAAAAAAAAAATACAAAACATTCAGGGTCTTAGCTGGTTGCGTCTGTGGCCCAAAAGAGAGGCGTCTTGTTGATAATCACGACGATGCTGACGAAGATGCTGATGATCATCATGATGCAGACATTGACGATGATGACGACAGTAGTTGTTGATGTTACCCACCAACTGTTTTTTGTTTCGAAAAGGTAGAGAGTACTAAACTCAGAAAGAAATTGACAAAAGGCTGCAAACTGAGAAAGAGATAATTAAGCGGCAGCCAGCTACAGTAGATCGTAGGCCCCTGCCGCACAGTGGAACTAAATTGTTTTTGTTGCTACCATTACCTTGCTGTCGTCGTCGTCGTCATCGTCGTGCTTTGAAAATGAAATACTAGAAAGATACAAAAAAGCAGAGAGAAAAAAAAAATACGAAGAAAAGGTAAAAAAAAAAAACGGTAGCAGTCTCATAGGGCGAGCGAATTGTTATGCTAGTCGTTGACTTGCCGACCGGCTGCCGTGTGCATATTTTGCAGCGTTTTACGATTTTAAATAAATTACTCGAAAATTGTGTAAAGCATGTGGAAGTGGCATGGGCAAGGGGCAGTGGCAGATACGCAGGAGGGGAGTGTGACTAGAGCTGCATGCTGTTGGCAGTTTTGCCTTAGTTGGCTGGCTGACAGGTTCATTGATCGCATTTGAAATGCTTCGTTGACTTGGTCTCTGGCTCTGACGCTGACTGATTGGGACCAACCAACAACTAACAGAGTGCATGACTGACTGACTGAATGCATTTTGATGCACTGTAGTGGCAGTAGTAGTATTTCGGACAGCAGGTAGTTTGGTTCAATGTTTACCAGAGTTTGTTGATCATCTAATTAATGATGTGTTTAGCTGCAATTCGTTGCAGATATCTCTCGAGAAGAACTGTCAGCAGTAAACTACAGCATTGATATTGACTTTTGTTTAAGATACAATTTGTATGCTCATGAAGTGAGGTTTAAGGTTTTACGAGGCAAATGGTTGTAGCCGGTGCCAGTAGTGACAAGGGTATTATTGAAATGTATACAACAGGCAGCAGGAAGGAAATGATTAGCATTGAGGTGTGTTATGGTGGAGTCATATCTGTCTGCTAACTCTATTTTAGCAAAAAATTGGCATGATCTGTCACCGGTGACTAAGATCTTTGATGTCCTATTCGCAAGTAGTAAACTTTGGCAATCAGGTCGCAGACTCTCGTTGTTCTGCCCGCTTTTGGATGGCTCAGAAAAAAATGTTTGCATTAAAAAATTTTCGATAGACTATAAGTAAATACCAAGTGAAGTTTAAAATAAAAGGGAATCTTGTTGCAGTTTATAGGAAAATTTTATGGTTAGTGGCATTATGCTGAAATTTTGTTTTTTAGGTCTATTTTCATATTATTTTTAGCTATACATTAAAAAAGATGGCGTACGTTAAAGTCGGGCGCGGACGACTTTGGGATACCCTGTACCACTGCTTGCAATAAAATCCAGTAAATTGCTTAAGAACACCAAAAGACATTCGATTGCCAAATTAGATTACGATACCTTCATAAACAACCAAAAACAGACGAATTTTTAACCAAAAATGTTTTTTTGACCGATCGTTCCTATGGGAGGTATATGGTATAGTCAACCGATTTTGATCAAATTTGCTGCAGTGCTTGGGTACTCTAAAAAACTTCTGAATGCCAAATTTGGTTATAATATATTGACAAACAAACGAAACACAAGGAATTTTGTACAAAAAACGATTTTTTGACCGATTGGTCCTATGGGAGCTATATGATATAGTCAACCGATTTTGATCAAATTTGGTACAGTGCTGGGGGTTTCTAAAAAACTTCCGATTGCCAAATTTGGTTATGATATCTTCATAAGCAAACGGATTATCCATCTAAAACTTTTGCTTTTTTTCGAGGTCCTCTGAAACACCCCTATGGGAGCTATATAATGTAGTCCCGATATCAAAAAAATAAAATAAACTTGTCTCCTATGGATTAATAAGGGATCTTATCTGAAAGTTTGGTTGCTCTAGCTCTTACCATCTCTGAGATCTAGGCGTTCATACGGACAGACGGACATGGGTGTATCGACTTCTATAGTCACCCTGATCATACTATCGGTAACTTTGGGGGGTCTCCGACTTCTCCTTCTGTACGTTACATACATTTTCGGCTTGCACAAACACAATATACCCTTTGTACCATCCGGTACAGGGTATAAAAATAAATTGGGCGAAACTTTCGGAAGCGATAGGGCAGCATTCACATACTAAACTAATTTTTATGTATAGGTATTTCCATTTTGGCGTGACGTTACATTTTTACGACAAAACATGAGAAACGAAAGCAAAGATTTTGTTTTTTTTTTTTTTATACTAACACTTAAGCAGCGCTGTATTTAATAAAAAAAATGAGATCGATCGGTTTTACCGACTAAAACATATCAACAAAAATTCTTTTGGCTTTCAAAAACGAAAGAAAAAAATGTGGTACAGTCGAGGCGGTGCCCGACAGTGGAATACCCTGTACCTTTTGTGTCAAAAAAATTTTTCCTGCATATTCCATCTAAGAACTTTCCAATTGGAATTTATTTTTTTTTGGTGAAAATCGATATTTATACCTATAAGTTCCCTAAATTTTTACCAATTTTGATGAAACTCGAATGTTACAACAAAGAATTTATTAAAAGTGTACGGGGTAAGTTTCAAGTTGGTATGTTGAGGGGTGTGGGAGAAAACACGGTAAATGGATTGCGGGGGGTGGGGGGACCGCATCGATAAAATTTGGATGTGGATTTGTTCATTAGAGCCACATGAATGAGCTTACCAAAAATTGTGATTCTAGGTCAGTTGTAGCCATAATTGCGTAGAGTCAAATATTGACGCAGTTTATTGGCAAGGGGTGGTGAAATTTGCACATTTTTGACTATAACTTCTGTTGTATTTGTCCGATATTGTTCATTTTTTACACATAGATGCATGCAACTACAACGCATCGCTCTGTTAAATTTCAGGTGAAAATACTTAACGGTGTGGCTAAAAACCGCGAAACTCTACTGCGGGGGAACGGGGGAAGATATTGACATGATTCAACAAACTTCATCTGCTTAGGAAATATGCGCACCAGCTGGTAAAGTTTCGTGTCTCTAGCTCTTATAGTCTCTGAGATCTAGGCGTTCATACGGACGGACAGACGGACGGACGGACGGACGGACGGACGGACGGACATGGCTCAATCGCTACCCGAGGTTATGATAAGCATTTTGGTATAAAGGACTTGGGGTCTGCCACGCCTCCTTCTGTCCGTTACATACATTGCACAAACCTAGTATACCCTTTGTACCTATAGGTACAGGGTATAAAAAGATGTGGGTTTTTATAGCAAATTTCTGCTATTTCAGTTAGTTTTTTTTTCTGGTTTTTAATAATGTTTTTTTATTCGCCTTAGTATATGGAGTGACGGTACACAAATTTTCAAAAATTTGTTAATAAAATTTTTTTTTTAAACTATTTAACTTAAGAAAAAACATATTTTATTTAAAAGAAAAATTTTTTGAAACTTAAGAAAAAATATATTTTATTAATTTATTTTTTTTTTTTTCTGATTTTTAATAATGTTAGTTAGTTTTTCAAGTTTTTAAATAAAAAATTCTTTTTTTAATTCGCCTTAGTATATGGCGTGACCGTACGCGAATTTTTGAAAATTTGTATTAATAAAATTTTTTAAACTATTTAACTAAAGAAAAAATATATTTTATTTAAAAAAAAAAATATTTTTGAACCTAAGAAAAAATATATTTTATTAAATTTTTTTTTTTTTTTTCTGATTTTTAATAATGTTAGTGAGTTTTGCAAGTTTTTAAATAAAAAATTATTTTCTCGTCTTTTTTATTCGCCTTAGAATATGGCGTGACGGTACACAAATTTTTTAAATTTTTGAAAATTTTCATCAATAAATTTTGTTTAACTTAAGAAAAAATATATTTTATTTAATATTATAAAATTTTTATATATATATTTGCTGTAAAATAATAATAATATAATGAAAAAAAATGGAAAAAAGATTATGCTCTTAAAAATAGGAAAATCGAAGCAATTATATTATGTTAAGCATTATAACCAGATCCGGTATCTTACATCCTTAGCTGTGAAGGAAGCTTGGAACTCTTTTAAATATTTTTCATTGATAAGACAAATTAGAAGAAAAAATGTTTTGCATAAAATTTTTCGGTCCTGGTTATCACACCATAAAAATAATAGAATAAAATAAATAAAAAAACTCATTACAGCTTTTGAATATTTTTCATTGATAAGACAAATTAGAACAAAAATTATGTTTTACTTCAAATTTCTTGCTCATGGTATCACACCATAAAAATAATAGGATCGGATGAAAACTTTAGCAGATATGGGAAAAAATAAATATATGGATTTAACACATCCACTCATTTAAATTGCAACATTGTTCCACTTTCATTTCGTAACACACAAGCAAGATCAACAAATTTGTAATTTAAGCTCATGTGAGCCTAATAAACGAAAAAACGTTTACTTTGCCCAAAATAACACCACTTCTCACCTACCCTATATTTTTAGACACAAGTCAGCTTTTAACCTTTGGACAATAAAATGCTAAAGAAAATCTAATAAATATATATATTAGCTTTAGATTAACGTTTGTTTTTTAAAGTCCTTCAAAAGAGGATTTGAAGTGTATTACAAAAACTTAGTTATAAATATTTCCATAAAAGCCTTAGCGCTATTATTTTGGCTCCATTTTTGCAAAAATTCAGTATCTTTGGTGGTTCAATTTTTTTTCGGTACAAAGGCTCTCAGCGATTTAGATTTTATGGGTCATTGTAAGCAACTTTGCCTAAGAAACTATAGGTCTAAAACGAATTCCGAGTTGCCCACTTTTTCAAAATGTTTTTTTTCAAAATAGTTACAAATCGAATTTGACATTGCATTCATAAGGCAAAAAAACTCTACATTTTTGTTCCAGGCAAATGTGTATATGGTGGTTTTTGGGGTCGAGGAATCCTTTTTTGACATCTGTTTTTAATTTTGACCGCCGCCAGAGGGCGCATTTGTGTATTTTTTTTATTTTTTTTTGGAAAATTTATAAAATGTTGTGAAAATTGAGGAATATTTTACGTTCTCAAAGTTCGCAAGCACTGTAAAAAAATTTTATGAAAATCGGTGTACTTTGTTTCGTTTGTTTATGAAGATATCGTAATCAAATTTGGTTTTATCCAGTTTTTTAGAGTTTTAGAGTAGAGTACCAAATTTGATCAAAATCGGTTGACTATACCATATAGCCCCCATAGGACCGATCGTTTTTTGGTGCAAAATTCAAGGAGAAGAGGACTACAGTAGTAATAGTAGTAGTAGTAATATGGAGTCCATTCCCAACCAAGTAAATTTCCCAAATCAAGTAATTGCATGAAAAAGTTCTACATTTATTGAAATATCGAATTCAAATTTTTTTCTTCTTTTATTTAATAATTAAAGCTCTTATTTAGGTTTTTACTTTCTGATAACTTACAACATAAATTTGGCTGTCTGTGAGTGTGAGTGTGTATGTGTTTGTATGTATATATATATGATTATATTATAAACTAATGTTGAAAATACAACACTTTACTGAATTGGAAATCTTTCTATTTAAAATATATAAAACACTTAACCAAAACAATCAAGCTTAAAAAATTTGTTCTTGTTTCCCCATACTGATCCAAAAAAACGAAATCAGCATTTAAAGACTATACTTGTATATTATATATATATATAAGTACGTATATATATATATCTGTATATAAACAAAGTAACTACTGGATTTTGAAGTTATACGCATTATGCATTATTATTGTTATATCAAGTGTTTCATTCAATCAATAAATCAATATTTTGACCTACTTTAAATGAATTGCCCAACAAATCTTCAATCAATTAACATGAACATCAAGTTAGCAAAGCGCCTACAATCAATAAAATCGGAACTAATGTGTTTTTGTTGAAAATTTTCAGACTTAAAATTTTTTTTCTATAGAAAAAACAAAAAAAAAAATTTTTTGTGACAGCTAAAAATAAATACAAATTTTACTTTTTTTAAAAATAAAAAAAAAAAAAATTTTTAAAAAGAATAAAACATTTTTTTTTTTGTATTCGTAAAAAGGGCTCTTCAAGTTTTTTGCTATTTAAAAACAAAATAAAATTTTTTTATTGAGCTAAAAAGAAATTTTTTTTGTAAAAAACACAAATTTTTCTTATTTAAAAAAAAAAATTTTTTTTTAAAAGAATAAAATATTTTTTTTTTTCTTTTTTTATTATAACTATACTACTAAATATTTAAACACTTTATTTTATCTAAAATGTTAATAAGATTGTTAAAAAATTTGTTTCCGCTATCTTAAAAAAACAATACCAGTTTACGTATTTTTTTTTAAGTAAGAAAAATTTATATTTTTTTAAAAAAGTTGCTCAAATAATACAATCACTATTGTTTTTTTTTTTAATTGTGTGAAAATAGTTAAGTTAAGTTAATTATACTAATTGAAAATTTTTGCCATTGCTACTGGTTAATTCTTTTTAAAGGTAAACCAAAATACTTCAAATACTAACATGTATAAAAAAAATTTTCGTTGGGTAATAGAATATTTTCAATATAAAATAAAAAATTTACAAGTATTTTTTTTTTTAAACATATAAATACTGAATAGTTAGGTATTTTATATAACCATAAAAAACAATATTCAAATTTTTGACGGAAAAAAAAAATTTTTTTTCTTGTAATTAAAAAAAAAAAATTTTACGTTATATTTTTTACTTTGATCATTTACATGTAAGGGAAAAACTAAAAAATTGTGTTCGACATATTTAGGAAACACTTAAAAAAACAAGAAATTTTATTTTTTTTAGAGAAAAAGTGATAGCTATAAAATTGTTTTATGAGCTTTACTGAAAAGTTGTATTAAAAATGTTTAATAATTTTTTTTATTTTTTAAAAAGTTAAAAAACATTTTTTTTTGAAATTTGAACCGATTAGCATCAGTAAGTCTTTTTCATCAAAATCTTTAGAGCCTTTTTTTCTCCTTAATTAAATTAACGAAACACCCTCAAGTAAAAACTTAACTTACTTTGTCGTTTACATGTAAGGAAAAAACTAAAAAACTATTTTTTTTTTTTTTTTGAAAAAAACTGTGTTTGATATATGTACTTAAAAAAATAAGAAATTTTATTTTTTTTTAGAGAAAAAGTGATAGTTAAAAATATTTTTTTTATGAGCTTTACTGAAAAATTATATTAAAAATGTTTGTTTTTTTTATATTTCATAAAAAGTTAGAAACATTTTTTTTTTTTTTTTAAATTTGAACCGATTAGCATTAGTACTTTTTCATAAAAAACTTTAGAGCCTTTTTTTTCTACTTAATCAAGTTATCGAAACAACCTCAAGGAGAACAGATGGAAAATTTTAGTAACTAATTTTGATGAAATTGGCGTCAGCTGCTTTGCCCACTTGATGTTCATGCTATTACCCCAAACCTATTCCAAAACTATAGTTCTGTATACAATATAACTGGCTAGCTAGTGCAGTTTGAACATGAAAAAATTGAGTTTTCAATTCAAATTCCATATAAAAAGCCTTTTTTTTTTAATTGTGTCTAACTAATAAAATTTGCTTTTGTTTAACGTATGTATTACTTTTTTTTTCCAATAAGGACGAAAACCGTTGTCGCTTAAAATATTTCTAAATATGTGTGTCCTATAAGGTTTGCCAATATTATTTTAATATTACGCTATATTCTTAATTTCGTTATCTTTTACAATTTTGGTCGTTCTATAACTTTTGCTGGATACTAGAACTATTTTCAGACTACTTCTTGAGTGCTTGTTGTATGTATGCCCAAAAAATAATTTAGCTTTTACGACTTTGCTTTACCAGCTGCATTGTATATACTATTTTTGTCTACACACTTTCCTAGAGATATTTTATCCAAAATTTTTTTTTGTTTTTGGCAAGCCCATGAGACTGTATGAATACCTAATTTGTTCGAGTCTACTGAATTTTTACTTACTGCTTTGGTATATACATGAGACTGTTTAGTCTGCTAGGGCTCTCTATGTGTATATAAGAACTTGACAACCTGTCTAAAACACAAGCTACATGTATATATATATATAATAGTAATTATTGTATATAACAAGAATACGCACATCAATTATATGAAATTTAAACTCTTCAAAATAGTTAAACCCAATTTAAGTAACTTGCTAAATTCCTTGCTGTAGTTAGCTTAAGTTCTATATCATTTTAGACTAGTTGGTTTTTTGTATGCTAATTGGTAGTACCCGTACTAGTGACAAATCCCAGCCGAAAACTACTCCATAACGTAGCTAAAACTGCGCCGCTTGCGTCGGCTGGTCAGTGCCGATCTTGAGCGTGTTTTTAACCTTAGTTACCCAGATTTGATCCAACGATCAATCGAATATTCCAGTGCAGAAATCCAGCTAGATTATATAAACATTAATTATGGTATCTCAAATATAGAGCAGCGCTACTTACCGCTTCTTATCCATTTCGTTTTCGGTGCAAAAATAATAATGACGTAATTTTGTTTCTGGTGGTATTATCTCGAATGAGTTCTTCTTGCCAGACGCATTTGTGGACATTGAGGCCACTTTATAGCCATGCAAGCAGGCCATGCCTAAAGAGTTTGCCAACAAATTAAATACACACAACAAATTAATTAGCTTCTACTGTATGGCCTCTTTAATGTGGACTTTTTTGGGTGACTCACCGAATGCACTCTTGCTATTTGCATCTTGATAAAAAAAGAGACAGGCATCCTTAAGTACGCAATAGCGTTTCGACCAGCCGCACCACCTTGAGCCCAATTTTAGCAAATAACCAAAACAATCGGGTCGCAAAATGCTGCCAGGAGCTTGATACAAACAGCGGGCACTATGTGTAGAAGTTTTCAACTAGTTCATGGAGTATTTAGTTTTAAATTTAGTTAGATTACCTTTTATCCAGCCATTGATTATCCTGCGCGGCCGCCTGACGCAGCAAATTCAACCATCTGTTGGCCATTTCGTCAGAGTCAGCCGCCACATACATGGGTATGCCCTCGCCGGAGTCCACTTTAAAAGCAAAAGGCTTGCCAACTTCTGGCGGACATAGGTCCACTGTATGTTTGGCCATTATCATGGCGCCAACAGGCTGTGAATCCTGAAAAATTCCGAAATTGGATTACACTCATAACCAGACTTAAGCAAGCAAGCTGTTTATCGATTATTTCCAGAGATTACAAGACTCGATAAAAAATGTGACTGTGACAATAAATGTAAAGTTGCTTATCACTAATACGGCAGTGACTTTCTGTTTTCGTGAATCGCGAAATCTCGAAAATAACGATAGTATATAATATAATATATAATTTTAGAAAAAATTGTTTCCCGATTTGGTATCAGCGACTTATCGGAAAAGGTATGTTTTAGCCAAGGCCGTTTGCATCGATTCCCTAACCGCAGTGATCTTTTTTTTAACGAAGCACTAAATAAATTTGCAGCTTGAATGGTTAAAAAACCTTCCAAAAAAATGTTTGATGACGGACAAACTAATATTATTAATTTAGAAAAAAAAATATCAAAATTGAACTCTTATTTTTTAACCTAAAAATAAAAAATTGGAAATAATAATAGGACAGTAAGCGACAGCTCAAAAACAACGTCTGCTGGAAAAAGATACTTAGTTGATGAAACTTTCAGGGTGAGCAACTTTTTTGGTCGATTGCTCGAAATCTGTTTATCGTAGAAAAGCCATAGAGATTATTTTGTAGATAATTTCACTACGGCCCCCAGAAATACGAAAACTCAATTTTAGAATTAGATCAGGGTGTCGAACAATTCCTGAAAATTTTATCAACTAAGTATCTTTTCCACCTGAAACTTCGTTTACTATACAATAAATACCTACATATTTTGAATTTTTAGGTTTAACTTGATAAAATAAATTTTTTGTCAGTCTTTTTATATTAAAAGTATAAAAATAAAATTTTTGCTCTTAGTGTGCTTAAAATAAAAAATAAATATTATAAAATATAAATATTTTTTTATTGTCAATTTTTATTTAATAAATAATAGTTAATTAGTAATAATAATAACAATTAATAATAATTATAATTAATAGTAATAAATAATAATTGTCAATTGTAATTTAACGAATTAAAAATAAAAATTGAGAAATCATTTTTTTTTTTATAAAATAAAAATTAAAAAAATAAATTCATTTATAAAAAAAAATTTTAAAATTTAAATTATTTATTAATTTTTAAATAAGCAAAATTTCCTTTAGAAAATCAAAATTGAGAAAAATTTTGTTTACCTAAAAATTCAATAATAATTAAAATTAAAAAATAAAAAGTTATTTTTCAATTTAAGGCCTATACGCAGAATGCAAAAAAATTTCGCACGGAATGAGAAAAACATATAAAAAAAAAATCCCATTTGGGATATCCCATTACGGATTTTTGTTTTTTATATGGTTTTGTCATTCCGTGCGAAATTTATAATTTATAATTTTTATATTAATTAATAATTTTAATAAAAATTATTTTTTAATTTTTACTTTATAAATCAATTACTTTGTTTATTTATTTAAGTACAGTTTTTTCAATTTTTATTTAATAAATTAATTTAAAAATTTTATTAATTAAAAATTGAGAAACAATTTTTTATTGCAGCTTATAAATAAAAATTAATAAAAAATTTTTATTAATATATTTATTTTTTTTAATTAAAAAATTAAAGTTGTGTGTATGCATAATAAAAATTGATACTGCAATTTTTTTTTGATTAAGCTGCCTTTGTTAGGTAGGTAGCACACAAATTTGATATTATTGTTTAATAAAAAATACATTTTTTAATAAAAAAAAAAATTTATTTTATTTAAGTTATATTTTCAATTTAAAAAAAAAAAAATAAATATTCTCAAAAAATGTTTTTTTAAATAATAAATTTTCTCTCAATTTTGAGAAAGAGAAATAAATGTTTTTACATTGAAAATAAAGTTTAATTTCAAATATATTGTGAACCAAGGTACTTATTACAATAATTGAAAAATTCCCCTCGGTGGGAACATCGTCTGTAATTTTTAAATATTAAGGCAAGCAGGCAATCCTTAACTTTAACCCGTCTACCTGCTTTTGCAGAACAAATAGTTCCCCCGCTACCCAAATCTTTTGCTCGCTTCTCAACCTCATTACATTTATATTCCCATAGGCTCTACTCTTTATCTAACACCTTATTATTATTATTTTTGGTTCATTTTCAACTTACATCTTCCGTTTTGTAGTAGTACAGACAATTATCCGGCCTGAGCGAGAACCAGCGTCGCACCCATTTCTTAGAATTTGGTGCACCCTTGGCCTGTCCGCTCTGTCGCCATAGATAACCACTGTAGATGGGCTGTTTGGGTGGTTCCAGCTGTTCATGCATAAGCACGCCAATGGTGCGTGCCACCTGTAGCTCCAAAGTTTCACAACCATCATGCGCAATTTTGACCACTTCGGTATGATGTTTATCCAGCACTTGTACGCCATTTACCGATATGATAATATCACCCACCTCAAGACCAGAGCTTTCCGCTGGCGTCTCCGGTTCTATGGCAGCCACCACAACTGGCTTGGAGCCATGTATGCGAAAACCAAATTCACCCGAATCACTCTTAACCACAACGGTTTTGTCCACGCCTGCGAATAGTTGTTTGATACATATCGGTCGTATGTATATTATTATGTTTTAGATATGCTTATATGCTTTATAATTTATGTGCTGATATTTTTGATCACATTACCATGAGCACCATTGCTGAGCGTAGATATGACAAAACTTTCACGCGCCCATACCAAGAGCATTAGCTTTAAGACCTCCTCCAACTTGCGACGTACCGAATCCGGCGTGGAATTAGAGGCTATTAATTCTGTGGCATTATGGAAAATGCTTATAACAAATTGGCAGGTATAACTAAATGCCGCGTTTTTTTTTTGTATTTACCCACCAATCATTTTATCTTTATATATATTATATATAGTAGGTATACAGCGCTTTTATAAAAAGAACTGAAACAAACTTGGCGCCTTTTGATTATTTTTGCACTTTTTTACATTTGATAATACATAAACAAATAGTCGCAACTAGTTCGTCGGCAGACTATAAAACACGCACTGAAACTATTTTCGATAAGAAGAATCTGAAAACTGTTTTTTGTATTGTCGGCCAAGTGCCTCGAGCGTGTGCCGGTCATGAAAACTTGGAGCGACACTATCTAAAAAAGCTCTCCCGCTCAGCAAATGGCCGCGCACGTTGTGCCAAATTTAGAATATTTTTGTTTGGTGTTTAGGAGTATATACAGGGTGTTTTGTTTCGAGCAAAAATATGCATACTTACGGAAACTATTGTTCTTTTGTCTATGATACATTTCGAGTGTACAACGACGCTGAACCAGACGATGCAAGATGACCTGGTATTTGGCATGAAAGCCCTTTTCCGACTCCGTGGAGGCGCGGCGTTCTCGGGAGCGATCTGTAAAGTGTATAGGAAGATTAGCTAAAGATTTGTTTTGAGTTTTTTATTCGGCACAGTTATGCGATATTTAGCTAGGTCAGTTCCCGCAGTACGGTGAAAAATTGAGTAATTTGGTAGAGCTGATACTTTCAGGGAACTAATGGAGATGAGTTTTTTGTACTGTGTGCCGCTTTTAAGTGAACTTTGTTGAGTGGGCTACAAATTCAAGGATAAAAATTCATAGGCCTTAACATTCATTGGGGACTATTTGATTAAAGAACTTTTCTAACTTTCATCGGGCGGCTCAATTAAGGTGGTATCAGTACAGGTGTACAATTTTTACGAAATTAAAAAAGTCGCAACTTGTTGTGAGGAACAGGATTAAGTTTTGGAGATCCCCAACGAGAAGACAAACCGCTCAAGAAATTATGACTAAAATTTAAGAAATGAGGAAAGTCTGTCGAGGTCAAAGTTGTGGACTTATACGCTTTTAGAGATTTAAAAAAGACCCACATCTTTAATAGAACCCACGCAATGACTATCGGGTTTTCCACTTACCAAAGCACTGATGATCCAGCTGTGTCCAAAGATCATCATCTGTAAGACGCGTATAGCGTCCTGCATCATAGTGTCCCTTGTAAATAATATGCTGGGTCTGCTCCGTAGTAGTATCGGGCAGCACACAAGGACTAGAACCAGCCGGGCGTAGCAGCTGCGTGTTAGGCAAACTAGGAGCTCTTCCGCGTTCCTCGCTCTACAAAATAAAAAAACACAAATAACACAAGAAATTTACGTGAGTATCAGAAGTACCCACCTTTGCGCGTATATTCTCCTGTCGCGTCTTGTAGTGCCTGCCCCGCTCACCATGATAACGCTCTTCAGAACGAAAACGTTTGTCCATTTTCTTATATAGTCTTTGTGTGGTCTTTGTGGTCACCGGAGAGTCTGCAAAATCAGAAGGCGGCTTAACAATGTCCACTTCTTGTTCTATATACGGTATAGACTCTACAGAATCTCCAGCTAACTCGCTCACGGTATTGTGCTGTTTGCCTTCCATTTCCTTGCCACAATGCAGACAATGCGGTTGATCAGCGCCCGCCGCATGGGCATCTGCCTCACTGTAGAAGACCGAATCGGAGCCGGGCGACACCGAACGTAAAGATTCTATAGACTTGGCCTTGAGCTGAACCACCTCAGAGGTGGATTTTGCATGTGTGGCAACAGAGCAACCGCTGTGTATTGACGTGACTGCTGGTAGTTTGGGTGACAGCAAAGCTGTAGGCGTAGGCAAGCTAGGTGGTTTCTTAATGGAAGCCGTCGGCAAAATCACCTCCGCTTCGGTAGCTCTGGAAGAGCCCGATGTGCTGATCGTTGTAGTTGTGCCTACTGCTGTTATTGTCGATGCTGCAGCTGCAGTGCTGCTCATGCTCGCATCCAAAAGCATCTCTGTATCACCGCTACCGCTGCTTAGACCATAAATAGTAGGCGTAGGACGTCCACGACGCGCTGTGCTTGTTGACAGCAAATCTTCGCGGGAACTTTTGCGAAACTGACGTCGTATCTTGGGACGAAAACGTTTCATTTTGTTGGGACTACCAGAGCCCATATCGGCACTGCCTAATTGCTGCTCCGGCGATTGCAATTTGGCGGCAGTGGTTTTCTTGATGGGACTGGTTAGAGCACGCATGTTCTCCTTTTCAATGTCCAGCTTCATGCTAGTTTTACGTCGCTTGCGTTCATCCTCTTGGCGTAGACGTCTGGCCTTACAGGTGGGCGTGGCATGATCCTCATCATCATCTTCGTGTGGACTCTCATAGTAGCCGGAAGAGGAGTAGCGCACCTCGCTGCGTTCATCCTCCGAAATGGAATCGGGTTTGGGCTTTTGTGGTGCGACTTGTGATTGTGCAGGCGTTGTTTCTACAACGCCGACTTTCATATGCGCAGCTGCCAAATGACTGGACACCGTTTGTGTTTCAGATTCCTTGGCTGGAGACTTGACAAGCTGTCCAGATACTTGACAACTGCCCGAGGAGGTGCTGCTTATAGAATGAGAAGGCGATTTCTTGGTAAGCTCAGCTGCTGAGCCCAAGGGTGACTTGAGTTGTTGGCCTTTGGCAGAAAGCTTTTCATCATGCTGCAGCAGATCCTCATTTAAGAGATCTCCACGTACGGAGTAGAGAGAACTGGCACTTTCAAAGGATGAGCCTGCATGCGTTTTATCTAGCTGCGAGCTCTGCGTCGAAACTGTACAAAAAGAGATCAAATTAGTAGTTTAAAGTGGAAACTAATGCTCTTAAAAGACACTAGACAGCTAAAGCAAATATCGGGCAAGGCGTTCGTCAAGCAACAACAACAAATACCAAATGGTTAGGTTTAACTTTAACTATAGAGAGCGATAGATAGCAGTGTGTATGAGAGTGAATGTAATTGTGTCATATATGAAAGTCTAATTATTCTAGTAGATAGGACTAGGACTAGGACTAAAAGCGGCAAGCGTGTGAAGGCTGTAAGCAAACAACTTGAATATGGGCACACATTGATTGATTTGGTGTATTAAATTTAACCACACCCGATGTTTTGACCAGGCAGCTTGTGACGAGACACGCGCACTCGGTAATACAACAACACATAAAGACATAGACATTGACATTGATGGGTAATACGTGTAACACTTAGGTGGCACATTAGAGTAGTGGTGTACAACACAACTAGTGGTACGAATACTTGAGCCCAAACCTGGTACTTGTGTAGTTGACGATGAACTTGTTGCGGTCGGCGGTGTCTTAATACCTGGTGTGCGTTTTGAGGTCTCCGTGCAGGTGGCATACTCATCGGTATTGGTGCTGCACTCGGAGATGTCCGCGCTGCGTGCATAATCTGCACCGGAGCTAAAGAAGGAAGCTGCTGCATCCGAGTGGCTGCAAAAAAGATAAACATTAGCAAATACCCAACTGCAGTGATCAGGGAGCACCTACCGCTGCTTGGGCGCACCAGCCACGTACATCAATTGTCTGGCATCTGGCACAGAGCAACGAGCTACCATGCTGCGTTTAGGCAGTGGTGAGCTAATGAATTCCAGCGTATTAGTACCAGAAGGAGTCACGGCTATGGAAGGCGTAATGACGGTAAGTACTGGCTGTAAGGGTTTGGTAGAACGCTCCATAGGTGTTGTAGGTGTCTTTACAATCTTTGGTATCGTTTGCTGACCGTATGTAGGACTCTAGAAGACATTTTTGGGAACGCGTTTACCTAACTGAAAGTTTTATAACGTCAAGCTCAACAAACCTGCTCCTCAAAATCCAGCGCATCAGTGTCCACAGAACTACGCTGTTGATGCTGCAATAACAAGTTTTTGCGTTTCGATGAAGGCGTCAGCAGTAAATTGGAGCTATAGGAACCATCAGAGATGTCACGTTGCTCAACTGTGAGCACAGTCACTTGTGACTCATTCCAAATGCCATCGGAGTGATCGCGCGTTATATCATTTGCCAGCGAGTCTGAGGATGGATAAGTTGATGCATTCGCCAGTAAAAGCTCGTCACGACAGGGACTAGCCGGTGTAGAGGGCAGTCGCGTCACGGGCTGCTGCATAAGCGCATCTGCTGCATTGTCCGCAACATAGTCGTCATCTAAACTGACTGATCGCTTGCGATACTGTGTACGCTTGTCAATCATGCTATCCGCCGGGGATTGCTCCATTTTGCAGCTGCAGGGTGTTATATTCTCATAGAGCGGCTCTTCATCACCGGCCGCCTCGGACTCATCCTGCTGTGAGTCCAGTTCAGGCTGATTCTCCTTATTTTCATCCTCATCGTACTCATCCTCATATTCATTGTCGCTATGAGCAAGCGACGTATGCTCAACTTTTCTAACCTCAACTTCGACTGGCAGTGGCATGGGCTTGGGCAGTGTCAATACCGCTGCCTGAACTTGTCGCTGTTGTTGCATTTTGCGCATGGCAATTTCCGCCTTGTGTTGCTTGCGATGCTTAAGCTGCAGCTTGGGACTCGGCTTGGGCGAAATGTGCGGCTTAAAGTCTATAAAAATCTCCTTTTCATCGTGACGCGGCTCGTTGTCGTCCGCAAAGGAGCTAACCTTGTCGCGTCGTCGAAAGGATGTGCGCGGTCCAAAGCCATCAATTAGTTTTTCCGTTTGTCCATAAACCGGCATGGATTGCCTACGTATATCATCCCTACGAAATGGTGTATCATGCATGGGCAGCATGGACATGCGTCGATTTTGTGCGGTTTGCACCTCTGGGCATACCTCCGAGCTATAGCTTTCGGTTTCATGTGCGCGCACATCATCCTCCTCATCGTCATAGTACTCCTCCACATAGTCATCGTCATTCTTGCAGTACTCACTAGGTGGTGGCAGCAAATGTGGCAGCGTAAAGTCCAACGGCACGCTATCCGTCATGAGCTCCGCGCATTCTGTTATATGCTTGCATACGTCGTGAGTATGCAGTGCGTCTGGGCGCCTGGGCAAGCTATTCGAGTAGTAATCCGACTCGGTGCGTGAATGCGAGGTGCACGAGCGACGTGGTAAGCTATTGCTCTCATAATCAAAGGATTCATTGAGAGCCAGGGCGGCTGCATTTACATATTCCGCACTCTGATCGGGTCGGGTCTGCATAGTGCGGCTGCGAGTTTGAGTTAAATGCTCCATACCCAGACCGTAGCTGTGCGGATCTAGCAGCGGAGGCGGTGGCTTATAATACATAATATTGTTTTGAGCATCGGAGAGTGTCTGCAGTGGCACCACATCCTGTGACTGCGTGCGATAGATTAGCTCATGGGGATAGCCCATGCTATAAAGAGGATCATGGTTTGAATTGAAGCGTTATACTAAGTCACAATGACTTACCCCTTCTGGTAGTTGTCTAGGTGCTGCTGCAGCTCCTTGCCATTGGGTATTTCTGAAAGACTTTTTGTTAGTTTCTTGCCATTCTGCAGTCCATTGGTTTGAGCTCCTTGTGAGACCACCTTGACGCGATGTGGAGGTCGTGGGCTGAGCGCTAAAACTTGTGTATTATAACCCTCGCGACGCCCCGTGTCCGTTTGAGTAGCCTGAGTTTTCATGGCATTACGAAACTTTTTCTCCACAATAAGCACTTCGGGACTTTGTTGCATAGGCAGCTGTAGAGACTGCGGTATGACAGCAAGTGTGGGTACTCCCAGACCCAGCAAATTATCTGTAAGGATGAGATATTTTTGAGTTGATTAATGTCGTGCAAGATGCGCTTTAACCATGAAGTGTGTTGGGAGTGGTTCATTGTTGGTTCACTCCAGTGAGTAAGCTTTTTAATGCGGCGGTTATGAGAACCCAGCGAAGGGGTCGACTTTCGAAGGAATAGAGGTGATAGTGGAGTGGAGAAGGCGTGCGAAGCAGCGACGCTTGGAGGCACGTTTTAGCTGAGACCGTAACCCGATGACTGGCTCGCATGGCCAATTAAGAAGCAGATAAAGAACTGCCTGCCTAAGTACTCCTGTAAATCCTTGTCCTAACTTACCCGGAAGCTGTTGATGCACATGTAGGGGCGCATGATGATGCTGATGGGTAAGCGTTGGCTGCGCATGTAGACAAGCCTGAACTTGCATCGGCGTTGGCTGATGTTGTGGCAGCCAGGTCTTGGGCAGCGTGGCGCTTTGCTGTGGCATTGGTGGCAGTGTTTCATACATGGATCCCGTGGCAATGATGGGTTTCTTGCCGCCAATTAAACGTTCCGTGCTGCGAGCGCTCTTCATGCGGCCTGAAGTACGAAATCCGGCATGCACATTATCGAAGCTGGTCAAAGTATGTGAGCGTGCAAAGCTCACGTGTTTGGTTCTGGGGAGATAAATGGGATTTCTTTGAGTTTTATATGCACGATCCAAACCGGAGCAGTGCTGAAGGCAGTGGTTTGGATAGCTACCTGGCATGTGTGGCCTGTTGTTGTTGGTGCGATTGTTGTTGTTGTTGCGGTGGTATAGCTGCATATTGTGGGCAGTGATACGAGCTGCGGATTAGATCATGGAATCAACAATTAGTTTTGCACTTTATATTGGGAATCAAACTAAAACTAACATTTCACTTTTTTTTTTGTTTTTTCTTTTATTTTAGTCACGTGCAGACATTGAACATAAAATTTCAAAGAAACAAATTCACTTTTTTTTAGTTGCTGTTTTTTAAGACATTTTGATTAGTTAAATTTTTAGCTTGTTTTTGTTTTTAATTTTTACATACCAAACATTTAGATTAGCGATTTGATTGGTGTGTGGTGTAGGTTTTGGAGCGCAAAGCTCGACATAATAATTCCGTAGCAATACATCCTGGTAAAAGGATTCAAGTGGTGCTGTACAACAAGTTGCCCTTTACATATTTTGGTTTAGTATTTGGATTTGGTTTATTTATTTTTGGTTTTTGGTTGGTTGGTTTTCAATACATTGAATTGATTGATTTGTTGAATTATTGTTGTTTAAGAGGAAGGAAGGTGAATGAATAACGAAAACATACAAAAAGTTTTTTTTTACAGCATTTGGCACTTGAAGTAGGTTATGTATTTTTTTAAGTGTTTTTCAATTAGCGTTTTAACATTGCAGTGTGACAGAGACAGAGACAGAGAGAGAGAGAGTAAGAAGAGAGCAAGCAAGGGCGAGCGGAAAGCGGAGGCAAAATGCAATGATGCAGTTTAATAGTAATTGTTGTTGTTGTTGTTGCAGCTTTATAAGTTGATTGTTGTTGTTGTGGCAAGCATTTACATGAAGCATATACATATATTTATATAGTGTACTACATAGAGTGCATTATATAGTAAGTAGTTGGGTAGTATATAGTTTATAAGCATGACTAGCGACAGTGGGCACATAAGCAATTTTTACTTTTGAAATAGGCAAAGCATTTAGATTTGGTTTTTTTTTTTTTTGGGTTCGGTTTGGCTTGTGCTAGCTGGTTTATATAGGGTTATGGCGAAAATACCTCTGTTCCGCATTGCTTAGCTGGCTGGCATCCATTTGGCTGGCATTATTATTAGCCTGTGCCTGCTGTCCAATCCAAGTATAGCGTCCTCCCAGATCCGGTTCGCTGGTCTTGCCAGTGCTTAAAATCGAGGCCGGTTGACGCCGAAAATAGGAACTTTCCAATTCTTGTGTGTCAGTATAGCTATTCTGATAGCTGTCGAATATTTCAAAAAGTAAAAGTCTAGTTAAACTGCTGTATATTACGCATACGCACCGTGGATACTTTTCGAATGGCGCATATGCGGCCAAGTTCTCGTCGGAGGGCACACGTCGACCCACACAGCCGCCAAGAAAGCTTTGCTGTGGCCCGCCACGACGTGACAGACAGCCAAAAAAACGCTCACGTCTGGGGCGCTGCTCAATGCTGTGCAGCTGGCGGTCTGTAAGGCAGTACTAAAAAGAAAGGATTACTTAGGTTGGGTTAAGTGTGGTAGGAGTACAAACTAAATTTCGCTCCAGTAGCTTTTTATGGATTTTAAGGTTAAACTGTGCGTTTGAGCTATTTCAAAATGGTTCTTATATAAGGCGGAATTGATAAAAGAGAGAACTTAGTCGCCAGATGTTAAGTCATTGTTTACAAAATATAAAGATAAGGTCGAGAGAAACACTAGTGAGCTTGTTAGGGTCCAACAAAACGAGGGCTTAAAGCAGAGAGAAGAATTTCGAGATGCAGCACAGTAGCAAAATTAGATGATTCAGCCTTCTGCTGAAATCAGACATGAGCAGACGAGGTACTTCATCTTTTCCTATTTTTAATTTTCCTCCCAACGGGTGATTAATTTGACTGTAGACCAAAAAGCTTCTTTGTGTGATTCAAAATGCTGTCCAATAGAATATCTAGTTGATTGCGCCTTCTCCTAATGAAATCCATTTATGAGCAGAAAAGGTACTTCATCATTTGCTGTTCTTCCTGTTCCTCCCAACTGGCTATCGGTTGCATTTCCTTACTGGGAGTTGACAATTAAACTTAAGTGCGCTCGCACCCTCTTTATAAGAAGACTATATGGATTTAATGGATAATGGCTGCTAGTCATGAAGATAGATAATGCAGATTTTAAGACATAAAAGTGGTGCACTAATGGCCGGGAACGGCAGTTGGATTCAGCTACAGTGATACAGGCGATTAAAAGATCGCTTTAGGAAGCTTAAACTTCAAATGGGATGTCTAGCTTTGAGCCTTCTGTTGAAAAAAGGTGGTTTCTGGAACTATGCTATTCGGGATAAGTTTGCGTCAGCTTTCGCAGTTATCTGTTAAGGGCGAAAGGTTGACGCGCACCGGAAGTTGAACTTCATGTAGATTCATTTAAGGGTAATGACCTCAAAACTCCTCTCCAGCATAATTCAGTGGTAAAAAGCAAGCAAGAGCCTTTTTTTAACCATGAACCAATATGGAGTGATGTGCATTTATTTGAGCTTAAAAACCAGAAGAGGGAGAACCCTTGATGGCAACCGTAAAAGTATCTATACGATAACAACGTTTGTTTCGGAAATAGGCATGGTTAATCAGGTACAACGAATTGCAAGGAATGCAGTGCATAAGCCTACTCTACCTAAGCTCATTCTATTTTTGTGCAGTCTCTGGCTTACCTGCTCTCTTATATCGCCACGCGAATAGACGGATGTGCGTGGCTGTAGCTCTGTGGAGAGCGTGTGACGTAAACGTCTTCTGCTGGTGTGCTCATCCTCCGAATCATAGCTGCGATCCATTTGGCTTGAGTAGGTGGGCTTTAAAGAAAGAGTCATGAATTTAGTTTTAAAGCATGACTAAGTTAGTTTTGAAAAACAACCTTGGCGGAGATCCCAATGTTGCCCAGTGAGACAGCATGATGTAAACCTGCAAATGAAATATATAGTATGGTATGTGTGTGTTGTTGTACATGATTCACAATAAGTAAAAGTTACATGCTTCACTACATCTGTGTCTTTGTAGCTGACATGTTAGCAAAATGTACATATGTGTGTTAGGAATGTGTGGAGTGCTCAAGGACTTACCACCAGTGCCAGATCCACTAATGTTGTTGCTGTTGTTAGTGTTGCCACTGCCACGCAGCGCAATATCCATTTTCGCCAATTCAAACAAGCGAGGAAGCAACAAACAAACAAACAGACAGAAAGACAGACAGCAAGACACAGACAAGGAGACAGATAAAGAGACAGACAGAGCGTTGTGAATAGCTTTGATGCGAATTGCTTTGTGCTATATATAAACTTCGTTGTTTTATGTTGCTGTTGTTGTTGTTGTTGTTGTTGCTGCTGCTGTAGTTGTTCTTATAATTGTTGTTGTTGTTTGTTGCACAGTGTGACAAGCTTACATGTCATCATTCAATATGCATAATTACAATTTTCACTTAATTTCGTTGTATTTTTTTTTTGTTAAGATGTTGCACAAAAGCGTTGCATACTTGGCTGCGTTTGTTGCACACACACACACGCTTGGAGCACCCGAGCGCCCCGCTGTGGCGCTACCTGGGCCACGCTTTGTACTGCTGCTGCTGCTGCTGCGTGTATACTAATCCTGGACTTATGCAAGGCCAGCAATCGATTTTCGCGTTGCCAAAAAAAATGCTTTAGGCTTTAAATAGATTTTGCGTTGCTGCCACTTTTTGTTGCATACTTTTAGGGCATGTTTGCTTTATTTTTTTTTAAACACTGCCAGCCTTATTGTTGCTTTATATAACTGGTGTATTATTTATAAAACTTTTTGCTAAAAATGCGTATGCTGCTGCTGCTTTTCTGACGCGTGCGTGTACCACTGTGCGCGTGTGTGTGTGTGTGTGTGTGCGTACAACGTTACACGCTTTATGAATTTCACGCTCGAAGCCAACCACCGTGCGCTGTGGCGTTGATGCTGGAACTGAACACACAATGCGAAACGCATGGACCCCATACTGACAGCAGCGGATGCTGTGTGTTACGAAGAGCGCCAAAGAGACAGCAAAGAGAGCGCGCGCGCACGCATGTCAAACTTAAGAGCGCTGCACTGGAAGCAAGGCAAACACAAAGCAGCTGTTTTCGCTCAAGTGTGCGTGTGCGTGTATGTGTATGTGTTGTGCGCTGCAAAAGCGCAACAATGAACCGTTACTTTAACGCGCCTGGAAGCAGGCAACAAAAGCGTGCGTGCGTGAGTGAGCGTAAAAATGCTTGCGTGACTCTCCGTGCGCATGACAACGCTAGCAGCGGTGTAAAGCTGCGACAGCAATTTATGTTGACATTAGCAGCCAGACATTGACTGCGACAACGACGGAGACGGTGTTGGTGACGGGTCACCGTCAGGCGACGCGTCTCCGGGACTGCAAGCACGTACGGTGGCCAGAAAGCCCAGCAGCAAATTTTCACTTAGATGGCGTTGACTTTAGCAAACGGCAGTTTTCACGCGCCTGCAATCTAAGAGGTCCAGAGGTTGTTGTTGTCGTGCTACCATTCCCCACCTCCGTCTGCTTTCCGGCACTGTCCACACACAAACTCATTTAAGCGTAGCAAAGAAAACAATATACACAACAATAGTTTCCGTCAAATGCTGCTGCTGCTGTTTGTTTAGTTTCTGGGGCTCGCTATAAATTCACACACACACACACAAATAGATACATAAAGCAACAGTGGCGTAGATAACTTTTTTGAGATAAGGCTTGGATTGGAGTTACTATTAAAATCCACATTTTCTTTTATGTTATAGAAGAAACAAGTGGATGATTTAGATATATTGTGTTTTATAATTCTTTTATGTGATAGTTTTTAATCAAGACTGTAGATTATGGAAGCAATTCCTGTACTAGGGATTTTTTAGATAGTTCCAGGCGAAACCAAGTAAATTGGCCAAGCTCATATCATGTAGCCATTTAGTTTTTATTTTGTTTACCATCGCCTCCTTATAATAATCATTTAGCTAAATATATTAGCTGCTTTGGCGAATTGGGCGCATAATATAATTGGAATCCTATGTATATAAATGAAATCATGCTCTTACATATTCTTACCATTTACAATCCCATAATATTGAACAAATACGAAACATGTAAAAGAATCTTTAAATTTACAAAGGGTTTCCTTCCCATGTTAACCTACATGGGACGGTTATGCTCTTACGATTTCGAAGCATATGCATTTTTGAGCATATGTATTGATTGGGTCTAGATACCGATTTTCGTCAGTGTATTCGTTACCTTTAGGTTGTTTTTAGTGGAGCTTGTAGACCGAAAGATGCACCTTTTGGCAAAATTTCATTCTACTATATTTTTAAGATTGACAAATGGACATGACCTAATCGATTTTTTTGTTGTCCTGTTCATTTTGTTATAAAGGTTGTGTCTTAGTTGTTTCCTTTCAAGTGTCACATACAACAATTTTTGAACTTACTTATTATACTCTTGTACCTAAAGTACGGAGCAATAACACAGGTCTACGAATACCGATGTCTTGTCAGTTGTTGGATAGATAAGGGTCATTTCCGAATCTTGGGCCAGAATTAGCCCATCACGTCAGGATTTTGAGATATTTGAGGTTATGTACCCGAAAAACGGTGTTTTTTTCCTACTTTTGAGGTTATGTACAGGGTTTTGTGGTCTGTCTCTTCAATTACATCATTTAGTACCACTCTTAATCTCTAATTTAAGAGTTCAAGAGATCAATTACGATCTTTTTTCGCAAAGTTATGACTATTCGAAGTTACGCCGTTTTTCGGTACATAACCTCAAATATCTCAAAATCCTGACGTGATGTGCCATTTTTGACCCCGTATTCGGATTCTGCGCCGCAAATTACTTCGGCAATGACCCTTAGCTTTCCAACAACTAAACCATGTTGACCTATGTAATTTGATGAAACTTAAGAACACTAAATAGGTTATCTTTGAAGTGTAGATATGATCGGATAAACTTCAGGTCAAGCCCACCAGCAAAATTATTTTGATAAAATTTGACCAACATGACCACGTTACGTATACGGCTTAAATGAGATACTCGTTTCAGAGAATGTCTTTTAAGCGTTGGGCTGTGGGTATACACAGTGGTCGCTATATTCCAGAAAAATATCATTCTCTTTCTGGAATATCTTGAGTTCGCTTCATCGCTTGGGCTTACCTCCAATCAACCTATTAACTCCGCCAAAAATTTAATTTTGAAGGGCTTCAAAATTTTAAATGAGCTCAAAAAGATGAAAAGAAACCGACTTAATAAGAAAAATTGAACAGCAATAACTGCTTATTGAAAGAAATCGGCCTCCTCTGATTGGCATCAAAATGTTTTTGTTTTTATAAATACCCTTTATCGAAGACATAAAGGAATAATAAGAGCAGATGGAGGCAACTCTGACTCTATAAATTATAAATAAGTATTCACTCAGAAAAAATATACGATATTAATTTAAATTGGAATTTGTTCAAAAAAAAAGTATTTCACTCAAGAATTTTAATAATTTTTCATTTCCCATTTTTAAGACTAAACATTCGTACCAGTTCTGGAAAACATCGATGTTGTCGATGTTTATTACTTGGAAACATCGATGCTTTCAATGCTTTTAACAGGAAAACATAAAAATATCGATATATCGATGTTTCCAAGTTAAGATGTTTCCAGAATGGAAAAAAATTTGGCACGGAATGACAAAACCATATAAAAAAAACCCGAGTGGGATATCCCAAATGGGATTTTTTTTTTTATATGGTTTTGTCATTCCGTGCGTAATTTTTTTGCATTATGCGTATAGGCCTTTAAGAACAATTGCATTTGAAAACAATTCTTAATATGGAATGTTTGGAATAAATTCAGAAAACTTTGTAAGTGTTGGAAAAACATTGATTTTTACGATGTGTTTAACTTGAAAACATTGATTGATTTATCGATATATTCAGTGCTGGATAAACATCGATGTTTTCAATTGTTTTAAAATCATTCTAAGTATACTCATATTTAAAATTTTTGCCTACAAAATAAAACGCTCTTAGAATAAAAATTGTACTCTCAATCGCTCTTGGAGTTCTTTAGACACCGCAAACGCTTATTTCACTTTTGGAAGGTGAACTTTTTTTTTCTTAGTGTTCTCGATCAGCAAGAACTGCCCATCGATATGTACGCGTTTTGCCCAATTCTAATCGTAGGAAATTTTTTCGATTTACACCTATTCTACGAAGAAGGATCCCCTGTCAAAATATGCATTAATTAAATTAAATAACAAAATCTTTATATAGAATAAGATAGGAAAATTATTTTTCCTTTTTGTTGATACAATCCAACAGTCTCTTGACACTGACTTTTTAAAATTACAGTGTATATTATAGTCTGCATGTTAGAACTCTTGTCGTCCCACTAGTTTTTTAAAAATAAGTCCAATCTATAAATCGCTTAAAAGTGTACAGCCTGATTTTTAATTCTACCATAATTTTTGTGGTGGGGGGGAGGGGGGCATGGTATTGAACTTAAGAAAATCCCCACTGTGCCCCATCTACACCACCACTGTTTGGCATACACCAGACTGTGTATGTATTACGCTGCAAATTGTCTTATGCCTTTTGGCTTGGCTTACTTTGTAAATATTCAGAGCTTAAATGCTTTGGCCCCATAGTCGTCCCGTCGTCGATATCAGCAAATATTAAGCATACGCATAGTATGTCGGTGTATATGCCCCAGTCTCGCCTAGCTGTTGCTTTTGTTGTAGTTGTTGCTATTTGCAGTCTAGGCACGTTGTTGTAGGTCGACGACGTCGTCCTTTCCACTTTTCATCATCATCTTCATCACCATCGCCATCATCATCATCGTATTCGTAGTCGTCCTTATTCTCATCGTTTTCAACGCTGCGGTTATAAACTGAATATTTTTGCATGCGTCGTCAAACTTGAATTGTTTGTTGCAAAGTTTTTAATCGTAGGGCATTACTCTTGGTTTGTTTGCATGTTGTTGTCATTGTTGTTGTTTTTTTATGTTAATTCCATTAATTAATTATTGAAATATGGCATTTGAACCTTGATACTAGCATAGATGCGAGATGATTCCCGCGTACTTACTCTTAATGCGCATGTTTGCTGATTTTTAGCACGTAATAAATGAAAGTTTATCAAGGTAGTTAAAAAAAAATATAATAAGCGCCACTGAAAAGCTAAAAATAATGCGACAAAAATTATATACTCTATAGTTTGGTACTTTATATTGCATATTAAGTTGGTAGTTTTCCTAAGCGGTTACAAATTGGAAAATGTAGCATACACTGAAACGAGCTGGAGAGCTCTCTGTGGAAAATATTTTGGAAACTAGTCTTTTTAATAAATGGTAATAAGGTACCATTCTTCTTCAAATTAAGAAACCGTGGTGTAGTTAAAAATATTAAAATATTTTTTTAAATTTGTTTTTTGACTACATCAAAATCGCTAAAGTAAACTTTATTTTACTCTTTTTAAATTTTTTCAACATTTTTTTTTCAAGACATTTTTTAACATCCATCATTTTTTTCATTTTTAAATTAATTTAAAAAAAAAATTTTTTTAACCAAAACCGCGGAAATAAATTTTATTTCACTTTTTTTTAACCTTTTTTTTAAAACTTTTTTTAACATCCAAAATTGTTTTTTCAATTTTTAATTTAATTTAATAATAATTTGTTTTTTAACAACATCAAAACCGTGAAAATAAAATTAATTTTTATCATTATTAAAAACTTTTTTTAGCAAAACAATTTTTTTTTATTTTCAATTTAATTAAACAATAACTTTTTTTTCCGTTTATTTTACATTTTAACATCCAAAATTTTTGTTAAATTTTTAATGTAATTTAACAATAATTTTTTTTAACAGCACCAAAACCGCGGAAATGAATTTTATTTTACTTTTGTTTAAATTTTTTGAAGCTATATTTTATTTTTACTTTTTTTATTTTTTTTTTTTTGTTTTGAAAAAAATTTTTTTACATCAAAATTTTATTTTTTTATATTTAATAATAACTTTATTTAACAACACCAAAACTGCGAAAAACTTTCAAACTTGTTTAACACAAATTTTTTTTTTTTAAAGTTGAATTAAAAAAATTTTTGCTTGTCAAAAAGATTTGTACTTACTTGTCAAAAAGTTAAGTTGGAGTTAAATAAAAATTTAAAATTGAAACAAAACTTTATTTTTAATTTTTTTTAATAAAGCACCTTCTTTTATTTGTTTACTAAAATTTTTTTTAAACTTTAAAAAGGCTTTTAACATAATGACACAAATAAAAAGTGAAACTATTTTTTTGACTTAAAAAATAATTTTTTACTGGGTTCAGTATTCGTACAAGCTACAAAAAACTTTGTTTATTATTGTCAGGACATCTAAAAAAGTTTTTTAAATTTCACATTTTTAAACAGGCTCTTAAAGTTGAATAAATCCTGCACATTTCAGTTTAAACATGTTGCTGTACGCTTTGTGTGAAATACGTAATTTGTTTTTTTTTTTTTGGAAATTTTTAAAAAGGGGTTCTTGTTAATTTTAATAAAATTCTTCAATATTGCATGTATTTAAACTCGAACAAAAATTTTGATGTACACAGACATTCCAGCATTTTCTGAATTTCAATTTTATATGGCCGACTTATGAATACTGTAGATCGAGTCTTTTTGGCCATTCAGTCAGGAATTGGCATTCAAAAATTATTCGAATGAAGTGTATTCTTATTCAAATCCAGAATTTGGCCTTAGGGGAGGTTTTTCACTTCGAAGTGCATATATGCATATCAGAGTTCGCAAAAAACTATTAACCCATTTTTACATCCTTTAGGAGTTGGGGTTTCGGACCCGAAACCCCTCGTTGATCCGCCACTGTTTAAAGCGTTTTCTCCTTAAGCCATCCGATTTTAATGCAAGTTTTAGCCATTCTTTCTTGTTAAAGGGATAGACTTAGAAGAATGTGAGCTTTTGGCTATAGTTTCCCAATTCCCAATCAAATAAAATCTCTGGAACAATAACACATCCAACAAAAACAAATCGGATTTTCGGCTCCAGAGGTCAGACCAACATAAGAAAGTGTTTTTAGAGTCGTTAAATCTAAATTCGAAGTTCAAAAAACTCCCAGATCCTGAAGATACTGGCATAGCCTCACAAAACCCCACTATTTTTTTTTGGAGAGCGATTTTTGCGATTTTGCTCCGCCAACATGTCAGAGCCCTGAGATAACCTTCAAAATACTTGTTGTTTTCTAATTTATGTCAGATACTGGGCCTTATCTTTTTTTATTAACTAAACGCTCGTTCCTCCAGAAACAGAAAAATAAATGATGACGATGAGCATGATGAGGAAATGTAACATTTTTAAATAATAGCTAGAAATTTTATTGTAATATACACTTTTTACCTGCATAAATCCTCTGAAGTTGCGCGATAATACGTTTTTCGGTGCAATCTAAAATTGGAAGAAAAAGTTACCTCTATGCACATAGGGATATCAAAACCCACATAGATCTGTCGAAATGTATTTTTTCATAACATTTTAAGGCTTCAGAGTGCAAAGTAAATCTGTCCTGCGAAAGAGTATACGAAAAAAAGAAGCCAACCAAACCGAATATTCCCAGCTGAACGTTTGTTGCCTGAGCCAATATAGGGGAAGAAAGTCTATTGTATGCCTAGGCAGCATTTGGGGGCGTATGTTCTCGGGGTTTTGGGGGGGTGTACGGTTAATGTTAAGCTTAACATTTTGCGGTGACATTTAATTTGATTGTTGTAGCAGTTGTTGCTGTTGTTGTTGTCAATAAGGGTATTCAATTTGGGGCTGACCTAGGCTCTTTAAATGAATTAATTAATGCTTGGCTTCTTTTTTGCTTACAAAGAATTAATTAAGTCAGTGTTTTTGTTTTTGTTGTGTTTTTATTTCATTATTTATTTTTATTTTACGCATTCTTATTAACATTTCTCACTAAACTACTAATGATAAGAAGTTACAAATTTATATATATATATTAAAGTACTTTGCTATTCGAGTTGAGTTTTATGTTTTTTTTTTTTGTTTATATATTTTCTTATTTACGACATGGTCGCATAGTTTGAAGTTTTTCATATCTAATTTATGTTTCTTCTTAAATTGTTTTAAGCTGCCTCAGGAAAATTGATTTAGCTACGCTTGTACATGAGTTTAAATACTTAGCTTTTTAGATAAATTGAAAAAGGTTTTTTTTTTTTTTGCGGGGGTTTGGCTCTAAGTTTCACTTTATTTATTTAAGTTTTTTTTTTTATTGGCCGCTTAGATATGCATAGATGAGAGCTGTTTTTGGATGAATGTATGTGAGTATTTAAGTGTTTTGGGCTTATATCAATTTATGTTTCATTTATGCAAATTTGCTCAAGTTTGAACACAAATGGCAAAAAGTTGTGTAAAATTGTTGAGAGCTTTAAAAAGGATATCGTTTTTTGCTGCATGCCTAATTTATGAATTTGTTTGGATATTTTGTAGCTTTGCTTTTAATACTCTTTGCGTAGGGAAGGGTATTATAGGTTAGAACATGTAAAAGGTAGCGCTTGAGAAATTTTGTTTTCATGGGTCACTTTGAAGGGCTTTTAATTTTCGGAAAAATTAATTTATAATTTACTTTTCTGTGTGCTTAAACAAAAGATATTTTTTTAGGCTAATAAAGCACAGAAAAAAGTTGTTTGTGAAAAAATTTATATTTCAGTGACTTTTAACCTTGAAAAAATGTAAAATGGGAAATTAATTTATAATTTACTTTTCTGTATTCTTAAACAAAAGATATTTTTTTAAGTTAATAAAACACAGAAAAAAGTTTTTTGTGAAAAAAATTATATATCTGTGACTTTTAACCTTGATAAAATGTATCGAGTTATCGATAACTCTTCTATAAATGGGAAGGTAGTTTATTTTTGGAAAATTTAATTTATAATTGACTTTTCTGTATTCTTAAGCAAAAGATATTTTTTTAAGCTAATAAAGCATAGAAAAAAGTGGTTTGTGAAAAAAATTATATTTCAATGACTTTTAACCTTGAAAAAATGTATCGAGTTATCGATAACTCTTCTATAAATGCCATATCTCGTAAAAAAATAAAGATACTTAAAGGATTAAAAAAAATTATGAATAATGAATAATGGCTAAAAAAATGTATTTTTTGCTTCAATATTTTTTTTATATTTATTTTGTTTAAAATTTTTTTGTTAGCCATTATTAATTATTTCTTCTTACATTTTATAATTCCGAATTGATTCATTATATCTTCCTGTACGTAAAGTTTTTGCAGGTTAAGTTTCTAAAAAAGTCAAAATTTTATGTACCTTTTTTTTGTATTTATTTTGGATTTCAAAACAATTTTTTAATAGTTAAAAATAGGATTAAGTTACCTTAATACTATACTTTGATTAATTTTTTTAATTTAAAAAATAATTTATTTGTAATTTAAAAATTAAAATTTTTTAATTAATTTTGGATTTGAAATAAATTTTTAAATAGTTAAAAAAAATGTTAATCCTATACTTTTATTTGTTTAATTATAATAAAATACAAATAATTTATTTGTAATTTAAATTGTTAATGGCTAAAAAAAATTCTTAATCGTATACTTTTATTGGTTAATTTTTTTTATTATTATTAAACCAATTGTTTAATAGTTAATGGGTTTATTTTTTTAATTTAAAAAATAATTTTTTTGTAATTTAAAAAATATTTTTTTGTAATTTAAAAATTAAAATTTTTTAATTAATTTAATAAATAACAAATAAATAAATAAAAAAAGAATTTAAGATTTTGTTTTTTAATATGTACTTTAGTCATTTTTTTCATTAATAGTTCAATTTTTTTTTGTAATTACTTTTAATTGTTATTATTTTTTCCATTATTTTTAATTCAAATTATTATTATCAAATTAACAGTACATATATTGGAATTTATAAAAAAAAAATAAAATATATATTTTATATATATATATATATTTAATTTAAAGTTTAATCTTTCATTGAAAAGACAAATTCTTTTTTTTTTGGCAAACATGTAAATATACCTACTAAATATATCGATAACACGACAAATAATTAAAAAATTTATACTCGGTCGTGCTCCGGAAAATGAAAGAAACAAAACGAATAAAATATTCAGATACGTTTTCGGGTGCACCCAAATCCGAATTTTATGCTGTCGCCATCTACTCATATTTCCCTTGCTCACAGCTCTACATCTCGAGGGATATTATACACGACTGTGCTATTTCTATTACAAGGGAATTTTTTTTTATGCAAGACATGGACCATATAAAAATTCGTTTGAGTTGTAATTTTTTTTTTTTGGGTTGATTCAGAGAAACAATATTTATAAATATTTATCAATTACTATTTAACTTGAAATTGCCAAAAATAGAATCTAAGAATATTAAAGAATATTTAAAAAATTATTTCAGTTTAAAATGCGTATACTTTTCAACCTATTTTGCCAATTCGTTTTAATTTCTCATGCAAAAAAACATTCGGTTTCAAAACCCATAAAAAATTCGTTGTGGTGAAATTGGGAACAGCAAACACGCGGTTTCAAAACGAATCCGAATAAAATATTCGAACTCGTTTTCCAGAGCACGGCCGATTATATTTTCTTTTTTTCACTGTAAGTTTAAAAAATGTTTGACGAAAATGTTTCTCGGAAATTATTGGGAAACACATAAAAAAAAAGCAAAGCTTGAACCAGAAAATGCCGTCACCTATGCCAAAATCCCAACAATGTGTAAATAGTTATAACTTGGTAACCAACAAAGTTGGGTAACGACTTATGGGTTCTACGCAACACGAAATATTTCGCAGGGAATGACAAAACTTCAAAATATCCCCACTTGGGATATTTTTTTTTATATGAAGTTTTGCGATTCCGCGCGAAATATTTCGTGCTGCGTATAGGCCTTTAGCTATAAAAACAGATTTTCGTGGAGATTTTAAAATTTGATTTGTAAGTTAAAAAAAAATATTTGGCTTGAGAATTCCTTAGCAGAGCTACGCATAGAGTATACAAAGTTCGGCGCGCCAAACTTAGCTAGCAGCATATGATAAATTTCTTTTTAATAGTATTTCGAGGGTAACTTTGCGTATTTAATATGGATTACCCACATATTTTTTATTAGTATAAAAATTTCACTGCTGTTTTCATTGTTTTTTTTTTTTATTTTGCTTTTCACTTAAATGGTTCACAGTTTTATCTTTAAATGCGTATTGCCTTTGTGCCGGTTTTAATTAAAATATACAAATTATTTTTATATCATCATAATAATAATTATTGTGATTATTATTACAACTACTATTTATGGGCTTCATTTAAAAATAAGGCTCATATTCGCACAACAAATGTTGTTACAGATCTTGTATGTTGCATTATTATTTGCTCTTTAAAGTTTTACTTAATTATTTATGCAGTTTTTAATTTAAAAAATAAAGTACTAACGATGCTTGAGGCACAAGTGCCTCAAGTTTATCATGTATACTTTATATATGTATATATAAATGTATATATATATATATATGTATCGGTGGATATATTGTATGCACGTGTAAAAATGGACCATTTAATATAAAGTTTTTCTTTTTCGCCTATAGTTTTCATAAATATTTATTTACTTGTTGTTTTTATTTGGGGGTGGTGTTTTTCTTTGTGTCTGCTTGAAAAATTTTAACAGCTCATATAGCAAAGTTAATTGGAATACACTATAGTTAAGTATATATGTAAGTAAATTGAGACAAAGATAAAGCTTTACGTCTGCCTTTAAACTTTTTATACATACATATAATATATAAAAAAAAAGAACAGGCGATTTCTATAGAAAGTGACAGAATCTGAAACCGCTCTGGGAGCATCTTGAGTTTATATGACTGTGTTTTTTTTTTTTTTTTTAGTTTTTTAGGTGGTTCTGAGTGCGGGTCTACCAAATTCATTAGTTTACATTTACAGCTTGCTTTATGTGTGTACGTATGTATCTATGTGGGTGTGTGGGTGTACAGTTTCTACTAACTACGACAAAGACTAGAGAGATCTGACAATTTGAATTCAATTCACGTATCTGTGAGGAGGACTACTACAAAATGTAATCATAATAAGAATACCTAAACGCCGAGTCCCAGGTGGGCACAACACTTCGGACCTTGCTGCTGCGGCTGCGGCTGCTCCTACACCGATGTGGTGATTTGCTCGACAAAGTGCACGGGTCGGCACAACGATTGTGAACGTTTCAGTCGGCACTGAGGCGTGCCACGACTGCTCGTGCAAGCACCACCCAGTGGCGGCTGCGTCTGGCGCTGCGGATTGCTGCGCTGCAGTGAGGCATACGCATGTGGCACGTAGATAAATTCACGCGGGGGCGCCGCTGCCGCATGTGTCGTGCGGCAGTTACACTGCTGCGACATGCTGGACAAACCCTCCGGCACGCTGCGACTACGTGAATTAGCACCGTACGTATTGGGACTGCAAGTGCAAATGAGTGGCTGGCGTTCGTTGGATCTGCAGACCAAACCGACATTATGTAGTAGCACCTAATACAGATTGTGAAGGCTGCAATGTTTTCTTACTTACTTGGCGTTCTTGTTGCAGCCCAGCTCATAAGTGCTGTGCCAGTTGCAATACATTTGTCCATCACAGCAATTATGTTGTTGTATAAAGGACAGACTACGTTGCAGTCGCTTGCCCATGCGTGCACCAATGCTGCCCTGCCCCAGCTGATATTGCTGCGGGCAGGCCAACTGTTGCGGCTGATATGGTGTAGTTTGTGCCTGACTATGCAAATGATGTTGACATGGACGCGGCAGGGAGTTCAAACGCGGACAGTAGCTAGTCGCCATGGCAGCATGCGTATGATATGGCTCCATTTGGTTGAGACTTATGCAGCTGCGACTAAGCAGATCTGGTGCAGGATACTCGCCGCAATCGTTGGCATAGGGATAGTCCAAGTGCATGCCTCTTGCTCTTAACTGTGGTCGATGCTGCCGCGCCGAGGCATGACGCAATAGCGGCGTGGGCAAATGCCCATTAGTTGCACCACGCTGCTGCTGCTGCTGAGCGCCATGTGGTTCACTTATAAAGAATATGATGATGCCCGAAATGGCCGCAGCTGCTGAACATATGTAGTAGCCAGCGCGACCATACTTAAGGGAGTAATCGTTAAGGAACGAGGTGAGCGGCACGCTTATCAGCACAGGAACAGACTCCACGCCGCGTATGAAGCCTGAAAAAGGTGGGGATTTGATGGGAACGTGATTATAATAATATTACGTGTATTAGGGGAGCACGGCACTGAAACCGTTGAGGTTTGTTGAGGACTCTACTAAGCTTAAATCTACACAGCCAGTTGTATTAGGTAATTCGCCTATTTCCGACATGGAGCAGGGATATTTTACTCCCGTCCTTACAAATGTTTTGCTGCGTACTAGGGCGTTGGGAGTACCTGAGCCGTATTCATGGGGTACTGAGGTTTTCTATGGCAAAATTGATTCCACGTATACACTTATTACTAATACCAGTTTAATTGTTTTCAAAGGAGGAGCTCTATACAAACTTAGTGAGCATGTGCTGCGAGTATTTCTTCTAGATTGAGAGTTTGTTGAAGATAGTGTCTTCGAATATGTTGATGTAATCCGAAGTCCATCTGCTAGTGAGTTGGTTCCCTCGACAGCCTGTCTATAAGACAGCGTTGATATTCTTCTAATCTGACAGTTCCTGCTAAGGATTACTGTTTCCCAGGAAACTTCAATTCTTCTGTTACCTTGACCTTAGCAAGCTTGAACACAAGTTGCCTTCGTTTAGATTGTTCCATCGAGTATGGGTTCGTGTGAAGGCTTACTTCCCAGGACTAACATTTCACACACTCCTTATTGAGTCTCGCTGACATTTTCTAATAAAGAAAAGTTCCGTTTGAGGAACGGCGTGATTCTACTAGAGTGCTTAGGGCTCGTTGTTGTATCCCTCCCAGCATCTACTATGTAACCCGAAGTCCATCTGCTAGGGAGTTGGTTCCCTCGACAGCCTGTCTATAAGACAGCGTTGATATTCTTCTAATCTGACAGTTCCTGCTAAGGATTACTGTTTCCCAGGAAACTTCAATTCTTCTGTAACCTTGACCTTAGCAAGTTTGACCACAAGTTGCCTTCGTTTAGATTGTTCCATCGAGTATGGGTTCGTGTGAAGGCTTACTTCCCAGGACTAACATTTCACACCCTCCTTATTGAGTTTCGCTGACATTTTCTAATAAAGAAAAGTTCCGTTTGAGGAACGGCGTGATTCTCCTAGAGTACTTAGGGCTCGTCGTTGTACCCCTACCAGCACCTACTTTTCTTTCGACGACCTTTTCCTAATACAAAAAGAATAATGCTGTCGTCATAGCTTTGATAATAAATTCCCTCATCTGCTGCGAATTGATAGAGTCTAGGATAGAGTCTCTGCATGAGCTGCGACATGATACATTATACCAGGGTGAGATCTAATCAGACATTCCTGCGGTTCCAAACTACTTCCTAGGATTATGTGTTTCTCACAAAATTTTAACGTAATTTATGAAGCAGTCTGCACTGCAAGTACGACTTGGAGCCCATCCAGCCTCCAGCTTCTAATCAGCTGAAACCATTAGCAAACCGTGTTCCTAACGATTTACGAGTTTCATTAAGGTTTGCCAAAGGTTAATTGCAATCAATAAATAAAGTTAAGGAATGTTTGTCTAAACAAATGCGCTCAAGGTTGCGAAAATCAAAAGAATCTATTATCTTCCTACGACATCTTTCTGCGAGTGTAAGCTTTATATAAAACTCACCCCAAGCCTTGGAAAAATGTTTCAGTTTGATGCGCTCCAGCGCCAGAATCTTTAGCGAGTATTGAAAGCCGCCCAGACCAATGCCATAGAGCCAGCTGAGTATGCACAAACCTTTATAGCCCATGACAAATGAGAGAAATAAAATTGCTAAAGCTACAATGGAAATAAAAAGCTGAAAAGAAATGCAAAAAATAATAATGACTTGGCTAAATTAAAGGGCAGAAGCTATTAAAAAACAGAAACTTACCTGGGCTACAATTTTTGAATTAATAACAAAATGCCGAATCATGAAGCTGCGACGCAGTAAAGCGCCGGACAAGACGACGCCCAAGGCCATTGATATGCCCAGAAAGGTTTGCAGCAAGACAAGTTCCTGCACATCAGAGCCTTCCTTGCCGGCATTAAAAGCCTAGTGTGCGCAATTAATAAAGGAGGAGTTTGTCACTGGGAGGCTGGATTAAACTTACCATCAGGAACATGGGCGTGTAGATGCCCAACGCAGCCACACTGGAAGTCATAAGCAAAATTTTGACCGTAACGGACTTAAGCGATGATATGTCCAAAAACAAGTATTTTGTGGGTGAATCCACATCATGGGATATAAGCTTGGGTTTCTTCTCGCGCAGCTAGAGAGTAAAAAAAAAAATAATTGTGTACTTGACATTGTTAAGATGCAGTCAAAAATTCATTTCCAGTAAAGTGGGGCACCTTTTTGCGTTGATTCTTCAAGTGCTGTATGGCACGTCGCTGCGGATGATACAACGAGGCCGGTCGATACATAAGTCCTATGAAAAAACTCAATGCCGTTAGAGCTGCCACAATTTGCAATCCCAGGCGCCAGCCGGCCTTGCCCAAGCCCTCCTTAAGTATGACGGAGAACAAAGCAATGCCAACGCCCTCGCCGGACATGGCGACCATTTCTACGAATTGACGTCGCCGCTTAAAGTAATTGCCCAACATAACTGTAGAGGCTTCGCGCACCATGGACACTCCAATGCCAAACACAATGCCTGCAAAAAGATGACAAAACCATTCGGAAGTGACGGGCTTAACGTAACGTGTGTATGCGTGTGGATGCTTGGTACCTACCATAACTGAAAACAACTTGGCCAAATTCTGTGGCAAATGAGGTAAAAAGTATGCCCAATGGCATGACCAGTCCGCCCACAATAGAAAGCAATCTTATGGAGCGTTTACGACACAATGATACCACAAACGGCGTGGCCAACATGGAAATTGACCAGCTCAAAGCGCCCAGCAGCTCTGTGGGAATAGCATTATAAAGCAATTCCATCAAGCACTTTTACGTCACAGTTTGGCGTGGAAACCATTGCTTACCTATGCCGCTAGTATTATGCAAATGGTCCACAGCATAGTAGAGTAGCAGTCCATAGCTTAGCTGTAGACCAGATGTCAAAATGTGCACGAGAAAGGAAACGCCGCATATGATCCAGCCCCAGCCGCCATCCGGATAAAAGTACTGAAAATGGATTGAAAGGGCAATTTTTGTTGTTGTTGTGAACAGTTTGAGAGTCATCATCATATGATGATGATAATATGAGATGTGGGAGCATTGGAAATAGTCTTTTGGATGCCACTCAGCACTTTTGAGCTAGTTGAAATCCTATTGAAAGTGCGTTTTGGGTTCAGGCAGCATTTGGATTTGGTATGAAAGGAAAGTGGTTTCTAGTGGATGCCGCTAAATTAAAGCCTTTGTGAGGCAACCAATAGGTGCTTTGTTCGAAGATGAAGTATTTGCGCACCTTAACTGGAATGCTCGGTTCATACTCAAGAAAGATCTCTAGGAAAGCGGTTGTGGTTGAAGACTCCTTTTTGTCTACACATTTTGTCTCCGACTAACTATCTTGTTCCCCTGTGTTCAAGGGGGTAAAAGTTTTTTTTTTTGTCTACCAATATTCCCAGTACCAATGTTCCCCTTCTGGCTTTCTGTAATGAAGTACGTTGAAAATAATCTGCTGGATGCCGCTTGTGAGTCCTCCAAATACGTTATTTGTCTGAAAAGCGTAGTATATGCGAATATACTTGGAATACACGCGTCATACTCACGACAGATCTTTTTTTTTTGTGACAGTTCTGGAAAGATTGTTGGGAGAAAAAGATTCTTTTTTGGCTACCCCTCTTCTTTTTATCCTTGGTCTCTATCCAACGATTTTGTTCCCCTGTGTTAAAAGGGGTAGAAGTCTCTTTTTTGTGCACCCATACTTTTGTATCCGTTGTCTCCTGGTCTCCTGGCTACCTTTAGCCGATATAGAACAATAAGTAAAGTTGCCGGGATACGAGAGGATCAGTCAACTGAAGTATCATATCGACCTCAAATGCTATTGATCTTATAGAGATGGAACTTAATTTCCACCGTTCGAAAGACATTACAATTTGTAAAAAAATATGCTTATCACGAAATAGGCGGCTGTTAATATTTCAGAACTTTTCTGGAACTCTCAACTTCTTTTTCAGGCAATTATCGCTAGAGTCCCGGATGTTCTAGTTTATAGATGCACATTAGCTTTTCAATCTATTTTACGAAAAATCTCCAAATCTTCACTTAAAAAAGAAGGCGAACGTTAAAGTCGGGCGCGGACGACTTTGGGATACCCTGTACCATAACATTGCTATCAAATCCGATATATTGCTTAAGAACTCAAAAAAAATATGTTTGCCACATTTAGCTACGATATTTTTATAAACAAACAAAAAACAGTCGAATTTCGCACCAAACGTGTTTTTTTGCTCGATCGATCCTATGGGAGCTATATGATATAGACAGCCGATTTTAATCAAATTTGGTACAGTGCTTGGAAACTCTGAAAAACTTCCGAGTGCGAAACGAATTATCCATCTAAAACTTTTTGGGTTTTTCGAGGTCCTCTAAAACAGCCCTATGGGAGTTATATAATATAACCCCGATATCGAAAAAATAAAATAAACTTGTCTCCCGTAAAATAATAAGGGATCTTATCTAAAGTATGGTTGCTCTAGCTCTTACCATCTCTGAGATCTAGGCGTTTATACAGACGGACAGAAGGACAGACGGACATGGATATATCGACTTCTGTAGTCACCCTGATCATACTTTGGGTAACTTTGGGGGTCTCCGACGTCTCCTTCTGTACGTTACATACATTTTCGGCTTGCACAAACTTAATATACCCTTTGTGCCATACGCTAGAGGGGATAAAAATTCTATTCTCCACGGAAAGAAAGAACTGGTTCCAAAAAAACTTGGATCTCCACGGAAAGAATGAACTGGTTCCAAAAAAAATTGTACTTAATTGAATTTCTTGCATAGAAGCACAAATCGCTATATTCTATTCTCTAGGGCTGGGGTTTGGATCCTAGGATGCCCGCTAAATTCCTACAGTAGAACCTAAAATTACCATAAACGACTAAAGCCAATACTGGATCCAACTGATTCCAATTTGTCAAGCAATATCCAATTATATTGTGGCCTACCTGTCGTATACGCGTCGTATCCACACCCGTGCGTCGCAGCGCTGGTATATTGCGATGCAGCAAATGAAATTCACGATCAGCCAGTGCGGGAAATGCTGAATCCTCTTCATCTGTGATATGCGTGTCAAAACCTGCCACAAAAACAATTGAAACATAATTAAGTGCTGCATACACAAAGGCGCCGCTTAATTACTTACCAAAATAACAGCCAGCTCCATTGGCTAAAGGCTTATGCCGGGGTGGCGGCGGTGCGGTCAATCCGCTGCGCTGCTCTTGATGTTCCTGATGCTGATGCGGCTGCTGCTGCTGCTGGTGATACCAATTATCGCAGACACAAAGCTGCGGCTGCATAGCTAAAGGGGGTGGTGGCGCATATTGTGGCGCTGCATTGTACATATAACAACAACCATTTGGATTTGGCGCATACCAACGCTGTGGCGGCACAGGCTGCGCTGCTGGCTGTGTTGCAGCCATGCCGCCGCAATGACGACTACAGAGCGGTGTGCGCGGTGCATACGATTGTTGCTGATGAAATTGCGGTTGCTGCTCCATGGCGGGCAATGTGGCATAGCTGCCAAAATTGTCGGCTACAGTAGCACAATGACGTTTGCCATCAATGGGAAAACGTGGCAGTGTTGGTCCATGGCAGTGATGCTGCGCCGTTGTAGGCGGCGGCAGTGTTTGTTGCGTCTGTTGTTGCTGCTGCATGACGAGCGTCTTTTTAGTGCTGGTATTGCTATCGGGCTGCGTATCTAGATTGGAGAGACGCGGACATGAAACCCACCAGGCTAAAGGCTGATTATTGAAACGACACTCGGCACACAAATAGCGCTGTGTATTGTTGCAAGCAGCGGATGCCAAAGAGGCGTTTGCCAGCTGATGCTCTGCCGCAAGCTCTAGGCTGCCACTCGATTTGTTTTTAGGCCTGGGGCTAGTTATGGGCTTGCCGGCGTTAGGATGTTCACAACTGAGATTGTATCTTCGTCACAGCGCGCATTTATTGCAAAGCACGGGACTTCTGTGCTTGGGACGTACCAAGCTGGAGTACGGACGCACAGCAGCGTACGTCTGCGGCCGTAAGTTTGTATGATAGCTAGGAGCGCTAAATGTTTGCTGCTGTTGCTGCTGCTGGTGCTGCTGTTGCAGCTGTGGGCAGCTGCCGTATAATGCTGAGGAGGTATTCGAGAGGCGGCGATAGTAGTACGATTGCTTATACTCCATATCATCGCCAACGCTGGGCGTGCGTGGGCTTGGTTTAGTGAGACTCAAGCCGAATCCAATGCCATTACATGTGATTAGAGAGGAGATGGTATTGGTTTTGGTATTGGTATGGGATGTTGTGGCGTCTCTGTCGCTGCAATTGCAATCACATGTGCACTGGATGACCATTGTACAAGTACTAGCCGATACTGCGTGTGTGTGTTGTGCAACACTGTTTAAGTGTGCGTGTGCTGTGTGTGCGTGTGTGTGGGTGGCGTGTGCAGTGTGTGCGTGTTTCGGTGTCAACCGCGCTGGCCACTTCAATTGGAGCACATTATTTTGAGGTTTTTAGGCGTTTCCATTGAATTCGGCAGTGTCATCCATTTTAGATGTATGGCATTTGTTGTTGTTGTTGCTGTTGTTATTACCATTTGATTTCCCGGAGCTATGGTTTTTGTGTAAAGCTGTAAGTGTAGAGAGTATACATAAAAGCACATAAATATTCAATAAATAAATAAATCAAATCAATTTCTACACACACACTTTGGAATTTGGATTTTATAATTAGATTTGTGTGTGGCCACAAAACAGCGTACAACCAGATCGAATGTTATTACATATCAAAATTTGAATAAAGTTTTAGAGCAACTGCCCAACTAGGCAACTACAGTTTGAGAGGTCTTAAATGCTTTTGTTTGAAAATTCAATTGCATACTTTTGGGCGGCAGTGAAAAACACGTTATGTGGCCACACAAAAAAAATTTTAAAAATAATATTTTCATGAATAGTCAAAAATTGAAAAATTCATTTTGATTATTAATAACAGCTGCAAATTAAATTTGTTTTTTGAGCAACAAGCGCACAAATGAAAACTGAAAAATATTCAATGAAAAAAACCAAAGAAAACAAAAAACTATTAAAATAGAGCAAAGATCTGCGCATAAAAAATGCATGAACTTTATTGAGCTTAAAGAGTAAAGCAGGTAAAATTCCCATTGAGTGGAATGTTAAGGTAAACACAGAAAGAGCATGCCAATATGAAAAGGCATTCTGTTTGCACTCACAAAGTTTTTTTGCTGCTTTAAAGTTGAACTGAGTACATTGTAACAACAAACAACTGAAATATGGTACAATGAATAAATACACTGTTAAAATGTTATGTTTAGTTACGGCACTAGCCAGGGACGGATTAAAAGCATGTGGTGGCGCAAGGGCCGGCGGAAATGAGGGCGCGCTAACACGATTACACGCAGCTTGTATTTAATGCGATTTCTTGTTATATTCATTTTTTATTTAGGTTTTTAATTAAAACTGAATTTAAAAAATAAACTACATTTTTGCAATGTTTACGAATTTTCAATAAAAACAGCTTAGTTGTTTGAAGCAAGGGAAATTTGAAAATGTATCGAAAAGAGTAAGGGAAATAACAAAAAAAGTTAAATTTTTCTTGAAATAAATCTGCCAGATATGTCAATTTTACAGAGGTTGGTCATTCTCTGTAAATCAGTCAACCCCCTCACATTTCAATTTTTAAGATAAATGAACCTTTTAAGGCTTCAAATTTTCGTTCACCCGTATGTTGATTTTTGATATTTAAATATTGCGGAGCTACAATGGCCGCCAAAGCAAATTAACTCCATAATTTAATCACTATTTTCAAGCTTATTCTCAGAAAAACATTATTGCGAACCCTATTATATGCTATTCTGATGTTTTTGAGGTTTTAAGTACCTTATTAGTTTTTCAAAATTTCAAAATGGCGAATCCAAGATGGCCGCTGAAAACAGAAATATAATTTTTGTGATTATAACACAAGTTGGGTATGCAAATATGGGTTTTCAGTGTCGTTGATCACGAATCTGGGGCTAGAATATCAAAATTTCAAAATGGCGGACCTAAGGTGGTCAGAAAAATCATTTTTGTGATTATAACACAAGCTGGGTATGCAAATATGGGTTTTCGGGGTCCTTGATCACGAATCTGGGGCTAAAATATCAAAATTTCAAAATGGCGGACCTAAGATGGTTAGAAAAATCATTTTTGTGATTATAACACAAGCTGGGTATGCAAATATGGGTTTTCGGGGTCGTTGATCACGAATCTGGGGCTAGAATATCAAAATGGCGGACCTAAGATGGTTAGAAAAATCATTTTTGTGATTATAACACAAGCTGGGTATGCAAATATGGGTTTTCGGGGTCATTGAGCACGAATCTGGAACTAGAATACCAAAATGGCGGACCTAAGGTGGTCAGAAAAATCATTTTTGTGATTATACAACAAGTTGGGTATGCAAATATGGGTCTTCGGGGTCATTGATCAAGAATCTGCGGCTAGAATATCAAAATTTCACAAAGGCGGAGCTAAGATAAAATTAGAGGGTAAAATTTCGGATTCAACATTTATTTTTTATTTTTTTTAATTCTATAATACAAATAATCAATAATACATAAATTTTTATGAATTGCAATTTTCATTTCACCTTATTACTGGTTCCGAATGGTACGTAAGGAATTCGACCCCGCACCATGACCACAATCTGGATACCGTGGACATCCAAATAAACAAGCACCTTAGCCGATATAATGAGCGTCTAACCAGACACACAAACAGGCTGGCGAAAAAATTACTCAATGATAACCCAGTAAAAGACGATCGTTGAAAAATGTAATTCCATTACTCCTACATTAATATAACGGCCAGATTACGCCTTATGGCAGTTCATGCCCAATAATGGCTCCCAGCTACACCCTGGATTGGCGACAGATAAATGAGATAAATGCAATATATAAAAATAAATGAATTTTTGCGTAAAATAAAATAAAAAAAAAGAAATTGCAGTTTTAAAATTATTATTTGATTAGCTGGTGATAAAATAAAATAAAATAAAATAAAATAAGAAATTTAACTTTTTGACTTCCTAAAATTAATATTATCGAAATCGAGTTATATCCCTTTCTAAAATTAGCAAAATAAGATTAACAAGTCTATCTTCTTTTTATTAAATCAGGTTTTGAAAAATCCATAGATCGTAACAAGCGTAGAATGACTTATGACTTATGTAGAATGCAAAATGTTACATTTGATAATGCGCTATAAATACTTTTCTATCGATTTATTTTCAATTTTTTTACCGAATATTCGCAATGTTTTTGTTAAGGAGTTTTTTTTTTGAATATACTACTGTTATTATTCGGCCGTGCTTAGGAAAACGAAGAATTTTATTCGGTTTCGATTTTGCGTGCTGCGGAAAACCAAATTTTTGTTGTCGATAACTTCGGAAATATTTCTTTTTTATTTTCAATAAATTTGTCTACTTTTCCGATAAATTCTTATGTGTTGGCGCAAAATTATTCGTTTTCCTGAGCATGGCCTATTATTTTATTTTAGCCGTGGAACTGAAAGGAAAGAGAAATTCTGTCATTGAGTGCTGTTATGAATCTGTAGTAGTATCTGTCTCTAAAGTAGTAGACATTTTATGCATCTGCGAATTTTCTATCAAAATTTTCAATTGCAAATTTTACTTGAACACTGACATTTTCATGACGGGGCCCTTTTGACCTACACTTCAATCCGCCCCTGGATTTTATAAACAACAACATTTGGTGCAACACTTGAAAAATTATTTATTTGTACATCTGGGGACAAAACTTTCATGAACACTCACATTTTCAAACTAATCTTGACGTCATGTAGCGGGGCCCTTTTGGCCCATATTTCAATCCGTCCCTGGAACTAACAAACAACAACATTTTATGCAGCGCTTCAAAAATTGTTGAATATAAACAACGTTTCTTCGAAAACAACTGGGCTTTTTCTAACAAGATTTTTCATGATAAAACTTTTTTGAAAATTTCAATTTTTCCAACTTATTTACACGTTATCTGCCGAGTTCCTGGAACTTATAAGCAACAACATATTTTGCAACGCAGTCAAATTTTTCATGACAAAACTTTTTAAAACTATTTTTAGAGTCATTTGCCGGGGCCCCAAGGCCTATACTTTAATCCTGCTCTGGAACTAACAAACAACAACACGTATTTTATTTTTGTTAAACGAAATTTAAATTTCACTTTACTGTGAAGCTCTCAAAACGTCTAAAGTTATATTGTATAAAGCATTGTCAAGTCTTATCAAGTTTGCAAAGCAAATTCGATTCATAAGAAAAAACGACTAAACCAGTTAAAATAACAAAACCAGAGCTGCATTTACGTTCTAAAAAATAACTTATTCTAAAAAAAAAATAATCGTGATGTCAGCAAATTTAATTTTCTGTCAAGCTCCTTTTTGCGAGTTCATTGGTTCGAGGTTGTTTGTATTTTGGAACAAAAGCGGGTTTAAGATTGCAAAAGAAATGCTTTGGTTCGAAAAAAGGTTCATTTGAATGCTGAAGGCAAACTATTGCCACTATTTGTGTTGAAAAAAAAGGGAAAAAAAAAGTTTGAGTTCAGATTATAATAATTTTATGTAAAGGGCAATACGCATCCCAAAAAAGGGAATTTTTTTTTTTATATGGAGTTTTGACATGTCGTGCGGAATTTTTGCATGCTCCGTATGGGCTTTAAAGGTTTGCGATTCCGTGCGAAATATTTCGTGCTGCGTAGACCCCTTAAAGAGCTAATTCTTTGATCACAAGGATCGAAATATTTGTAAAGATAGCAATAAGATTCCGATATTCCATTATTCACTTACAAAAGTTTCTAAAAATAAAAACGAGAATTCGTTTTTGAGTTCTTAAATTATTTTCAAAATGCTGACAGGTTTTATAATTTATTTGAAAAATTTTCACCAGTTTCAAAATCTTTTACTTCAAACCTGAATTTTTGTGTATTTGTATTCCAGTTGAATTCCATCCACAAAAGAATACTATGCCCAAATGCATTTAAAATTAAAATTGTCCTACCAATAAGTTCCAATTGATTTGATGATTCAAATGTACAAGTGCTTTAAATTGCTCTGTAGAGTCAAAACCACAAAATTGCTTTGGAAAATCAATTTTATAATTGGACATAATAAGTTGTGATTGCAAACCGCAATTACTATTGGTTTTTAGTGAATTGAATGCTTACCAACAACAAATGAAAAAAGGCACATGAAAAGGTGAAACAAAATTTCTCTACTTTTTGGGTCACTGACTAGACACAAGGCCTTTGACTTTGAAACAGACATTGAGTCTGTCGTCGCGTGCACCCTTTAATGGGATGGTAATCATGTGCGTAGGCCAAAAACCCTTTCAATTGATTGATTGATGTTTGCTTGGGGAAAAGGGTGCTAGATAAAAACAAGGTAACGAAGTTTATGTGCCCTTTGCTGTTTAGCAATCAGGTGCGGAATGAAATGTGTGGGCGGCCCAGAGGCCGTGTGGAAATGTAAGGGCTCTCTTACGATTCAATTTAATGTGGTTTTTTGCAAATCTCTATGTACATTAATTGATGATGTAAGAAGTGCGCGAGTTCGGCTACTCAGAAAACTGGTTCAACTTTTATATGTCAGCTATATGAAATAGTGAACCAATTTTGATCGAACTTTACTCAAATGTTTAGACTAAAAAAAAATGCAACTGGACTAAATTTTGTTATAATATTTAAAAACAAAAAAAAAATATGTGACATGTAATTATGTGTCCTTACATTTGTTTGATGTTTGATCAAAATCGGTCCAATAATTCATATAGCTACCATTCAAAAATTGAACTTCTGCTCTCTATTTAAGAGAGAAATGAATACAAGAACTGCGCATTGCGTTACCTTCTAATTGTTGGATCATGATCGTAGCTCCATTGCACAATGGGCCCGTGTAGCCAGATTTTGGCCAAAAGTCCCCCAGAAGAAAGTCAAAATTTTGACAAAATTATATTTCAATATGATTTTACAAATATTAAGGTATCCTGTGCAGAAAAAATTATGAAATTATAATTAGTGGTTTTTAAGTAATTAGCCATCAAAGTTGACATTTTGCATTTTTTTACCTTTCCAGATAAATTACAGAAAAAAAAAACCTGCATTTACCATGATAAATGTAGCTACGAAATCTTCATTCACTTTATTATTTATAAATATTACTTCAGAGAAAAAATAAAATTGAGCTTAAAAACTTTTTGATTTCAAATATATTCAAGTAGTTATAAAGATTTTATTGGTTTTTTTATCATTTGGCTACTTTGCTTTAAGTGTACCTCCGACTACCACTCGATATTTGATCGGAAAAAATTTAATAAATTTCTTCACATGTTTTACAACAAAATGTAATTCTTCACGATTTTCGGAAATGGAATTTTGTATCTAAAAGATGAATTTTAAAAATTGACACCCAGGAAATTTTACTATTTTTTTAATTTATTAGCTGCCTAAAAGTATGCTTTAATAACCCTTTTTTCAATAGTTGTACTAAAATGTAAAAAAAATTTACAATTTGAAAATTTCATAGCATACTTACAAAGATGCAAATCCAAAAATGTAAAAATTATCAATTTTGACGAAAAAACGTAGAAATTTAAATAAGGATTGTAGAAATTTTTTTTTCGAAATTAAAAGAGCATGCCAAAAAAAATTATAACTTTTAAAAACCAGATTGATTGGTGGTGTCTTTTTGTAATTTGCTTGCTTTTTTCCAACTTTTGTCTAGATTATCTATATCTTAAAAAAATCTGAGGAGGCTCAAGCTTCCTAGAAAAAGTTCAGTCTTTTAGGAACACGTGTGTAAAATTTCATCACTCTAACAAAATTATTATGCAAATGACAGGGTTTTGGCCAAAATATGATAACCTTATAATATATATATAGGGTGGGTCATCTGTTGGTTTGTTTATAAATTGCAATGTACTCGTATATTTTCGAAATGCAAGTTTGAAACTGCTCATTTATGTGTGAAAATTGCCGACGCGGCTGGCTCTACAGGCCAGGCTGGCTATCTCATATTGGCTGGCTCATGTTGGCTGGTCCGTGGTCTTCAATTTTTACATCATTTAAATCTTGTAAGCGTTTAAATGCAGATCCGCATGCTAATTTTAACGCAAAGTGGTCCTAGCAAGGGGTTCCAGGCGACGATGTTCCCGGCGACTCGTTCACACGGGCCTCAACTATGTTTTGGTCACAGAACGACCATTTTTATAGTACGCCTGTACCACTTTCTTCCGAATTATTAGTATTTAACAACCAATGGCCCACCCTATATAACTAGATATAACAAATAATAATATTTTTTTTTTTTACCGCTTTGGAGCTTTTCTGATGGGTACCTCTCTGGCACATCTGAGATATTATCAGCTTGACAGGCGGGTTTAAAAAAAATTTTTAATTTTAAAACTATTTTTATGATCATGTGGGCCCCGCTGCGCCTCCGCATACTTTAATCCGTCTCTGATAGAAATGAATTATAAGCGTTATTTAAAACTGGTTTTGAGTAACGCAGTAGTGCGCCTTGTATAATTTTTTTAACCAAAAACCAATCGCACCCCCTGAGCCAGATATTTTTGTAATCCAGATTACAAGCCAATAGCAGTCGGCTGTATTAGTTATTAATGTCTTTTACAGCGTTAAAAATCTGTCATGAATTTTAAAATGAAAATTAAGGCAAAGCCGTATGTTTGTTTTTGGCATAAACAAGCCAGTTTGAGAGTTTTCCAACAAATATCTCACTCGTACCCACGCCAAACATCCTCAACACGTCGTTCTTACAGCAGATATTAAACTTTTTCTTGGCGGAGCAAATGGGTGTTGTGTACTCGGCTGTCTGGCAACGAGGCCTGACTGACTTCACATTCCGTGATTTGTATCCACAACCGTATAGGGTTTATTTTAGTCTCGTTTATACAGCAAAGGTCAACATTAATACATTATGTGTATTTTACAAGGTAAGCAGTACTGAAGCGAACTACTTTAATGTTTGTAAAGATACAAATCTCATACTATTATATCCAAGCTTTAAACACAAACCAACTGCCTTAGGAAATAATAAGTAAATAAAGCTACAAATATGAAAATTAATGCATTTACTAAATTTGCTGGCAAAGTTCTAAAATAATGCTTACAAGGTACTTTTTTGAGTTATACCAAACTGTTATAGTTGCTTACTTTATGGTAGAAGAAGTTGCCATAACCTGTTCATAAATATTCAAAAAGTTCATTCACAACCAAAAACTCCCACAAGTAACATTTCATGTCTTTTGATTCCTATGCAACACGTTTATAGATTAGTTCACATATTTCAACTCAAACTTTAAACATGATTAATGGGTATACATTATGGCAACCTATCCATTTCAGTACACCATAGTCACCAATAACCCAATTTTGTTGGCTTCTTATTTCTATTTTTGCCGGTTGGCTCAACTTTAACGATTTGAACATTCAAGTTTACAATGCACAACGGCGCATTTAAATTGATTGCAGGCAAAGAAACCGGAAGCAGCTACAACATCAATCAAAACGCATTGTGCACGGCTCGATAAAGACCGAGTGCTCTGCATCCCCAGCAGCATGAACAACAGCAGCAATAACTACAACAGCAACAAGAAGAAACACAACATGAGCAGGAACAACAAAAACAGCAGCAACAACAACAACGCCCGCTACCTGTGGAACCATAAAATTTAACAACATTGTTGGCACTACGAAGTAAGCAACCAATATCAAGTATACGTAAAGACTTCCTCTCCCGTGCTCAGTCTACAACTGTATGTGTATGCATACGACAGCTACACTGAGAAATAAAATGTTTTCGAATTAGTTTTTTTTTTGGGTCAGATACTGGTTAAAGCTAAAAAGTATATTTAAATTAAACGAAAACGTTTGGTCTTGTGATGATGAAATGGGAACAGGAGCGGATCTTAAAGTGTGAGGGATGGGCGTGAAATTTAATGTTTAAAAACAAACATAGTTTTGTGCTTGAAATAAGTGATGAAGAAATTTACAATCCTGTTTCGGAAGGCCCAGGAATGGATCGAACTTTTTTTCTACGGTCCCAACTCTTCTTCTTATGTCCTGTTACTCCTAGTGGAGCATAGGGCTATCAACTCTAGTCATCTTGATAACTTTTCGTCTAAACTTTTTAATAAGTACGCTTAATAACTTACCGTTCGCAAAAAAAAAAAAAAAAAATCTGATTGAAAAAAGTCTTTTAGATGAATATACAAGCCGCCATATATATTTAAAATAAATAAAATTATCAGGTGCGGAACTAAGATTTATTCTTGGGGTCTTCTTCACTTCGAAGTGTATATATATCAGAGCTTGCGAAAGACTTTCAACCCATTTTTCCATCTTTTGGTGGGGGACCGGACCCGAAAACCCTCTCTGTGGATCCGCCACTGAAATCTATATATTTAATCTATGCCAAAAAAATCAAGTTTTACCTATAATTTTTATACCCTGTACCTATAGGTACAAAGGGTATACTAGATTTGTGCAATGTATGTAACGGACAGAAGGAGGCGTGGCAGACCCCAAGTCCTTTATACCAAAATGCTTATCATAACCTCGGGTAGCGATTGAGCCATGTCCGTCCGTCCGTCCGTCCGTATGAACGCCTAGATCTCGGAGACTATAAGAGTTAGAGACACGGAACTTTACCTGCTGGTGCGCATATTTCCTAAGCAGATGAAGTTTGTTGAATCATGTCAATATCTTTCCCCGTTCCCCCGCTGTAGATTTTCGCGGTTTTTAGCCACACCCTTTAATATTTTCATTTCAATTCAACAGAGCGATGCGTTGTAGATACATGCATCTTTGTGTAAAAAATGAACAAAATCGGACAAATACAGAAAAAGTTATAGTCAAAAATGTACAAATTTCACTGCCCCTTGCCCATAAAGTGCATCAATATTTGACTCCTCGTAATTATGGTTACAAGTGACCTAGAATCACAATTTTTGGTAAGCTGATTCATGTGGCTCTAATGAACAAATCCACATCCAAATTTTATCGATGCGGTCCCACCACCCCCCGCAATCGATTTACCGTGTTTTCTCCCACACCCCTCAACATACCAACTTGAAACTTACCCCATATACTTTAAATAACTTCTTTGACGTAACATTCGAGTTTCATCAAAATCGGTAAAAATTTACGGAACTAATAGGTACAAATATCGAATTTCACCAAAAAAAAAAAATTCCAATTGGAAAGTTCGTAGAAGGAATATGCAGGAAAAATTGTTTCCGAGACAAAAGGTACAGGGTATTCCACTGTCGGGCACCGCCTCGACTGTACCACATTTTTTTACCTAAACTCAGTTTTAATTCTTATTTTCAATTTTAAAAATACAATTTTTAAATTTTGTATAACAAAAATTAATTTTTTTTTTTTTAATTTGGAAAATTGACAAAATTTTTAATATAAAACATGAAATGTAATAGTTTTTATTCGCAATTTTGAAGCAAAAGTTGGCACTTAGTTATTATTTCAAAATTGTTATTGTTAGGTAAAAACAAGTTATTATTCCTATTTAATGAAATAAATTAATAAATAATAATTTGTTCTGGTTTTTATTTTAATGGTGTAACTATATGGATTTTTAAGCACTGTATCTGAAACCGAGGCTCAAAAAATCTCAACACCCAAGGGCTCTACAGCAACCTTTAAAAATCCTATACAATTTATTTCGATTTATATTTATTTCGATATATTTTTTTTTATATATTGTTGGGGTCGCTGACTCTCCCAAAATCTCATTGCAGTTCAGCATTCTGAGAAAACCTGTAAATAACTTTTTTTTGAGGTTATGTTAGAACACAGACCTCGGATTCAGATTCAGTGACCCCAAAAAGTGTCGCTAAAACCTTAGACTAACCTCGAAACCAGAAATTCGATATTTTTTTTCATACATAATTAGAAATTCCAACAAAACTTTTTTTCGAGATCGGTCGGGCGATGTTTCGAAGATAGCCTCAAAAAAAACCTCGTTTTCTAGGGATCTTTAGAGCTGTAGTTTTTACACCTCGGATTCGTATTCAGCGACTTTAAATCGATATGGATAGCCGTGTTACGTTTAATGTTCATACCATTTTTTTTATTGCTCTATTTAATCGTTACGATTCATGTTTAAAGGCTTAGAGCATATGAATACTCCTATGCACAGGAATCCTCATTTGACTTCCAACACTTTTATCCCAAAATTAACTTCATTAATTCTAAAGTTTTTCGTACACAGCTATTCTTAGAGCTCGGAACTCAAATTTTCAAAAAAAAAAGAAGGAACACTTTCTTGAAGAAACACTTTCTTAAAAAGAAGTGATCTTCATCTTTAGAAAAGATACGTATTTATATTCATATGAGGTTGCTTAACCATTTTACTTAAATATTGTAAGACTTCTTATAAAATGAACATAGATAGGATTGGTTAAAGTCGAGACACCCTACTAAAAGAAATTATAGGCGTCTAAGTTTCACAATTTTTATCCGATTTTATCGTGATTAAAAAAATATGTACTGAGAGCAACAATTGTAGCTTTCTCGAACAACTTTTTAGGAGGACTGCGATGGTATCCCCATAGGGTAAAAATAATTTGTATATTTGAGTTTACATAAGTTTACATAACTACATATTGGTTGCAATAAAAAAAAGGTTCAAATTTTATTTTTTTTTTCACTAGTCGGCTTCGTTTACTTCTCAAATATCGGTCCTCAGAAAAATTGTTCTCTTATAGAAAAAACTAAGACCACGAATGTAAGCAGAAAAATAAATGATGACGATGATCACGACGACTTCAAATATCTTTAAATATCATAGCGACTTATAACAAACAAAGTTCTCAATAAATTTCAATAGAATTATAAAATATTTTGCCCATATTTTGGCATTTTTTTGTGGGGTATTTTGGCCACTGCGGTCTCAGGCGCCATGGTTGGATGCTGAAAAAGAAGAGCTGTGCAGAGTTTCAAGAAGCTTGTAGATCTAAACTATCCCAACAATTTGTGGCAGAAATTAAGACAAAATCTTTGATAATCAGGTAATGCGCACATACTGTGGGAAAAGTAGTTTGACTGTAGGATAGACGCCAAAATGAACATGCCCAAATTGCTTTTTTCAACCTGACCCCTCAGTGGGTTCTTACTCATTTTTTTCTAGGCGTTATAAACATTAACTTAATATACTATGTACCTTTTTGATACAAAGTGTAAAAAAAAACAAAAGACCAAACTTTTTTGGGTAAGATTTTTGTTTTCGTTCCAAAAATTCTCAAAAGGCATCATAAAACTGCTTGACCCTAGCAATTAAGCATAAAGCACAAATTAAAATCTTTAGACAAAGTAAATATTTAATTTTGTATTTAGATGTATATTATTAATTCAACATCTTTTAGTATTAAATCTTAGGCTGATTTATGAAAATTAATTTTATATGCTCTTGATTAAGTGTTGTTTACTTCGCCTAACTTGATGTGAAGCTTAGAAAGCAAACACCAAAAGTTGAATCACAACGAAATCCAATTAGAGTTAATATGAAAAGTTTTTGTACAGTTTTTCTTCTTCTTTTTTTTTTGTGTGTTGGCGTGTGCTAAAGTTGAATTTGTGTATGGAGAATAATAAAAATAATAATTCGAGGGATATACATTTCTGCTTGGTATTCATTTGTAAGCATTTTTGCAAGAAACAAAAAAAAAAAAGACTATAATAATAAAATTACTCCATGGTCAATAGTTGCTCAATGGCAGGAGTTAGAAAAGCTTGTGCTATAATGGAACTGTGTACAGGTGCGGATTTGAGTTGCAGCGCCCAACAAGATACTCAAAGACGTGATGCAAAATGTGATGAGTCAAAAATATCTAAAGAACATGTGGTTTTGGAACCATATCATTCTATCATGTGGCAGTATTCCCAAGGTGTATTGTGGTGGTCATTCCGCATATTCATGGAAAAAATACAAATTTTGTCATCTCAATTACAAATCAGAGAGCTACGCTATGGGAACATGTATGAAGCGATTACACTAGTTAACAAATTTAAGGGTCATCGAGTGAACTTTCGTAAAAAAGTGTTTTTTTGAACAATTTTGGGTCGAGAAACACAAAAATTACAACCTTTTTTTTCTCAAGCACAGTTTTTGAGATTTTTTCGAAAAACAGTTTTTTGGGCACTTTTTTCAGTTATTCGTCAATATCTGTATCGACATGAAAGACGATTAGATCGAAAGGTATTGATGTGCTCTTTCCATTTATATATGATATGTACAGATTAAGTCAAAATTATTGAAGTTACACGCAACCAATGTCGAAAAAAGTGTCATTTGAAATATTCGGTTTGAACGAAAAAATATTTGTAAAAATTATGTTTAGCTTTAAGGCCTATACGCAGTTCGAAATATTTCGCACGGAATGACAAAACTTCATATAAAAAAAAGTCCTAAATGGGATATCACAAATGGAATAGACCTTTAAGCTGAAAGAGAATTTTTTTACGAAAATTTCGAGTCTAAGATCTTGGAAATCGGATAGGAACTGTAGATGTTATGGAACTATGAAAGAAAAATGACGACACAGCTGCATACAAATTCATGAGGACGTAACTGAACGCAAATGAAAAACTTTTGATTTTTTTTTTCAAACAACAGTGTGATAGTACATGGTTGCATAACATCTACAGTTCCTAACCGATTTCGAAGATCTTAGACTCTTTCATTTCGATACAAGATTTTATTCACGAAATATTGACTTACATGGTTGCATAACATCTACAGTTCCTAACCGATTTCGAAGATCTTAGACTCTTTCATTTCGATACAAGATTTTATTCACGAAATATTGACGAATAACTAAAAAAGGAACCAAAAATTGGAACTTCCGTACATGGTTGCATAACATCTACAGTTCCTAACCGATTTCGAAGATCTTAGACTCTTTCATTTCGATACAAGATTTTATTCACGAAATATTGACGAATAACTAAAAAAGGAACCAAAAACATGTTTTTCGAAAAAATCTCGAAAACGGTGCTTAGAAAAAAAGGGTGTCATTTTCGTGTTACCCTAAAAAACACTTTTTTACGAAGGTTCATTTTTCGTGTAAACTAGTGTTATTAAAGCAGTCGCACAAAATTAAAGGCCCACCAGCTCAATGCAGCTGGCCCTAGGGCGCCCACAAATTTAATCCGTCACTGACCGTATGTAAACACATTGTTGCTTCTGGGGATTATGACAATTGAGATTGATGGTGATGGAACACCTTGTACCAATATTGAAAGTGCTGGCTGTTCCAAATTAGAAAGCGCTTGAAAAATGAGTGAGTAACAAATTGAATTAGTAAAAGATAATTTTTTTTTTTTGTATAGTTTTTTTTTGCAAAAATCTCTTGGAGATGAATTTTTTATGTACTAATTGGCAGTGCTGCAAGTAACTGTTGCGTTTTTTTTTTTTTATTCGTATGCAACCTGTTGGCAGGAAAAATGTGTACTGGATATCCGATTGGCATGCACTTTCCCGATTTAAAGCTTTTAAGCTGTAACGAAATAAGTGTCATTTGCAATGTTGTTTTAAAGTATTATAAAACTTTTTCAGGCTTGGAAATGTTTAAAATCCAAGGGTGCAGTATATTTAAAATCTATAACATTTCTGGAATTTGTCTATATGAAAACTTTAAAATTTAAATTTAATTTTTTTTTCGATACTTGCTAGGATTTTGGCCCATAGTCGTAGCATGCAGACAAAACTATGCAAAGCATGATTCAAGATTCTAATTAAAAATTCTCAATTTGTTTTTACAGTGCATGAGCTTGGGAAATATTGTACACATTATAAAAATTTTCCAGTCGAGGGTAATAACTTCTTCCATACACACACACACATACACACACACCATCACCACACACCACCACACAGTGTTCCACTAGGATGCTCAGACAGTTTTCTGAGGCTTTTGCCTTTTGTTGCTGAATGGCGGCTGCGGCTGGCTGGCTTTGTTTTTCTTCTTCTTATTTTCAGCTTTATATGCTATGTAACATATATTTTTTTATTTCTGTTAAATACTTTCTCAAACATTTGCCGACGTCAACACTCCGTTGCACATTTAAAAAACCATCTCTCAGTTTGTCGGTGATAGTCCTTTTTATACACTGTAGACCCACAGGGCAAGGGGGTATTTTTATTTGCTGCCAAAAAATTATGTTGTGTTTAACACCTTGAAGGAAACCCTCGCAAAGTATACTTCAAAAAAGCAGCATGATGCATGTAAAGAATTTTGGCGTGACCATCTGTCTGAGATCCGGGTCAACTGTTTCTCAAAGATCAAAAGAGTTGAAACCTTTTAACTTAGTCTGAAGTTGAGTGTTCCCTTACTTGCACTCAGTTTTTTGATATGGCATACCATTTCTCAAATCAAACTTGACGGCTTACAATCTTTAAAGTGACAAGGACATTTTTTTTTTTTTAAGCTATCCATGCGTGAAATAACATTAAAGTTTCTTTGGAACTTGGAAGTTATGTACAAAAATGTCATAATTTGGGCCCATTTTTATTGTTACATAAGCTGGTTTAGGAACATGGAAATCATTACCGAAATTAATTTTTATTCAGATACTTTTTAGCTAAAACAATTTTTTTTTAGTAATAGAGATAATGGATCAGATGCTAGTTTTGCAAATAAGGTGAACATATTAAAAAAAATTTATATAAAAAATATATTTATTTCTTTATGAAAAATAAATTACGAAAATATGTTGTTTAAACTAAAAAAAAATGTATTAGCTTTTGCGCTTTATGTAGGCATCGAATGGAATGACCATATAGGCGCAATTGGCGCACAAAAACAAAAATTAAAAAAAAGGCATTTTAACGATTAGTGCTAAGCTCTCTCTTTATGAAAAATAAATTACGAAAATATGTTGTTTGAACGAAAAAAAATGTACGAACTTTTACACTTTATGTAGGTATCGATAAAGTGTTTCAAGATCTGATTTACCATATGGGCGCACAAGGCGTTCAAAAACAAAAATTCCAAAGAAAATAAAAGTGCCAAATTAACGATTAGTCCTAAAAAATCTCTCTTTACGAAAATATAGTAAATTAAGAAAATATGTTCTGCTTAAACGAAAAAAAGCCACTAACTAACTTTTACGCTTTATCTAGGTATCGATAATGTGATTCAGGGGCGGATTTACCATTTGGGCGCACTAGGCGATAAAAAAAAAAAATTCCAAAAAAAATTAGCCAAATTAACTATTAGTTCTAAAAACTCCAAAAACTATCTATCGCATTAAGAAAACTTAAATCTTAAAACTTAAATGTTAATGATCTTAAAATTTTAAATATATAAGGTCGCGTTAAGTGAAAGGTGGTAAAGAGTCTACCAATATCTTATCAAGACAAGCATTATTATGCTGATTTTTTTCAGAACATTCTTGCTATATTGCACTGTGGCCCAGATTGTCATATTTTGGCCCAAACACTGTCATTTCCATAATAATTTTTTTAGAGTGATGAAATTTTACACACGTGTTCCTAAAGGATTGAGCTATTTTTCTGGGAAGTTTGAGCCTCCTTAGATTTTTTGTAAGATATAGATAATCAGACCAAATTCGGAAAATTTAAAAGAAAAAACAAAAAAATTGTTCACTTAATTAAAAAAAAACTCGTTATTGGAATTGGACCATATTTCACACAGAGGTAGATATGAGCTTTACATACATTGAAAAAATATTCTATACCCAAAATATGGAATGGCTTTGGAGTTATAGCCCCAAACAGTTTCTTTCCAAGCCAATTACAAAAAGACGACACCACCAATCAGTCTGATTTTTAAAAGTTATAATTTTTTTTTTTTCTACCGGAAAAAAAAATTTTAAAAATCCATATTAAAATTTTTACGTTTTTTCGCCAAAATTGATAATTTTTACATTTTTTGACTTGCATCTTTGTAACTATGCTGCTATACAATTTTAAAATTGTTTGTTTTTTTTTTGTTGTTTTTTATTTATTCGCAATCTGCCTACTTAATACTAAGGCTATAATCTAATATGTAAATTATAAAGTTAATCGCTACACACTCTATTCTGGTGCTATGAATGATATTAAATCTAAAAAATTATTTTACAAAATTAACTACAATTAAACTAAAAAAAATTTACAAAAATGAGAAACATTTCATTGGTTTTTCTAAATTTTAAATTTACAATTTTTACTGAACTTTTGGGTTCTTTAGATCGGAAGGGTGTAGTCTTTTTAGCCTTCGCCTTGGTCTATGACCTGCAAGAGCACAGGCCAACGAATTTGGATGGGTTTCCAATCTACTCTCATACCTCCCGCTCAGATTGTTTATGGTTTTCAAATTGTAATTTTTTTTTTTTTTTAAATTTTAGTACAACTTTTGAAAAAATGGTTGTTAAAGCAATTTTTAAAATTCAACTTTTAGATAAAAAATTCAATTTCCGAAAATCGGGAGGAATTACATTTTGTTGTAAAACATGTAAAGAAATTTATAAAATTTTTTTCGATCAAATATCGAGTGGTAGTCGGAGGTACCCTTAAAGCAAAGTAGCCAAATGATGAAAAAACCAACAAAATCTTTATAGCTACTCGAATATACTTAAAACCAAAAAGTTTTTAAGCTCAATTTTATTTTTTTTCTGAAGTAATAGTTATAAATAATAAAGTGAATGAAGATTTCATAGCTACATGTATCATGGTAAATGCAGGTTTTTTTTTTTGTACATTATCGCGAAAGCTCATAAAATACAAAATGTCAACTTTGATTGCCAATAACTTGAAAACCACTAATTAAAATTTAATAATTTTTTTTCACAGCATACCTTAATAAGTGTTAAATCATATTTAATTGTCATTTTGTCCAAATTTTGACTTTCTTTTGTGGGACTTTTGGCCAATATCTGGTTACGCGGGCCCATTGTGCATTGGGGGGGGGGGGGGGGGGGGGAAACACGGTAACAGCAGTGTTGTCCAATTGTTTACATGATTTTGAGAGTTTTTTGAGTGTTAAACAAGTTTTCCAGTACATGCTCTAGATCAGTGATGGGCAGTCTCTCAATTTACATAACTCACGAGGCTATTGCACCAAAATCTGCCGCAGCGCAGTCGGCTCATGTACGGTCCAAGTGTGTGAAATCTCCCGCTCGTTTTTGCTTAATTGCGGTTCTTGCTCTCTCGTGCGCTTTTGCTTACTGCGCTGTTTACTCACACAAAGAAATGTTTGTTGGTATGAGTTTTGCCCATCACTGCTCTAGATTATGGCTGTCAATGGAAACACGATATACATTTTTCTGACTTTAGGTATAGTGTATATTACATTCGTGCTCTCCGGACTCTAGCTGGCACACTTTTTTTTAAAATTTTTTTTATGAAGGTACTACGATATGCCACGATGGTATGCACTCATATTGAGGCAAGCGTATTGCATTTCATTGCAAATCCAACGTTGTTGGTCAGCATTTTTATTATTTAAATGTAATATTAAAATGCAAGTGGCATACAAAACCAGGTTACACCCCTATACACATGCTCGTAAATGATGATGTGTTTGCGTAAAGAGTAGGTTGAAGTTGTCTAGGGGCGGGGTGCAACAAAAAACATAAAAATCCCAAATATGCAAGAAAACTTTTCAAAAAAAAATCGTGTCGCCTGCAATGGGACAACGCCGGGCAGCGGGAGTAGCCTGTCCCCTGATAGTGTCCAATGCAAAATGACCCAACATTTGCTGATGGTCCGTTGACTTAACTGGTCGTTGACTTTCTGAACTTTATGTGCACTAAATTTATATATAACCTGCCATATATGGTATATCTATAGTTGTGTATGTGTGTGTGTGCTTGAGAGTTTTGTGCGAAAAAAAAGGCAAAACTTTTATTTGCCACAATTTCGTTGTCCATTGGCGGAGTTCTGTGCCGATTTACTTTTACAGCTTTAACAGATGCGTGGCCAGAACTTTAAGCCAGCAAAAATTAAATTTGCTGGTGCTTTTGTTTTTTGCGGCACTGTGTTGTGTTTGTTTTTTGTTGTTGCTGTTGTCGTTGCTTTGTCGCAAACATTTTTCACACGCCCGTTTTGTGGGTGTTGGGAAATCTTTTTGGGTTCGTTGCCTGGCCAGATAATGAGTATGTATCATGTTGCCTTAGGGTTTACATTTTAGTTTTACATTTTGCGTATAATAAACACTCCACAATATGCACACAGATACTCAATCACACACACGCACACACACAAAAGCACAATCCCAAAAATACAGCCACAGACATAAGTATGCGAATCAGTGTGTGTTTTTGCCAAAGTTTCTATTGGGTTAGCTGCATAAAAGGGTAAGATCTTTTATGTTTTTTCTTTTTTTTTTTGTGCATATCTTTTGGCGAAATTTGTTATTCCCCAGGCATAGATAATTTCAATGATGCCAAATACCCGTACATTTTTGTTTTATCATTTACTTTAGTTGGTATTAAGACTCTTTAAAAGTAGCTACAAAGTATGGCAGCCATATGTTTTTGGGCAAACTTTTGTTTGCAAAATGCAACTTGACTATTTTTGCAAAAACTTTTACTCATATATGTGAAAACTCGTGAATTATGTCTGTTGCAAATATAGACAGTCTAAAGTTGTAAATTGCTTTAAAATGTACATCGGATATGACAATTTTTAAACGGATTTAAGCAATTTTCTTAAGGCTTTTGTGAGTTGTTATATTTCTGTTGAATAAATTGGTAATTTAAGACTGGAGGGCAACATTTTTTTATGTATGTTGTAATATGAAATGACAAAGGGAATTGTAATTTTTGAGTTTTTAATATTTTATTCTTTTGATTGCTAGGAAAGCTTTAAGCTCAGTTACACAAAATGTAAGGGGCGACAGTATGGACCAAATTTATTTCCTTCTTTCATTCTGTATATTTCTAAATCATTTTTATACCCTGTATCTTATGGAACAAAGGGTATATTAAGTTTGTGCAAGCCGAAAATGTATGTTACATGCAGGAGTCGTCGGAGACACCCAAAGTTATCTAAAGTATGTTTAGGGTGACTAGAGAAGTCGATATATCCATGTCCGTCTGTCTGTATGTTCGTCTATATGAACGCCTAGTAGGGATGGGTATCGCGTACTCCAATATAGATATTCTGTATCGATGTGTATAGTGAAACCGATGTGGAATATCGATATATCGACATAAAATATCGATATCTCGATATATCAGCCGTAAATAATTCAACACAAGTAGTCCCCCGTGGGGGACGGGGGTGTAGCTACAAGGCAACGTGTCTGATTGCCTTTAACCTGGCAAAGGCCAGCACTATCCTTGTAAGTGCACTTCAAGCCACTCACAGCCTCCACGAGGCGTCTTCCGGGCAATGGTGTTTGGCATCTGTCAAAGACTAGCTAATGTGGGGCAGGCGACTGCGCATAGGGCAACATGGACACGACGATCCTTAATAAGACTTCCAACAAAAGGGAGCATAAGGTAAAGCACGACCATTATCCCTAGTCAGACGCATTCCCAGGAGGGAATCTACGGCATCGGTGGTGAAACCACATTAAGATCGAGACCAGTAAGATCTTAATTACGGCATACTGGAAATCGGAAATGACATACGTATGATGTGGGCTGGTTATTGCGGTATTCTAGGACTTTAGTAGGCAAGGGTGACACCTCACTGAAATGGCTCCTAGGCTAATGCTGCAATGGCCCCCGTCCCGTTAAAACCCTGGCAGGCCTCAAGTAACGCTCTCTAGTTGTCACCATTAAGTTCGGTTTTGTAGGTTCAGTTGAGTTTCTCCCGATTAGCGCTGACCCGGCTCTGAACACATGCACTCATAAGGTCATGTGTCAACCCTTGCATGGCCTCCCTGCGTAGCATAGATAACCATGGGGTCTTGAGGTGACTACAATATTACAACTAGAGATAACGGTCTTGAGTGGGGACCATGATAGCATGGAAAATAATAAACAATTAACAAACAATAAAAATGACATGGATAGAAGCAGTAACAGGTGTGGTGATACTGACGAAGATGGAGCAAGAGCGGCTGAGGTTAATCCGTTCATAAAGACGTCCAAGCTCCTGAGATCTCCAGTTCTGAGGGTAGCACAAGTCTCAGAAGCAACATCGCAAAGCCGCGAAGGAAAGCCGGAGGAAATACAGTTGGCAGACAGTGTTAAGACTGCAAGTAGAGACCCAACAGCGTTCTGCAGGTTAGGCGAGAAGATAAAGAGCCTAGTCGAGATGTTGGAGGATGGCAAAAGGCGCTCGATACACCGACCGATGAGGGACGCAATCGAGAGTATCAAGGCACTGTACGAATTGTCAGCCATTGAGCAAGGAGACGAACAAGCCAAGGATGTTATTCGAACGAATAGCGGTTCTCAAACGTCCCCATGGCTAAAACAAGTACTCGAACCAAAGAGGAAATTGGAAGGCGCAGTTATGACGCCAAATTCGAAGCCCCACAAAAGAAAACCTATAGGTAAAGCAGCTACAGTCCCCGAAATAGGTATGTAGACTAGGGTGGCCGCCGCTGGTATGGAGGATTTTTAAACCGCCGATATCAATAACTCCACCCATTTAAAAGTTTCCTTTTTACCTGCATATAGCGCCTGTAAAATTTAAAGGCGATCCGAATGTATTTGATGGTTCCTAAAATAGGTCAAAGGTCATAATATTCACTTTTTCCGGTTTTGACTGTATTGTTCTACATAAACTTTAAAAACTTATTTCCAAACAAACAAATTATGGATCAAAAAGTCTCATATCTATCAAAACATAATTTTAAAAAAATATAGAGTCTGCCTGAATAAATTTTGTAAACTCTAAAATTGATTAAATTGACTAATTACACCAGTTTGAATATAAAAAAAAAATTTGGTATCCTTAACATGTTTTAGTCGTTGCTGTAGTAAAATTTCAATCAAAAATTTGGTTCATGACACGGGCTTTGAGATATTTTGAAAAAACTATTTTTCGAAATTAGAAAAAAAAAGTGCCTCTACTTAACAGCAAATATCTCTGTATACTAAACTGATTTCGATAATTGTTTTACTTGACTGTAGACAATTGAAATACCCATCGATTATATTTGGAACATATTTTTGTCAAACTTACGGTTTGGTCGCTATTTATGCATTCATATGAACATTTTTTATGACCTTTGACCTATTTTAGGAACCATCAAATACATTCGGATCGCCTTTAAATTTTACAGGCGCTATATGTAGGTAAAAAGGAAACTTTTTAGGGGATGGACTTATTAAAATCGTGAGATGTTGCAAAAATGGCCACCCTAATGTAGACTCATGTGGCGTATAATATATGAAATATTTTTACTTTTTGAGAATTACACCACCCCACCTTTCCACGTAGACAGTTAAAGCTCGACAAAGATCTTATTTAATATAGCCCATCCTACAAAGGAATTTTTTTAACAACGCTTAGGAAGTTCGGTAGATATAGCCAAAAATGAAAAAGCCTCGAATCGATCCGAATGAAGACTGTAGAAATTAAGGAAATTAGAGTGAATTAAATAAATTTTGTATTCTTTTTGTAGATGAATTCTATGTAATTTATGTATTCAAAATAATCTGCTAAATGATCACCACGACTAGCTGTCAGATTAACAAAAAAATTATTCTAGTATTATATAAAAACTCAATATTATCTTTATCTATGCATATTTGTTTAATTTGGTTATATGTTGAAAATCCGCAAATAGCGAAATATGATTGGAGGGTATCAAACGCCTTATGCATGTTGGTACTATCACTGAGGTGAATTGCTCTATTCTCTGCGAATATTGAGGCAGTGCAATGTGTAAATGTTGAGAATTCAGGAGCTCTGAAGGCATCCTGTAGAAATTTCAATAGCAGTAGAATGAGCACGTCCAATATACAGGACGTGCGAACGCTTGCTTAAAAAGCTTTGAAATATTTTTATTAATTCGTTGAGAAAATTTGGAGCTGGCATCATAAAGACATATTCGTTGTGCCATACCAAGACGAAAGCTGCATAAATATCCATCAATAATATCGCTGTGAATATCTTACTTTTAAAGATTTCTTAAACCATCTTTCTGAAATAGCGGGTGAGTTATGCTTCTCATGGAATCCGTTTGCAGGCAAAAGCTTTAAGCTTTTCCTTCGTAACATTTTCTAGTATTTTTGTTGACTGCAGAATTGCATATTTTGTTTTTTTATTGGAACAAGTTCTGAATGTAATTCAGTAATTCAGGAGTTCATGACACCTTCGATAGTTTAAGTACTTAATTTTGCTAAAGTTTTATGCATAAAAGCGGTATTAGTTCAAAAAAGTTGGAGTGCTAAAAAGCAGGCGTTTCAACTTCCATGCACATCAATTTTCTCATCTTAATTGGCATAACAAATAAAGAACGCAAACATTGCCTACTCATTATTCCAGTTAATTATGATTCGCAATAAAGTCTTTAGATATCGTCAACTTAAATTTGAAGCATTCCTTTTATTTACAAGGACAACAACTAGGACACACTCACGAGTAGACAAACAATCGTCATTATTTATTTAGACAACGAATGGAAAAACAACAAATGTTGTCTTTCAAAAGGGTTTGCATTAAAGATTATAAAAATCTTGGGTTTCTTTTTTTCGCACACATTATGTGAGTTAAACATTTCATGAGCTCTGACATACGGAGAAATTATTTTTAAAGAGTATAAAGGAGACAGCGAAGATAGCAAAGTAACTTATGAATTTATTATAAATTAGTATATTTATAACGTATACGTATATGGAAAAAGCTTTTAAAAAAAACGCATTGCTTGTAGGTTTGGTTATATAAAAAGTCGGCCGCGGACGACTTTGAGATACCCTGTACCACCACATTACAATCAAATCCGATTTATTGCTTACGAACTCCAAAAGATATTTCTTTGCCAAATTTGGTTACGATATCTTCATAAACACACGAAACAAAACGAATTTTTTACCGATATGTCCTATGCGAGCTATATTGTATAGTCAACCGATCTTAATCAAATTTGGTACAGTGATTAGAAACTCTAGAAAACTTTCGATTGCTAAATTTGGTTACAATATCTTCGTAAGCAAACGCCTTATCCATCTAAAACTTTTGGTTTTTTTCGAGGTCCTCTGAAACACCCCTATGGGAGCTATGTAATATAGTCCCGATATCAAAAATATAACATAAACTTGTCTCCCTATGTCACGCATCTTATCTGAAAATTTGGTTGCGCTAGTTCTTACCATCTCTGAGATCTAGGCGTTCATACAGACAGACGGACATGGGTATATCGACTTCTCTAGTCACCCTGATCATACTTTGGGTAACTTTGGGAGGTCTCCGACGACTCCTTTTATATGTTACATACATTTTCTGCTTGCACAAACTTAATATACCTTTTGTACCATACTGTACAGGGTATAAAGATCCAAATCCACCTAGAAAATGGAATATATAGCTATATCAATATTTATTTTGAAAAGCATGAAGCCACAAATTTAAGTAGAGTCAAAGTTCTTTGAGCCAGAGAAAAGTGATTCTTTATATAGAAATGCGTTATAAGAGGATCTATAAAGCAGTTTATTTGAAAAAAATCCTCCTTTGTTATAGGGATGTTCAACTGCATTTAAAAACGACATACATGAGTCATCTTAAATTCTCCTGCGCTTAATGAGGTTAGATTTGAACATCGAGAAAGTTTGTTTCCTCACGTACAGCCAAATTTGTCTAACCCGAATTGGCATCACAGGACAAATTGGTACATTATATAGACATTCCTTATAAGAGTATCTATAAAGCAAATTACTTGAAAAAATTCCCAATATGGAAAAATTCGTTGTATTGAAGTTTGTTATAGGGAAGTTCAACTGCATTAAAAAACGACGGACATCAGTCATCTTAAATTGAGGTTAGATTTAAATATAGACAAAGCTTATTTCAGCACGTAAATTACTAAAATCTCCAGTTCTTATGGTCTCCAAGATCTACGGAAGGATTGGCGGACATAAACATCTCAAATTCAACAGCGGCATAATGAGGTTAGATTTGAACATCGAGAAAGTTTATTTCCGCACGTAAATTACTAAAATCACCAGTTCTTATCGTCTCCAAGATTTACGGAAAGTTTGGCGAATTAAACGTAAGATTTTAACAAACTTTTTATTACCCTACATAAGATTTTATGTCTCCAGCTATTATGGTTGATGAGGCCTACGGACGGATTAACCAAAAGACGGGCGTCAATCATCTCAAATTCTTCAGCGGCTTAATGAGGTCAGATTTTTTAATTGATAAGCTTTACTTCCGTCTGTCTTCAAGATCTTCAGATAGATTGACTAATAGACGGACCTCAATTATGTATCTTAAATTCTTATGCTGTTTAATAAGGTCAGATTTTAACATCTGTAAACTTTATTGTTTATAATGTTGTGTCTTCTTCTTCTCTTATGGTCACATTAATTATCTCAATTTCAATGTTCAATCTCGATTGGGTAACACTAAAGTTATGATAATTGAATTCATGGATACAGGCTTTACAAATTATGCTTGTATATGTATTAAAAAATGTGATACAGTCGAGGCGCTGCCCGACAATGTAATACCCTGTACCTTTTTTTTCTGGAAAAAAATGTTATTCCTGCATTTTCCTTCTAAGAATTTTTCAAATGGAATTTATTTTTTTTGTTGAAATTCGATATTTATACCAATAAATTCCGTACATTTTTAGCGATTTTGATGAAAATCGAAAGTTACGTCAAAAAAGTTATTTAAAGTTTATGGAATAAGTTTCAAGTTGATATGTTGAGGGGTGTGAGAGAAAACTTGGTATATCGATTCTAGCTCTTATAGTCTCCGAAATCTAGGTGTTCTTACAGACGCACGGACGGACGGACGGACGGACAGACGGACATGGATTAATCGCTACACGAGGTTATGATAAGCATTTTGGTTTAAAGGACTTGGGGTCTGCCACGCCTCCTTCTGTCCGTTACATACATTGCACAAATGTAGTATACCCTTTGTACCTATAGGTATAGGTATAAAAAAATGGAAAGCCGATAATTTGGAATTTTTTGGAAACATGGGAATAATAAAGAAGAAAGGAAAAGTACTCAGCCTGAAGGCCTATGTAGCTCAGGCTTACAAACCTTTTTTTTTTTTTTAATTTAGAATCAATTGTAAAAATAAAATTTATAATAAATGGTACTAAAGTGTTTTATTTGAAAATTTTCTAATGCAACCAATTCTTCTACTAAACAGACTACTTGTGATATTTTAAAAATATATTTTTTTTTAATTTTAACAAGTTGAGGGTACAAAAAAAATGCAGTTTAGCTGCAAATGAATCTCTTTATTAGCTTGGCACTATTCTTTTTAAATTACATGAAAACTGTTAAATTTTATTTTAAGACTTACAAGAAAAATCTCAAAACTGTGTACTAAAAATCATGCAAAAAGACTAAAATAAATTAATTGAAATTTTCCTTAAGTATATTTCATAAACGAATAAATCTTTCTTTAAAACATAAAATCTCTTTAAGCTTGCTTGTAGACTAGCAAGAAAAATGGCAAAATAAGGCATCAAAAATCAGAAGGACTTTAAAGTAGTCAATTAATTAATATTTTCCTTACGTATTTTTCATAAAAGAAAACGTACACAATGTAATTTTTTATCAAATAAGAATAACCCCTGGGACTAACAAATTCCAATTTGTGTGCGTCTACTGTACAATACACTTAATACATTTCCTCATGCACATTACTCATTTGTACTTGGCTTGGATTTGGGTTTGGGTTTGGGTTGGGCGACACTTTGCCACAGTTTAAAGTAAAGCTAATGGATTTATGTATTCAGCATTTTCGAAATTGAGCCAAATGTGTTTTACTTATCATAAGCCATTTAAAAGGTCACTTAATAATTGAGTTAACGCATTCAAACTGCTTAAAAAGCTAAGCACCCCCCAAAAAAAAAAAAAACACAAAAAATTGCTACAATTTTTATGTGTCTTGCATACCAAATAACACTCAAACACCCAAATTGCTGGCTCTTACTTGAAAAAGGACGAAAAAACCGAGAAACGCCAATTGCCTTGAGCAAAATTGCTGCGTTGGGTTTTTCATCTTATTTTTTTTGGTTTCTATGTAGTAGGTATATATTTATTTTTATTTTGTCTAAATTTTTGCATTTTACCAAAATGGGAGCAACGAACTGCTGTCTAGATTATTAACCTTGCTCAAATATCCTATCAAACCATAATTAGCTTGCTTATTTTGCATGACAAGCAGCCATAAAATAAAATGAAATAAAAAAACATAAACATAAACACATAAACTAAGATGAGATAAGGGTTAGCCAAATAAAAACCAATTCTGTCAAACTTAATAATATTAATATTAAAAAAGAAAAAAAAAAAATGAAAATTCAACATAAACTGGCTTAGCTTCAAATTTCACACAAATCTTTACACACACAGAAGACAAATTGTTCTCAGCTTGTTAAGCTATTTTTGAACCTTACTCACACACACACACAGACACACCCACTCACACACAAACACACTTCTAACTAACGGTATCTGTTCAGTGTTGGTCATGAACCGTAACGGAAAGCGGAAGCTAAACCCTTCTTAGCTGAAAAATGACACTTCCGCCAGAGGAAGCCGTTGGCAGCCAGGCCAAGCAAAACCAACACGCCTAGAACAACTAAAATTACCAGAGATACGATATAAGATCTATGGCTATGTACACGGAAGTGAAAGATGACAGCCAGTACACTGAGAAAACAAACGCAATATAAGCCGGAAATTTGTTCCCTATATTTCTAGGATTACAAAAAATGTTTGCCAATAAAAATGTTAGCAATTTGATCTGTCCTTACTAAGCTATACTCAGACTTAATAGTGATGAACAGGAGCGGATTCAGACATGGGCGGACGAGGACAAGGTTTAGGAATAGTGTTGTGTAGAATAAACGTATTTTTTTTTTAATTTTAATAGTAAGTCGATGTTCGTAAAAAATATTCTATATTTACTTGAACTTTGTAGTAACAAACAGGTCCGGATTAAGGCATGGGCCGATGGGGCCAAGGCTTAGGAATAAAGTTTTTTAGAATAAATGTTTTTTATTTTTTACTTTATTAGGAAGTCAATCTTTGTAAAAATATTCTGTCTACATATACTAAGGTATACTTGAACTTTGTATTAATAAACAGGGCCGGATTAAAGCATGATGGCTTAGAAACAATTGTTTGCAGAATAAAAATTACTTTTCGTTTAAACTTTAATAGGAATCCACATCGTAAAAATATTCTGTCTATAGTAAGGTGTACACGGACTTTGTAGTGGTAAACAGGGCCGGATTAAGGTATGGACCGACGCGACGGTGCCAAGACTTAGGAATGAAGTTGTGTAGAATAAACGTATTTCGTTTTTAAACTTTTATAGGAAATCGATCTTTGTAAGAATATTCTGTCTCTTTCAAGCTATACTCAGACTTTATAGTAATAAACACGGCTGGATTAAGGCATGGGCCGACGGGGCCAAGGCTTAGGAATAAAATTGTATAAAATAAACGTGTTTTTTTTTGGTTTTTAAACTTTATACTGGAGGTATACTCGAACTTTTGTTTATTAACAGGGCCGGATTTGCTTGGGCCGACTGTGCCATGCCTTAGAAAAAATTATAGAATAAACATAATTTTTTTTTTTTTCGTAAAAATATTCTGTCTATACTCGATCATTGTAGAGGGCCGGATTTAAAAGTAGGGCGACAGAGCCACGGCCTAGAGCTTCCCCACGGCACAAAAATTTATGGAAAATATTGAATATTTTGTCATGGAAATTGTTTAAAAACTTCAATTATGAGAATTGACTTTTCAAGTTTAAGAATATTATTTCAATATTTGTAAGTCGAAAACCTCAAACAGCATCATCATTATACCCTGTACCTATAGGTACAAAGGGTATACTAGATTTGTGAAATGTATGTAATGGACAGAAGGAGGCGTGGTAGACCCCAAGTCCTTTATACCAAAATGCCTATCATAACCTCGGGTAGCGATTGAGCCATGTCATGCCATTACCAGCTGGTGCGCATATTTCCTGCGATGATGAAGTTTGTTGAATCATGTCAATATCTTCCCCCGTTCCCCCGCAGTAGATTTTCGCGGTTTTTAGCCACACCGTTTAATTAACAGAGCGAGGCGTTGTGGTAACATGCATCTGTGTGTCAAAAATGAACAAAATCGTACAAATACAACAAAAGTCATAGTCAAAAATGTTAAAATTTCACCTCCCCTTGCCAATAAACTGCGTCAATATATGACTCTGCTTAATTATGGTAACAAGTGACGTAGAATCACAATTATTGGTAAGCTGATTCATGCGGCTCTAATGAACAAATTGTATCGACGCGGACTCCTCACCCCCCGCAATCGAATTACCGTTTTTTCTCTTACACCCCTCAACATATCCCCTTGAAACTTGCCCTACATACTTTACGTAACTTTATACCCTTACCCGTATACCCTTCTTTGACGTATTTTTCCATTTTCATCAAAATCGGTATAAATTTATGGAACTTATAGATATAAATATCGTTTTGCAACAAAAAAAAAAAATGTTCCAATTGCAAAGTTCTTAGAAGGAATATGCAGGAATAAAATTTTTTTTCAGAAGATACAGGGTATTACACTGTCGGGAAACGCCTCGACTGTATTAAATTTTTTTAATAATATAATCTCATTATTAAGGCGCGACATTATTCACATTCAAGTGAATTGTAATAGGGCCCTACGTTTCGCTCGGCCCTGAGTCTCTAAATTATTTAATGCGGTCTTGGAAAAGGATAAATATTTCAGAATTAATATCTAATATTTTTTTTTAAAGATGTTTATATATTTTAGACAGTATTATTTGATTATTATTATAAACATTAGTTACAAAATTTATTATTTAAAGCACTGACCCCGATGGGTACACAAGCTTCGGCATATAAAATTTACATTTTTAAAATTAATAATATTTTAAAACTATTATATATTGACCATGTACATAATATTTGATTATTGGGTGAGCACTAAGAAATATTTTGAAAAATTCGGATTACTACTTATCACATTTTTTATCATACTAGATATTTCTGACTAAATAGTGGGAATTGGTGGAAAATTTTATTGCGTTTCATGAGCATAGCCAAATTTGTCATGTTATCGACCATCCCAATGGGCAAGAGCTAGAGGAAGTACAAGTGCTTTTGTTTTCTAGTGTAGACGAGCACTAAAGAAGGATTCTGGACAATTCCGCTTCCAATTGCGGGTCAATTTATTTGTCAAGCGAACGTGATCTATTTGAGGATTAAAACAAAATATCAGAGTTTTGAACAATTCTGCCCCAAGCGGGTGGAAATGGGTTGGCACATGTGCTCTTTTAGCGGATTAAAGAAAGAACCAGATCCTCACCTCAATGATGGTGAGGATAAGAGGATAGATTTTAAAACTTAGCACATCCCCGCTGAAGGCGTTTTGCGAGTTTGAGTACAAAGCACGTAGGGGGCAGAGCCACCTTAAATTAATGCAAATTTTGACGATTAGTGGTTTAGCCAAAAAATCCAGAATTATTGCCTCTAAAGGAGTGTTACCATCATGCTCTCTTAGAGGCAATAATTCTGGAAAAAGTCTTGCAAAATTTGCCATAATTAAATTAATAGTTATCTTTTGACAATAACTAAGTGATTCATCGATAAATCAGTAATGATCGTTTTTGATCGAGGTATTTGGATATTCATGTTTTTTATAAAGCTCGATAACAGCGAAAATTAAGTATACTGAGAAATGAGTCAACTATAGTCAGCTGTTCTCCGGAAAACGAAAAATCCAAACCGAACAATTTTATTCGGATTCGTTTTTGCGTGCTCCGGAAAACGAATTTTTTTGTCAATACAAAAATGATAAATCAAATCTAAATTTTATAGTTTATCTCATCAAAACTATATTTTTCATAAACAGTTTGGCATGCACTTCTGGGACTACCAGAGTTGGTAGATGAGTTGCACAGCTGAGTTCTCAGTTTGCTGGTCGCACTAACCGTCAACTAAACTAATTTGCTGGTGAGTTAGGAATAAACTATTTTACAATTGCTGTCACATACATGGAGTTGCCAATTGTATAACATTTTAACATTTGTATTGTTGCCTCATTAAGAAGTAAGTTAGTAAACGTCATACCAATATATTTAGCTAAAGAATTTTCCTTTTAGTGTACGGGAAAAAGTAGGCACTGCTACACGTAAACTAGATGCTGCTCCGTAATGGAAAACCGGCAAGCCACATGTGTTGGCCTTAGTTCCCACAGCTTCTGTGCACTGTCAAACTAGACAGCGTACTCCAAAACCTGGATGCCAAGTTTTTTTTTGGCTTTTGTACGCTGATACACATAAACTAGTTGCTGCAGCGTGCTCGAAAACCTGGCTAACTTTGTTGGCTTTCGTTTAAAAAAAAATTCAATTTTGCATTCTTTTGACACTGGCTTTGCTTTAGGGCTCGGTCAGGATTTTATTTATGTATTTGTATTTTTTTCAGTGTAAGCTTATGCGTTGCTTTTTGCCTTGTTGACTGCTTTATCAACAAGGTTGGTTGGCTTAGTAGATGCCGCTAAAACATCACGCAAACAGAGAGAAAACCATTTTATTATTGGCTTTCAACGCACTTCGAACTTCACGTACTGCGTAAACTCTGGGGCGTGGGTGTCTCTGGGTGCAGCCTTCCGAAAAAGGCTTCGGTGGGTTGGTCTGAATGCGTGACTACCGTCTCTTTATTTATTCTAACTGTGTGTCTGTGTGTGTGTATGTGTGTGTGATTGTGTTTGTGTTGGGAAGCGAATCGAATTAGCATGCAAAATCTTTTGTTTGACTAACAATGTGTCAAAGTGTGTGACGAGAGCGCGTTCTGCTGCTTTGTCGATGCTCTCCCAGTGTGGCCAGACCATTAAGCAGGCAGTGCCTTTATATGGCTGGCAGTGTGACCAAATAAAGCATCTAAGCTTGGTCTTAATGCGCGTTTCTGGCTAATTAACGCTAGTTTTTATATGCTTAATAGTGCAGCTCTGATGGCTCATTAAAAGCAAATAGTTTGTTTTAGCTGAACTACTGTATCTTATTTATTTTGCTGATTTCTGCATAAATATAATGTGCACCACTGTGCCAGCCTACTGTCAGTTTGTGCTAAATTAGAAAATGACATAGTCAACATCAACAACAAAAACATGAAACAAAGCACAAACAATAACAACATCACACAACATACAGAAGTGGCAAATCCTGACGCCGTACTGCTAACCCACAAAACTACGTGCAGTGCCGTAAACAGCTGCTGTTAGTCACCTCCATGTAGCTCCATGCAAAATCCTGTCCGCCTTCTAGGCACACTCCCACAGCTTCGACAGCGCCTGCTCTCGGGGCGGCTGGTTTGGTAGCGGGTTGGCAGCTTCGTGTCGCATCGCGTTGACACAAAACATAATGCCGGCGGGCAATGCTCTTTTAAGCACGCAGCATGAATGAGCAAGTGTGCTTTGGCCACATTGACTGCGAGCGTACAGTGAGCCAAGTGTCAACTAAAGAGCACACAATTTGAACTAATTAAGGTCGTGATTTTAGAGCTAAGTGTGAGTTGAGTGTTAAGGCTAAGTAGTGCCAAAATGAAAAGATTGTGTAGCTGGCACAATATTCTGGTGATGGACGTGGATGAGACTTTTTGCGTGTCACGTATGCGACTTGGCCCTGAAATGGAGTTTTTTAAGCAGCTCGTGTTTGTTTTTCTTTTAAGCCCGAACAGCTTTAAAGAACTTTTACCAAAAAAAATATTTTTTTTTCTATTTCTGAAAATTTCTCCATAACGAGTTCGCAAGAGAGTAGAATTTTCGTTCGTTCGAAAATTAGTTATTCGTATAAGTGCAGCACGCTAGAAAAATATACGTAATATGAAAAAATTTGTTTCAAAGCAGTTCGTTATAGGGAAGTTCGACTGCACATATATTTATGATTCGGTTAATTTGTGGGTGGATTCATTGATTTAATTGTACATACATTTTTTTTTGGAATTGGTCAAATCAAATCAAAGAAACATAAGACTTATGGGCCTTATTAAAAAAAAAAAAAATGTATTAAGAAGTGTAAAATATGAACAAATTTTGAATTTCCTACATTGCAAGCGATTAATTTTGTTTAAATTTTATGTTGAATGTAAACTAATGTTAATATTTTAACATTACCTTCAATATTTTTTATCAATTACAAGAAATTTGTATTAAATAAAATATTTCAAAAATTTATTATAATTTTAAAAATTATTTTATAATAAAAAAATTTTTTTTAATAAAATGAAAATAAAATGTTTATATGTTTAAAGGGAATAAAGCACAAATAAATAAATAATAATAATAAAAAAATTTTCATTTAATTTTTTTCAACATTGTTGCACCAAATCGATTTGGTGCATATTTATACCATAGAAAGATGGGATTAAAAGACATTTTAAAAAAAAAATTGTGATTGACATATTTAAAGAACATACTTAAAAAAAATAAGAAAATTTCATCACTTTTTTTTTTTAAGAAAATATGTTGGATAAAAAAAATTGTTTAAAAAATATTCTGTAGTTTAGTCAAAATTAAATAAAAATTGGTAACAGTTTTTTTTTTAACCATAATGCGTTAAGTTTAAAAATATTAATTTTGGGAAACAATTTTTTTTTATTTATAAATCATGTGCATCATAAATTTTTAAAAATCATTTCGGTATCTTATTCAACTAGAACCTTTCTTAAGGAAATGAAAGCAAGAACTTGAAATAAATAAATTCGGTAAAGTGCAACTGAAGTCATTTGTTAAAAAGTAAACAAACTTCTTTTCAAATCCAAAAAATGTTTTTTTCTTATTATCTTAAAATTCTTCTCATAGAATAATTTTTCGATTGCATTTTCGGCTTTGATTTGACCCTTTACTACAAGGAAATTTTTAAACTTGGCTACTGACCTTCATTAACTTTTAATAAGTTCAAACTTCTACTAATATTGAAAAATGAGAGAATTATGGAAAAATTTGAAAATATTCATATTTTTGTCTAGAAGCTCTACTAAAATAGTTTAATATGTCTAATATGAGCAAAAAAAATTTATTTATTTTTTAAGATACAAATACAACAGATTTTTACTGTTTAAGACCCATACGCAGTTCGAAAAATTTAGCACGGAATGACAAAACTTCATATAAAAAAAAAAATCCCCTTAGGGACATCTCATTTGGGCCTTTATGGAAAAAATATAAACTTCATAAATAGGATTTTTTTAAACTACGTTTTTTACGTTTATTTATCATTGACTGCTCCGCTTAAATATTGTGATTTTTCAAGATTAAATTTCATAAAAACGAATTGTTAACCAACAAATTATATTTATTTAAAAAACTTTAAAGTACGATATTTAATAACAAAAAAAAAATTGCTTAGAAAATTTGAGGTAAAATGCTACCAATGTATCCTTAATTTTATTTTTTAATTCATAGATTGATATATTAAAATAATTTTATTTTATTTTTTTATTTTACTGAGTCGATTTTGTTTAAAATATTAAAAATATCAACTTCTGTATTCTTTCAATTTGGTAGGTAAGAAACCAGGAAGTTCTAGGCCATTTTAAAGCGTGTCTCTCATTTTGTTGGATTTATTTTGCAATTTTTTTTTATATACCTACTATATGATTTTGATGTGTTAATTCTAAAAATTAAAGTGGAAAATACAAGTTGTCTTAAAGCAAAACTTTCGCATTCTCTATCTTAATTGTCAAAGAAAAAGCTGCAATAATTTTTGAAACAATGACGGGTACGAATAGCCGCTTTTTATAAATTATTATACATTATGTACATAGTAAGCCACCAAATCAGTTCCTACTTTCCATTCACAAATGAGTACAAATTTTCTACAAGGTAATTTTTTTTTTTTATTTGTGACGTATACTAAATAAATGTTGTGCCCTACTTTGGTTGTCTCAACCTTTTCGCTCTCTTTATTGCGTATTCGACGTGTTGAGCGCAAAAGTGACTCAATCAATCAAAAGGAAGTGGCAAAGGATAATAAAAAGTCACAGGTCAGTTATGCTGTCATGAAAGGACCACCCTAACAGTGAAGCACACTTAGACCTTGAGCTCTTTGGTTTTTAAAAACGATTTTGTGGGGATACATAAGTAAAGATTGTTTTTTGAAAATTAGGCGGCAAGAAACTTTTTTTCACTTGACGAGGGCTTTTAGAACATAATATATTTTATTCGGCAAAAAAACATGTTATATTTGAACATGATCTGCTATAGCTCTATACACTTAGATTAACCTTTTTCCAAATTTTACAAATTCTTCAAAAAATAGCTTTGCTGAAGAATGTGATCTAAATCTCTTTTAAAATGTTGCGAAAAACCTTAAAACGTGTAGAAATATAGCTAGTCAGGCCAAAAAAAGAGATGAAAATATAATTTTCTATAAACAATATAAAAATTTGGTTCTTAAATTTAGAAAAAAAAAAAACATTTAGAAGTAATTTTTTTGAGTTAAAAAACTCGCATGTACAAAATTCTTTATTGTTTGTGATTTAAGAATCGTCATTTTGTTTATCAGCGTAGTGACCAATAAAACTTTCAAGCTGTGAGTTTATTTTTAAATCAAAAAAATTTCTGATAAGCTATGCTTTTATGTTGGTTCAATCAATGTCATTTATTTTTATTTTTTTTTATTTCTAAACTTAACACATGATATTTTCTTAATGCACAAAAGAAACAATTTCCAACTCTGCTAAGCACCATGCTGTGTAAAACTGCTGACAAGCAAAAAACTTTCAAAGCTTTTGAAATAAATTCAAAGTTATGTTACTTTACACAAGTTGCTGAGCAAACTTTTTTAAATAAACTCTAAGGATTTCAAAGTTTTTTGAATAGTGATGTCACGAAGCGTTTGCCTTCAGCTGTAGCATGGCGACCAAACAGCTTTGAAGATTTTAATTAAGTCACAGCATAAAATTATTTCGTCCACTGTGCAGTAGCAATGATGATGATGCTGCCTTGGACTCGAATGTTTTCGGTTCATTTGGGTGGCTGAGCATGCGGTGTGTCTAGCGAAAGTGCTTTGCCACAGAGCACCAAAAACACATTTCAAATAACAATGACGTTTATATATTGTATGTAACAGTACATATATATAGTATATATAGCATACTGTGTTGATAATAATGATGATGATGATGATGATGATGATGATGCTGCTGATGTTGCTATTGTGATTGCGGTGGCTGCGCTGGCTGCCGCTCATCATCAAATTGTGACAAACGTGTGGCACAAAGACAAAAAATACAAGAACAACAACAACAAAAAAAGACAAACAAACAAATAAACAAAAGGCAGTAAGCCTCGTAGTCAGAATTTTCCGCGGCTTTCATTAGCTGAAAAGTCACTTAGACTGACAAACTGACAGGCGCCCAAGGAATGGCGTTTGGCACTGTGGTGGCACAACCTATAGCTACACTCACCACAAAACCTACTCATAAACATTGCTGATAACTTCTTTATGTCTAAGTAGAGACATTTTGCGTTTTGGGCTTTGACTGGGTTTTGACGTACAAAATGGGCGGTAAATGGTGCTTTGCGGACACATTGTTTGCCCCTAAAATTATGCTAGAGCAGCAGAAAAAAAATTTTAAATTGAAATTTTTCTTTATCGCCCTGACGAAATCGCTGTATGAATGGCCAAGCGACCAGAAAGACTCCAAAAAAAAAAGCAACACGCGTCACTTTTTTTTTCGCCAACGCTTTTAGCCAAAATGCCTAACAAAAGTATATATGTATACGTTAACAGGGCTGCAAAGCTCAGAATTCAAACCCAAGGTTCACTATTTTTAGTCAAAATTTGCTGCTTCCTATTGTGCATAGGGTGTTTTTTTTAAGCTTTTTTTTCACAGTTACCATTACGACCATGCTGACAGCTGTTTTGTCACGAACAATGCTACCAAATAATAAAATTTTTTTACCAATACGTTTTTTGTGTACCAAATAAAAAATAAAGTCATATTTCGCTATAACGAACTCTGGCTACTCTTATGATCTTCTTATGCCAAATATTCTATATAGTAGACCATTATGCTGCTTCTGTGAGAAATCTATAAGCAGAAGTTCGACTGTACTTTGATCAACACAAGTTTAAAAAAAAATTATCTGAAAAAAACACCCTATTTCAGAAAGTTGGAAAAAAACTAAGAAAGTCAAAATATAGACTTAAAGTAATATAAAGATTTCTCGTCGTAGTTAAATTGATTAAGTACATAAATTATGACTTTTTGGTTGATCCTTCTATTATTAAAATTATCAAATAAATTCATTCAAAAAAGAAGAATAACATTCCTTACCCCAAATTTGCATCTTTGAACTGATGAAAAATTTTTTTTTCGATGATTGAATTATTTTCTTAAGAAAACTGACTGAAACATTCCTTATTCCAAATTTGCATCTTTGAATTGATGAAAATTTTTTTTTTCCAAAATTCTATTATTTTCTTAAGAAAACTGACCTCTTGGTATGTCCCATAAAAAAAGTTAGATTTTTAAAGAGTTTTTTATGAGTTTTCATATACAAATATCTTTTTATAGTAACTACCTATAGGGGTCTTCATAACTTTTGAGCTTTACATATTCCAACTATTGTTCAAAATACGGCAGACAAACGAAAAAAACTTTTTAAAAGCTTTTTTTTTAATATTTCGTCATTCTTTTCAAAAATTAAAAAATTTCAGATAAGCGAAGAATTTTCTAAAAAAAATTTGTTAGCTCAAAATACTAGCCCATAGGACTTACAGTAAGTTTTTTTAAAAACCAGAACGGGGTCATAGAGGTGAATATCTAAAGCCCGCCACTCCACGGTGAGATATAAATGTAAAGCAGGCAGGTGCATAGTTTTTACGGACGAAACTTTCGTAGGATTCCTTGGGAAAGTCGGGTAGATAATTTTTTTCGATGGCTGGTCGACTCATTTTTCTCCATAATTGTTATTGGACAATTCTATTTTTTATGCAAAACAATTCCCAGGGCGGAAAGATTGCCTTTATTTTGGAACCCCTCCCCCGAGCTTTCTACGCCACTGCGCTGTAATGAATATTCTAAGCACGACTTACCCAAACCTTTTGTCTGGATTAGCATTTTTGAGCATTCTAGACAAATTCTCAAACTTGAGTCTTCTTTCTTTTTTTATTTAAAGGTTTATTTATTTTTAGATTAATAAATTTTTTATTATACATTATCAAAATTATTTTTCAATGGGCTTAGTTTTTGAAAAAGTTAACCCTTTCAGCATTAAGGCATTGAAAATCGACATTATCATAATAAATGTCATACTTTCAACTAACAAAAGAAAAAAATATAAAAGATGACAGAAAAACAATATGGCGTGCTGCCAAAAATTACGTCTGTTTGGACTAGTCCGTATGTTCTTATTTCAATCTTTAGTTCAAAGAGTACATTTTTTTTTAAATGACCCAAATATGTTGTCGAAAAGTGGTGCCGTTTCAGGATTCAAAGAAGATTCGTTTAAAATAAACGTCTTTACCGTTTCGAAGTGGTCCATTTCCAAACCGCTTATGCAGCCCTGGCCTGTACACAACAACAACAAACAGCTATAAACACATTTTGTGCCTGTGGTAAGGGGGCAGTAACATTTAGCTGGGTAATTCAATAAAGTGGAAAATGATGCTCGTCCTGAGCGTAATTTGCTTTCGTGGTTTGTGCAAATCTGCTCCAAGTACTTCAATGCCGTTAATCGGTTCTTCATATCACATCAAACAGACGTCAGAATGACTCTGTGCCAACTGCGACTCTGACTGCGACTGACACTAAGAGTTGGCATCATCAAGAGTAGTTAGTGGCAACGTCATCGTATGGCATAAAAGTGGCAAGCGCCGAGAGATGTCGTCGTCGCCACAGCACGTAAAGAAACAGCGCCAGCCTATCTCGCGCACATACAAATACACTTAAAATATATACATACAGATACACACACACACACAGATACACAAAAAGAGACCACACAAAGGCTGTGCGGCATTGGTTGTATTGTAGGCATCGAGTGGTGGGTGGGGGGAGCCGACGTAGAGGACTGCAGCGGCGACCCCATTACGTGCCAAAGCACTAAAAACATGCCAAACCAAAGCAGTATACACATACACACACACACACATCCACGTGCCACCCCAAACCCTGGGTGTATTTGTATGAGTGACTGGCAAAATGTTTCCATGTGTATATCTTTGTTTTTGTTGTTTTTGTATCTGTGTATCTGTGTGTATGTGTGCTTGAAAGTATGAGTTAGTAGCGCTCGTAAATTTTTTGTCGTCTTTTTATACACTCGCTGGGGGCACGTTTATTTTAAGCGGATATTTGTTGCACAAACAAGATGATCCCATGATCAGTATCTTTTGCTACATTGATTTTGCAACATCCGTTTTCTTAAATGATTCTATACAAAGTATGGTGATGTCCTTGGCGTCATTTCTATATGTTACTTAAAGAGGTTTCTTTGGTTGTAGAGGATATGTACTTAAATAAGTCGAGCGAAGGCAAACAACAAAAAAAAATCCAATATTTATTTTCTTAAAGATTGGCTGCGATTCTGATGATCAAAAACGAATATTCGATAATTATTTGATATTAAATCGAACAACATACCAATCGTTTTCTTATTTATGATGCTTGAACCTTCTTTACTGAGAGGGAACCTCTTTTCCGAAAAAGGAATTTTCTTTAATTTCTTGCAAAAGTTCGCATTATCTAAAAGGACAAGGACAGTCAAGGTCGTAGCCAACTTTTCACCAAGAAAAATAAAACAGCCTTCTTAGTATGATGATCAAAATATCTGATTACACTTAAGAACTACTTTAGTTTTATTTTTGAGCGCGCCAGAAGGTACTTGCTGTCATTTGTATGATGTAATAAACAACTGATTTTCAAATCCAAGATTTTGTGCTTAAGCATCGTTAATTCACTATTTAGAATCATACTTTATTAAAATAAAAATAAAAGATGGCGTACGTTAAAGTCGGGCGCGGACGACTTTGGGATACCCTGTACCACTGCTTGCAATCAAATCCGGTAAATTGTTTAAGAACACCAAAAGACATTTGCCAAATTAGATTATAATACCTTCATAACCAACCAAAAACAGACGAATTTTTAATCAAAAACTTTTTTTCGACCGATCGGCCCTATGGAAGCTATATGATATAGTCAACCGATTTTAATAAAATTTGGTACAGTGTTGAAGATCTCTAAAAAACTTCTGAATGCCAAATTTGGTTACAATATCTTCACAAACAAACGAAACACAACCAATTTTGTACAAAAAGCGTTTTTTTCGACCGATCAATCCTATGGGAGCTATATGATATAGTCAACCGAATTTGATCAAATTTGGTACAGTGCTTGGGAACTCTAAAAAACTTCTTATTGCCAAATTTGGTTACAATATCTTCACAAACAAACGAAACACAACGAAATTTGTGCAAAAAACAAATTTTCAACCGATCGATCCTATGGGACCTATATGGTATAGTCAACCGATTTTGATCAAATTTGGTATAGTGCTTGGGAACTCTAAAAAACTTCTTAATGCCAAATTTGATTACAATATCTTCACAAACAAACGAAACACAACGAATTTTGTACAAAAAACCAATTTTCGACCGATCGATCCTATGGGAGCTATATGATATAGTCAACCGATTTTGATAAAATTTGGTACAGTGCTGGGGGTTTCTAAAAAACTTCCGATTGCTAAATTTGGTTATGATATCTTCATAAGCAAACGAATTATCCATCTAAAACTTTTGCTTTTTTTCGAGGTCCTCTGAAACACCCCTATGGGAGCTATATAATGTAGTCCCGATATCAAAAAAATAAAATAAACTTGTCTCCTATGGATTAATAAGGGATCTTATCTGAAAGTTTGGTTGCTCTAGCTCTTACCATCTCTGAGATCTAGGCGTTCATAAGGACAGACGGACAGACGGTCAGACGGACAGACGGTCAGACGGACAGACGGACCGACGGACAGACGGACATGGGTATATCGACTTCTCTAGTCACTCTGATCATACTTTAGGTAACTTTGGGGGGTCTCCGACTTCTCCTTCTGTACGTTACATACATTTTCGGCTTGCACAAACACAATATACCCTTTGTACCATACTGTACAGGGTATAAAAATGTTGGTTAAATCGGTCCACTTTTGTTTTTGCACTAACTTTTGTAAAATACCCGTGTGCTCTAAGTTTAGGGTATAAAACTGTAAATATACAGTCGAACTTCCCTGTAACGAACTCTTCTTCAACGAATTTTTCCAGGTTCCGAGTGTCTCGTATTTCGTTATGATTTCTCTATAAGTTAAACCAAAATTCTGCTTTACTAGCATTTTAATCGATCTCTTTGATTTTGATGCTTTTCACTAGTATTTAAAAAGATACTTGGCAAATTTCACCATGTTTATAACACCAAATTGTTTAATTATTATTAAAAATATCGATAACTAATTTTTTGGTCGATTTTTTTTTTCCTTATTATCTTTCCATTCTGAAGACTTATTTCTTATAATTACAAGATACCTGGTACTATAGCGACTATAGGGGTTGTCATCACTAAAATGAGCATCATTTTTTTAATAATAGCAGATACTGATAAAATGTGATCGTTGTTATTTTTGAGCTTCTAATAAATTTTTTTTGATTATTTTTTCTATGAATTCACGTGTTTAAAATTTAATCATTCTTATTTTTCATCGCAAATCATAACTTTTTAATTTTTAAACTAACACAAAAAAATGTAATCATTCGTATTTTTCAAAGTAAATCCCTTTTTAATTTTTAAAGTAACATAAAAATTTAAAAATACAAATTTTTATTTTTAAACAAAAAATTAATAATTATTCACTTTTTAATTTTAAAACTAACATAAAAATTTAAAAACAAAACTTTTTATTTTTAAATAAAAAATTAATAATTAATTTTGAAATAAAAAATTAATAAAAATTTTTATTCTTAAATTTTTATGTTAGTTTTAAAATTAAAAAGTGATTTGCTTTGAAAAGTATGAATGATAAATGAAAATTGTTATTATTTTTTAAATAAAAAAATTTAGATTTATTTTCAGTTTTTAATTTTTTATTTAAAAATTACAAATTTTTATTTATTTTCAATTTTTTTTATTAAAAATTTTTAATTTTTATTTTTTTTATTTAAATTCTCAACTTTAATTTTTTTTAAATTTTAAATTCTTTTAATAATTAATTTAACTTTTATTGAAAAAAAAAATTTTTCAAAAATTTCTATTAAAAAAAAATAATTTAGAAGTATTTTAAAACAAATTAAATTTTTATATTTATTATTAAAAGTTTTATCTCGAATCAAAATAAATTATTCAATATCTTTTTTGGCTTACAAGATTTGTCTTGTCAACAAAAGTCGTTCGGTTATTGATAATTCGATATTTAATCGAAATTTTGTCAAAAAAAATATTCATATTCATATTTATTGGAATAACATATTAATAAATAATTGTTGAATTTTGGCAAGAATATATGGTAAAATCAAAAAAATCGTAGGAATCGACTAAAAAGTACTCTACTTCACTTGTGCTCTTCCTTATTTATTAATCTGTCTTAAAAATATTAAAAAAAAATTAAGAAATATTAATCGATTAACTGTTTGTCTTGTCAAAAAAAGTGGACCTAGTCGAAGGAATCGACTAAAAAGTAATCGACTACACTTGTGCTCTTCCTTATTTATTAATCTGTCTGGAAAATATTAAAATTAGAAATTAAGAAATAATAATCGATTAATTGTTTGTCTTGTCAAAAAAAGTCGACCTAGACATTAAGTTATCGATAATTAAGCGAAATCTTATCAAAAAAAATGAATCGTTGAATTTGGGCAAGTACCTCTATCACATATGCTAAAATCATCAAAATCGAAGGTATTGATAAAAAGGTAGTCCACCTTAATTGTGGTCTCCTTATTTATTTATCTGTCTTGAAACAATTAAAAAAAAATTACAAGTTACAAAGTATTAATCGATTAATTATTTGTCTTGTCAAAAAAGTACGTTTAGTTATCGATAATTCGATAAGCAATTGAAATTTTGTTTAAAAAAAATGAATTATTAAATTTTGGCAAGTGCCTCTATTACATATTTTAAAATCGTTATAAACGAAAGAATCGCCTTTAAAGTAATACACTGCACTTGTGCTCTTCCTCACTTATTAACTTGACTTAAAAAAATTTATCGAAAAATTAGAACTTAAGACATAATAATCGATATGTTACTTTTATAACAAAACATTCTTCAACTTTTCCATTCATTGTTAAAATTGTTCGCCCTTAAATCAAATGTCAAAAAAGTTATTTCCAAAGCCCACGAGACTTTTCCATCCGCTAGGGTATAAAAACGTCAGCTGTCTACAATTAGCTTTTGTGACTCGATGCTTCTTTTTTTTGCAACTTTTTATTTGTTGGCAACATTTTCTTGTTAATGCCGCCTCTTTTTTTTCACAGCCCATAAAATAAAATGCGGCCAAGCGGCGTGCCGCGTCAACGCACGCATACACACGCACACTTAAATTTACACAGATACACACACACAGTTTGACATGCACTTTTAATCGATTACATACTTAGTCAAAGTGAATGCATAAATATTCATACAAATATTCACACACACGCAAACTAATATATATAGTGTACTACATGATAAAAAACAAAAAGGAATGCAACAATTTCTTAGCTCACGATTTTCATATTTTTCTGGCCTCGTTGTCAGTTTCTAAAGTGTGCGTGAGTAGCTGTGTGTGTGTGTGCGTGCGTGTGTATCTGTGTGCGTGTGCACTGTATTCTTTTGGGGGCTCTTGTTGTTGTTGTTGTTGTCGCTTGATATATGCTGCGCGATTAAAGTTTATTTTTGCGGCTTTAATTGAATAATAAATTAGGGGAATGGCACATGCTCTAATTTTATATGCAGAATATGAAGTAAAACAAAATCCAAATTTGTTTTGAGATACAACAATGGCTGTCAAAAGTATTTTGACAACAACAAAAAAAAAGGTGCACATTTTTGTTTGTATAAATCTTTACTTTTAGGTTTAAAAAAAAATATCTGCTAATTTTATAATGAGCTTTCAAAAAAAAAAAAAGGACTGGAGCAGAGGTGTCACTTCCGGGAAATCGCAATCCAATTACAAACACGTTTGGTTGGATTAGTGAGAAATCATGATTGGTCCAGTGATTTTATTTATTATTGTACTTTTCACAACGAAACATACATTGATTTGTTAAATACTTGGCAAAACGTATATAAAATTCATTTAATCTTAAAAAAAACAAACATTTTTTTCAGATTTTTGTATTTTTTCTTCAACAGAACGCATTAATGTTGTAAGCTCTTTAGGCCACAATTTTAAATAAAATAAGCAAAACTTTTGGTAGATTTTCTAAAGCAAATAAATCCAAATTGACAGTCAAATAAAAGTACAGTAGTGAACAACTAAGGATGTTAACAATATAATATAAATGGGCGGTCGAAACAATTTGAAAATTTTAAAAGTGTAAGTAGTCGAAAAACTTGTCACTATTCATCATGTAATTCTTTTTCTTTCAAATTCCGATTAGATACTAGACGATTGAAGCGATATCATATGCTAGATCTTCCCCATAGATTCTAAATTACAACTAAGTCTGCCTAATGTTATATTGGTTTATCGATTACTGCTGATGTAGCACTTTTTTGGAGAAATAAAATTAAATAATATTTTTTTCAACAAAACTTTTAATAAAAAAAAAATAATTTTAAATTTTTTAATATTTTCTAAGCTATATATTTTTTTTTGCGTTTTTTTGAAAAATAAGAATGATTGCATTTAATGTGCGTGATCTCACTGCGAAAAACCAAAAAAAAAAAGAAAATATGTAGTTCTCATAATTTCCATTTTGGCGTGACGTTACATTTGTTTCACAAAATATATGAAAAAGAGATTTTTTTTTTAAAATTATTTTATACCTACGTAACAATAAAGAAGCACTGTATATTGTAAAAATCATGACAACACTTGGCCTTACTGATTGAAAGAAATAAGCAAAAGTACGTTTGGCGTGACGTTACAAAAAATAGAAATATACTTTGTTCGATTGCCAACTAATAAATTATTGCAAATTGCACAAGGTTTTTTTTTTAAATCTGTTATAAATATGATTTGAAATAATACAAGTTAATTTTTTTTCGTGACGCTGTATGGCGTGACGTTACAAAAATTTGCATTAAAATTTTAATAGTATAGAAATTGCTTTTAAAACAATTTAATTCATATGAAAAATCAATTTTGGCTTCAATAATAATAATGAATATATTTTTACTATATTGTAAAGCTAATGATAATATATTGAGCAAGAATGAGAAAAAACCATGAACTATTGTTTATAGCCAGATTTTTCTTACAACCGGCCTAATTAAATAATTTTGAAATATTTAACTTTAAAAGTGCATATTTTTAAGTAACTTTTAATATTTCGCTTAGGGTCACTGTTATATTTATTTAACGCGTAAAGATACTGATAATAGATAAATTAAAAACTTTTTTCCGAATTATTATGAAGTTCACTCATAAATTTCAGTTTACTTTAAGCACGTCATAACTGTTTTGCCTGATTATTCTCTCATTTACCATTCTCTCTTTTTTATCATCCCCAATATCTGTTGATTGTAGATTTAAAACAGAAACATGTAAAAATATTTTTTTCGAAATATACCTAAATTTATTTTTCATTTTGTAAAAAAGCCTTAGATAGTTGCTCTCGCGCTTTAGGTGCCGCTTTTTAAAGGCTTCGATACTTGAGGTTTGTATCACAAGCAATTTAAAATCCACAAAGCAAGTTTTACCTTAATTCATTAAGTACAGTCGCCAGCCATCTTTAATACATAAAATATATTAAGCTTTTGATTTTGTCAGCTTTAATAGATCCCCTTACCTTTCTTTGCTAATTCAAAGCACAAGTCTTTTGTCAAAATACTTTTGTCGACTACTGCACTTAAAAAGTACAAGTCAAGTCATTCAAGTATAAGAATAAAGGCAACAAGAAATAACCATGCTGACATTTATTTCTCCTTCTGCTGTTTCATATTATTTCAGTCTCTCTCTCTCTTTCTGTATAAATAAATAAAAACTGTAATTAAATTAGGCTAAATGTTGTGCATAAAAATTTTGCAAACATTTACAACCCTAATTGAAAACTTTCCAACATTTCTGTTGGACTACACAACTCTCAAGTAAGGTATGGAAATTTAATTTCTGTCAAGTTCAATTTGTCACTAATGGAAACGTTTTAAGCCTTTGGTGCTTAATAGTTGAATTACATACAAGCCGCAAAAAATAGTTTTTTCCAAAAGTAATGCACAAAGTGAACTATGATATGGGAAATGCATGAGTTTAATCGGCTCAAAGTATAATCGGTTTATGTCACAGTCAACGTTGACTGCATGGCGCTAAATCATAAGCGATTTGTGGAAGCAAAATGAAAACTCTCGAAAGTGCTAATCATCGAGAAGGCAGAGCGTTGTTGACGGAACTTGCAATTGTAGGGGATTGTAGGATTTTAAAGCTTATGCACTTATGTATTCTAAGCCACTCGTTGCTTGGCAAACGCCGGTGTCTACTATGTTTACTGAGTTAACTAAGATAAATAGACTACGAAAATGAAATTTTGTAGATTTCTCTGTTATAGTAAATTGCAAAAAATATTTATGAACCAGAATCACATGAAACTTTCGGAATGTGCAAATTCTACAACACGGTATATATCTTAAGCATAATTTGGACAGCTGAATTTTGTACAGCACACTATGGGCCCAGATTTGCATATTTTGGCCAAAACCCTGTCATTGCCATCATAATTTTTCAGAGTGATGAAATTTTACACACGTGTTCCTAAAGCATTGAACTATTTTTCTGGGAAGTTTGAGCCTCCTCAGATTTTTTTAAGGTGTAGATAATCTAGACCAAAATCGGAAAAAATTTTAACTGTTAATTGGAATTGGACCATATTTCATACAGAGGTAGATATGAGCTCCACATACATTGAAAAATAGCCTATACCCCAAAATATTGAATGTTTTGAAGTTATAGCCCCAAACAGTTTCAGCTTTCCAAGCCAATTACAAAAAGACGACACCACCCATCAATCTGGTTTTTAAAAGTTATAAATTTTTTGGCATGCTCTTTTGATTTCCGAAAAAAAATGTCAAAAATCCATATCTAAATTTTTACGTTTTTTCGTCAAAATTGATCATTTTTACATTTTTTGATTTGCATCTTTGTAAGTATGCTATAAAATTTTCAAATTGTAAATTTTTTGTACATACTTTTTTTCAGCTAAGAAATTCAAAAAATAGTAATATTTCCTGGGGGTCAATTTTTAAAATTCAACTTTTAGATACAAAATTCAATTTCCAAAAATCGTGAAGAATGACATTTTCTTGTAAAATATATAAAGAAAATTATACAGTTTTTTTCGATCAAATATCGAGTGGTAGTCGGAGGTACCCTTAAAGCAAATTAGCCAAATGATAAAAAAAACCAACAAAATCTTTATAACTACTCGAGTATATTTAAAACCAAAAAGTTTTTAAGCTCAATTTTATTTTTGTTCTGAAGTAATATTTATAAATAATAAAGTGAATCAAGGTTTCGTAGCTACATGTATCATTGTAAATGCAATTTTTTTTTTTCAGTAAACTATCGCGAATGCTAATAGAATACAAAATGTCAACTTTGATTGCCAATAACTTAAAAACCACTTATTACAATTTAATAATTTTTTTTCATATGATACCTTAATATGTGTAAAATTATATCAAATTGTCATTTTGTCAAAATTTTGACTTTCTTCTGGTGGACTTTTGGCCAAAATATGGCTACGCGAGCCCATTGTGCAGCATTAAACAAAACAAATTTAAAATGTTTATTGGACAGGAGGCTAACCTTCTCGAGGCACATTACAATGGTGCAAAAAACTGTGCAATCTAAATCGAAGAAAATGTCATGGTTGCTCGCTCCCAGAAATAAGCTTTCCTTATTTAATAAAGTTTCGATCTACAAATCTATTTTAAGCCCAATACGGAAATACGCGCTTCAAATTTACGGAATCGCAGCGAAATCGAACTTAAATAAAATCAGAGTTGTCCAGAGCAAAATATTAAGACATTTGTGCGGTGCTCTCTGGTACATGCGTACTAGGGATATAGAAAAAGATTTGAGAGTGCCTAAAATTGGGGACGTTATGCAATTGCAGGCGTCTTGGATCACATCCAAATTTACTAGCACGACGGCTGAATTTAGAAAGACCGTCTTCCAGAGCACGAATGAGACGATTAAAACGGTGCCACCCACAGCATCTCCCACGGAGAATCCTTAATTAAATGTATATAAAATCTTCATAAAAATAATGTCTAACCCATAGTAATTAGAGAATATTGTAATGTTAAGTTTTGTTGTATATATATTAATGTTTCTTTTAGTCATTAATTATCTTTTGTTCTTTATATAACTTATAATTTGTTTAAGCTGCCTTTTTTAGGTAGTAGTACACAAATTTGATATAATTGTTTAATAAAATATACACATTTTTAAAAAAAAAAAAAAAACAAATATATATTTATTGCGCTTTCTTCTATAGTACATTTTCTCAAAAACACTAAGTTCTTGTTTTAAGATAATCGATAAAAAAAAAATACTTCACAATAATTTTTAATTTCTTTAAAAAAAATTGTAGAATCTGAGAGATACAATTTTTTTTAGACAATCGATTTAAAATATTCCACCGAATCATAAGCCATTGTTGCAGTACTCCAACTCTTAAAAATTTCTTAAGACGTTCTAAATATTCTTTGTATTTTTGAGAATCAATAGAAAATTATCTAGAATACTTTTATATCTTAAGTTGCTTTAAAAAGGGTCTTTTAGCTAAATTAAGACTTTTTTGAAATCACTGGGTCTTATAAAAAAAAACGATAGAAAACATTTGACGATACTTTTTATGTCTTAAACTCTTTTGAGAATAGAATAGAATATGGTAGCTGTTCTATAAAAATCAAAATTTTCTTTTAAAACTTTTTTTTAAAACACGGTGGTTTTTAGGGAATCGCTTTAAAACCTTCTAAATATACACTTGTTCAGTCAAAAATTAAAATTTTCTGAAAGATATCGTTTTTTATGATATTTCTGTTTTTGATTTATAGCATTGTAAACAAATTTATTCTTTTTTAACTTACCATTGACGAGCTGTTCGGGAAAATCTGGAAGTTCGGGAAACTCTGGAGCTCCTCTTTTTATTATTTATTGCATTTAAATATATTTTATTATTATTTAACTTATATTATGTTCGTTTCTTTATGAACCTGTTATAAGTAAAAAATAAAGAAATTACTTGATTAACCAATACCGTAAGGAAAATTAAGCCGAGGAAAATTATATCCGTATATAATTGTTTTTTTAACGAACGAACTTCCTATCAATTTCTAATTTCAATATTTATGGCACACAACATTTATATGGCACACAACTACACCCACGCACTCAACCTCCCCACCCATTATTTAATATACTTCTTTACTAGGCATCACAATGGACTATATACTCTGGGGTCATCTTCCTCACGAAAAATTCATTTTTATTACAAAAATCAAGCAAGAATGAACTGAAAATATTTTTAAAGTGTTAAAACTTAGTACGCAGTAGCGTAAAACGCTTAGAAACAAATCTAAACTTTATATCAAAAACTCAAACAATGTTGCCCTACTTTTGAAAAAAAATATGAACAGCTGTTCTGCTTTGGCATAAAAAAGAAAACTGGTAGAAAAAATCGCTTTGAAATATTTATTACAAGGCCATTACATTTTGATTGGGGACTAATTAGCGTTTTAACAATACAAACAAAATATTTAATTAATTTTATTAATTTCAAAGCTGATTTTATTATAGCCTTTATACTGCAAAAAAATAAATAAAATAATTTCCAAAAAAAAATATTATCTATAAGGGCATACTATTTCTTTTGCACCAAAAATACGTTGTAGTTTTTGCTTTGAAGCGTTTTTCGCTGCTGCGTACTGGGCTTCATAACATACTTAGATAATTCCAAAATGCAAACCCAGCATATAATGTCATAAACAGTTGAAGCAGGTGCGGATCTAGGATTTAGTCTTGGGGGGGGTTCTTCATTTCGAAGTGTATATATATCAACCCATTTTTCCAAATTTTCGGTGGTCCAACTTTTGGGAGGGTTCACCCCCGTGGAGTTGAAGTAATTTTTTTTCGAACCCAACTCTTGTCACTTCTTTAACCTGTACTTAATCACTCCCCAGGCTCCAAACATTGAAAAAAAAAGATGGCGTACGTTAAAGTCGGGCGCGGACGACTTTGGCATACCCTGTATAAAATCCGGTATATTGCAATACATTTGATTGCCAAATTAGGTTACGATACCTTCATAAAGGGACATTGCCTTATGGGTAGGCATGCCGAAAGAATGCGCGCCGCGCCCCCTTCAACGATTATTGCCGCGGCTGCGGATCCGAAGAAGAGAAGGAAACCGTTGTACATTTTATGTGTCAATAACCCTCCCTGTCCAGAAGAAGATTAAGGACCCTAAGGTCCCCCCATTTCTGACCGACCTTACAGACCTCTCGAACCTATGTCCTAGGGACATAGCGAGGTTTATTGAGCTTTCAGGCTGGTTCAGCAACAATATGGTTACAGTTGAATAGTCGTGCCTGTTCTTTTTCAGAGCTGACCGTGTGCAGACCACGAATGCCCATATACATAGTTATAAGAGAATCCCTGGTCAGCTCTCGACCAGCGTTACCTGTGGCATCACAAAGGGCCTTTTTTGTGCCTAAGTGCGTCTGGGCTCTTCCAAGATAGGCAACCACCTCAACCTAACCTAACCTACCTTCATAAACAACCAAAAACTGACGAATTTTGAACCAAAAACGTTTTTTTGACCGATCGTTCTTATTGGAGCTATATGATATAGTCAACCGATTTTGATCAAATTCGGTACAGTGTTGAAGATCTCTAAAAAACTTCCGAATGCAAAATTTGGCTACGATATCTTTATAACCAACCGAATTATGCATCTAAAACTTTTGGTTTTTTTCGAGGTCCTCTGAAACACCCCTATGGGAGCTATATAATGTAACCCCGATATTGAAAAAATAAAATAAACTTGTCTCCTATGGAATAATAAGGGATTTTATCTGAAAGTTTGGTTGCTCTAGTTCTTACCATCTCTGAGATCTAGGACGGACATGGGTATATCGACTTCTCGAGTCACCCTGATCATACTTTAGGTAACTTTGGGGGGTCTCCGACGTTTCCTTCTGTATGTTACATACATTTTCGGCTTGCACAAACTTAATATACCCTTTGTACCATACGGTACAGGGTATAATAAAAGAATTTGATGAGATTGCAGCTCTGTTTTGAACTATTTTTGCTATGAATACTGCAGCGAGAGCCATAACATTTTTTTTTGCCAACCCTGGCGGCACCACAGACTTTTTCGATTGTCACTTTTGGAATTCATTCCAACTGTAATAATTATAATCAAATATTACAATTGGTTATGCAAATGAATTTTGGTCAATTTATACAACCGATATATCATGAAAATGAAAATTATTGCATTTATTTATTAATCAAAATTGACCGCATATTTTTAATGTTTCAGTAAATTAACCGAATGAATGACTGGGTGAGTCAGAGGGAGTCAGTGAGTGAGTGAACGAGTGAATGTGTCTGATTGTAAGCATGTGCAACTTGTCAGTGTCATAAATATAAATTTCACAAATATGAATGACACTAAATGAGGCAGACATAGTACATAGTAGTTCATTGGAACGTTCTCTGGCAGCTGATAAACAGATGTACGCACAATAATCACATTGCATCAGTTCACATATTAAAAACCAATTACAATTGAAATTGAAATATAAAAAATAATGGATTAATAAATAGTGCATATGTGTAATGACATGAAAAATAAGTGGAAAAGTAAACCAAGTAAGTGTTGATTTATACTATGATGCTATAATGAAATAAATATTATAAATGGTTTACAAATCAAATGTCAATATGCAGCAAGCAGTGTTGGCAAATTTGCCAATAATAAAGAATCTAGAAACCGAGAAGCTTCAACGCACACTCTTAATCTAGTTGACTTGGACTACGACTTCGAGTGTTTGGATGTTTGAAGTGTGTTGCCCCGTTAAGTTCCCCCAAGGGGGTGTGCAACCTTATGTTTAATACATGGACCGCATCTGGTCGAAGGCAGAGCGCTTGAAACTGTAACCAGGCAACAACTACTACTAGACACCAAGTGACTGCTCTTAATCGCTGGACAAACCAACCAAGTTTCAGAGCAAGTCAAGCAAACAAAACGAATGAGGCAGCGTCATGACGGAGTCAGCGACGTCGCAGTCAACGGCAACGACTACAACGGCGACAACGATTGCTACAAGTGTAGCCTGGGCAGTGTGAACATGGGGCGACAACTGTAACAGCTACACTGCAAGAAAAGATTTCCATTTTTTGTTAACCATTTTGGCTGTTTTTCGTGTTTTAATTAAGTAAGCACCCTATTTTAATTAAAAGTACTTGTACTCATTCCATGCTTGAGCAACATCAGAATACTTTAAATTGGATTCTTTCTTGCTCTTTTGCATACAGTCGGGTGAGGAGAGGGGGAGGCTCAAAGTTCTATAAAGGGGTCGCAGATTGAAACATTTAAATTCTTCGTGACTTTAAGTCACGTCTATACTCACTAACGTGCCTCTATTTTTCTCTTGACGTATCTGCACTCTATGAACGACAGAGTTAATGCATTGTTTTGGAAATAACGAAACTTGCTTCATTTGTTAGATTTGTTAAAAGAAACTTTTCCGGTTTCCAAAACAGCCAAACAATGTAAGCGCGTAGAGTTTTGTGCTTAAGGCCAGTACGCAGCAGCCGTAAACGCTTCCGAACAAGAATGAGCTGCATATAAAAATAATGAATTTTTTTAAGGTTATGTACAAATCTGGGCGTGCTGGGGATTTTGTAACTTGGAATCGGATGCAGCGTCCTAAAAAACATATAGTAAGGTCTGAGCTCTAAACCCGAAAATCTTTCTTTATTGTGTTTAATAGTCGCGAAATTCCGGACCCAAACACGTACGGAAGCCATACGCAGAAACAAAACAAACAACACAGAGTTGCTGGTTTAAGGCAGCTAATATTAGTATGCTATTTATGTTGCAGTTTTTGTTCGGAAGCACTTCAAGCTGCTGCGTACTGAACTTTAAAAATCGTTGCTCGTTCGTTGTTAAATGCTACAAACCTTATAATAATCAGATTTTCTAAGCTTTGAAACATGTGAACTGTTTATGTTGCAGTTTTTGCTCGGAAGCACTTCAAGCTGCTGCATACTGAACTTTAAAAATCGTTGCTCGTTCGTTGTTAAATGCTACAAATCTTATGAAAATCCATTTTTCTAAGCTTGGAAACATGTGAACTGTAGCTATAAAGTTTTTAGAAGAACGTAGCCGAGCTATTTATTCAGTACCTTACTGAAAATACTTTTTCAATTCAAATTTAAGAATCCAGTTTGCTTTAAGCTTAAAAAGGTTTTAAGCATACGAACTGGAGCTAGATCCGAGAAAAGGGTAGCCGAACTTTTGATTCATTTAGAATTTTAATGCAAATTTTTTTTTGGAAATTTTTATTCACGAAACGAGTTGCTTAGTTGGTGATTAAAATTAAGGGGATCTACCTCCTGTTTACAGGAGTATTTAAAATTTGAGTTTGTTACTAGTTTGGTATATGTTCAATGTATATAAGTTGATTAAGATTTAGTAAGAAGTTCATACTAAGTTAGTATCATAATAATTTCAATAAGTTGAAAAAGATATAAGATATTTTAAATCCTGACTCCAGAGCCAAAATTAACCGATTTCCAAAGTTGAGAAACTATTATTGTATGCTTTGACCATGCAATTTTCTACATATGTTGTATAAGATTTAGTAAGAAGTTCATACTAAGTTAGTGAGTATCATAATAATTACAATAATTTGAAAAAGATATAAGATATTTTAAATCCTGACTTCATAGCCAAAATTAACCGATTTCCCAAGTTGAGAAACTATTATTGTAAGCTTTGACCATGCAATTTTTCTACTGATTTTAAATAGAAAGAACCTACATAAGCTAAGGTTGTTTTAGCCTTTAGCCAAGATCTGTGCCGGAATATTGGAACTTTAAGAGTGTGACCATACCCATTAAATATTTAGGGAAATTTCGAAAGAAAAGTTTTCGCCAGTATATTATAACTTCAAAAATGTGATAATACCTATAAAATTTTTAGGGAACTTCAAAAGTGTGACCATACCCATAAAATTTTTAGTGAAATTGCAATAAAAAAGTGTGCGCCGGAATATTGTAACCTCAAAAGTGTGAACATACCCATAAAATTTTTAGGGAAATAAGAAAACAAAGATCTGCGCCGGTATATTGTAACTTCAAAATTGTAAACATACCATACAATTTTTAGGGAAATATTGTAACTTAAAAAGTGTGAACATACCCATACAATTTTTAGGGAAATAAGAAAACAAAGGTCTGCGCCGGAACATTGTAACTTCAAAGGTATGAACATACCCATCAAATTTTTAGGCAAATTACAAAAGAAAAGTCTACGCCGGAATATTGTAACTTAAAAAGTGTGAACTTACCCATACAATTTTTAGGGAAATAAGAAAACAAAGGTCTGTGCCGGTACATTTTAGCGTCAAAAGTGTGACCATATCTATAAAATTTTTGTTTGCGAAGAGAGGCCAATAACAATAATTCCAATAAACAACTAGAGCGTAAACGCACGTGCTGATAACTGGCGCCTCTGACAGACGGACAGATTGACCGCCGTGTCTAAATCGGCGTCATTCATTGTGTAGACTATGTTGGTATATGCTTGTCAATTTTTTTACAAGAAGTTTTTATATTTTTTACCCTTCAGGTATATTAAAGACAAACCGGTCTAAAGATTTCCAAATAGTGCGTTGTTAAATAGTTTTAATAATATTAATAGTTTAGCTCTTATACTTCAGCTGTACTAAAGAAAAATTGTAAAATAATTTTCTTAATAGATTTATTTTTGTTAATAAAGCTGTCTAAACAGTCAAAAAATAGTGCAAGATTGAAAAAAAAAAAACCGACAGTGATGTGCGCAAAATCAGCTTCAAGCAAATTTCAACTAAACAGCAATTCGCCTTAAATAATTCTGCATGTGCTAAGAACGTTGCTATTATTAAAGCATTAAAGTCACATATTTTTTAAGAGATATGAAATTTAATTTAAGGCAGCAATGTCTAGGCATACGGGGGACACATGGCTTGATGATAAACAAGCAGATATAAAAGTGGTTTTCAGGAATGATATCAAACTGACAAGCGATTCCAATCGGTAAAAAGCAATTATTTAAGTGCCAGCCCAGAAGTCCAAAGAAATCAGTCTTCATTATTTAATTTTGTGGCTTTTAAGAAAACAATTTTAAACAATACTGCTTAATAAGTAGACATACAGATAAGATTTAAAAATGGCCTACAGCGGCAAAGCGATGCATGCATATAAGAACCCGGCTTATGGCGCTTTGCTTAAGAATTGAAACAAACGCTAGAACTGTGAGCTTTAAGTGACTTGAAACTGGCAACATTTTTAAAGAAAACCACTTCCAACGTTTAAATTTTGCGCCACCACATCTTAGAGCTCAAATGGAGTGAGCTATTAAAAAAAGCTGCCTTAGGAAGACCTCCGTTTTGGCGGATTAAGAAACAGCAGACTCAAAGACTTTCATTAATTAATGTGCTTAATTTTAAACTGTTTTCGAGCATATTGAAAATAATTTTTGCGCCAAGTGTAGCGCAAGGCTGCAGATGAAATGTGTAGGAGGGAGCTGTTGTTGGAGGCGGAGGCGACGCAGTCGGGGGCAATGCCTGAACGAAACTCTGCCTGGACACAAAATTGTCGCTGCGGCGCTCACCTAACCGAACCATGACATCGCACTTTGCTTTGCTTTGTGCTGCTAATATTCAAATAGATGGAAGCAAATTTTGGTCTGGGTCCAGCGAATAAACGCGGCGCGTGACGTGGACACAGCACAAATATCTATAGAAAAAAAAAAATTGATATCTATAAGATGTGTGTGTGTTGTAGCTGCAAGCTAGTCAAGATGCTGTAGCCAAAGAAAGTATGATGAAGAAAAAAAAAAAAAATGAAGCAAAATAACAAACGACAAACTGCGCGCAACAGACACCAAAAGCAAGCGGGGCACTCACTAGATACGACAACGGAGCTACAACCAAGTTTACGGGCTACGGCAAACGCGGCGCGTCGACCGCGGCAACGAGACAGCACACACTGAGTGTGGCAACAAGCGAAGACGCGGACTTGGTTAGCGTTTGGAGCGTTTGGGAAACTAGAAAACTTTTGTGGCAATATTGTGGCCCAAGTCCCGAAACGGAGAGACTTACACGCCGCGCAGCCAAAATTACACTGAAACGTTTATATGAAATCCAGCAGCCAGGCAGCTCCAAAGTCAACGATTCAGGCAGCCAGCCAGCCAGCCAGTCAGCCAGGCCGTATCTATGACTACTACTATGTGGCACGACGACGATGAAAGTTGGCCGACAGCATATACGACAACGACGTTGACGAGAGGCAGGAGAGCGCACATCATGACTTGACTTTCTTGGCCAGGAGCGGGTGCGTTGGCTGAGCGGCAAGTCATGCAAAATAGCCAAATAGCAGCGGACATGACAGAGCAAGATACTTTTTGTTTGAGATCCCATTGACAAAATATACATTTTGGCGCTCAGCAAGCAGTTCCATCAAACGAGAGAGCAGCTGCTTTTTCCAGGCTGCAAATTTGCGCGCGCTCTCTCTCTAACACTCTCTCAGCTTTTGCTCAGCGCGCGCATAGACCAAACTGGAAAGTCATGCAGTGAGTGCGCATAGCTAACGGTTTGTCTGGCCAGCTGTCATTGCCGCACGCACTCTCCACAATCCGCTATTATACGGACCATGGGCATAGATAGCTTTTTGCAAGGGGGATCAGCAAGCAATAACTTAGATGGATGGAAATTTCAGTTACTGTTGCCATGATCGAGGGAATGCATCCTTAAATGCTTTATGATTTTCAAAGCATTCATTCCATATTGATTAAGCAAGCTATCAGTGAATTTGGGCAGATCTTTCGCCTAGGATCGCAGAAATGCGTTCTAAAATCCTTTATGATTTTCAAAGCTTTCAGTCCATATTGATTTAGATTCTTCGAACTAATCTCTTTCATACTGCTAACTTGCAATGAATACAAATTGTAATGGAAATATAAATTATATACAAAGTATTAATTAAAAATCGTATAAAAAAAATAGAAAGTATTTTATATTATATATACATATTAAAAAAAATTATGTTTCCATTTAATAGTTTCGGACAAATATTTATTTCAAAATAGTAAGCTTAAAAAAAATAATAAATCAAAATAATATACAAAATGGGTTTAAAAAATTTTAATACAACAATAAATAATAATTTCCATAAAAAATCACAAACAAAAATCTACAAATTTTTCTCCAACATAATTTAAGTTATTTTTTGTCATTCTTTTCCTTAGTATTAAATATAAGAGTTAAACTACATTATATTTTGTAAATTTATTCTTTTAATTTCTTAGTTGTAGAGATAGAATATCAAAACCATATTTTTATTTAATTACGGCAAATAAGCCAAATTGTAAAATAAAAATTAAAAAAAAATATATAATATTCTGAGTATATTCTAAGAATCGAAGTAAAAATGCTTATTTCAAAATAATAATTTAGTAAAAAATATCTATATATATATAATACTTTATATATATATATAAAAGAGAGTTATGTTAGTTACACCATTTATAACTCAAGAACGGCTGGGCCGATTTTGATGATCTATGGTTTGTTGGATTCTTCTCCGCACTGGTTAACAGAGTAACTCATAAAGCATCTGAAAAAATCACATAAAAAGATGTAAACCGCGAAATTCTCTTACGGTGGCAGGGGGCCAGATATCGACATAAATCGAAAATCTTCGTGACTATTATGCGCATCTTTTCAGCTCCATCGCTTTTATAGCCTCTGAGATCCTGACAGCCAGACATGGCTATACCGACTCGGCAAGTTTAAAAATAAATTAATAATAAATTACATCGAAATGAAAAATTAAACAAAAATGTCATAGAAAACAGGAAATATTTTATAAAAAATTATATAGAAAATGTAAATTAAAAAAAAGTATTCCAAGTGCCGACTTAAAAGTTTTATTTTCCATTATTGTTTTTAATCTAGTTAATATTTTACGCAAACAAACAAAATAGTTCATTGCGTTACGTGACGATTTTTCACTTTTCAGTTCACTACAAGCTCCATTGAAGAACTTTGTTTTTAAAAATACAACACAGTGTCATTACAAAATAATAATATACAACAACAATGTCTTATAAATGGCTAGAAATATAAGAAAATTAGATTATGCAGTGCTACCGGCTTGATATATTCTCTAAAAATAAAATATATCTTTCATACTGTTAGTTTTTCAAATTGGCTCGATTATTGATTTAAATGTATTTTTGGGTTTTTAAGGATCTAATTATAAAAGTATTTTGGACTATATTTCTAATTTAAAATAATATTAAAAAAAAAATTCCAAGCGTACAAAATTTTCAGTCAAAATATTTTAGATACCAATTTTAGGTTGTAGAAGTGGCTAAAATAAAATTTTTTGTTCGTCATCATGGAAGCATTAAATTTAGAGATACAGTCAAACCTTTATATAGAGCACAAGAAATCTTCAAATCTTGAGACTATTTGCAAAAACGAGATTACAGTTAATTCATTTTTTTTAGACTTTTGGGGTTCTGACCCCTTATACACCCCTACTATCTACTCCACTGCCACGCACACACATTGCTCCCACAATATGTACTCGCGCTCATTTCGTATTCCAAAAAAAAAGAGAAAGAAAGATATTGTATATTTGCTCTATGTAGCGTGAAAGTTGTAGCTTATGATTTTTGACTGTAATTGAAATTTCATGCATTATTAGTTTTGAAGCCGAATGGGCTACACGTTGCCAGCTATGATATCTTTATAGAGTACATGGCTCGGTGGCATGCGGCCTGGTTGCAAGTTGATGTCTAGCGTAAATGCTGCAGTTGCCTAGGCAGCCGAAATTGTTGCAACCTAGTCGCAGTACTTGATGCTGGCCAACTGTTGATTGAATGCCTTTGGGAGCATTTACTACGAAAAAGAGTTGCGGCGGAAGCAACGGAATTTGTTGACCATGTAACTATGCCTGGAATTTTGTTATTAGTAAGCTGTTGTTGTTATTGTTGTTGCTGCTGCTGATGTTGTTTAGTATGGACCAAATGGCAGCCTAATGAAGCGACTGATTGTCCATTAACTGTTTGCCCTAGTGTGCCATAGATAAGTTACAGGGAATTTTATTTATTGGTCCGAAGGTGGAGCAAAGCTTTAAGTATTGCCCATTTTCCGAATGATTAATCGATTACGGCAGCTGATAGCGTTATTTGTTGGTTGTCAAAATTGTGTATTTTAACCAAGTGGTAGTTGAATTAGATCTAGATTGAACGAATTGCTCACTTTGTCATTATTTTTTGATTTGATTAGCTTCATTACGGAAAAGGTTAAGGAAACTAAGGAAACTAGGAACATTGATAGATTTTTCAATGACGATAAATAATTGTTTTATGGGATTCATGTAAGAAGGGAAATAAAATAAATAAACTTTATTCTTTTTTTTTCAAATCCAATATTTTTTAGTCCATGATAATAATATTTACTGCTAATAAAGCTTGTGTCTAACTTTGGTATGTCATGAATAAAATCGTAGAATTGGGAAAAGCTCTTAAAGTAAGGATTTCAAAGAATTTTACAGCTTACTGTAAGCACACATTGTAACATTTCGGTAAAAATTCTGGCATTTTTCTAACAAAAATTTTGAGCACTCTCAAACCTACTAAATAAAAAAACAAAAAAAAGAATTTTTATAAATCTTATAATTTTAAAAAGCACTCTAAAAATCTAAGAATTGTGAAAATCTTAGAATTTTAAAAGGATCTCTGGGAAGAGATCTTCATTTTTGGTAAAAATTCTGTCATTTCCATAAATATTTTTTTTTAAATGTTAATTTATTGGTAGTGAATTTTGTCCCTGCCACGTTCGAGCCGCCTTGATTTTTTTAGAATATATTATAGATGAACCACACCGAATTTTTTGTATTTTATTTTGCTAAAATTTTCAAAAATACATATCTTTTTATATAATTGCAGTTTTCTTATTTTGAAATCACCAATCCAGCCTGTTGAGCTGAAGATATACCCATATATACGTCAGAAGATCAAAATTTGGCTATCATCTCAAATGGGTTCATTTGATAGTTTTAGTTTTAGTTAGACCAAAAAAATTATAAAAATTTTGTTTAATGGCAATCGGAGCAAATTTCATACAGAGATAGATATGAGATCTGATATCTTCCGTATGGTTTTGGGGTCACTGATTATGTCAGATTTCTGACATAACCTCAAAAAGCCCCATCAAATAAAACACTTTGGAGGTTGTCTTAGAAACCCGACATGCTGCGGTCCTTTTGACCTCAAAAAACGAATTCACCGAGCCGAAACATATATACAAGGCATAGTCGTACAACCAGTTTCGAAAAAAAAATTTGAAGGATTTTTTTGAGGTTAGGGTAGAACATGGGTCTGTTAGGACCAATTCTGCCTCGTCCCCAGGTGACGTCTTTTTTTTGTGGGTCTGGGAAATGAATGTTAAGGAAGTCATTTTTTATTAATTCATATTTCGTGAACAATGTATAAACTATTCCGAGTTCCGGCCGTATGGCCGGTGCGTTCATAATGTTTATCGACTGGCCCTATAGTACAGTAAAAATAGGTTTTGACCAGGATAAAATTTAATGTTGAAATTTCTCTTGCTCAATGGATTGAGGAGCATCCAAAAAGTCTAAAACCAAGAAGGTGGCCACCTCCCCCCGTGGGGTTTACAGTTATTTTGACATATATTTGAGCCCATTTATCTCGAATTTTAAAAGTCGTACACCAAAACCTCCATGCCAAAAAATGTTCAAAATTGAATTTAAAATTTTATTTGTAACGGAAAGTATACCCAGAAGTTCATATTTTAGGCGGTAGAGGGCGCCAAAATTACTAAAACGCAGTTTTTTCTATTTTTAACCACCCCCTTGCCATTTTTTGATTTTGGTGTGTATCAAAAAATTTTAGATCCCAAAAAAGTACACAAGACTGATTTTTGAATTATGTAAGTATCTTTAGTAGTTTCCAAGTTATAACGCTTTAAAGTCTTACCGCGCCTTGAAAAACAAGCAAGCGCTGCGCTACGATCAGCACTTTAGCGCCCCCTGCCGTTCAATATGTTTATAGATAAGCGCACTACGATTTACCGAAGAATTCCCATTACAGCATTCATAGAGAAATCTGCGGATACTTTCGGTAAAACTTACGGCCCTCCGCTACCCTACTGGTTCGGAAGACTAGACAGGATAAGAACAAAAAAATTCTTGAATTTTAAATATGACAGGACCATCCTATGGATACCCTCACGTGCTAGAGTTTTTTTTTAATTAAGATTCATATTCAGCAAGCCATAAAACATTAAGACTTTGGTCGAAAACAATAACTCGAAAAAATTGTATCGGGTTTTTAGAGGTATTCTCAGGACTTTGACGTGCTGGAGATTTTTAATCAACGGATTCGGATTCAGCGGCTCAAAGTACATAAGGGAGTTAATTATCTCAATTATCTTAAAAATATCCTGTTTTTCTTATGCACTCACTTCCTTCATATGTCCTGTCTGCTGTGCAGTTAAGTATCGTCGACGATTCATTTTTCCCACTCTGTAATATTAGCTAAGATAAACTCGTTCGCACCTCTATATTAAATTTAAAACTCTTTGCATTTTTTTTTTAATTAATATATTTATATAATTAATTTATTTTGTTCATGAATTATTGAGAGAACAGTTTTAGTCAAATAGTATACAATTTGCTTAACTATACAATTAAAAATCAGTTTCAAATATAAAAAAAAAATCAACAAATTGAAACGATAAAAAACAGTTTTTCGTTTTGTATTTTTTGTATTTTTATTATTTCATAGCTGCTTGCATAATTAATAGTTAATGTTAATTTAATTATTATTAATGCTTTTCATTCACCATTTGTAAAAACTTAACAAATATTTATTCATTTTCCTTCAAGTTCATTGCAAAGCGTTAGAATGTATTTTGTTTGACTTAGTATTTAATATGTATAAGTACAATATACATAGATGTAGCTATTAGTTTAAATATTCATGTATGTACTATGCATGTTATAAAGAGATATTCCAAAATGTACAAGATAATTTACCTAATGATTTCAAAAGAAACACCTTTTTAGCTTAATGTGCGTGAACCATTTAATAAATTTTTCATTATTCATTTTCATTTTTGCCCGATACGCTCGTGTGAGTTTTTTTTTTTTTTGTTTTGACTGTACTCGAGAGATACATAGTATGTACTTTATATATGTAGGTAGGTATATGCATGATACTTGTATATAAAGCCAGTTTGATGTATGACTTGCCCTTGCCCTTAGGAATTTCAAAAAGTTTTGGTGTTGTTGTTTTTATTTTTTTGTTTGCCTTTTGCCTTAGAAAACAATTTAAAATTTTAACGTTTTAATACGTTTTAAATTAAAATTTTTGCTAGGATTGGCCCTTTGACTTTGTATATAGCTATGTATATATGTACTAAAAGTAAAATTTCGCTTTTTGCTTTTGCTTGATATGTTTCCGAGGTTTCCAAGCTTTCAAATTGAGTAATTGAAGCGCATTTGTGCCTCTAATTTGTATGTAACCATTGTAACCGATGTTACCGATGTGTCTGAGTAAGACATTTGCACGCTCGACGTGTGAACAGCTTTTTCGGGGGTACTCAGTTAAGTGCCGAACACCAAAAATATAAAAAATAAAAAATAAAAAAAAACTTCCTACAAAGTTTGTTTGTTATTGAAAGCGAAGTCAAAGAAAACTTTTCAAAGCGGAACTCTGCGGAAAAAGTTTAACTTTTGCGTAATGTTATCTTGAACGCATTTTAAACAGTTAAAAGAACAAACCCCCAAGTCGTGATTATCTTAAAACTCTAATTTGATTGTTGCGGTCAATTACAAAGCCAAATAACTTGGATTTTGTGGAGATCAAATAACACAACGATATGAGCTGATTTCAAGCATTTTCTTATTAAGTTTAAGTATGTTCCTAACTAGATATATATGTATATATATGGTGCTTTTTTTGATAAAATTAAAGCTTTCAAGCCCCAACACTGCAGCATATGGCAGCACACAACGCATAAGGAACTGGTAAACCGAATTGAACTGCGTGGGTGGTTCAAAAAGTTGGTAAATCATAGAGTTTGTCGCAAACTGGTCATCTGTAGTCATCTATTGATATATAGCACTTCGACTTATAGAACTGTTTCGAATTCCTACGTCTTGAGAATACAATTATTTCAACTAGTCTTAATTAAAATAGCAATCAGAAACTTAAACTTAAAAACTTGAAATTTTTGGCCAAAATAATAAATTTTAAATAAATTTCCTTCTACGTCTTATCTTATCCAGATCTAGCCCTTACCGATTATAATTTAAAAAATTTTTTAAATGTAAAGACCCATACGCAGTTCGAAAATCTTCGCACCCATTTTCGCACCCATTTGGGATATCTCATTTGGGATTTTTTTTTTTTTATATGAAGTTTTGTCATTCCGTGCTAAATTTTTCGAACTGCGTATGGGCCTTAAAGAGTAATTAAAGAAATTTGTTTAATTTCTGAATTCTGATTTTGCAATTGATGTTGGTTTGTAGGGGTTATCGACATTTACGAAAATTTATTTCTTATTGAAATTAAAATTTGGAAGTTGTAGAAAAATCGTCATGTTACGGAAATCACAAGTTTTGTTTTACTTTGAATTTTTGAGCTCGTGTTTGGATGTATTTTAAGGTCGCTGTGAATTTCTCAAAATTTTTAAGTGATCTGTGTTTGAAATTCAAAAATTTGCTATTATTACTTTTCTATTATCTTGGTATTCGCTTGCTTGAAGATGGCTCCACTAGGAGTAACAGGACATAAGAAGAATTCGCTTGCCAGGAACCGTCACGACGGTAAATTAGGCTGATTTTCTGCTACTTACCTCTATATATTTTAGGATAGGTAACATTACTTAATCTAGATTTCAATAGTTTCTGTCATTTTACATCAGAACTGCATCTTTCGAAATTTTGGTGTACTTGGAGCTTGGAATCATTCTTGGGTATTGCTAATGGTCGTAACTTATCACTCATAAGAGTGATGCTCAGGTACGGTCTTATTGCTTGCGGAGCTAGGATGGAGACTCCCGTCTAAAATAAGATGGTACAGGGGCTCACTTATGTAAGTATGAAGGACCCAGGAGAACTTGTTCTATAGGAGCCATGGAAGTCCTTATAGGTTTATTCCTCCAACTAAAAGTAAAACTGCTGAGAATGTCCGCCGATGGAATTGGCAAAGAAAACATAATAAGCGCTAGAGAAGCCAATGAGCTCGGATAAGTGGTCTCCTTAATTCTAGTACACGGAGATTAAATGAACACAGAGTACAACTACAAAAAGAACTTTATCACCCATGTGGTGAAAAAATTATTGGAGCATACTAGAGGAGATATATCCTATGGATAGACGCACCAGTCTACAGATGGGTCTTTCACATAAGAAGACATCAACATGGGAGTCGTGAAACCAAGAAGACGACTATTAGAATCTCTGAACTTACACACCAGTGTATTTCAAGCAGAAGTGGGTGCTATAGGACGATGTCTGTATATCGACGTAGCTCGAAAAGACAAAGACGGAGGAATTGCCGGACATCGCGATAATCGATGTGGATTAAAAATAGAGTCGAAATGGTAGCCACATCAAACCAACTAGGACAATAGAATCCCAGGACATAACAATTTCTACGGGAACGAAGTATGTATCAACCGAGGTAAAAAATACAAAAACCAGAGAAATTGTTATACTGTCAGACAGTCAGATCGCGAAAATTGTGACGGCTCTATCGAAAACAGAAACCTATTTGGGAAAACCAAAGCCAAAATAAATCATCGAGAACAATGTAATAGGAACACCCTTAGATGGATCTCTGACATGCAGACATCCCCCCGAAACGAAATATCTTGTAAGCTGGCAAGATGTGGAACTACGAAACCAATTAAAGGTCCCGCGACCTTCTGTGGCCTTGGCAGGCACTCCACCAAATAGATGCTACAAGAAGAGAAGAGATTCAGACAAGACGCAGACTGAATCAGCATGGCGGGGCTACGACAGGCCAAGCAACTCCTTGATTCCAATGATCTGAATACGCTCAAATTCCCTTAGGATACTGGGTTACTTAGGGGATATTAAAAGCTCACAAGCACCTAAGCAAGATGGAGATCACGGACTTTAAGTTAATAATAAGAGAGACGTAGATGACTAGGGATGCCCTACAGTTTTTGATCCTCCTACACCCCTCCCCTTCTCCAATTCCTTCCTCCTTTCTCTCACAATTAGGCAACACAATGGACCTCGTGGTTTCTGGGTGATCTCAGTCACTGACTGAGCTGCCTACTCAACCAAACCTAACCTAATACCTTTAGGTACTTTGATTAAGGAGATATCGTCACTACACATACTTGCAGAATGTGACGCTCCAGCCAAAGGAAAGATATCCCTCTTCGGGATGCACAATGTCATCCGACGAGAACTATCACAAATGATAAAGTTCCTTTTGAGAATGGGATTGGCTTAAGAGGGACAGCTCTAGGGCTAGTAGGCAGCACCAAAGATCCCTAGGGTGACAGTGCAGCTTTACCTACATAAAGGGCATTTTCTTAGTTTTTAAATTGGAAAGAATAAGTTTTATAAGGAAGCCCGCGACCTCCTGAATCCGCCTCCGATGCAATATAATGCCCAATTAAGCGGATTAATTTATACGAATTTTTTGTTTCTAAGCAAATCGTGTCAAAATTTGTTCCTTTGGTTTAAAGCGGTTCATTGTTATTTTTCTGAAATCTAGGCGTCATGACGGACTGGATATAAAAAATTAAAAAAAAAGTTTTGACGCATATCCAGGACCGTAGAGAGAAAATCTTGGCAAGTGGGGAAAATGTACCGTACCCTTTGTTACAACTTTTAATTTCACCGGGCCCCTGAGAAAACCCGGCGGGAATCCGCCCTTCCCCACCCCTCTCAACGGACCTGCGCATATCGATTAAAATCTGTCAGTTGTTTATCGATAGACTTTTCTACTATCTTACAAACTTTCAAAGAGTTGCTAACTTATAGAACCACCCTCGCGCAACATGTACATACGTAGTAAGCATATTTGATTATTTCAACTGTCAGTACTCGTACTAACAATAATTTTACTGACCTCAGAACCGCATAAATCAATAAGCAGTTGAATTTTAAAATTAACTCCAAAATTATAATTGCTAGTTAATTATAGTCTGTCTGTTCTTTTAAAAAAAAAAGTTTTTCTTTTAGGTACTGGCTAACAAATTAGCTTCTTGCCTTCAGAATGCCAAGCGGTTTATGTATTTTTTTTTAATAGTAATAATACTTATATAGCTAGATTTTATATGTACTGTGTTGATAGGTATGTTATGATATGGTTTCAAAATGGGGGGGGGGGGGGAGTCTAGCGTGCTTTATAAGGAGTGGCTATATATATATAACATATGCATATGTATAATCAAAGTATTTTAGGTGAATATATTGCTTAATGGGTTTTTGAGACATTCGTTTCCAAGTTGAAAAAAATACAAGGATACTTGTTGTAGGCGCAATCTAGAGAAACGCCTTCTGGCTGACCTCCAAATTGGTGCTGGCCGTAGTGCTGGTATCCTTGCCCAAACTTCCGGTGGTTGAGACGGCTATGCTGGGTACCGTAGGCGGGGGCATTATAGAGGCTGTGGTGGTGACTGCAGCGCTTGGTGGTGTTGTTGTTGTTGTTGTTACAGCCAGCTGTGAGGGAAATCTGGGCTGAAATGTTGGCTTAACCATGGCTAGGGCGGGATTTAGATCTAGCATGGTGCGTGGACTCATGGCAACAATGCTGGCACCCAAAGGACCTGTGAAGAGTTGAGCAACTATTTTTTTTAGGCAGAACGTGTGCAAGTAGTAGTGTGTATAGTTGTTTTTGCATAGATCAAGAGAGAGAGAGAGCGAGGATAGAGAAAGAGGAGAGAGAAGAAAAAAGAGCAAATTTATTAAATTCATATGGCAAAAGAGAATACTAAAAAAAAAAAATAATACAAGTCAAAAAATCCAATACATTTTGAGCTATTTTCAAGTCATATTCAAATTCAATTCGAGGGCACAACGCTAATTAGTGTTGGTTAAGAGTATTTGAGGGGTGCACACACATACACGCACAATGCACAACACTAACAAAAACACTTAAGCTTAACATTTTAAAACTTAAACTTTACACTAAACTAAACAAAAAAAAATGGAACTTTTTGAGAGAACTGACATGCAGTATACTGGCCCTTGCAACATGCAGCATGCTATAGGTCTAAGACTACTAGTAGGGGAAGGTGTGTGGTTGAAAGTACTTTTTTTTTATCTGAATCGTGGAAATTTTGATAGATAATGCCTGTATATAGTATTATATTGAAGAAATTTTCAGGGTGTATGTATAAGTTGTAGTTTTTTTGTGGTACGTTTACAAATAATATTTGCTATACAGCGCAGATTTTTTTTGGATGTAACACCTACACTACAAAGAGGAAAATTTTAGGGATATTTTTGAAACAAGACTTAGGCATAAAGTAGAGTACTGTTTTAGAGAGTATAAAGAGCTTATACATATAGTATGTAAACCAACACACCCGCCCAGTTTTTTGATGCCTTCCAAAGTCGAAATCTTTGATTTGTTTTGTTTACGGGAACATGTCAGAGAGTCAGAGAGAGTTATGAGCGAGTTTCTTATATAAGATTACGTTACAGTTACTTTACAAGCTGAGTTTTTTTTTTTTTGATTTCGTTAGTTGAGTTGTTTTTTTTTTTTTGGTGCTTTCATTTGAACTGTGTTTTGGTTTCGTTTCGTTTTGAATACAAATTACGAGAAACTTTGATTTAATTTTTAGTCGAAACTGAAGGCCATATCTGAAATACAAAAGTTCAAGATAATACAAAATTTGAAAAAAATGTTTAATATTTTAAGCTAAATACAAATATATTTTTGAGAAAAAAATTTGGAAATACCATTTTAAATTAAATTAATATGTAAAAAAGTAACACACACACGCACACCACATAGAGACATTAAGATATTTTTGGTATATATTTTTAAGAGAAGTTACTTGAACGAACGAGCGAAATTGAAGAACAACACGTATACGATACGTTATATCAATATATAAGCATGCCTATTCCGAATTTCGATTTCTAGTTGCCGAAATGACTGTTTTGTTAAATTTATGCAAGTCGAAGGCGCCGACTTTGAAATAACCTTTAACTTAACAACAAAGAAATATTTAAACGAAGTAATTTCGAAAGAATTTGCCGTAGTGCTTTGGCACACCAAAAAACTCTCAAACTCAACATTTTATTACGATATCTTTATAAACAAAAATAAACAGATTTTGGCCAAAAGTCCCCCAGAAGAATGCCAAAATTTGGACAAACTGACTACTTAATATGATTTTACACATATTAAGGTATCCTGTGCAAAAAAATTATTAAATTATAATTAGTGGTTTTTAAGTTATTGGCAATCAAACTTGACATTTTGTATTTTATGAGCTTTTGCGATAATTTACAGAAAAAAAAACCTGCATTTACCATGATACGTGTAGCTACGAAATCTTCATTCACTTAATTATTTATAAATATTACTTTAGAACAAAAATAAAATTGTGCTTAAAAACTTTTTGGTTTTAAATATATTCGAGTAGTTATAAATATTTTGTTGTTTTTTTACCATTTGGCTAATTTGCATTAAGGGTACCTCGGAGTACCACTCGATATTTAATCGAAAAAAATTTTATAGAGTTCTTTATATATTTTACAAGAAAATGTAATTCTTCACGATTTTCGGTAATTGAATTTTGTATCTAAAAGTTGAATTTTAAAAATTGACCCCCAGGAAATTTTACTAATTTTTGAATTTCTCAGCTGCCTATAAGTATGCTTTAATAACCATTTTTTCAAAATTTGTACTAAAATGTAAAAAAAGTGTACAATTTGAAAATTTTATAGCATACTTACAAAGATGCAAGTCCAAAAATTGAATTTGAAATTTTTTTGTTCGGAAATTGATAGAGCATGCCAAAAAAATTATAACTTTTAAAAACCAGATTGATTGCTGGTGTTGTCTTTTTGTAATTGGCTTGGAAAGCTGAAATTGTTTGGGGCTATAACTATAACCATTCAATATTTTCTCTCTAAAAAAATCATTATGGAAATGCCAGATTTTTGGCCAAAATATGACAATCTGTGCCCACAGTGCTATGTCTATATATATATATATATATAACCGCGATATCCAAACCATAAAATTAACTTGTTTCCCAGCACATAATAAGCGCCCTAATCCAAAAGGTACCAAAAAGCAAGGTATCAAAAAGGAATATTGCCCCAGAAATGTTTTTTTCACCGATCGGTCCTATGGGGGCTATATATATGATTTTGATAAAATATTGTACAGCGATTGAGAACTCTATAAAACTTAATTAATTGATTCACTTTTTTTGGTTTCTTATAATGCCTCTATGAGAACTATATAAAATAACGCCGATATCGGAAAAATAAAATTAACTTGTTTCCCGGGACATTATTAGGGATCTAATCCGAAATTTTGGTTGGGGTGAACTTATTATCGATGAGATCTAGGCGTTTATACAGACGGAAAGACTGACACTTTGACTTCTCTAGTCACCCTGGTTATACTTTAGGTACTTTTTGGGGCGCCCAATGTCTCCTAATCTCTATGTTAAATACGTTTTGGACTTAATATCTTCTTTGTACGCTCAGGTACAGTTTAGAAAAAGTATAATAAGTATTAGGATAAACAGCATTTTCTAAACGACAAATCGAAATCGAATTCCGGAACCAGCATGACGGAATATTTAAAATAGAACACTTGAAAAATTACATAGTTATATATATAATGTTTATACGAATATTTAGCAAGTTGTAGTAGTAGTAGTAGGGTAGTAGTAAATAGTAGTAGTAGCTATTAGCAGACGCCGCCAGTTGGCACGAGTAATCAAAGTATCCACGGAATCCAACGTACCACGTTCTAAAGTTTTCACATATAAAAGCTCTTTCCAGTATTTCCGGTGGGTTCTTAGTAGTTAGTATCGCATAACGCATTGCTTCTACTTCCAATTGTGTTCATATTTATTTTTTTTTTTGGGCAAAGCTTTAGTCTTTCTTGCTAGCAGTTAATAATCCAATTTCAATTTCAGATATGATCCATAGATATGCTTCTCAGTGTTATATAGTTTTGTAGTATATTATGTAGTAAGTATTTTTCAACGCATCAGGCAGTTTTTTTTATGGTTCACTTGGTTTCTTATTATTGTTGCTAGTGTTGGATAATGCTTAAAGCAACCTGCTCTTTTTGCCATCACGCGGTTTGCCAATCATTGTTGTATATTCATCTATTTACATAAGATTTTGGTTTGTTTTGGTTTTTTTTTTATAAAATAAAAACATAATCATATTTTGATAAGTGTACAGCACTCATATGTTTATATGATATACATATATATATATATATTCACAATATATAATGATTTATATAAATAATATGAGAAAAGAAAAACCCTTTCAGAGTTTAAAAGAAATGCGCAATATACAAGAAATGCGAAAAATACGCATTGAAAGAAATAAGACTTAAGCGTATATATAAAGAGTAATCGGCAAATGTGAGGACTGTAATCTTAACTTTACAAGTTTAGGTATAGAAAATCTTTAAAGGAATAGTGTAAAAAATATGCAAACTTTGCAAAAGGGAAAACAGTGCTTTAGGTTAAAGTTTAAAACCATTTTCCAGCTTCTTAGGAGTGTTCCCAAAAGTTTTGAAGCCCTCGCCGATAACTCTAAAATAAACAGCGTAAAATTAAAGCTAAGCTTAAAAAAAAATGTAATAAAGTTTCAAATTGGAAAAATTTAGGCATTTGATGATCAAAAAAAAGCCATAACATAAGTAGAATACATATATACACGATCATATGTATAAAATCAATGTTGAGGTCGCACCCATAAGCCAGCCTCAGTAGGAGTTATAGTAGTACTCTGGCAAGTTATAGTAAGAATTTTTTGACGGGGTAAGCCCAAAATTTCTTTTATATAACACACATAGGTGAATAATTGTAACAGGAACTGTAACTGAGTGCGATGGTGCACAAAGGTTTTGTGCATAAATCTTTGAGGTTATGTTACGTACAACTTCACTGTGTGTTTTTTTTTTTGAGGTACTTGAGTACACTGAGAAAAAATTTCAGAAATGTTGTTTTCGGAATCAAGAACAATAGGAACAGATCTGTATAAAACAAATATTGTGGATATAAGAATGCTTAGAGCCGTATATGCTTCTAGAATGTTCCATTTTCTATGAACAAAATTTTTAAGGAAGAACTGTTCTTGATTATATCATATTTTTCTCAGTGTATGTACATCTTGTAAGTGCGTTACTTGTGAAACGCATGAGTTTTGATGAATCTTGCTTTGAAGGCGTACTTTTAATGTATGGGCGTGCCTTGTTCTTGTTTTTGTAGGCAACAATCAGGTGAGTTTGCTGTTACGGACGCAATTTCTTTTGCTTTGTGGGTTTTTGGTAAATTTTTTTTTTTTTTTTTTTTATTAAGATTGGCCACGCAAAGTACTTACCAGATTTGGGACTGACCAGATCCTTTGTTTTATTGTTCATGCGACGCGGTCCAGTGCCGCCTGAGCCCATTGGGCCCGAATGGGGGCCCGAGCCTGGCGTGCCACAGCCACTTACACCGCCAGGAGCGCCTAGAATTAAGTAAATAGCATTATAAATTGATCTTCGAAATTTTAAGTAGTAACATGATATCAAATTATATTAGGCTTTTTCGAGAAAATTAAGCTAAGCTTGTTCCAAAAGTTTTGAAAATAAACATATTCAAAACAGTCCATGAAAGTTCCGATTTCAATGTCCTAACATTAACTCGAAATGTTATTCGAAATCTAGTTTTTCGATTATTTTTGAGTGCCCTTTCTTGGTCTGAGGACCCAGGTGCGGATCCAGGATTTGGTCTTGGGGGGGTGCTTCACTTCGAAGTGTATATATATATCAGTGCTCGCAAAAGACTTTCAACCCATTTGTCCACAATTTTTTTTTTTTTTTTTTGGGTGACCAAAACTCTTCATTGATCTGCCACTGTAAGGATCCATTATAAAAAACAGAATTCTATCAAATTAGAGATCTCAGTTTGAAAGTCCTAAATGTCTTTTTTAATAGCAAACAAATTTGAATATTATCAAATTGGAAATCCCAGTTTCAAGGTCTTTATATTACCTTAAACCAAGTTTTCAAAATCTTTTTTTTTTTAGCTACTTTGGGGATCTTCCGATTTTTATTAAAAACAAAAACTAGGGGGCTTCGCGCCTTGCGTGCTTTGCATGCAAACCCACGTACGGCCTTCTATTATATTCTAATTGCGATGCACCTCGACTATAATATTCTGTTTTTTCCTTAATTTCACATTATTCATCGGATTGAGAATGCTACAGTCGTACCCTGTACCAACACAGGTTGCCACTACAATTCCTTGCAAGTGGATTGACATATTTAAAAGTTTCTTTAATAGAGCACTTTCAAGAGGCTGGTACTCCCAAAAAGGTATAAAAATTGTGTACTGTAGGGTACTTACAAAATGTTTTAGAAATAATTTTCGTAAATTTTAATAAGCAAGCACATATATATCGAGTTAAGAACACTTGCAATGGATTCTGCGAGGAAACTTCATTCTAATGAACGTTTTGAATTCATTAGTCGACTTTATAAAGCTTTATAATCAGTTTCTCAACACCTATAGCTAATATTTGGAGATCTAGTAGTCTAACAGGTTTTTTCTTTGATGATATTTTCGCAGCGATGCCCCAGACATACTGTCACTACGTGAATACTTTTCAACTAAATTAAAAATAAATAAGCTTTTCTAAAATCCTGTTTCTACCTAATGAATTGAACCAGGTAGACATATCCCAGCCAGATATCCCAGCCGTTACTGACTCTTTCAACAACTAAGCCGACCGCTTCGAGTCGTTCCGGCGTTCCCCATTTCCATAACTACTTAATTAAAATACGGATCTTGAACCCTTATACAACGAGTCGCGCGTGTAAAAGCAACCCTAACATCTTCGGCATTGCCAATACTTACGCTCTCCGGGCAAGCGCGCCTGTCTCGGCTGTTCCACGGGAAGCACTCGTCTACGCTTCTTTGGCAGTTTCGCGCGTGCTTGTGTATGTGAATAATACATGGCAAAGTTGCTGACAATGACGGGCACTGGCAGTGCAATGGTTAAGACACCGGCTAGCGCACATAGAGCGCCAACGAACATGCCTATATAGGTTTTGGGTGCCATGTCGCCATAGCCAACGGTGGTCATGGTGACCAGTGCCCACCATAGGCCCAACGGTATGCTATTGAAATCGTTGTGCGGATTGGGTTGTATACGCTCGGCATAGTACACAAGACTGGCAAAGATCACAATGCCAAGGACTAGGAAGAAAACTAACAATGTTAGCTCTTTGGCCGAGGCACGGAACGTTTGTATGAGTATTTTAAGGCCGGACGAATGACGAGTCAGCTTAAAGAGACGCATGATGCGTATAATGGAGAAGAACTCAAGTATGTCGGCGTTCTCCAAATGCGATGCGAATCGCTGAAGCACAAGATCAATATAAAAACTAAGCGTTGCTATATAATCTATGATGTTAACAGATGACTTTATGAATTCACATTTATTGGGCGATGAGATAAAGCGCACCTGAAAGATAAAAACATGGTATTAATAGTAGGAAAAGATAGGAAATATAAAAAAGAAGGAGGATCAAGTCGAAAGTGGAAAGCGATCCGTTAGGATCTAGCAGATGAATTGATGAAACTCTAATATGAAAGCTTTTGACCCAACCATCTTTTTCAAAGACTTCAAATTTGAAATAGCAAAAAGATCGACTTTCGGATTTAGAGGTCACCCATGGGTCACTTAAAGCGAATGCGCGGTAGTAGCGAATGCGGCAGTACAGGATTCTGACGTTACCTTAAAAAAACAAGGCATTTTGGAGGTTATCTCAGACATCTGACGTGCTGTGCTATTTTTGTTCTAAGATTCGGACATAAAAAACATTGTTGGACATCCCGACTTTAAAAGTCTTTTTATGGGGTGTTTCGAGTTTCGATTATATTATAACAGTCAGACCATCTTTTCTGCGTGTTTTCGGGTTCGCTGAGTCCGATTCTGAGGTCCAAACAAAAAAAAAACCAGCACGTCAGGGTTCTGACATAACCTCACAACAAACCCCCATGAAAAGAGGTATTGTGGAGGTGACCTCGAAAATCTGACGTACAAGTTTTTTTGGACCTCGGACATCATCGCCGGACCGAAAGCGGAAAACATAAAGAAAACACGATCTGATCTCAGTATCCGAAAGTCGGATTTTTTATGTTATGTGCGAACTCTCGGTGAGATTCCTTAGAAAGTTTTGGAGAGACTCTTTAGGAAACTCAAGAGTTTCTTCTGCAAAAATTCTGTTTCCAATTCGCTAAAAAATGTAGATGGCAAACTAAGAAGTGTAAAATTTTAAGGGTTTCATTTTTCTTAAAGAATGTTGTGTCTTGTCTTGTACCGGCTTCGGCTTGATGCTCTGTTCTCAGGTCTCATATGCTTACCAATATCTCAAATGTAAACCAGGCATTGCAAACGCATTCTATATAAAAGAAAGCAATGTGCGCATTGGTCTGTGTTTTGTCCAGAAACCAGGCGGAGCTACCATTCGCCGTACGCACCGTGGTATTACGCAAAATGGGCACACGCATGTCCGGATGCGTTTTAAGGCAAAAGGACAATATTGAAATGCATATAAAGAATACCGAAACTACGCCAATTGTCTGTAAATAATAAAAAAATAGTTAAGATCATATTATGACGTAAGCTGACTGTACTAACCTTGGCAGCATTGGAACTGTAAGGCTCATCGAAAAGCGACCAAATGCGTGGTTTCATTTCCTGCCACCAGGATATTGTGCCCTTATAGTAGTCCTCTTCAAAGCCAAATTTACGTGCCAATTCCTCTTCGGACGGTTTTTCCGTATCAAGATCTAAACGATCTAATACGGCAAGTGTTTCCTGTGTATCACGATGCTGTGTATAGGTCATCCAACAACAGGGTTCCACTTGATTTGAGTCTAAGCCCCAAAATTCCAATTCCTCTTCAAACAGCGGGCCGCATACATCTGTGGGATAATGCAGCTTACCCGTTCTGTTGGTGTACAGTAGAATATAAGAATTATAGATAATTTGGATTTTTTTTAAAGAGCACATTCACCTGTAGTAGTTGAGCACTTGTGCGAATACGCCAGGATGCCGATCAAAAAAATATTCATTCAATATGGGATCATAGTTGGCCAGCGCCTCGGTCAGACGAGATAGACGCGTCGCTGGTATCTTTTTCAAGGTGGCCTTGTATGTCTCATGCCTAATGCCACCCACATTGAGCACTACCCGATTTTCCGAGTCCATATTGATCAGATTCATGGCTGCATGCGCATAACGATGCATATTTTTAGGTATATAAGTCATAGTGATTATGTATGATTTTTTTTGTTGTGTTGTGCTTGTTTACCAAGTACTACGGTAATTATGTGTTTTTTTTTGTTTGTTTGTTGTGTCTGCAAACCTGTATGTTTTTCGTTATCCTTGCCCACGATTTATATAGTAATGGCGTGCCCCTCTCAAAGGCACACACACACGCTCAAGCACTAGCTGAACACTGATCCTCCAATGGTCACCCTAGTCACTTTGACATCTGGTATTCGTTGTCAGTTGGATGCATCGCAACTTCTAGCTAATGCAAATGCACTAGAAGAGCCAATAAAAATATAAGCTAGTTATATCCTACAAGCTCTTCACTTGTATTACTCACTGGTTTTGAAGGTGCTGGCACCACATGGCGCTGAAATTATAAAGATGCCAAAATTTCAATAAAAATTCTATTTCTAATCAATACATTTATAAACATATCAATATATCAATTTGCACCTTACACTTATGCAAACATACTTATATCTTATTTCAGCTGATTTGCGAATTTTCACACATCTTCAATTATGTAGAACACGTTCTCTGTTAAAAAACATGACACACATGCCGCAAGTAAGTATAAGTTTTTAGACCAAGTTTAACTAAAAAAATTCTGCGTATATAACTTTGGCTACTAGGCATAATTTTCGCAATTAGCCTTATTTATGAATATTCCTAGAAGGCAAAAAAATAACCCACACACATACTCTTAAACTTACTCACTCTGGTGTATTTTTTTTTTTTGCACAGTCACGTACACATTGCCTCGGAAAAAAAAATGAAGCACAAACTTGTAAAAATTAATTAACCTTATTCAGTTGAATAGGAATATCTAATACCCAGGGAATAAACAGCTCGTGGAGCTCATCAAAGTTTGTTTTGCTAATGACTAAAAGTCATTGATAAATAGAAAGAAGCTGTAAGCTGATTTTATGAATCTTTCCAAGCGCCACAAAACATCAATAGCCTCATTAAATTTTTGCTACCAAAAATAAAGTACAGAAAACAGCAAAACAATATAGGAAAAAAAAACAGCAAGATAAGCTGATTTCTCGCTTAGCTAAGATTAAATACTCTTAAAAATAAGCAAAAGATTACATATAAGCTATTTATTGCAGTTGGTTTAATTTGAATCTAAAAAGCATTTTGCGGGATATTGCATTATGACTTTCAGATATAAAATGTAAAGATTGTAAGTGTTTAAATGAAAAAAAACAGGAAGTAAAAATCTATATATTTTTTAAAAAAAAATTTTTTTCCAAACGTAGATAAAAATTTTAAAAAATTATTTTTTCTGTTGCAACAATGCATTTATAGATTTATAATATATAAGTAGTATAAAGAATATGAATAGAGACCACTGGGCAATAGGAAAATGGGTGGGTGAACAACGGGATTTGTGCTACTTGGCGTTTTCTTTTAAGATTTATATGTTATATGTTATAAAATTTGTTGAATGTCCTTTGGACATTTTGTAATCACAAATAAACAACTATAAAAAAAAAAAAAACTTTGCTCTTAACAATTGGCTCTGTTCCGTCCCCCATTCTTATCGCTCACCAACTCCCAAACAGGTTTTACAATTTTCTTATAAAAAAATAACTTTAATTATGTTTAAATGATATTTATATTACTGTGTACTCAAATAAGCAACAATTTGCTTGCGCCATCTAGCGACAACGTTAGGCTAACGCCATCTAGCTGATATCAGACAATTAATTGACGAATGTGTGCACACCGCTAAACATAAAAAAGTTTTTTACATTATAGATAAAGATCTCAAGATTGCACCATTTAGCGACAATAACTTGCTTGCGCTATCTAGCGTCAACCAGACAAATATTTGAGGGCCGGGAGGACTCGAACGAAAAAAACATTTTTAGCATAAGACAATATTAAGATTGCGACATCTAGCGACAACAGTTTGCTTGCGGAATCTAGCGGCTATAGCTGGCTTACGCCATCTAACAAATTTCTTGCAACATTTAACGACAATCAGACAAATAATTGATGGCCGAGGGGACACCGAGGAAAAAGAAACATTTTTACCATGAAGGAATCTGAAGATTGCGCTGTCTAGCGACAACTTTCTTGCGCCATCTAGCAACTATAACTGGCTTACGCCATCTAGCGTCAACCAGACAAATAATTGATGACCGAGAGGACGCCGAGGAAAAGGAACATTTTTACCATAAGGGAATCCCAAGATTGCGCTATTTAGCGACAGCAACATGCTTGCGCCATCTAGCGAGAACTACTGGTTTACGCCAACTAGCAGCAATCAGACAACTAATTGATAAAGACAAAAAATTGTTTACTTTACAGAAAAAGAATCTCAAGAATTAAGGAATAAAAAAAAAAAAAATATATATTTCAATTTATTGAAATATTAAAATTCTAACCTTATTTTACGTTTATTCATAACTTATTTTATTATTGTAAAGATTATTAGATCATATTTGAATAATTTCTGTTTATTATGCTGAAAAAAAGCTTCATTAACTGAATTAATTTAAAAGATTTAAAAATATCCAAGTACAGGAATTTCTATAAAGTGGCGCATAACAATTATACAAATTTGTTCTTTTTCGAACCGAAAAGAAACATGCATACTCTTCTTGGTCAACGTCTTCTTATAGAACACGACCTTTAGCAAAGAATATGAAAAGATAAATTTATTTAATTTTAATCTATGTATAGTTAGAGAAAGTATTTTGAGTAAACTTTGGAAAGAGTGTTTACTAGAAGAGATTGGAGTCTCTTGTTTGTTTGCGTTAAATATACCTAATCTTCTTTTATTGTTTCATCTTTGACTTTTGTAATGCTTTTAGTTGCTTCCTTTAGACGTTCTCTTTGCCATGTTCGCTGAGTCTTAAATCTTCGCTGTCATAAAGCGAAGTACTGGTGATTAGAAATTTATAAATATACGCAATTAGTCTTCTAGACAATAGTATTGACACTAGATGCCTCAAGCGATTTTGTGTACTAGATCTCACTGAAAGTTTTTATACCCTGTACCGTATGGTACAAAGGGTATATTAAGTTTGTGCAAGCCGAAAATGTATGTAACATACAGCAGGAGACGTCGGAGACCCCCAAAGTTACCCAATGTATGGTCAGGGTGACTAGGGAATCCGTCTGTCCGTCTGAACGCCTAGATCTCAGAGATGGTAAGAGCTAGAGCAACCAAACTTTCAGATTAGATCCCTTATTCCATAGGAGACAAGTTTTTTTTTTTTTTTTGATATCGGGTCTATATTATATAGCTCTCATAGGGGTGTTTCAGAGGACCTCAAAAAAAACCAAAAGTTTTAGATGGATAATTCGCTTGTTTATAAAGTAACTAAACTTTGCATTCAGCAGTTTTTTAGAGTACCCAAATTTGATCAAAATCAGTTGACTATATCATATATCCACAATAGGACCGATCGGTCAAAAAAACGTGTTTAGTGCCAAATTCGTTTTGTTCGTGTGTTTATGAAGATATCGTAACCTTTGCAAAATGAATATTTTTTAGAGTTCCGAAGCAATATACCGGATTTGATTGCAATGTGGTGGTAGAGGGTATCCCAAAGTCATCCGCGCCCGACTTTAACGTACGCCATCTTTTAATATTTATCTTCGATGAAAATACATTCTTGCATACTTAATATGAACACTTTGGTATTTAAGTAAAAACTGCAATAAATAAGAAAATCCCGATTAGATTTTTTTTTTTTTATAAGGGTCAAATCATATTTTTCATATACTTTCGTAAATTTTAAACAATTTTGATGACTTTCTTATTTAAAATCGAAAGAGGGACTATGCGCATCTTTTGGTAAATTTTTGTGTATCCGCAGACGGATAGACATACGAAGGGTAGTAAGGTTGGACGACGGTCATAGCTTCATTTTGGTATAAAGCACTTGTGGTATACCATTGACCATATGGGCACTTTGACCAAGAAGCAAAAATAAATGAATAAACTGTTTATGAGAAACATACTTGGGGTGTTTAATTTGTCTGGCACAAATGCCTAAAGGCAAGAATGCACAAGTAACGAAGTTACTGCAACCCAACAACAACGAGTCAAAATGGTAAAAATGCCTAACCTAGTAAGATAAATAACACAGGTCAACATGGTTTAGTTGTTGGAAAGCGAAGTAATTTGCTGCGTAGAATCCGAATCCGTGGTCAAAATTGGCCCATCACGTCAGGATTTTGAGATATTTGAGGTTATGTACCCAAAAAACGGCGTTTTTTTCCTACTTTTGAGGTTATGTACTGACTCTCCAGTTACATCATTTATTACCACTCTTACCCTTTAATTTAAGAGTTCAAGAGATCAAATACGATTTTTTTTTCGCAAAGTTATGGCTTTTCGAAGTTAAGAAATATATCCTTTCGACGTCATTAGCATTTGCTTTATGCCTTTGAGACAATAATTTTTTACTGTGTAATTTCGCTTGAAAATTTTTACTTGGGGGTTTAAAAAACCAAAAGAAACTGACATGAACCCGGTATTTGTAGACCTTTGTAATCGGAGTATACAACATTATGCTAAAACCAGTTTATAAAGTATGGTCACTAGGACCCATCAAATACATTCGGATCTTTTTTAAATTGTACAGGCGCTATATGCAGGTAAAAAGGAAACTTTTTAGGGGGTGACGTTATTGATATCGACGGTTTAAAAATCCTCCATACCAGCGGCGGCCACCCTAATGGTCACCCTAGTAGATATTGCCGCTTTTAACAAAACTTTTTGTGCAAGTATGCAATACTTTTCGTAGACACCTTTTGCACTCTTGCCATTTTGCCACAATGCCAGATAAAGTGAACACTCTAAATAGTTTCCACAAATATTTAACAACATAAGCTGGGCTTTCATTTTACATATTAAAAACTGAGTATCTAAATTTATTTTTAACATCACTTATTTTTATTAAAAAACGATATCAAAGCAAATCATGCTTTTCTATCTTCCATTTTTCTCAAGAGTATGAACTTGGGAAATCAAAATCAACATTCAAATCTGTATGACACACTTTTCCCTGTGCTTGAATACTTTACGGAAAAACTGTTTATACCCTATTTCGGGTGAAAAAAAAATGAAAGCAATCCAAAAACGATGGCAACCGTCGTGATTTGCTGAAAAGCAAATATTTGTTCTTAAACAATATTTAGTTTTAACGCTGCATTGTTTACAATGCTACAGTAGCGGCCCCTGGTCCGCGCCTGCTGCCCCATAGTCGCCATCTAGTTCCCACCAAACCCCTACGCAACACTTCAACCAACACACACACATTTCACATGCTCTTGAAGTGAGCAAGCAACAGGCCCAAAAAGTTGAAGTGAGTGTGTGCGAATGTGTGTTTGTGGATGTGCATATGGACTTGGATGTGGATGAGTGTGTGTCTATCTGTCTATCTGTAGCAAGTAGATTGCCCAAATGTCAGTCTATTTGTCTGTTGTGTGTGTGTTGTTGTGCTTTGGCTGGCTTTTATTTTTATGTGTACAGCTGCTGCCAAAGCTACTCCCCGTACTTCCTTCCGTACATTGTACATATTTGTAGTACTATGTATAGAGTACTATATGTATACTAAGTAGCTATGTATGTACATCGATAATTCGAGGAGGTTTGTTTATTTGTAGCGCAAAGCGCGTACAATGCCGGCCCCGAACCCGGCTAAAAATCAACGCAATAAAATTGAAGAACATGAGATTTATAAACAAAACAAACAAGAAATTTTTTTGCTGAGCAGACCAGCAGCGTTTGCGGTTACACTTCATTTCACTTTTTTTGTTTTGCGGTTTTGGGTAGAATTCCTGAGAGCTATACGGGCAGTTAGGGATGGTGCGCACTTGGGGCTCATATACATGCATACATAATGTTGTGCTGGCTGCGACGCGTCGTGGCGTCTAACTCAGCCACTTTTTGGGGCTTACAATTAATGCTAACGATTATGTTAACATACAGTGGCCTGCCACTGTGCTGCCAACCCACATCCAAAACGCTTGCTCATATACATACAACATGGCTTAATTGTCTCTATCAAGCGCTCGTGCCATAATCCCATACAATAGAAATTTCGTGTGCTCCTTCCTACACAAAGCACATTAACTACACTTTGCGTTTGGAATAGTATCATAAAGTGGCCAAGAAGTTTGTAACGTATCAAAGGAGACGTAACGTAGCGCACATAAAGTTTATTGTAAAGTATGCGGAATGCGGGGGAGGTCTTACAACTGCATGCCTTACTGTTTGTTTCTAGGTGACCTAGTCTGCAAAGTTTGGGGACTGAGAAATTAAAACTTGGCACAATGTGTTTTTTGGCAGCACGTGCTTAGAAAAAAAAAATCCATTATTACGTGTAAGAGTGGCTAAATAAGAACTGCTCTGAGGTATACTCTTTTTTGGGTAGCTAGCTTATGCACGACATAGTGAAATGTAAAAACTATTAACTAAACTAACTTACCAAAAAGTGTAAAGAGAAAAGCAAATCAGAGATATTTTAAAGTTAATTCTGCCTAAATTTCTATTTCTTTTTCTAATATGGATATACAAAAATTATAGGAAATTTTTTTATTTTATTTTATTTAACATTGTAATTTAGAATTAATTCTAGGGAACAAAGTGGTTTAAAAGCCAGAGCAATTTCCTTATTTGTCGTTTAAAATATTATCGTACAAGGCTAAATTCATGTTTGAATATTTTCTGAATGAAATATTTAATGAACGAAACGTACAATCTAGACTATATAAATGAAATTGTTTTCACTTTAGAATTCATATTAATTTTTCTTCCCTAATTTACTCAAATTAAAAAAAAAAATCGTCTCTAACTCAGCATTAATATTAAATGTTCTTTTTTTGAAAATCTTCTACAAATCAACGAAACGAAATTGTTTTCACTTTAGAATTTATAGTAATTGTTCATTGTCTATTTTACTTAACTTAAGGAAAAAATTCTCTCTAACTTAGCATTAATATTAAATGTTCCTGCAAGGCTTTTTTTTATATATAAATATATAATGAATAGGTTTTCTGTTTGGAAAATTTATAATTTTTTTTTAATTTTAATTTTACAATTTGTATAACCTTAGTTTAAGCATAAAAGCCTAACCTGTATAACCTGCGGACGACTTTGCGATACCCTGTACCACTGCTTGCAATAAAATCCGGTAAATTGCTTAAGAACACCAAAAGACATTTGATTGCCAAATTAGATTATGATACCTTCATAAACAACCAAAAACAGACGAATTTTTAATCAACAACTTTTTTTCGACCGATCGACCCTATGGGAGCTATATGATATAGTCAACCGATTTTGATAAAATTTGGTACAGTGCTGGGGGTTTCTAAAAAACTTCCGATTGCCAAATTTGGTTATGATATCTTCATAAGCAAACGAATTATCCATCTAAAACTTTTGCTTTTTTTCGAGGTCCTCTGAAACACCCCTATGGGAGCTATATAATGTAGTCCCGATATCAAAAAAATAAAATAAACTTGTCTCCTATGGATTAATAAGGGATCTTATCTGAAAGTTTGGTTGCTCTAGCTCTTACCATCTCTGAGATCTAGGCGTTCATACGGACAGACGGACATGGGTATATCTACTTCTCTAGTCACCCTGATCATACTTTAGGTAACTTTGGGGGGTCTCCGACTTCTCCTTCTGTACGTTACATACATTTTCGGCTTGCACAAACACAATATACCCTTGGTACCATACGGTACAGGGTATAAAAACTACTTTTTTTTCAACTGAATGGCTCCGCCTCCTGCCAGCTTCGCTTATGCTTTATCGAGCCTTTTTATTTCAATGATGCAGAGGATTCGATGCATTTAACATTTAGTGATTCCCCATCTTTACTTTAATTCCAAAAGAAAAGTACATGAGACACGTTATATGACCATTTGATGAAAAAATTTGCATCCCATACAAAACTTCGACCCGCCATTTCCCCTACCTGTGGTGGAATTTCCCAAAATCCTTCATTGGGACTTACCTACATCTTGTCTTTAGGAATGTGCTTTGATCGCCAATCTAGTCTCTGAATTCTCAATTTATTTCACGGTTTAATATACAATATGAACAGTGTGTATGAATTCTAACATTGTAGACTAAGAAGAGTAAAGTACAGGGTCTAACTAACTTTTCTACTATAAAGGGTTTTTCAATAAGAGGTGTTATTTTGGTATTCAAAGAAAAATTCCATTTTTTGGGTGTTTAATAATGAAAAACAACATCAGCCAAATGGTCACCACGCCCACGCTTACAGGACCATGTCCTTTTCATGAAATTTTCCATAACCAAATCGCAAAGTGGCTGCCCTATGTCCTCGATAGCCTCACGAATTCTATCTTTGAGGTCTTGAATCGACGCTGGGCTGTTGGCGTTGACCTTATCTTTCACGTGGCCCCAAAGCAAGAAGTCGCAAGGTGTTAAATCACAAGATCTCGGTGGCCAATTGTGATCACCTCTTCGAGAGATAGCACGGTCCGGAAACTTTCCCCGTAAAAGAGCAATGGTTTCGTTGCTTGTGTGGCACGTAGCGCCGTCTTGTTGAAAGTAAACGTTGTCCAGATCAATACCATCCAGCTCCGACCATAAAAAATCATTAATCATCTCTCGATAGCGCAATCCATTCACCGTAACTGTTGATCCAACCTCATTTTCGAAAAAGTAAGGTCCAATGACCCCGCCGTACCATAAACCGTACCAAACAGTCACACGTTGAGGATGGAGAGGCTTCTCAACAATAACTCTTGGGTTTTCCGAGCCCCAGATGCGACAATTTTGCTTGTTGACGTAGCCACTGAGGTGGAAATGGGCCTCATCAGTCAAGATGATTTTTCGATGGGATTCCGGATCATTTTCATGCATTTCAAGGACCCAATCAGCAAAGACACCACTTTTTTGATGATCGGCCGGCTTGAGTTCTTGTGTTAACTGAACTTTATAAGCCTCAAGACCCAAGTCTTTATGCTAAATACGGTGTAATGACGTTTGTGGAATGCCCAATTCCAAAGAACGACGAGGAATGGACAAACCTGGGTTTTCTTCAACACTTTGGGCTACAGCAGCAATATTCTCAGTTGTTCTTGAGCGAAGTGCAAGGGTTTTATTCTTCACATCACTAACTTGTCCCAACAGCTCGAATTTTTCACGACGACCCAAAAATGCTTTAGTTTTGCGAACTGTGACTGCAAGATTTTCACCATTTTTGTAGTGAATTTTAATAATTTCAATGCGTTGTTGAAGCGTGTATCGTTCCATTTTTGGTAATGGCGTAGTTTCTACTTGTCAAATGTCAAAGAATAAAAGTTTAAAGGTTTAACCTAAATTTCAAAAGGATGTGCGTAAAATTGGTCAAAAAATGTCTTGAGAGAAATTTTGAACCGTCGAAAATGAGAACAAATTGACAATGAGAAGAAATTTATTTCCTTATTACTTTTTTTAGCGAATTTCAATTCGTAGGTTTAAGCTAAATTTAAAAGGGATATGCGTAAAATTGTTCAAAAAGGATGAGAGAATGAAAACAGAAGACAAATTCCCAAAACCAAATTTTCAATCATTTCTTTAAATTAAAGAAAAGTGGGTCATTAAAAGAAGAACAAAACCTACTTTAAGCAGTTTTGTACAGTCTGACCGTAATGAAGACTAGCCTTCCTAAACAAAATCTTAAATAAATCTCAAGTTTCTACCCTTTTGCTTAAGATAATTTTTTTAATTTAAATAAAGCTGAAAAAGTAATAAAAATAAAATTTCCTCATGTCCTATATTGGCTTTAATTCAAATTTTTGGGAATTTTCTATTCCACTATCTCGTTTACACTACAAGGAATTTATTTCATTTTCACATTTTTTTAAACGAATTTGAATCCGCAAGTTTTAGGTGAATTTCGAAATTAGTCAGAAAATTGTCTTGGCCTTAGGAACTCGCCGGAAGTGTGTACCGATCTGTAAAGTTCTGCACCGTCTGACTCCAGTAAGCTACTTAAAGCAGTTTTTCTGAATAAAATCAAAATGAAAGTGAAATGGTTTAATGAAAGTAGGACTCTCTTAGGGTAAATTTCTTTATGTACTATATTGGCTTTAATTCAAATTTTGGGAATTTGCTATTCCACTATCTCGTTTAAACTACAAGAAATTTGTTGCATTTTCACGTTTTTAAGCGAATTTGAATTCGCAAGTTTTAGGTGAACTTCGAAATTTGTCAGAAAATTGTCTTGGCCTTAGGAACTCGAAAAATTAAAGTGAAATGGATTAATGAAAGTAGGACTGAACTCTCTTAGGGTAAATTTCCTTATGTTCTATATTGGCTTTAATTAAAATTTTTGGGGATTTGCTATTCCACTATCTCGTTTAAACTACAAGAAATTTGTTGCATTTTCACGTTTTTAAGCGAATTTGAATTCGCAAGTTTTCGGTGAACTTCGAAATTTGTCAGAAAATTGTCTTGGCCTTAGGAACTCGTCGAAAGTGTGTACCGGTCTGTAAAGCTCTACACCGTCTGACTCCAGTAAGCTACTTAAAGCAGTTTTTCATAATAAAATCAAAATTAAAGTGAAATGGTTTAATGAAAGTGGAACTGAACTCTCTTGGGGTAAATTTCCATATGTTCTATATTGGCTTTAATTCAAATTTTGGGAATTTGCTATTCCACTATCTCGTTTAAACTACAAGAAATTTGTTGCATTTTCACGTTTTTAAGCGAATTTTTATTCGCAAGTTTTAGGTGAACTTCGAAATTTGTCAGAAAATTGTCTTGGTCTTAGAAACTCGTCGAAAGTGTGTACCGGTCTGTAAAGCTCTACACCGTCTCACTCCAGTAAGCTACTTAAAGCAGTTTTTCTGAATAAAATCAAAATTAAAGTGAAATGGTTTAATGAAAGTGAGACTGAACTCTCTTAGGGTAAATTTCCTTATGTTCTATATTGGCTTTAATTCAAATTTTGGGAATTTGCTATTCCACTATCTCGTTTAAACTACAAGAAATTTGTTGCATTTTCACGTTTTTAAGCGAATTTGAAATCGCAAGTTTTAGGTGAACTTCGAAATTTGTCAGAAAATTGTCTTGGCCTTAGGAAATCGCCGGAAGTGTGTACCGATCTGTAAAGTTCTGCACCGTCTGACTCCAGTAAGCTACTTAAAGCAGTTTTTCATAATAAAATCGAAATTAAAGTGAAATGGTTTAATGAAAGTAGAACTGAACTCTCTTGGGGTAAATTTCCATATGTTCTATATTGGCTTTAATTCAAATTTTGGGAATTTGCTATTCCACTATCTCGTTTACACTACAAGAAATTTGTTGCATTTTCACGTTTTTAAGCGAATTTGAAATCGCAAGTTTTAGGTGAACTTCGAAATTTGTCAGAAAATTGTCTTGGCCTTAGGAAATCGCCGGAAGTGTGTACCGATCTGTAAAGTTCTGCACCGTCTGACTCCAGTAAGCTACTTAAAGCAGTTTTTCATAATAAAATCAAAATTAAAGTGAAATGGTTTAATGAAAGTAGAACTGAACTCTCTTGGGGTAAATTTCCATATGTTCTATATTGGCTTTAATTCAAATTTTGGGAATTTGCTATTCCACTATCTCGTTTAAACTACAAGAAATTTGTTGCATTTTCACGTTTTTAAGCGAATTTTTATTCGCAAGTTTTAGGTGAACTTCGAAATTTGTCAGAAAATTGTCTTGGTCTTAGAAACTCGTCGAAAGTGTGTACCGGTCTGTAAAGCTCTACACCGTCTGACTCCAGTAAGCTACTTAAAGCAGTTTTTCTGAATAAAATCAAAATTAAAGTGAAATGGTTTAATGAAAGTGGAACTGGACCCTCTTAGGGTAAACAGTCTGACCTTAATAGAGGGTAAGCTGCCAAACGAAATTTGAAATAAATCTCTCTCGCTCAAGATCAAACTTTATGACTAAATCTAGAAACTTTTTCGCACTTATACTTCTAAAGAGTATACATAATTCTAGATAATCATTATTATTTAGTGATTCGGCAAATCTTTTGTTTGAGATTGAACATAAATCGGCAATAATTTAGTGCAGATAAAAATATTGGCGCTTAATTATTATTGCGTTTTTCTTTGAAACTCTTTTTTATTTATTATGCTTTTGTGTGTATTTAAGGCACAGTTCTTCCCGCAATTCCCACGCGTTTTTAATTATAATAAGGTTATTAAATATTTTTGGTTTTTTTTTTTTTTTGGATAGGGTGTGGGCTTAATTAATGCACTTTTGATGAGCCTTTAGAAAAAAACAAAAACAACTTCAAAGCTAAACAATTTTTTGGAAGCCATTTAAAATGAGTTTTTTTTTTCTCGTCTTTGGGCTACATGTTTGCTTTTTATACCAAATTTACTTTGCTCACACAAACACACCCACAACATCCTGTACACACACGCACACACACAGGCACACACACATGTGTGCCAGTTCACATACGCAGGAGTAGGAGCAGGTCAGGAGTGTTGTAAGTTGTATGTAGTATGTAGTATGTGTAGTAAGTAGCTGTGGCAGCATTGTTGTAGCAAGTACGGGTGCTCCGGAGAGGGAGTAAGGGTCTGTAGAGCGGGAGGCAGGAACGTTGTTGGGCTCTTGTGGCAGGTTGTTGTGGTGTGAAGTTGCTCGCTGCTGTTGGCGTGGCGTGTACACACACAAACACTAACTCACTAACTTGCGTGTGTTTGTGTGTGTGTGTGTAGTGAAAAGGCGCACGCATCGATTTTTCCGTTTTGTAGAAGTTTTCATTATTGTTTTGGATTTGTGGATTATGGCCAAGTTTTCAACTTTAAAATTAACTTTTTTTACTGCTTTACATTACATTGAATTTTTTTGTATATGTAATAAACACACTCACACACAGCTGCACGTATACACACACACATATACAATCAATTGTTGAAATTCTTTTTTTTTTCACTTGCTCACTTGCTGCTGCTCACCTAGTTTCGTTTGCATCGAGATTTTACCGCGCTGCCAAAAACGAATCCATAACGCCCCCAATTGTACAAAAACTTTACCAAACGAAATGTCAAAATGAAATGTTTAAAACTTAAACAAAAATTATAATCAAAATAAAAGAAGGGAGGAATAAATCCAAAAATCTAAAACTACTGGACTATGGTTTTGCCGTTTAGCGCGTTGCCCCGTTCTCTTTTTTTTTTTTTTGTTGCGTGTGGTGCGTGCTGCGACGGCGCCACCGTTTGTTGCGTATTCAGTTCGTTCGGTCCGAAGCGTTTTGAGAAACTGAAACAATACTAAAGGAATTTCTGGCTTTAACAGCCCCCTCTGTTGTTTTTGGGACATGCGCCTGGGTGCTTGGTTCTCTGGTTTTCTTTTGTGCTGACGTTTGGCATTTTGTTTGGTGGCAACACTGCGTATGTGTGTTTTTGCAACCGTTTGAGAGCCACAGTGGTTTGGAAGCAACTGCGCAGTTTGAAATGTGGTGGGTTTTGAATGCTATGTTATAAGAGAATTCTGGATCGGAAAATGAGAAAAAATTAAATGAGCTTCAAAAAAATAGACATTATGAATAACGTCCCATCCTGGTTTTCTTTTCTGCTGACGTTTAGTGGCAACACTGCGTATGTGTGTGTGTGTGGTTTTTTTTTTACAGTTTGAGAGTCACAGTGGCTTAGAAGCAACTGCAAAGTTTGAAATGCGATGCGTTTTAAATGCTATGTAATAAGAGAATTTTGGATCGGCAAATGAAATTCAAAAAAATAGACATTATAAATATCATCACTTGCTGGGGCTTGTTAAATGTCATACCGCTCATCCAAAATCGGCCCGTATTTCTATAATATTTATGAGTACCTATATATTGTATGCTCTACAGTAAATAATTAACAGAAGACTAATTTTCTTTGTGACTTATTTAAACCTCACACAATAAAATCATTTTCAGCATTGAATTGTAAAAATATTATCAAAAAATACTATACCTTACTATATACATATATTCCAGTTGAAAAGATGATTAATCGAACTCTGTAAATTTAAATAGCTAGCTTTAAGCAAAACTTAAAAATTATAAAAATAATAATAATATATTCTTTTAAGAAGCTGAGTTTTTTGTTTAATAGCAGGATTTGAGCTCAATGAAAACTTTTCGTCTCACTTTTTTATAGAAGCTTATAATTTTTGCATAATGTCAGAACTTTAACATCTAGATATATTCCTAAAAATATACAAATAAATTAATAACACTAGTTAACAAATTTTTTAAAAATGTTGGTATCCTCAATATGTTTTAGTCATTTCCGTAGTAATATAGCACGCTAAAAGCGAAAATGAAATCCAAAAATTTTTTCAAAAAATTTGGTATTCAGAAGTTTTTTAGATTTCTCAAGCTCTGTATCAAATTTTATCAACATCGCTTGACTATATCATATAAAACCCATAGGACCGACCGTTCAAAAAAAAAACGTATTTGGTGCAAAATCCGGTATATTGCTCAAAAACTCCTAAAGATACATATATATCTGCCAAATTAGGTTACGATATTTTCAGAAATAAACGAATCAAAACGAATTTGACACAAAAAACATATTTTGATCGATCGGCGCTATATGATATATACAATCGATTTTTATCAAATTTGGTAAATTGCTTTTGAACTCTAAAAAACTATCAAACACCAAATTTGGTTACGATATCTTTATAAACAAATAAATTATCTATCTAAAACTTTAGGTTTTGAGAAAAATTTACATATCGGTTATTACCATAATTTTTCTCCGATTTTGATAAACAACCACTCAAAAAAATAATCTAAATCAGTTTAGTATAATCAGAGATATTAGCTTTTAAGTAGTGACACTTTTTTATATTTTCGAAACATGGTTTTTTCGAAATATGTTGAAATCCGTTCCATAAAAAAATTTTTGGATGTCATTTTCGATTTTAGGAAACGAGTTAAACATATTGAGGATACGTTTTGCTGTAAACTAGTGTAATTAAATAAAAATAGATACGTTCCAGAAAAAACCGCGTAAAAAAGACATGAAGTAGATCCTTTAGCTACTATGAAAATAAACTAAAAAGGGAAATTCCCTAACTATATTTCCAAAAGATTAGGGTAATAAAAAAATATTTGTCTTTAAGTTTTCAATCAAATAACTTTTTTTATAATCGTGCTAAATCGAATTGTGTAAAAAAATTTTATTTTAGACCGTTTTATTTCAAAACCGTGTAAAAACCGAATTGGGTATATATACATTAGGCCATGCTCCGCATTCATTTTTGCGTGCTCCCAAATCTTAATTTTTTGCTGTCGTCATCTAAATACATTTCGAGGGAAATTAATCAAAACTATGCTATGCTTATTACAAGGGAAATTTTTTATAAGCAAGACATGAACATTTTTTTATGCAAGACATGGACCATACAAAAATTCTATTTCAGTTGTGCATGCTGTTTTTTAGGTTGATTCCGAAAAAAAAATTAATAAAAAATATTTATCAATAACTCTTTAACTTGAATAATGTTCGCGAATATCTAAAAAATTGTTTCAATTTAAAATGCTTACAACTTTAACACTATTTTGCCAATTCGTTCTTTTGCAAAAATACATTCGCTTTTAAACCACATACAAAATTCGTTTTAGTGAAATTGGGAACACTAAAAATGCGTTTTAAAAACGAATTCACATAAAATGTTCGGATTCGCAAACTAAATCTGTGTCTTTAAAATTGTGGAAAGTACAGCGTTTGGAAATTGTTAGGAGATGGTAAGAGGCATGACTGAAGAGAAAAAAAGCTCGATCTGGCTAGCCATTAAAGCAGTTTGAATATCAAGATTGTCTCTTCTAGCTCTAATAATTTCCAAGATCTAACAGTTCATACAGACGGACTGATGGCTCTTAGTTTTATCCTAATTTTAAATACCCCGAGATTATCAACGAAACGCAACGTAGTCGGAATTGGAAGTATTGATCACTGGTAGAGCACTTTGAGATTTGAGCGCTGGTGCTGCTTTGCTAGGATCGATCTGTGGTGTGTCCCATATATTTAACTTCGGAAAATGGGAAACGTTTTTAAGAGCAGAATGTGCTCAAAAGTTTTCTTAATAATAACTTAGAAATAGCTTAGAATTAATCTTTTATAGGGGACTGTGTTAAATCAAAATTTTATACTTGAGCTAGATTTTATAGTTTGGGCCACGAAATGCTCGTGACAAGATATCGACAAGATCGACACGCTTCTGTCTGAATCCTTAGTACAATTTGAGTTCTTCAGCTCTTTCAGTCTCAGAGATTCTTTTATTCATACGGACTGACAGACTGCAATCGAAAACTTTATAGGGTTTAATTATTAAGACGTTTATTTATGGCAGCTGTGGTGGAAATCCTTACGGTTTGACTCTGGACCAGAAAGTGAAGAGTATAAAATAAAAGAAAGTCATTAAAAAAATGGCTCTGTGTATTAAAAAAGAAAAATCATTTTAAGCTAAAAAATTAGAAATTAAATTTTTCACTACAATCCATGGAATCAGTTCGAAATGGTTGTTTAATGCGGTATTTGGTTGTTTGTGTAAAATTTCTATTAAAAAAAAGCATATAACTATATTTGCTTCAGTTCGAAGCTTTCAAGTACTTAAAACATCTCCCCATACCTGATCGATCATTCCATTATGAAGTTTTTGCCAATCTGCGGTATTCTTCTGCTATACATTATAAAAACCGAATGGTAAAAATAATCGAATTGTTTTTTTAACATTCCTAACAAGCGTTCAAAATTGTAGTTACAATGCAAGAATCTGTGACCAGTTGGACTCTCAATTAGGGAATGATTGTCCATGTACGGTCCCTCCGTCCGACAAGTATACCTACAATGCTGCATATAATATATGCGTCGCGTTTCGTTATAACGGCTGTGGAGGAAATGACAACCGATTTGACTCTCGTAGAGAATGTTCAGAACTTTGTGACGCTATAGGCAAAGGTGTGGTATAATGAAAATATCTATAAGTGTATCTAGTGATTGACTATTTGTTGATGAAACAGAGAGTGGGGGTTTCCCTACGAAAGATTAATATTTGGTATACATCAAGGACTTTTATTGTTTTATATGAGAAATTTTCAAAGGATCGGGTCAAACAAGCCTAGCTTGAATGCAGAAGAGTGCACTCTTGACTTATATTTGTTTTGTACCTGGTTTTTGTGATCTTCGACACGTATCTAACTGGACACATGGTCATGACTCAATCGATAGCCAAAACATTTATAATCTTTTAAAGGGCCAAAAACCCTCTATAGGTGGATCTTGTATAAAAATGGGGTAGTACAAAAAGATGCTTTTTCGAACGGAGAGATATAAAAGTTAACTTTGGGAGGCTCTCTAAAATCTCCCTAAGTAACCAGAGAATATGTTTTTAAGATCAGCTTCCATGAAAATCAAAAATTCAAAAATTTTTATGTTCCAAAAAATTACAACAAATTTTTTTATTTGTCTTTTTGTAAGATGAACCGTATGTGAAACCATTATCTGAAATTTTTTATAAAATTTGCAATGCTGGATTTGGATCGCTTATGGTAGGGATAGCTCAACTATAATATACAGTGTACTCTTCTTATAATTTCCTATTTCATACGATTTTGACGCTTTTTAAAGCATATAAAAAGTATTACACCACCAAAAAAAAAACAATTTTAGGGTGCGAAGGTCAGACTTTGCTTACTAAATATTTTAGCTGTAACTGAACTCGAAATTAGGGTACTGACATAACCTAAACTCCATAAAACGTGATATTTTGAAGGTTAAGCACGAAACCTGCCGAGCAGAGATTTTTTGAATATTGCATTCGGATTCCAGCTCATTTACAGCATGTAATACATGTTTTTGGGATCACTGAGTTCAAATCCAATGTACAAAAATACCAAAGAGCTCACAATTTAGAAACTTTGCAATGGAATAAATGAAACTGCCATCGTTTACTGAAAGCCGAAAGATATTAGAATATCTTGAGAAATGTTTTGATAACAATTATGAAAAGAGTCTGTGCCAAGTTTTAAATACATAGCTTAATTTTTGTAACTTTGAACAAAAAATTTTCATATGGGACCAGTGTGTATTCTAAACATTTTTATACCCTGTACCGTATGGTACAAAGGGTATATTGTGTTTGTGCAAGCCGAAAATGTATGGAACGTACAGAAGGAGAAGTCGGAGACCCCCCAAAGTTACCTAAAGTATGATCAGAGTGACTAGAGAAGTCGATATACCCATGTCCGTCTGTCCGTCTGCCCGTCTGACCGTCTGTCCGTCTGTCCGTATGAACGCCTAGATCTCAGAGATGGTAAGAGCTAGAGTAACCAAACTTTCAGATAAGATCCCTTATTAATCCATAGGAGACAAGCTTATTTTATTTTTTTGATATCGGGACTACATTATATAGCTCCCATAGGGGTGTTTCAGAGGACCTCGAAAAAAAGCAAAAGTTTTCGATGGATAATTCGTTTGTTTATGAAGATATCATAACCAAATTTGACAATCGGAAGTTTTTTAGAAACCCTCAGCACTGTACTAAATTTTATCAAAATCGGTTGACTATATCATATAGGTCCCATAGGATCGATCGGTCGAAAATTTGTTTTTTGCACAAAATTCGTTGTGTTTCGTTTGTTTGTGAAGATATTGTAACCAAATTTGGCATTAAGAAGTTGTTTAGAGTTCCCAAGCACTTTACCAAATTTGATCAAAATCGGTTGACTATATCATATAGCTCCCATAGGACCAATCGGTCAAAAAATCGTGTTTTGCACAAAATTCGTTGTGTTTCGTTTGTTTGTCAAGATATTGTAACCAAATTTGGCATTCAGAAGTTTTTTAGAGATCTTCAACACTGTACCAAATTTTATCAAAATCGGTTGACTATATCATATAGCTCCCATAGGGCCGATCGGTCGAAAAAAGGTTTTTGATTAAAAATTCGTCTGTTTTTGGTTGTTTATGAAGGTATCATAATCTAATTTGGCAATCAAATGTCATTTGGTGTTCTTAAGCAATTTACCGGATTTGATTGCAAGCAGTGGTACAGGGTATCCCAAAGTCGTCCGCGCCCGACTTTAACGTACGCCATCTTTTAATTTAATATTTAAATAAAAAACAAGTTACCGTAATTTTTATAATTAATTTCAAAGCACGCACGCTTAATAAGATCCAACAAGTTAAAAAAAGTATGACAAATAGTCCCCAACTCATTTGGGTATTATCGTTCGAAATGATAAGATATTTCTCGGTCATAGTATTCGCGCTGTTGTGGCTAGGCTCCACGGGTCTTAGCGATGAAGATAAAAACAAGATGGACGATTTTCTAAAGGAATTATGCTTGGAAGAATGGGATATCCCATGTTCCAAAATAGAATTTGACTTGTTTCCGGCTTTTTTTTTTGATGCAAAAACTCAAACCTGCAAAAGTTTTAGTGCTTGTAGACACCCCAAGAATCTCAACTGCTTTGCTACAAAAGATATATGTGAACGTGGTTGTCTGCGAGGACCTACAGATTCAAAGCGATTGACTGAAGAGGAGCTATGCGAGCATATCTGCTGGCAGCAAGAACAAAATATTCATACTGTAACAAAAAATTGTAAAACTGAGTGCATAAAAAGCCTCCCTAAAAAATAAGAACTATGCATTCAAAAAAAAAATAAAAAAATCATACTTGTTTGGAAATAATCCGCCACGAACGTATTATAAAATTCGTTTCATTATGGCTTATTATTTCTATGGACCATGGCCTAAAAATTAAAAATTAAATAAAAATAAAAAGTTCATATTTTGGTATAAATTTTAAGAGCTTCTTGTTTTTATCATTATATTATCTATATTTTTTCAACAAGTGAAATATATTCATGAAAGTTACATATTAATATTGCAATAAAAAATAGTTTTTCTTGAAATAAATTGTTAAAAAAAAAATATATTAAACAAAATTTTTTAATAGAAGTAGTAACGTCGCGACATTTACTTTTACACCAAACACAAAAAGTAATGAAAAAAAGTGTTTTTATTGAATAATTTGAAAAATAGCTTCTTTTTAAATCATACTAAAAAAGATTTTATTTTTTTCGTACATAATTACGTATGCAAATAAATAGAAATTTCTTTTATTCAAAAAAAAAAATTGCTTTTTTATAATTTACATAAGATTGTTGCTGCAGTCATAAATAGGGTATTCACGCTTGCTGTTCAATTGAAAAGTTGAGGACATTTGCAACAACTTAATATGCAGGGAGATCATGGTGGGTTTTGGTGGCTGGGTTGGGTTCCCTCCACCGTAAAACAATTTCATACCAATAAAAACTGGAATATCACGAGCTGTATGAGCTTTACGGTGACACTGAACTAGTCAGACGTAAACAATTACAACATCTGCGCTGGCTTGGGTACGTTATTCGACCACATGTTCGCCCGCCTCTGCGATGCGAAGACTAGACAAAACGCGATGCATATATTATAAGCAGCATAGTAGGGCAATTATTCCCAGCTGACAATCAAGACGCTTCCAACGATACTTCATTTGTGAAATTATGATAATCGGTTAATAATAGTACATCAAACTCATAATCCTCCTTTTTGCTCCACCGAAACCGAGCCACCAGATTATCTCTACTAGATAATTGAATCTCTGGCTAAATTTGAGAGACACTGTAATAATTTCATTTTCACCTCTGTATACCTTACCTTTTCATTTAAATTTCCATCTTAAAATCTTTTTTTATAATAAATAAAAAAAAAAATACCAAAGAAACGCTTGGTATTAAACGATTTATACAAGATGTTTGATTTTGAGAAAAAAAATCCATATATTTTTCAGATTTCTATAATTTTATTTCCATTTTTTTATATATTTCTTTGGAGTTGTGGAAGAGGGCAAAAAGATCCGGGTCTGGAGTACTCAAGGAGCGTTGATGGTAAGGAGTCTTCTTTTGCTAATTTATTTAGTTGGGCATACGCTTTTACAAATGATTCAACGTGAGAAGAATGTGAAAAAAAACTGCTCTAAAAAGTACTGAGACGTTGCTTAGAATAAATTGAATTAAAATAAAAATATTAAAATATTAAAATATTGCTACCATTTTCGTTCAGTTTGAAAAACTTATAAATAAATAATCTCATGTACTATATTCCAAGTCACAAAGTCCTAAAAAAGAAATCGGCGAGAATCGAAAAACATTATCTGTCTGACCTTTTGTTAAAATTTGGACTCTCTAAACAATTCGGTTTATTACAATCAAAAATATTTTTGAACTAAATTAAAAATCCGTTCCAGAGTTGACGGTTAAGCTTAAAAATCAGAAATTAAATTTTTCACTACAATCCATAGAATCAGTTCGAAATGGTTGTTTAACGCGGTATAAAAACTATGCATATAACTATATTTATTTCAGTTCGTAGCTTTCAAGTACTTAAAAAGATCGCCATACCCAATCATTCCATTATGAAGCTTTTGTCAATCTGCGGTATTCTTCTTCTGTACATTATAAAAACCGAATGGTAAAAATAATCGAATTATTTTTTAACATTCCTAACAAGCATTCAAAATTGTAGTTACAATGCAAGAATCTGTGACCAGTTGGACTCTCAATTAGGGAATGATTGTCCATGTACGGTCCCTACGACCGACAAGTATACCTACAATGCTGCATATAATATATGTGTCGCGTTTCGTTATAACGGCTGTGGCGGGAATGATAACCGATTTGACTCTCGTAGAGAATGTTCAGAACTTTGTGACGCTATTGGCAAAGGTGTGGTATAATGAAAATATCTATAAGTGTATCTAGTGATTGACTATTTGTTGATGAAACAGACAGTGGGGGTTTCCCTACAAAATATAAATATTTGGTATACATCAAGGACTTTTATTGTTTTATCTGAGAAATTTTCAAAGGATCGGTTCAAACAAGCGTAGCTTGAAGTCCATTCTTGACTTATATTTGTTTTGTCTTTGGTTTTTGTGATCTTCGACACGTATCTAACTGGACACATGGTCATGACTCAATCGATAGCCAAAACATTTATAATCTTTTAAAGGGCCAAAAACCCACTATAGGTGGGTCTTGTATGAAAATGGGGTAGTACAAAAAGATGCTTTTTCGAACGGAGTGATATAAAAGTTGACTTTGGAAGGTTCTCTAAAATCTCCCTAAGTAGCCAGAGAATATGTTGTTCCATGAAAATCAAAATTCAAAAAATTTTTGTTTTCCAAAATTTTTCAAAACATTTTTTTTTGGCTTTTTATAAGAAGAACCGTATCTGAAATTTTTTGCAAAATTTGCAATGCAAAATTTTTAGATCGCTTATGGTAGGGATAGCTCAACTATACACCGTGTACTCCTCTTATAATTTCCAATTTCATACTTTTTGAAGCTTTTTAAAGCATATAAAAAGTATTACAGCACCGAAAAAAAAATCGATTTTAGCGTTCGGAAGTCAAACTTTGCTTACTAAATGTTTCAGCTGTGACTGAACTCGAAATTAGGGTTCCGACATAACCTCAATAAACTCCATAAAACGAGATATTTTGAAGGTTAAGCCCGAAACATTTCGTGCAGAGGTTTTTTGGATTTAGAATTCGGATTCCAGTTCAGTTACAGCATGTAATACATGTTTTTGGGATCACTGAGTTCGAATCCAATGTACAAAATACCCCAGGGCTCTGACATAAACTCAAACAATTTAGAAACTCTGCAATGTAATAAATGAAAGCGCCATCGATTACTGAAAGCCGAAAGATATTGGAATATCTTGAGAAAAGTTTTGATAACAATTATAAAAAGAGTATGTGCCAAGTTTTAAATACATAGCTTAATTTTTGAAAATTTGAACAAAAAATTTTCTTTTGGAACCAGTGTGTGTTCTAAAAATTTTTTAATTTAATATTTTTATATAGAACAAGTTACCGTAACTAATACGACAAAGTATTATAATTAATTCCAAAGACACGCTTAAGAAGATCCAATAAGTTAAAACAAGTATGACAAATAATTTTTGAATCATTTTGGTCGTTCGATATGATAAGATATTTCGCGGTCATAGTATTTGCGCTGTTGTGGCTAGGCTCCACGGGTCTTAGCGATAAAGATAAAAAAAAATATAATATAGACCATTCTCTGAAGGATATGTGCCGCTCGAAAGAAAGGCGTGCATGTTTCAAAGAAGAATCTTACTTGATCCGGCTTTTTTTTTTGATGCAAAAACTCAGACCTGCAAAAGTTTTAGTGCTTGTAGACACCCCAAGAATCTCAACTGCTTTGCTACAAAAGATATATGTGAACGTGGTTGTCTGCGAGGACCTACAGATTCAAAGCGATTGACTACCGAGGAGCTATGCGAGCATTTCTGCTGGCTGGATGAACAAAATACGATTGAAGTTTTCGCCTGCCAGTAACTGGTTGGAGTATTTTTCCGATGATTCGAGGTGACGTCCTTGTGAGTAGAGGTAAGTTCACGTTCCACGTTGAGCGCGACTGGGTTCCAGGAAGGCAGCGTGAAGTTTGGGGTTGAGTTCTAAGCTCTGGGATTGAGCGTGTGGGCGGAACTGGTCGCTTTGGAGTGATCATGTGAAGGTGCGTGTGGTGAGCTTTACCACAAATGCGGCATCGGTCGGCGCTTCTGCAGGAACTTCCGGAGTGTTTGTGAGCCAGGCAGTTCTGGTAATACGCGTTTGTGAGTGCCACTTGGAGACGCTTTTCAACGTTTAGCTGCAGATATGTTTGGCAGTTGCCGAGGGCGTGGGTAATGTCGGAAATCCTGCATCGAAAAGAGTCGGTCGTTTTCGGAACGGTATGATTGGAGTGCGAGTGATTTGTTGCGATTCTCGTTGAGAAGGAATAGATGGCACAGTTAGAATACATCAAAAAATTGTCTCCTGGCCCAGCAGTGAACCACCAACATTATGATTTGTGCCGCTGAGCATAATCGATGGCAGGATATCCGCACCGATGAGAATGTCAATTTCTGAGCCTTGAAAGCAGTTAGGATCTGCTAGCTGAACATCTGTCAGTTCGTGAAGAACAGTCTGAGGAATGGGGTGGGATGACCGGTTCCCTGCTAGGGTTGGCAGCACGTAGGCGGTTACCTCGACTTGTAGTCGTGGATTTTTTGGAGGTGCTAGCATGAATAGGCATAGCTTTCGAGATTGACCAGCAATGGATCGATTTAATCCTGACACTTGGGCCGGGACAGTTTGGGAAGGCAGTGTCAGTTTGTCAAAGAGTCTTTCTGCAATGAATGTTCCCTCTGAACCTGGGTCCAGGAGAGCCCGGGCCGTAAGCGTCGCGCCCAAATGTGTAGGAGTTGCAGTATGGGACGCACCACGGTGGAGAAGTGTGTGGTGGCGCCCTTAGCACGTGCGCCCTTTTGACGAAAATCAGCGTCACGTAGTTTATGGATGACCCCTTGCGAAGCTATTAACGCACAACTTCAGTTGCTGAACGACGACTTTTTGTCCGCAACCGGCATTTTGAGGAAGCGAGGACAGAGACGCCGACTTCGGTGGAAGGATCAAGTGGAGGAGAACCTGTCTACACTTGGTGTAACAAATTGGAGAGGACGCGCGAGAAGCAGAAGCACCTGGCGAGAGCTCCTGAGGTGGGCTGTAACTCGGTAACGGGTTGTGAAGGCCATCTAAGTAAGTAAGTAAGTAAGACCTACAAAAGAATGATTCAAATGTTCATCATCACCTTGGTTCCAACTCTTTCTTTGATTTTTTATTTTTGAGTGCAGCTAGAGGGCGCTATAGTGAAATTTTGGATTTTAGCGTTTTTTTCTGCTAGTATCGAAATTAATTTTAGTGCTTTGATTTCTTCGGCAAAGTTTCTTGGTTTGACTCATAGATCCAAAATATCGATGAGACTTTGCCGCAAAAATTTCAACCCACCCTAGTACACATACTACTATTTTTGCATTGGTTAAATACACGCTATCTTTTGTATACCTGGTATAAGAATTTGCGATGTCTTTAAATGTACTTGGATAAGTATACAGCTCCATTTTTTGATATAGCTAATCTTAACATTATGGACGTCTTAGACACATTTGAGATAAGCGCAATTCGCAGTTCTTGCTTGTGTCTATAATAAAAACACAATTACTTTACGATTAAATAAAATCAAACCAAATTTGATAATCTTAAGACATTTTTCGATAAAGCATAGCACTAAATCAAATAAAAATTTATACGACTAAACGTTATCATTACAAATTCATTTAGTTAAGATTAAATTTAACGACCTTCGTCAATTTATTTTCAAGGTTTTAGCAATTGTTTATGCAATGTATAAGACAGGTGATCTTAACCAGCTTTAGAGTTAGTATTTTCTGATAGCTTACTTCTGGATTCTTCAGCTAGATTTCATTCTGCACGCTAACACATAATAGCTGTTGTTACTGCTGGCGCCATCTAGCGTAACTTACCAAAACGAAAAAATTGGGCAGCAAACAAAAAATCTTTGACAAATGTAAATATTTTTATTTTTTAGCACAGATTTCGCCTTTGAGTATATATAATAAATAAAATCGTGAAAAAAAAAAACGATTTGGGAACGTAAAAACTGAAGTACAGAGCAGTTGTAAAATCTAAGCATAGAAAACATAAAATTGTCTCAAAATAGTTCCGTATTATTTTCAAATGTTTACATATTTTGTGTATATAAGTATTTGGTATAGCGAAAAAAGTTCCAAGAAATATAATATAAAATTTGCTAATCAAATAGAAATGCATTTTACTAGATGATACAATGTGTGTGTGTGCGTGTGTGTGTGTGTAAATGAAAAGTGCGAAATAGCTTGGCCTTGTATATAAAGAGCTCTTAATTTCTTGTGTATATTTAAATTTTTGAATCTTAAATAGGTATTGTATATGAAACAAAAAAAAGGGCGGCGTTTATATGACGACTCCTTGATTTTTTTTTTAGTACATAAAAGTGATGCCACACTTTAGCGTTTATAAGCCAGCTAATCCCGTTTGCCTTCGTCGGTTCCGGTTCCGGCGGCATGCCAAACTGTGCCCATTTCCAGTGCTTGCAATTTGAGCAACTCCTTTTGACTGTCTTTGGCCTGGAGCTGGAACACGCTTTGCTGTGAGATTATAAGACAAAGGAAGCGGAAATTATTTGCGATATAAATTTGTTTTTCTTTATAATTAAGTTTACCTTGACCTGCTTGGTGGTGAGCACATCCATTTTGTCATAGATTATAGCATGCAGACCCAAACCCTTTAGCAACTTGATAGTATCTTGAGAGTTATTTTCATCACCCCAGCAGAAGAGCACCAAACCGCGCTCCTTAGCCAGGTTCACCTAAGAATCCGTAGGTGAATATCAAATGCCGCCAATTTGGGGTGCAACGCGTTTGTGTTTATTTTACCTGGCTGGGATCATGAAGCAAGTCCTCGGTGTGGGCCACAATACCTAAAAACTGCATAGCCACAGCATGCCAAACGGCCATCTCCATGGTATTGCCACGTGGATCCATAAAACGCTCTTGATGTGAGTTACGCCCAAGTGTTAGGAACATAACCGGATAACGATTTTGTTTATAACGCAAGATGGTGCATATATCTGGATCGAAACAACTAAATACAATGCGACGCGTGCCCGCCTTGCGCAGCACCACATCCAAAATACAATCAATATAGAGATTACGATCTACAATATGCTCAAATTCCTCCTCCATGCGTCCATTCTGCATGCGTTGAGACCATTTGATTTCAATATTGAAGCCCACATGAACATCTAAAGCATCCATAACATCAGCTAGCTCTGGAAAAGGCTGATGCTCCTGATTGTCATCATTGTGAAAGGAGCGCGTCTGGCGTGACAAGCCTTCGGCCGTATGATAAACCTTTAGCTTCTTGAGTTGCTCCAGCGTTAGCTCACGCATGGGTAATGACAAAAAATCATGCTCTTCTATGTTAAACTTGGACTTGAGTGATACATAAATCATAAAGTCATGATATACAACCGGCACCAGATCTTTGCTTAATTGCACATCAAACTCCACCATATCAGCACCATGATCGGCTGCATTTTTCAGCGAGGTAATAGTATTTTCACGTATAACAGCATCCTTGGCCTTAAAGCTAGTGCCCAGACCACGATGGCCCACATCCAAGCCCGTCCATTTGTTGTTCCAGTAGCGTGCATAAGATACACGCATATCCATGTGCGCGCATAATGAGGAAGGCCGCACCAGCAAATAACCAAAACGCATCATGCCCAGCGGACGATGGCCCGTGGCGCAGCTAATGGGCAGCTCCAGATTGCCCTCGGAGCGCTTAAAAACATTGGGCAACACATAATGATAGCCCATATGATGCGGTGGTCCATCTTCCTTGGCCACGCGTGAACTATACGTGTACAAGTCTATTAAATAGGCTGTATTTTCGATATCGCTGACAGTCAAATGAAAGATGACCAAATCGTTGGAACCACAAGCCGTGCCAAATTGTTCTTGTGGCCGTATCTCACACTCCTCCGGACTGAGCGTAACCACCTCGCTAAATGCAAAAGCAGTAGAATTATCGCCACCATTTTCACGCGTATCGTGTGTATCATTCGAAAGCGAATCCTCCAGCGGCGACAGTGGCGTATTTGGACCAGCCAAGCTTGTGTCATAGCCAGTGCTGGGTATACGCAGAATCATGGGCGTTATTTTAACATGCACATGACGTCGCTTCATGCGCTGTTTCCAGGTAAACGGAGCATTGAAGAATTTCAGCTGTACCACAGTTTCGGAAGTAAGCCAGCCACGATCCACCTTTTGCACGCCATTGATGCAGCCAAAGGTGTCTTGGCACTGCTGTGGCGGCTGTGCGACCAGCTCGTCTATGCGACGCGTTTGCAAATGAGTTTCCCAGCGTCGCACCATTAGCGTTTCTGTAGAGGGATCCACGGCACATACTAAATAACGATATTCGGTGGCACAATGGCGTGGTATATATACATCTGCTGACCATATGTTGCCATCATCTTCATCTTTAGTCATAACAGCGGCGCCGCTGTGCTGCCAATTGCCCAGTGCTTCACAGCCGCCCACAATGGCCAGTTGCTCATTTTGATAAAGTTCCGCGCTCATGAGCACGCGAAAAGTCCATAGACGATTGGTAGTAATGTCACCATAGACACGTCGATTGGTGCCAGCGGGCGCCAAAACTGGGCATATGGAGGGCGCGCCCATCGCATCGCTATCCATGGCCTCTGACTCATGCGTCGATAACCAACGTTGCATGGTGGTGTTGTTGTTGTGGCTGTTGTGCTTGAGGATTTGTTCTGGTTAAGGTTGCTGCGCTGTGTTGCAAGTTTATTAGGGGGCGTTATCAGTGGAATTGCATGACGTAAATCATAAGGCGATAACGTCGCACTTTCACTTACCTTTATACAGCAAAAAACAGAACCCCTCGCGAAGGCGTTGTACAGTTGTTGTCTTTCTTGAAAACGGAGGACGGCTACAACGACCCTGACCAGGCAAAGTTCACTTCTTTGCTGTAATTAAGCGTATTAATTGATGTTGTTTATGTCAAATTATAAGCATTGCGTAGCGTTTTTTTTTAATCTTTTTTTTTTTTTGCGCAAAACTTATGTACAGTGCCCGCAATTGACTCAAAGTCAACTTGTGTAGTATATGCTACGGGCTTGGTTTTGGTTTTGGGTTACTCCAACTGCTATCTAGAGCAGCTGTTCTCCATTGTTATGAGTATTTTCTAGTTTTCATCGAAACCGCGTGTTTTTTATACAATTTTTGCTATAAAGCGCTTACACTGATGCTTTCTTTTTAGCTGTAGTATATGCTCTTATGGTTTTATGTTCACTTGTACGATTATTTGTTTAGCAATAGTATATAAGACTTGCTATAAATTAACGTTTTCACGCTGCCGCGAGAGCGGACGAGAGTCTATACAACAGTGCTCGCAGGAAATTTTAAAGGGGTCGTCAACACAACTAAATGAAAAAACAAGAAATCAACCCCAGTAAGAAATGGGGCGCACAATCTACTTATAATGAGTCTTATAGTTCGATACTGTGATAAAGTTTATATTTAGTTTATAGACTATAATATGCACATTTTCAACTTTTTTATGAACTGTAATAACTTAAAACTGGTTTTAAAAGTGCTTAATACATAAATTAAATTGTTTTTAATGCATTGATTTAGCATTTGTGCGCAAATTGGCAAGCGGGCACTTAAAGCCATGAACAGCCAGCTGATTGCACATAGCAGGCAGCTAATTTCCATGAAACAAGCAGTATTTAAAAGGTTCAGCAAAATGTTAACAACACTAAAAGACCCTGTAGAAAATATGCGCATATTTTCTATGCTTGGATAATAAGCAAATGTTTTGGTATAAATAATATATAATATAAGCCAATATAAAAACTGATTTCATTGGGAACAACAAGAAAAAATAAAAAGTTTACCTTGTACATCTAAAATCTGTCGGGAAGTTCTAGAACATAATGTCGCTCACATTTATATTTTCTAAAAGACCTACTGCTAAATGGTTATCAGGCACATGAGTTAACTTTTTAACAAGCTACATACTTTCATAATAAACGGGTTTGTCAGTCATATCAAGTAGTAAATCGTGACAAACAAAAACAAAAATAAAATCAAAATAGACAAAGTAAAGCTGAGTTTACTATCTACTGAATTATTTATTTATATGGGAATTAAGGTAGCTGGCAGTGCCAGTGTAAGATAACTTAAAGTTAAAACTATAACTTAACTTCATTGGTCAAAAAACAAGTTGTTTTAAATTTTATGAATTGCCTAAAGAGCCAAACGTCAAAACTTCATATAAAAAAAATAATTCCCTTTTTTTGGGATATTTTTTTTTATATGAAGTTTTGACGTTTATACGGGGTTTTTGCATGCTGCGTATGGGCCTTAACCATTGAAATTATTCGAAAATTTCTGATTCATTTTCTGGCTTTGTTAATTTATTAAAAAAAAATTATAAAAAACAAATTGAAAATTAAAAAAAAAATTAAGATAATAGATAAAGGTGTTTAAGCAACGATGAAATTTAAGGCATTTGTGAATTTTTAGTTAATTTTTAATTTTATTTAATTTTTAGTCTAGAATTAAGATTAAGGTGTTTAAGCTACGATTAAATTTATGGCATTTGTGAATTTTTAGTTAATTTTTAATTTTATTAAATATTTAGTCTGGAATTTAGTCAAGAGAAAAATAATAATATAATTTTTTGGGATTATATTTTTGGGCTATCAAAATGTGAACAAAAAGTTTATAAATATTTTGGTGTACATATTAAAATCAAATATCAAGCATTTGTGGCTGTGTATAATCTTATTTTTATATATTTGTCAATAAATTTATAGTATTTCCCAAACAAAAATATGGCGTACATTAAAGTCGGGCGCGCACGACTTTGGGATACCCTGTAACACCACATTGCAATCAATCCGATATATTGCTTACGAACTCCAAAAGATATTTTTTTGCCAAATTTGGTTATGATATTTTTATAAAGTAACAAAAAAAAAGCAAAAATTCACCAAACACATTTTTTTGACCGATTGGTCCAATGGGGTCTATATGATATAGTCAACCGATTTTGATCAAATTTGGTATAGTGATGGGAAACTCTAAAAAACTTTCGAATGCCAAATTTGCTTACGATATTTTCTTAAACAAACGAAACAGAATAAAGTTTGCACCAAACACGGTTTTTTGATCGATCGGCTCTACGGCAGCTGTATGATATAGTCAACCGATTTTGATAAAATTTAGTACAGTGCTGGGGAACTCTAAAAAACTTCAAAGTGTCAAATTTGGTTACGATATCTTCGTAACAAACGAAACAGAACGAAGTTTGCACAAAACACGTTTTTTTAGCCGATTAGTCCTATGGGGGCTATATGCTATAGTTAAGCGATTTTGAAAAAATTTGGTACAGTGCTGGGGATCTCTGAAAGGCTAAATTTGGTTACGATATCTTCATAAACAAACGATTTATCCATCTAAAACTTTTGGGTTTTTTCGAAGGTTGTCTAAAAACCCCCTATGGGAGCTGTATAATGTAACCCCGATATCAAAATATGTAATAAAATAAAGTTGTGTCCTTTTGAAAGTCTGAAAGTTTGGTTGCTCTAGCTCTTACCATCTCTGAGATCTAGGCGTTCATACGGACGGACAGATGGACAGACGGATATGGGTGTATCGACTTCTTTAGTCACCCTGATCATACTATCGGTAACTTTGGGGGGTCTCCGACAACTCCTTCTGTATGTTACATACATTTTCGGCTTGCACAAATTTAATACATATACCCTTTGTACCAACAAAATTTATTCCTGCATATTCCTTCTAAGAACTTTCGAGTTGGATTTTTTTTTTTGGTGCAAAACCATCTATCTATAAGTTCCGTAAATTTTTACGTCAAAGAAGTTATATAGGGTAAGTTTCAAGTGCAAATGTTGAGGGTGTTGGAGAAAACACGGTAAATCGATAGCGATTATCATTATAGGTAATTTTTATTATAGTTACGTAAAATATTGATTGAGTTTATTGGCAAAGAGGGGTGAAATTAGTACATCTTTGCCTATAACTTTTGTTGTATTTGTCCGATTTTGTTCATTTTTGACACACAGATGCTGAAATCATGACGCTTAGTTCTGTTAAAGGGCATAGGCCTTAACTTTCAAAAATATTAAGCGGTGAAGCTAAAAAGCGCGAAATTCTACTAGGGGAGCATGGGGTAAGATATAGATATGATTCAACAAACTTCATCTGCTCAGGAATATGCGCACTAGGGTGGCCGCCGCTGGTATGGCAAATTTTTAAACCGACAATATCAATAACGTCACCGCCTAAAAGTATTCTTTTTACTTGCACATAGCGCCTGTAAAATTCAAAGACGATCCGAAAGTATTTGATGGTCGCGAAAATGGGTCCAAGGTCTTAGATATGATATGATAGATATGAGACTTTATGAACCATAATTTGTTGGATCGTCTTTAAATTTAAGAGGCGCTATATGCAGGTAAAAATGAAACTTTTAGGCTGTGGCTTTATTAAAGTCGTGAGATGCAAAAATGGCCACCCTAATGCGCACCAGTTGGTGAAGTTTCGTATCTCTAGCCGAAATCTAGGTTTTATACAGACAGATGGACAGACGGACGGACGGACAGACGAACGGACGGACATGACTCAATCGCTACCCGAGGTTATGATAAGCATTTTGGTATAAAGGACTTGGGGTCTGCCACGCCTCCTTATGTCCGTTACGTACATTGCACAAATCTAGTATACCCTTGGTACCAATATGTAGAGGGTATAAAAATCGTAATTTTAAAAATAAATTTTAGCGACTATTTTTTGGATTTTCAAAAAAAAAAAAAAAAAAATTATTAATCCTCTTGCTTTTGCACAAAATAAATTCAAGTTTAAGCTATGTCTGACAGTTTTATGGTGCTTCCCAAAGAAAAACGGCCAAATTTAGTGTTCTTGTACGGGAGACGCCAGATTGATATGCATTTTGTTTTTTTATTTGGAAACCCATTTTTTTTTTGCGAAAATAGTGGCTGCTCCAACTACCTGACACATTGAAATCTATATTACTTCGCACAATAAACAAGTATGTATTTCGAACACTTTTTGGGATATCAAAATACGAGAAATAAATAGAAATATTTTTAATCTATTAAAAAAAAAAAATTTTAATTTCTCCTGCCTAGATTAAGATTAATTTTTATGCCATTTCTAATCTATCATAAAAAAATTTTTTTTACTTTAATGGTAATAATAATAATATTTAGATATATATTTAGGTACATATTTTTTTGTTTCTTTTTTTCATTATTTTTTTATTATTATTTGTATGTATAACATTTTTATTCGGTAATTATTTTTTATATAATATATCTGTGTATGACTTTAATTAATTTTACATATATCATTTTTAAAAAATAAATATTAAATGAAACTTACAATATTTGAATATATTTTTAGTTTCTTTTTTTTATTCTTATTTGTATAAAATTTTTATTCGATAATCATCATATAATACAATATATTATTGACTTTAGCGTCTCTGAGAAAACAATGCAGATTTCTCCATGTTGCTAAATTTTATTGTTTTGCTTTATGATAGCTAAAATTATAAAAAGAATGCCTAAAATAATTTTAAAATAAAAATAAATAAATAAATAAATCTGTGCCCGCAGATTTCCAACTGCGCAAGCCTAGCGCTGCACAGCTGATTGACTTTCATAGCAAGCAGTCTATTAGATGATACAATATCACTCAGCTTATGAGAGACTGCCGCTGCAAACAGCTGTTCTAGTGCAACACATAGCAAATTTCTGTGTATCTCACATACAAACAAACAGCTATATTGTGTGTGCAAGAAATTTAGGCGGGAATTTGCAGCACTTGTTTATGTTTTGCTCTTTGTGGCATCGAAAGAGTTTTTAAAATGGACCAATATCCCGATGAAAATGAGGAATTCGAGCTGCAATACCAAGAGGAGCTGGATCTCTTGGATGAACAGCCTCAAGAGTTTGATGAGTTTGCGCCAACAACTTCGCGCGAAGCGGCACAACGCGCTGAAAGAAAACAACAACAATTGGCCAACAAATCTGTATTGTCGCAGCTGGAGCAGACACGTCAGACAAATTCCACATTAAACTCGCCACAACTTTCCCAAATAACATTTGGAAACAGTCAACTGGAGCAGGATGAGGCTGGCGCGCCCGTCAATCGCCGACTTTTTGGCACACCAAAAGGTGCACCAAAACGCGGCTGCTCTACGCCTTTTCAGCGCATGGCGCCTATACAGGAAGTGGTGCCCATGGAGGCCAGCCAAACGGAGCCACTGCTTAATGCCGCAGCAGCACAGCTGCAAGAGATGGGCTTACGCGGCAAAAGACGTCTAGAAAGAGATCTCTTTGGCGACATTGATGATTTGTTTTGTAATGAAACGTATGAGGATCCCTTGGCCAAGAAAGCGCGCACAGATGAGCAGCGTGATATAGAGGCAATCGAACGCATATTGGAATTGCGACGTAAAAAAAGGGAGACTAGCAAGATTACACGCCAGGATGATGTTACACGTTTGAAGGCTTTGCATGATTATAAAATGAGAAATCTGTCATATGAGATACCCAGTTGGCCATTTTTACCACTGCAACGCAGCGATCTAGAGCGAGTTTACGTGCGCTATCATTCGGCGGATTTTGAAACGCGACAGCTGGACATGCTCAGTGTACGTTCTATAAATATGGACAGTTTGCTGGGTGATGCTAAGCAAAAGGTGTGGCAGGAGGCAAACGAACTGGTGAGACGTAATGAGTGTAGAAACTTTTTGAAATCAATACAATCTTATATAATTTTAAGGTGCTGCAACGCTTGGCGCCGCCGACGCAACTACCTGCTCTTGCTGAGCCCACGCACAGCGCAATATCCGCTCAAGCCGGCCGTCTTTGGGTGGACAAATATAAGCCGCGCAAATATATGGATCTGTTGTCCGATGAGATGACCAATCGCAGCTTGCTTTATTGGCTTAAAATGTGGGATAAGGTAGTCTTTGGCAAGGCCTTTCACAGCAAGCAGGAGCAAAATGCTATCAGTGGCGGCGCTGCTCAGCTCAATAGTTTTAACAAGCGCACTGGCAAATTTGAATCCAATGGTGGCTGGCGACAACGCAAGGTGCGTGTGGCTTTGAATACAAATGTTGATGTGCTAGGCAGGCCCATGCAAAAGATTGCGCTGCTTTGTGGGCCACCTGGTCTAGGCAAGACTACGTTGGCGCATACCATAGCGCGTCATGCGGGTTATAATGCGCGTGAGATCAATGCCTCGGATGATCGTAGTCCAGAGGCGTTTAAGCTGGCATTGGAAAATGGCACACAAATGTCTTCGGTTCTAAATGAGGATAAGCGACCTAATTGCATTATATTGGGTGAGTTTATGGATGTGCATATTTGAAGCCTTAAAAATGATTTTGATTTCAGATGAAATTGATGGCGCACCAAAACAGTCTATTGAGTATCTGGTTAAGTTTGTCAGTGATGGTATCTATAGTAAAGTGCACCCCAAAGGCGCCAAAGCCGTGCATAATGTGCTCAAGCGACCTATAATATGCATCTGCAATGATATCTATGATCCTGCTTTACGTCCATTGCGTCAAATTGCTTTTGTTGTAAAATTTCCGCCAATAGATTCAGCGCGTTTGACGGAGCGGTAAGTATATTTTTTGGGAGCACCCAAAGCTATATCTAATACTCCTCTTTGGTCTCTGCAGCTTGCTACAAATAGCACACAAGGAGCATTTGAAGTCAGACTTTGGTTCACTGATTGCCTTGGCTGAAAAATCCGGTAATGATGTGCGCAGCTGTATATCCTCCATGCAGTTTTTTAAGTAAATTTAGTATAGTAAAGATTTGAGTGCTTAACTTAACCAAAAATATTGTTGCAGCGCTCAGAAACACAGCTTGACGCTGCAGGATGTGCTTAATAACAATTTAGGCCAAAAGGATCGGCATCAAGGTCTATTTGATGTTTGGAGTGCTGTCTTCAGAGTATGTGCAACAAAATGCATAGAATTTGTATTTTATTTATAAAATGTTTAATTTTACAGATACAAAGACCTAAGAGAAGGCTACAGCTTAACAAGTCCGACAAGGACGAAGAAGAGGCACAGGTGACCATGACGGACATGTCCGCAGGCACGCGTGTGCGTAATGTGCTTGATGTAGTGCATAGTGGCGGTGACTATGAGCGGTAAGCGTTTATAGTTAAGGCAGTTTTCGACTTTTACTAAACCAAGCGTTTACCTTGTAGGCTCACCCAAGGCGTCTATGAAAACTATTTGCAACAAAAAATGCCCGATCCCAATTTTACGGGTATTTGTGAGGCCTTGCAGTGGTTCTGCTTTTCCGACTTGCTGCAGCGTCAGATATCACGACTACAAAACTATACCATATATCCATATTTGCAATATGGCTTTGCCGCCTGGCATTTACTCTTTGCCACATTGGCCTGGCCAAAAATTGCATTTCCTACGCGTGGCTTTGAGGTAAGAGGGGCTGGCCTCGACGTCCACAGCAAAAACATTAAAGATTTCTTTTCATTTTGCATGTGGCTTTTGAGGCACATGGTGCCTTGGTCTCATGTATTATGCAGGCATCATTAGCTGGCGCTTTTGTGCTTGCTCCTCGGGCAAACAAACTTTGCAACGTTCCAAGAAAAGTGTATAATCAACAAAATCAAGCCATGTAATTTTTTGTGCATTATGTGCCTCAAATGTAATCACAAGATTAATGAGAGTTCTGCATAGATTCTGTAGCCACTTTTAGTGTTTACTCTTGAATCTTTTCAAAAGCAACCCTACTTGTATGTGTTTCCACAGTTTAATCAGAAGAGCATCAACCAGCGCAACATCTTTCAGTCAGTGCGCAAGGGCATCACCACAGAGGCGCAGGGTGTGGGACAGGGCAGTGCGCTGCTGGTGGACACTGTGCCGCTGCTCAAGCGCATTATATCGCCGCAATTGCGTTCCGTAGCCGTGCAGCTCTTATCCCAGAAGTGAGTAGCTTTATGTAAAGTTTTAATATGTAAATATTTTAATGTGTTACGAATTTTTCGACAGGGAGCAATACGATCTGCGTCATACTATACAAGTGTTGGTCGATCTGGGCTTGACTTTTGTGCAGGTCAAATCTGTGGAGGGTCATTATGTGTTTCAAACCGAACCGGACTTGGATGCACTGGCTGCTTATCCGGGTAAGCATTGTGTAGTGGTGCTGTGGCTTGAGTAAAGATGTGAGCAAGGTGGACATAGGAAAATATACCAAACGGCAACTAACTAAGATGCTACGGGTACATATGCGCTTGTCGGATCAATCGAATTGAATGCTATTTGTAGAATTTCCTAGCTCCGTCTTTAAAGCTATTTTTCGAATCGTTGTGCTAAGGTGAAAGCTAAGATTTTAAAAGATCTAGCTTGAAAATGACCGAACATCACCAGTTTAGAAGTTTAAAATATTTTTTACTTGATAGCTTTCAATTAAGAAGGAATGAGTTTTAGAAAATATACATTTCCAGTTTGAATTATGATGTAGAAGTAGAGGGTAGAAAGTCCCAGTCGCCATTAAGGCATGCAGCAAATTGTCCATTGAATTTTACCTCGTTTGCTTCTACGATTCAATAAGATTCCGATTGATTTGTCTTTTCAATGAAGGTGGTTGACCTACTTCTAGCCAGAGTCGCTTACTAAAGGGTCATCAACCTTGAGGTTTAAAATAAAAAAAAAACACAAAAATTTCACATGATTCGGAAAATCTTTATAATCAATAGAAAGAACAGCTCTTGCCATTCACTTTTTTAAAATAATCCCTTTCAAATGTTGGCCGCAACTGCCCCATAGCTCGTCCAAGCGGAGGTTCAAATTTTCGATGACGCGTTCGAGCACAATCGGCGGTATCTTGCGAACAACACGGGTAATGTTGGCCTCTAATGCTTTAATCTTAGCTGGATTATCCACAAACACTTTAGACTTCACGTAGTCCCAAAGGAAAAAGTCTAACGGTGTGATATCACACGATCTTGGTGGCCAATTCACCGGAATGAAATTAATTGCTCACCGAATTGGTTCCTCATATGTCCATTCTTTCACGGGCTGTGTGGCAAGTAGCGCCGTCTTGTTAAAACCAAATGACGTCGAGATCTCGGGCTTAATTTTCAGGTAGCAAATAATTCGTAATCATGGTGCGATAACGATCGCGATTGACGGTTACGGTCTGACCAGCGTTATTTTTGAAGAAATATGGACCGATGATTCTATTCGGTCGAGTGTCATCCAATAACGAATATTGGGTCTCAAATTTGTTGATGGTATGGCGAATAGTGGCCTCAGTAGGTCGATTATGGCGACCATAAAATGGCCTAAGCGCGCGAAAAACATTCTTTACAGAATGCGAATTTTCGTAATATAATTGTACGATTTGTAAACGTTGTTCAGGTGTAAGTTTTTCAATGATGAAATGGCAATGAAAACTGAATAAAAAACACATGGCAACTTGACAGTACTCATGCGTGATTTATCAAAAAACCCTTATTGAAAAAAAAACCTCAAGATTCATGACCCCTTATTTTCTTCTTTGGTAATGAGAATTATATTATTATTTACTGTCATACATCATAACCCTATGATTGGGTTTTTATATTATTTAATATCCACCATATCCCACTTATTATTTTTCTACATTTTTTTCCTTACTTGATTATACCAACTAATAATTTTCTGTATTTTTTATAGGTTTTCCTGGCGTTACGTTACCCTATTTCAGTCGTCAGCTGATAGCTCGAGAGGTGGATCTAGAACGCATACGTCGCGCTGCGCCCAAAGGCAACGATTCAAAACAGAAGGCTGCACAAAAGCTTCCTACTAGCTCCAAAAAGAGCTCACCGCGTTTGCCCAATCATTTGCAAACATTGAAGCCAAAACAAATTACTACCACAAATGCACCCAAACAGCAGGTTGGTGCAACACGCGGTTGCAACTTTGTGTGGATGGCAATTTGCATTGCAACTATATATAATATTGTGGCTCTCTTACATATGTCTTGCATTTACTTAGTAAGCAATTTGCTTGCAAATTTCTTGGCAATATTTTAAAAAATTCACAAAGACCAAATTGCGTATACGCAAAGTATTACGTTGCTACAAGTATTGTAGCTGGCAATTTCTTTTAGCTGCTTGTGTATCTTGTTTTTTTTTTCGTTTTTGCAACTGTTGAAATCCAGCAAAAGCTAATAACCCATAAGGGGATTGAACTCAGTGCACATTGGCATTGTCGCTGTCATTCTTGGCCATAATGTGGGATAAACGCAAACCAACATTTATTGCCCATATTAAGCGAAAGTGACTGCTCTGTAGCAACTTTAGGGTCGGGTTTTTTATGGTTTGGTTGTAGAGGGAGCTGTGGGCAGTATGGGTTGTGTTTGGGTTTGTTGTATTTTTTTTTTTTTTTCGTTTTTGGCAGCTTTTGAGACATTTTATATAAAAACTGCTAATTGTAATAAACTGTTTTGCTTTTGTTACTATAACGTAAATATCTTCTGTAAATAAGTGAGGTTAAGTTATGTTTGAACAATTCTATATAAACTACTGTACAACAGAACATAATCAAGCTTTGCAAAGATTAGATTACTTTTACGATTTTGCTTTGCATTATAAAATATAAGAAAATATTTAATAATAGTTTAAAAATAAGTTTTGAAGAGATTATGATATTTACTTATAAGGTATAATTTGTCGCCAAATGAAAACTAATTCGAGATGAAACTAATATTTTGTACTTAAAACAATTCATCTCTTAGAAAACTATCAACTAACTGACTCGGTACACAAAAAGGATTCCCTATCCATTTGAATCCTTCCGAGAAAGCAAGTTTTACCATGAATTAATAAGAAAATTCTTATTTTTTCGAAACTTATATCCAAGCACCTAAAATGCCTCAAAAAGACATCTTGAGTTTACATATTGCCTGTATATTACGAGATAGGGTGCTTTTTCATTGGATTATCCACTCTTATTAAGGATGATGAAATATTTTATGAAATTATCTGTATCTATACCCAGGGCCGTAGAGAGAAAATCCGGGCCCGGGGGGAAAATGTACCGGCTCCTCTATTACACCTTTAGCTTGAATCACGGAAGTATGACAGTAATTACAACGGGGGGAATCCCCCTTCCTGTCCGCCCTCTCGGCGGGCCTGATTATACTATTACCTCATAATTGCCATTCATCGATAATCGTATCCATAATACTAAAAATCCCTAAACCTTTGTTTCTTACAGCTCACCAAGGACTTCTTCGGGCGCATACAACACAAAAGCTCAGCAAAAACTTTAATGGAAGAGGGTAAGTACTCAATTGCTTCCATAAGCTTACTCTTTGCTAGGGTGAGCTACAAGAATCCTTTAAAATCTTACGCCTTTTGTTTAATGCAACCCTTAAACCAGCCAAAACCGATGCAATTGTCAAGAGTCCCATTTGGTATCGCTATAAGGAAGGTTTTAACAATGCCGTGCGCAAGGATGTGCATCTAAATGAATTGCTTTAGTTATTAAATGTATAAAAACTTTTTAAATGTCTAGCATTTTATTTATTAAGCCAAAAATATGTACATTAAAATTATTAAAAATTTAAATACTCTTTGGTTGGTCAGTCTGTTTGCAGACTTTGCCAATATCACACTTTACTGAGGCTGGTCACACTTAAACTTAACTATCGCAAGCTGCTCACACTAAACTAAATGCAGCTTCTTTAGACGCTAAGACTGATCACACTAAATTTGCACAGCAGCATCCTTGAGTCTGGTCACACTAAACTAAATTTGCAGTACTCTTCGCAATCTTGTTTGGTAAAGAAACTATTATCATTGCCACCACAGCCGCCATAACGAAATGAAACACACTCATCCGCATCCTGATTGTAAGACCAAAGTGGCAGCTGTCCAGCACAGCGCCACTTGACGGGATGTTCATAGCCATCCGCGGAATGCGGCTCCAGGCAGATGGCTGTAATAGGACACGGAGTAAGCTGGGTAACTGCATAGTAATCGTAGCAACTCACCTGGCTTGATCTTGCCTGTGTGGGTGGACTGAAGCACGGCTAGCGTTAGAATGAGTATGCTCAGGTATAGCTTTAGCATTATGCCCGCCTTTTTTTTTTTTTCTAGTTGCTAATTGTGACTGGGTCAAGTTGTAGCTTGGCACTGCATAACATAGTTCAATTGTCGCGTATATTTATGCCAAAAACTACGACGAACTGAAGCAACATGTGGGCGTTGTGGCGAGCGACGACTTTATTATTGTTTTTTATAAACAATTTATTATTACGATTAACTGTTGTAGTACATTGACGCGTGGCCTGAGGCGAGTTCATTGCGGTGCGTTTTGTATCTGTATCTGGTAGTGCGTTCTCGCGTTGGCGACAAACTTGAGAGAATTTGTCGTTGCATTTGTCGCTATTTGTGGATTGACCTTGACACCAACCCGCTGTTTAGTGAGCTAACTGACCTGCTGACTGAGTGCTTACTAGTTCAAGTATGCCACAAGTCTATCGATGGATGCATCCAAGGTTGCGCTGTTCTGCTTTTAATTGTTTCTAGATGGAAATTTGTGTAAAACAAAGCGGTGCAAAGGGCGTCTGACTATGTTGGTTCTTGTAAATCGAAAAGATTCTAGAAAAAAAAGTACTATTATGCCCGATGAGCGAAGGGGAAAGGGGGGGGGGGGGGGGGGGGGGGGGGAGGGGGATTCCCCGGACCCGTAGTTTTCTCAGTGGCCCGCTGTAATTACTGTCGTACTTACAGAACACAATGATTCAAGCTAAAGGTTAATAGAGGTGCCGGTACATTTTCCCCTCGGCCCGGATTTTTTCTCTACGGCCCTGATTACTCCAGTATTTCTTGTGCATACAGTTGTAAAATTTGTAATACACCTAGTAATTCAACAATGATCTTGGTCTACTTGATCGAGATGATCTTTGCCGATTCCAAAAAATTACGGAACTTTTTTCGACTTTTGCCTAAGACCAGTGGCGGATCCACGAGGGTGGATTTCAGGTCCGGACCGCCCCCCAAAGTTGGAAAAATGGGTTGAAAGTCTTTTGCGAGCTTTGATATATATATACATCGAAGTGAAAAACCCCCCATGACCAAATCCTATATCCGCACCTGCCTAAGACCCTTATTTACCAATAGTAGAAGGACAACCCGCTGGCAGTCCGTCCATCCATCCTCTACTCTAAAAGCTACCTCTAATATGGTCAAGAGAACTAAAGAAATTGATCTAGTCAAAGGAGAGAGGTACCAGTACCTCTCGTGCTGCACGTATGCACGCTTTGGATATCCCTGACTTAAGAAGACTCTTGTAGATGCCTGCAAAAGCAATAAAATAATAATTCCCTGACTTGACTATTTTGTCAGTCGCCCCTAGTTGGAGCATGGGGATCTCTATTAATAACTGTTCGAAGATAACAGGGACCTACAGTTTATAGCCGAATCCGAACGGCGGTACCTTGAATTAATAGAGATTTTCTTTGGCAAAAAGCGTCTTTTTGCTAGCGATGTCAGTGCTAGGCAAATGTACTTGTGCCTCTGCGGGGAATCGAACCACCGGTTACGAAGTAAGGTGACTAGGAAAAGTCTGAAAACACTCTCTGGAGCACTAACATGCCACATGCAGATTCTGCTGTGATGAGGAAGATTCTATGGAACACCTGATCACAAACTGTGAGGCACTAGGCCGCAGGAGACACAAAATTTTAGGTGCATACCTACTAGAAGATGAAGACCTTCAAAAGCTCCATGTGAAAGAGCTGGTTAGTTTCCTCGACATACTAAACGTCTAAATATAAAGGGCTGCACAATAGATCAAATTGGTCGCAGTGCATATAGGCCTATACCTAACGCACAAAAAATTAACATTACCAAGATGACGAATCTTGAATCTATAGGCAAGTTACCAAAATGAAACAGTAAACTACTAGATGGATCTTCAAAGAAGAGTCAAATTAATCAAAAGTCTTTGGCGCACGAAGCTTTTAAAAAAAAAAGTTCACATGTGATCACTGAACTATCAAAGAACGTAATCTCAAAGATGAATCGTTATTCAACATTTCAATGCTACTCTTTGATCATCCAAAACTTCCAATTGATGCATTATCCCACTAAAAGATGACTACTTAAAGTAACAAAAAGCAGAAAAAAAAAATTCGCGGACTTTTCAAAGTGCCCTCGTATCATAAGAGAGCGCATTTAATTGCCTCTCGTACCCGCTTATGTGTCTCGCTCTTTCTATCAAGCCGCTTATCAGCAGTCCAACGTCGTCACCCATCCCCAGCAGCGACGCTGATGCTCGACTCCGTTCAATGGATTACACGTTCACTTACTCTTTGGGCGCAGTTTAGTGCCTGTGGTGTCCAAGTACGTTGCTCCAAAACAAAAAGATGTCGACTTTCAGTGCTTCGTTGTTGTTGCCCATATTGTTTATATTGCTCTGCCACTCGCGTGCCTTTCCAGCCATACCAAGTGAGTACGTCTCAGACTGAGCGGGGGGACTACAGTGAACCTTGTGCACTTTTCGCCCTTAGATATTTGCAAGCAGCCACCGCCACACTCCGAGGGTCTATGCACTATTGAAATCGAGGGCTTCTACTATGATGCAGAAACTCAAGACTGCCAGATGTATGCCATAGGCGCTTGTCGGCTGACGCGCGGGCAAAGTTTTGGCAACAAACAGGATTGTATAGCTACATGTGTGCATGGAACCAGACGCATTAAGGATTTGTATATTAATGAATGAATTACAAATAAATAGCTACTTTATAAACTAATCTTTTGGGTTTTGTGGAACGATGACAAAAACGTGCTGTTTGTATTGATAAGCCCAAAATTGAGCAACTACGTCATGCGCAGCCCTGGTACAAAAAATATGATAAGCCGAAGAAAAACAATTGCCCTGGTAAAACAATTAATTAGTCTGGCGCGCTTAATTGATGTCTACTAAGTTCAAAATAGCAATTACGTCATGCAGCATGCAACCCTGATAGAACAGACCATTAGTCTCATCAGATGTTTGATAAGGCCAAAATTAGCAGCTACGTCATGTTTAGCTTATATTTTTACTACAGCCCTGGTCGGCCTAGCCTTCTGCAACAGGCAGCCACCGGTTCTAGGCGGTACACAAAAGCCCGAAGTCGTGGCTCTTATCAGTCAAAACTTTGCTGCGACAGCAAATCCGACACAGTCCGATTATGGAATGTATATATGCGCTTTTGTTTGAGGTTTCGAGTCGGGTTTGTGGAAGCTTAAGCCACAGAGCAGGCAACTATTTCAACAGTAAGCAAGTAGAGCAGCAGTTTTTCGGAGTTCTACAAATTATACAAAAAGTGTGCCAAGTAAATTGTATGTAATCTCTATAATAGTGTTAAAAGCTGACAAATAAGGTTTATAACTTTGCAAAAAACAAGTGCTTTGAACTCAGCCCAAACCAAACAATAGATTTATTTTTTGGACTCTACCAGCTTGAGAATCTGTGCACTTTGCTGAACTTTATTGTCGCGCTGCGTCTAGTATAGAAAGACATAAATTCTACAAGAAGAAAGCAGCCGTACATTATATGGTATATAGTAAATCATATAGTATATAACAACAGATCGTGTGTGTATATAATAGACTAGCCATAAACATTGATGGCGACAAACAGCTGCTGCGCATTTCTAGACACAATCTCAAGCATTTCTATGGCCAGACTCATGTCAACTGTAGCAGCAGCAATACAAAGCTGAATTGTAAGCCTAGAAAAGCCAGAGCCAAGGAAAATAAACGCAGTATTTAAAAAAGTATATAGCGTGAAAACTATATAGAGAGTGAGCAACAAACTGCCAACTTCGCGATGAAAAGCCAAAGTCAAGCTTTATGGCAGCAATGCTTATTGTGCCTACTGCTGTGGGCGCTGAGTCTGGAGCGGCTTACAGCTGCAGCACGTGTGCGTAAGTATTCCCAAGACAGTACCAATGTATCCTTATACTATAAAAACTTTCGCTTGCATACAGGTGATCTGTGCCAGGTACAGCCTAGCACCAGCAGCTTGTGTGTGCCCACCACCGTGGGCATCTATTATGATCCGGAAACGCAACATTGTCGTTATATGGGCTGCAGCAATCGTAAACTCTTTGCCACACTGGAGGATTGCGATCGAATATGCAACAATAAGCGGCACGTGATGCGACGCATAAACTCACAGTCCAGCAAGACCAATGAGACCACAAATTGATATACCTAAGCACTAGTTTTAATATTATATATAACTCTATACATACATATATGTATTTGTATATAGCGTGTAGCATTTGTAACGCAGCCACAGCTCAAAGTACACAAATCATTTTTAAGAACTAACTAGCACACGCTCCATAGTCTTCTTATCATCAAATATCACGACAATTGTATTCACAAGCCGCCTTGGTGGCAAAGCGATTATCGTTGCCACCACAGCCGCCATACACGAATTGCTCACATTGACGCTTTAAGGGATTATAAGCAAAGCTCTCCACATAGCCAAAGCAGCGTCCGCTTATAGTGGGCTGTAGGCACATTTTAACTGCAAAATTAATATTTTATTATTTTATAAATAAACTAGTTACTGTAGTTCAAACTACCGCGTTTGGAAGCTGCGTCTCCATGCTCAAGCAGACCCAGTAGCAGGCAAAGCCCATAATAAAGCCAAAGACGCATGCTTCGTCCGCGCGCAAGTCCGTCTCGTTCTTTGGTAGTTAGTTTACTGAACAGCTGACGCGTCTTGACTGGTTTTTTTTTCAAAAACAACAAAAACAAAAATTGTCTTACCCACCAAGTTGATTGATAGATACTTACTATGTCTTATGTATTGACTGCTGTTGACTGGAACTGGCTAGCTTTGATAGTCAAGCTTAAAGTCAAGCGTGGTAGTAGAGTAGTATTCAATCAACATATAAATTACGCGTTCGCATACTTATACGTAGATGACGTAAAGGTGTGTTGCACTTCTTGAGATGAGGTTGATTGGTTTTGTTAGCAGCTATAGCTACACAAAAATCTTAGACAGTTCGTATATGGAAATTCTAAATATCGATAGATATTTATATAGACTGATTCCCAATAATAACAATGAATTTTTGTACATAGAATTTTAAGCCTTGATGGTCTGTTACCAGTTGTGGCCAGACTGAACTCTGCCACTTATTTATTCCCTTTTCGGTAAGATAGTCTTTTCTTGCTTTTGAACTTATTTTATTAAATGGAGTACAATAAAAATGTTTATGAATTTTACATATTAGGTTTATTTTCCCGTTTTTATGGTGATCGGATTTAAACTTTTGAAGTACTCACGACATAACCATTAAATAGATAGTAGTTTTCTTCAACTTTCCTTAAGCATATACTATATGTACTTAAAAGTAAAATTGTGTCTGTTAGTCCTTAGTTCATTAGCCAAAATTGTTGATCAAAATTTTAATTCTTATGCCAGCGCTTGATCCAATCCTCGAAACATTTTTATAATCGGTTTGCGGTATGACCATCAGAGCTATCTTCGATATATCCATGACCTCATCTCGGGTGCAGTAACGCTTTTCACGAAACGGTTTCTTGAGTCTACTGAATAGGAAAAATTTTCAATTTTTTCAATTTACTACTAGAAGCTATCCTGCGACGGGCCGGTGTCAACAAGTCAGGCCCTCTTATTTATAAGAGTGTCATAATGCTGGCGTATTCCGACGACATTATTGGCACTAATATACGTGCAGTAAGCGGAGCTTTCTCAAAAATTGAATAAGAGTCGAAAAACATGGGTCTGGCTGTAAATCTCGACAAGACGAAATACCTGCTATCTACAGATAAGGAAACGGGGAATAAATAGCTAAAAGTTCGAAGTTGTAAAGGATTTCGTGTACTTGGGAAGCAGTATTAACGACACAAAAAATGAAGTCAGCATGGATATACGCCGACGGATTAATCTTGCTAAGCGATGTTACTTTGGGCTAAGTAAGGAACTCAAGAGTAAAGCCCTCTCTCGATACACGAAAATAACCCTTTACAAATCCCTCATCATACCCGTGCTTCTCTACGGCGCTGAAGCATGGACATTGTCCATCGTCCGATAAGGCGATTTTAGGGGCATTCGAGAGAAAAACCCTCCGACGTATCTTTGAACCGATAAATGTGTGGTGATTTTTGTATTCGAATGAACCATGAGCTGTATGAGCTATACGGCGACACTGATCGACACTGATCTGGTTCGGCGCATAAAACTACAACGTCTGCGCTGGTAAGGTCATGTTGCACGAATGGATGATAATGCCCCAGCCAAAAAATGACGTCAGCATGGAAATACGCAGACGGATTAATCTTGCTAAGCGATGTTACTTTGGGCTAAGTAAGGAACTCAAGAGTAAAGCCCTCTCTCGATACACGAAAATAACCCTTTCCAAATCCCTCATCATACTCGTGCTTCTCTACGGCGCTGAAGCATGGACATTGTCATCGTCCGATAAGGCGATTTTAGGGGCTTTCGAGAGAAGAATCCTCCTAGATGGCATACAACATCTGCGCTAGTTAGGTCATGTTGCACGAATGGATGATAATGCTCTAGCCAAAAAGGTATTCGAGCGGAAATCACTGAAAGGTCACGACGACAGGGACGCCCGGAGGATTTTCGTAGCCTTGGGATTGCCAATTGGCGCCAGCAAGCACAGGACAGAAACCGCTGGCGTAGGATAATTTCCGCGGCCAAGACCGATAACCGTTTGTAATGGCCAAAATAGTAGATCTCAATCGAGTCAAAACGGCGTCCCCGGAGCGGTCTCTTGATTTTGCTGAATAGCCAGAAGTCACACGGAGCCAAATCAGGTGAATAAGCAGTTTGTGGAACGTCCTGATAGTCAGAAAGCATTGTTTCACAGATGCTAACACGACGGTCTTTTTAAAAAAAAATTGAGTGTTTTTGGAACCATTCGAGATAGAGCTCTTCTCCAGCACAATTCGTCACTCAAAATCGCCTGCACCGATCCAAATTATATGCCCAAACTATCAGCGATGTCTCTAATAGTCAATCGACGATTACCAAGCACCATTTCTTTGACTTCCTTGACGTGAAGTTCAACAGTCGATGCTTTTGGCCGATTAGATACCACATTCTTTTCGACACTCTCGCGGCCAGTCTTGAACTCTTTATACCACTTTTAAACATTCTTTGAAGACGGAGTCTGATCCCGAAAGGCTATCTGCAGCATTCTCAACATTTCAGCAGCCGAAATGCCATTCCGCAAACAAAATTTAATGCAACTTCTTTGTTCAATAAATTCAATCGCAGAATTCACTTTTAGCACCTCACAAAACGAAGTAAATCTCAAACATTAATGAATATTTTGACGTGAAATTTCGCACAGAGAAAACTATTATCGATTGGAAAAACCCAGGAAGTTTAAATTAGTAAATAGTAAAATTAAATAGTACAATCTTCTGCTTCCCTTTAGGTGCTTTAGTTTCCGGCATTTATTGGGCTAGTAGAAAGCATTGGAATGAGTTGGAATTTATGAATATTGCTGCGAAGAAACGTTTAGAAATGTTTGGAACGTTGCTGACATGAATAATTGACAATAACCCAATGAATGCGATTTAAACATCATTGAAGGTTTTAGACAGTCGAAGAGAATAAAAACATGAACAAAAAAGCAATATAAAATTTTGGAAACAAATGCGAAAAATATGATAGCAAAGATACAGACGATGACAGTGCTCTAAAGACGATCCTACCGAAAATAAATAGAATTTGATGATAATATAGTATGCATATATGACTCTATGAATTACAGTCTATTTCGAGTAAAATAATTTATTTCATTACAATGCTACATCTTTTGTTTTGAGCTAAAAAGTGTTATATAAATGTATAGCATTCCACGTTGGGCGCCATATAAGTTATGCACATGTGCTGAAATTTTTGCTTGGCTTATTTTTTTTTTGCTAGCTCACATAGTAAATCTAAATGTAAGAACGCCCCACGTTGGGTGCCATATGTGTAAGAAAGAGGTGACGAATATTTTACTGTGGATATTTTTGGTAGCGCATCTAACGAGTCTACATGAAACACATTTTTACACCAAAGGTTACCTTCCGATATATAGCCTACCTGTATATATAGTAAATGCACTAAAGTAAAATAAATAAATAAAAGTACTTAAAGTAAGGTTATTGAGTTAGGGAATTTTTGCAAAAACTAAGTGTAGAGATTTTAGTATCAACACTTAACACAACCTTCTATTGTCAAGTTCATAAACTAACAAAAAAGTCGTTCAAGCTGAAGTTTGTGAAGATCATTCTCAAACCCATACCTCAACAGCCTGCCTATATTTTTAGATTTGTTTCAAAAATTAATTAATTGTCTGAAACGGAAATCTCGTTCATCGAAGGTATCTTTAGATTTGTCTTAAAAAATAAATAAATTTCATTAATGAAACAGTTTACTTATTCATTTTTTTCTCTACGATTAATTTGAAAATTATTTGATTATAAGAAAAAAGTTGAATGCAACAAATTTAGATCTTTTTCTGATCTGTCAAAAAGTATAAATGTATTTTTTTCAAAAAATTGAGCAGTTTTAATTTAAATAAAAAGAAAAGCTCTCAGCATTATTTTCAAGAAGTCGGTGATTCGACATTTCTCCGACTCTAACAAATCTGGGTTACATTCAATAAAACAACAAAATTCCAAAAAACTTTATTGTTCTAGTAGTGATTTGCAAAACATCGCATAAAGGATTTACCCAAGAGATGGTTGTAAGAAAAAGTATCTATCAGATTTCTTCTGCAGTTAAGTTCCTTTTCAAGAGTATCTCAAAATTGGTGTTTTAAAAATCCACATTTCTTGCCTGTTTTTTTCCTCTAACAAGTTTGGCATATCAATGACAACAACAACAGCAACCATAAGCTAGGCAATAACAACGCCAACGACAACTGACCATATAATTTGTTTACTTTATGAGTTTTGTGTATCTTTAGCTGGGGTATTTCCAATCTTTTAGCACATCATAAACATTGCCAAAACAAGTTGACAATTTGAGTTTCAATTTCATTCAACTTCATAGACCAACAGCCAACTCATGCATATGCTAATGTCTATAAGCCAAAGTTAGATGCTCTAGGGGATTAGAGTATGGCCGAAAGGTACTACGTTTGGTAATTGAATGAATGACGTATGTAGTGTTAGATCCGTAGTGCTGTCTAATTTAGTAATTAAACGTAGTTTTGGACACACGCTTGCTGGATAGATAGATAGATAGACACGTATTGCAATTAACGTTGACGATTTGGGCAGCATTTCAATTATTTCAGGCAAATTAAACCAGCTAACTGAATTGTCACTACCACACTGTCAAAATGTTTTGGCACACACAAACGTGCAAAGGGTGTGCGAGTGTGTGTGTGTGTGTGTGTGTGTGTGTGTGCAATACTAAGCTCAATCAGCCATCATTAGGAACAACAACAATATTGGATTTGAAATTTCGGCGCCATGTGTGTAATGCTAATGAATAAATGGCAGACCCCTTTGATAGATATCATCAACATCATCATCATCGTCATCGTCATAGTCGTCGTCGCTGTATTTGAGTGATAATTGAATTTGTTTTGTATATTAACACCTGCTAAAGTTTTGTTGCGCCCAGTTTTGGACATGAGTTGCAATCCGAAGCTACAAATTTAAGTCTAATTATCGCATATAAGTCGAACGATGGATGACAACAGACGACAATTGCTAATGAATATTTAATGAGCTACAAAATGAGATACACTTTAAGATACATAACAATTGCCGGGGCCATATAAACATTATATGTGCTATTTATATGTAAATAACTAGCTCGCAATTTGTTGCATTTCTTGGAAGTTCTATGTAATCACATTTCATTAGCCAATTGTCTGTGTGTGTCAGTGTGTAGGGTATTCAGCTTATCAGCCTGGCCTCTTGCAGCAGTTAATTGATAAGTGGCTTATGAATATACAAATATTCCTAGAAAATATAAGTGGGTGGTTTCATAAATTGCGTAGCAGGCCAAAATGCTTATCATAACCTCGGGTAGCGATGGAGGCATGTCCGTCCTTATGACTATCTGTCTCTATGAACAGCTTAATCCCAGAGGACATAAAAGCTAGAGACACAAAATTTTTCAAGGAATGCGGATTTTATGTGCGGAGGTGAAGTTTATCGATTCATGCCGATTCTTGCCAAGTAAAAATTTTATCCAAAGATGTAGTTTCCACGATTCCTACTGGTTTTGCCCTTCTTTACAGTATCGGATCAGTTAAAAACTTTAAGGTCTTTAGTAAAAAGTATTACTTTGAGACCCCTGCACCAACAAGTCGCCCCTGGGCGGGACATGGGGATCTCTATTAATAACTGTTCAAAGAGAACAGGGACCTACAGTTTATAGCCGAATCCGAACGGCGGTGTCTTGAATTAATAGAGACTTTCTTGGGCAAATAGCGTCTTTGAGCTAGCGATGCCAGTGCTAGGCAAATGTACCAGTGCTACTGCGGGGATTCGAACCACCGACCTTCGGTTTGTAAAGCGAGTACGCTACCACTACGCTACCGACGGCCACTAATGTGAGCGTAATAAACAAAAAATAGTGACATTTTCACTAAATCATTTCTCTCTCCAGCTTTCCCGTTTCCTGTCACTTGATTACAACTACTAGCCTCAACGTATTTAAAATTTAAACGTATTTAAAAGTGAGGCAAGGTTGTCCTAATGACGTTTTCCTTGTCGAATGATTTACATTGGTGATGACCATTTTTTTCGACTCGAATCTTATACTGCCGCAACAGGCAAGGAGCCGAACGATAAGCGTTCGCACTCCAATTTATGGATTTCTGCCCTGGTGACGGCATTTGGTATAGCCATGGTGGAAGAGTACCTTTTTGTTTTGCTTCAAATCCTTTCTACAATTATCTAACAGCTCTGAATAATATTCACCAGTGATTATTTTACACTTTTTATGATAGTTTCCCAAAAACGCCCCATCTTAATTTAGGGACAATAAGGATCTTTGGTTTTTTTGTTTCGCGTTCTCACAGATATGTCTGCTGCTTTGAGGTAACAAGAACTTCGTCTGCTGGTTGGAGCGAAAAGATCTCTGTTAGACTTCTTTTATAAGCCTGCCTGCCATCAACGAGACTCCTCAACAATCTGTTCTGGTGACGTAGAACACTTTAATTGTGATGACTATGCCTGTTAATTCTACTAGGGATGGGTATCGCGTACTCGAATATCGATTTTCTGTATCGATGTATATCGAATGAAAACGAAGTGGAATATCGATATATCTACCAAAAATATCGATATCTCGATATATCGTCGCGTAAAAATAATTCAACATAAACACACAAGTGGCACTTGTCAAGTGGCCATTCCACCTTGCACGCTTAGTTTTGGCGCCGAATTCGTAAATATCGTCAGTATCGGAGGAAAATATCGGATATGTCGTTGAGCATGGATATCGATACAAAATAGTCGACTGCCAAAGAAATAATATCGATATTCCGATACATCGATACACTATCGCCCATCCCTACCGTCTACAGTCTTTCCTCACGCACTAGTCATTCGGCCATTTCATAATATCACGCACTTACCAAACCACTCTCTCAAAAATTTATATATATATATTTCGCTATATTAAGCGCTACTTTGTTTTTGAGCTCTCCCGCTCAACTCGTCGTATGCTTAATTTGAGTTAAGCGACTAACAACAACAATTTCCAGTATTTTCCTCAACTCAATGACAAAGCTTGAGCTGAGCGTAGAAAAACATAGAATATTTAGCTGATGTTGTCAGTTATTAACGCGCAGTTATCACAACACGACCTAGACACGAACACAATGGTGACCCAGATACAAATCAGAATCATTCGACCACTCATTTGGTTGTTGTTTGGCTCAATGTTAGTGCTCTACCAAGCTGAGGCCGTTAATACTCCAAGCGGTGCTCAAGCTGCGATTAAGCCGAGCAATGCTCCGGCAGTCAATAAGCCAATTGAACCACCAGCCTTTAAACCACAAACTGCTCCAGCAGTGAGCAATCCTGGCAATGCTGCACCAGCGCTCAAACCTCAAAATGCTCCAGAAGTGATCAAGCATGGTAATGCTGCACCAGCGCTCAAACCTCAAAATGCTCCAGCTGTAATTAATCCTGGCAATGCTGCACCAGCTCTGAAGCCTGAAAACGCTCCAGCAGTAGCCAAGCCCAAAAATACTCCAGCCGTGATTAGTCCAGCCGCAAATAAACCAGCTTTCAGAAGTGTGGTCGATCCCAAATGCTTGATGCCCATGGATCCTGGACCATGTCGCATGAACCTAGAACGCTACTATTACAACAAGGAGAAAAAAGCTTGTGAAACTTTTAAATTTGGTGGCTGTCGTGGAAACGATAATCGTTTTGGTTTTCGTCAAACCTGCGAGCAGGCGTGTTTACCCCAGTCCAAATAGATGCTCACTTCGTTGAAATGTATTCATTAAAAAGTCCGGAAACAAATAAATTGACCACGTAAACTTGTTAAAATTTATGTTCATGTAGTACTTGTTAATTACAAAGTTTTTTTTCCAGCAAAGATTGAAGAGTAGACTGCTTAAAAAAAGTGACATATTTGCTTTTTGATTTTATTCGGAACTGCTTGTACTATTTTGGAACTGCTTTGTGTCCAAGACACTTAGCGTTAATTTTTGTGAATTGATCAGGGATAAGTTTATAGGCACATTCACAAGAAAATTGGAATATGGATTCCAGACCGATCGGGATTCTTGATTTTGATCATGAAATGCAGTGATGACTATAGGTACTACTTTTGGATAAATTCTTCAAAAACTGACAGATGGATGATCTATCCATATTCCGGTGTTGGGGTAAAACTTGTGCTGTCAGTGAGTGAAAATGAAGAAATGCAAGCATCAACTATTTTCATAAAGAAGAGCAATTACTAGTTGGATCAGAGATATTTATTTATTTTATTTCGATAATCCATTAATTATTTTAAAAGCATTTCTCCTTATTATCTAAGCTAAAGAAGCTAAGAAGACGATAGAGCAGTCTCTTCTGTGACATTATATGCGATATTTCGATCATCCATTAATTACACTAGTTTACAAATTTTAGGTATTCACGAATAACTGAAAACAGGACCCAAATACATGTTTTCCGAAAAATCCTAAAAACGGTTCTTAAGAAAAAAAAAAAGAATGTAATTTTCGTGTTTCTCGACTCAAAATTGTCCTAAAAAAAATGTTATACGAAGGTTCATTTTTCGTATAAACTAGTGCTATTTATTTATACAAGTTTCTCCATATTAGATGCTGATTAAGGATACATAAAACATTTAAGAAAATATAAGGTTGTGTGCTTGTGTGGAAACCACGCAGAGTTTTAACTTTCTACTTTCCAAACCACAATTTTTAAATAGCTGAGATCTATTTAAAAAAAAAACGCAATATATTTCATTTTTTAAAAAACTTTTTTAAAATTTTTGAAAAGTAAAGTATAGTGGGCTCATAATACTTTAACTAGAACGCTTGTATTCGACAAAAAATTCGAATAACCATCAAAACAATTTTTTTTTTTATATTTACTGCGAGCTTTATCCAGTGCTAGTACTACTTACTAACCACCACCTCAGAATATTAACTTTAATGATGTTTAAAAAATATAAGTACATATATAGATTAAAATTTTTCAAACAATTATGCAGCAACGCCATCTAGCGACAGCAACTTGTTTGCGCCACCTAGCGACAGCTATCAACTGGCGGCCACAGTAAATAATTAAATAAATGTGGTCTTATAACTATGCAGAGATATTTTTAATAGAGCTTTTTTAAATTTATTTTTGTGAGTTTTGTTTATAGATTTTTTTTTTTTTGGTTTTTTTTTTGATATTTATTTTTTTATTGGCAATCAATCGATACAAATTAGTTTATAATCCAATATTGATGAAAAATAATTCGCTACACAAAAAAAAAATTTAGTGTGTGATAGGTTTTTTATAGAAAAACTCAGTCGATATATATTCTTTCTTATAATTGTATTTGATAATTGTTTTGCAAGCATGGGAAAATAATTTAATTGTCTTAGAAAATTTTTCGTACTAAAATTGTTTGATGTTTTAACTTAAAACAGGTTTAATATTTCGAAGTTATGATATTTTTCCATATATGTTAAGCTTATATATACCTCTGTATGAAATTCGGTACCAATTCGCCTTTACCAATTTATTTTTTAAATATAAAAAAAAATAAATAAATTAAAAAAAAAATATTTTTTTTTCGTTAACTATTTTTTTTTGTTCATATTTTATTTACATCTGTCTTTAGACAATAAGAAAATTTACTAAATAATAACAAATAAAATAAAAGTATAACAGCAACTTTCCACTGAAACCTGCTATTTTGTTTGAAATATAATATAAAATATAAATAAATATATTTTTTTTCTTTAACTTAAAAAAGGTGTAATACAATATTTCGTAGCCTCTCTATGAAATTCGCTACCAATTCGCATGGACCAATTTTTTTTTTAAATTAAATAAAAAAAATATAAAATAAATTAAATAAAAAAAAATTTTTTTTGTACAACTTTTTCTCATATATTTTAATTATTATTAGTTCCTTGGTATAAGTACAATACATATTCGGATTATATAAAATAAAGACACCGCTCTGAGTAAGAGCATAGAGCGGTTTTCTCATATGGTCTGGGTAATCTATATACCAAAAAAATTTGTTGCCACTAAAACTTACAAAAAAATAAAATTGAAATTTTTTTAACAACTTTATCTTGCTAAAATAAATGATATTGGAAATGCCAGCTTTTTGGCCAAAATATGACGAACTGGGCCCACTGTGCTGAGCTAAGAACTTCTTATTATTACAAACTTGATATTTGAAAATGTTAGGCGCAGGAACTTCGAAATAACTTCTCGGAAATATGTGTGCTATAATGCAAATACCGAAAATATTTAGTACTAAAGTTTATTAGCAGTTGTGCGGAAATAAATAAATTCCCCACGTACACCAAGTTAAGCTTTATCTAGATGTCTAGTATCTAGTTATCTATCGGTGCGTTGAACTGCACTCGAAGGCTAAGACATTGGCAATCAAAACTTGTCGCAACTTTGCGGCTGTCGTCAGAGCGCTGCTTCGGATATGTGATTTACATGCGCAGTCGAATCAGTTAAGCAAATATGGCCAAGTATCTGTTGGATGTGACAAAAAAACCAAAAAATAAATCTAAAGCTACGTGCGTCTGCTGACGCATGCGAAATATTGGCGGGAGCTTGGGGTTGCTCGGTTTCAGTCTGGTATTTAAGCCTAGTTGGCTCCAAGCGAGTCAATCATTTGTGTTGTGTGTGGGCCGAGATGTACAAGTTTAGTTTGTTTGTTGTGAGCGCAGTGTTGTGGCTGAGTAATGCTCAGAGCGCAGCAGTGGAGCAGCCCAACGTGGCTTTGGTGGTGGAGAAGCAGCCGGATATAGTGGAGCAGGCGCCTGTAGATGTGGCCGCAGTGCCGGAGATGTGTCATCAGCCCAAAGAGACAGGCAGATGTTTTGCCTTGTTCTATCGCTATGCCTACAATGTGGATACCAAGGCCTGCGAGGAGTTCATCTATGGCGGCTGTGCTGGCAATAAGAACAACTTTGAGTCCAAGGAGCTGTGTGAGCGTGCTTGTCTGCAAAAGGCAGATGCAGGCGTGGAACAACAGGTCACTACAGAAGCGGCGGATGCAGTGACCACGCTGCAGCCAGTGCAGCAGGCTGCGGAGCAGAGCAGCACACCAGTAGCTTGAGAAAAATACCCTCGAGTCATAGTTGTATGCGTATTATTTGTTAGTTTTAGGCGGTGTCAACCCTGGCATTGGTTCGGCACTATTTATTTTATGTTTCACATACATTTGTTAATGAACCCACAGTTCAAGCGCTGATAAGCCAGCTCCATTTGCTATAAAATCAAGCTTTGCAAGCTCTACTCTGCAGTTACAGTCTAAAAGTTGTAGAGAAAGTTGAAAATAAAAAAATAATAATATTATATAATGAAGTTCCATGCTGTTTTTGCTTTGCTATTTGCGCTGTTGGGCCTTGCCATGGGCCTGAAAGATCGTAAGTGCGCCCGTGACGTCAGCATGTGAAAATATCTATTGATCTATGAATTTTATTAGCTATATGCGGTCTACCGCATTCAGCGGACGGGAATGGTTTGGTGCGTTGCCTGGCTATGATGCCCAAGTGGACTTATAATTCCCAAACTAATGAATGTATTGCGTTTAACTATGGAGGATGTGGTGGAAATGATAATAGATTCAGTCTTAAAGAAGAATGTGAATCCAAGTGCATTGAGTGAACCAGTCTGGAACTATAGTTGTGCTTTATGGAACATATAATTAAATTCGACCTTGAGTTGTGTTTTTGATTTATAAGTTTTTTGCAAAATAAAAAAAAAAGTACTTAAAACAAAAGCAATAGCTCGTAAATACTCTTACTACAATACAATCGCATTGGGGAAAAAACAAAAATTCACATTTCCTTCTTGTTTTTTTGGAAATATTGTATAAAATTTAACAATTTATGTGAATTTTGATTAACAAAATTTGTTGGATTGTAACATATTTCAAAATTTCCAAAATTGGGCAAAAATATTAAGACACAACGCCAACATTTTAGAAAACAAATCGGCAAACAAAGAAATGCCTTTCCAGCGATTATGACTTGAGTCCTATATGTAGGACACCTTCAAAATCAAGGATCCCAATAAAAAATTTTTTGTTCAAATATATGTACAAATATTTTATTTAACCCATTTTAACACGAATCACTTGTTAAAGGCCAAACATAAATCGAATAAAGGGTCATCAATCTTAAGACTTTTTTTTAAATAAAAAAAAACAAAAATTTCAAATGAATCGGAAAATCTTTATTATCAATAGAAAAAAACCGTTCTTGCCATGCACTTTTTAAAAATTGGATTATCCTGGATTATTCACAAACACTTTAGACTTCATATAGCCCCAAAGGAAAAAGTCTAACGATGTGATATCACACGATCTCGGTGGCCAACTCACCGGTCCGGAGCGTGAAATTAATTGTTCACCGAATTGGTTCCTCAATATGTTCATTGTTTCACGGGCTGTGTGGCAAGTAGCGCCGTCTTGTTGAAACCAAATGTCGTCGAGATCTCGGGCTTCAATTTCAGGTAGCAAATAATTCGTAATCATGGTGCGATAACGGTCGCGATTGACGGCTACGGTCTGAAGAAATATGGACCGATGATTCCACTGGCTGGGCGAGGTCTATTTGGTGGAGTGTCATCCAATAATGAGTATTAGTTCTCAAATTTGTTGATGGTATGGCGAATAGTGGTCTCAGTAGGTTGATTATGGGGACCATAAAATGGCCTAATGGCGAGAAAAACATTCTTTACAGAACGCGAATTTTCATAATATAATTGTACGATCTATAAACGTTGTTCGGGTGTTAGATTTTCCATGATGAAATGGCAATGAAAACTGAATAAAAAACAAATGACAACTTGACAGTACTCCCGTGTGGTTTATCAAAAAAACCTTATTAAAAAAAAACCTCAAGATTGATGACCCTTTATATAAAATTCTCGTGTCACGGTGTTTATGGTACAACTTCTCCGAAACGGCTCGACCGATTTTTATGAAATTTTTTTTTTATATTTGGTAGGCATGAGTAAAGTTTTTTTTCACCCTCGTATCCCCACCCAAAATTTTTTAAACGCGATTTTAGTATTTTTCTTTTAAATAAGTCCGTGTGGTACCGATTGTGTTCGTATGCGTGAACGTATCGAGTTGCAACCAGTGTTGTTCCACTACGCGTCGTTTTTAATTGTCGACAGTGTGACGTCGACAATCGCGTCGTCAATGTCGACAATGTCGACAACACGTCGACAATGTCGACAATGTCGACAACGTAGACAATTGTGTCGTTTATGCGGTTATTTTAAATCACCTGATTCTGGTTAGTGATGTGAATTTGAAAAATAATGCTTTTGATGAAGAATCGGCTTTTTGCAAGAATTGCAACAACAATTTACTAAACACAGCCGAAGCCCGACTTAGAGCACATAGGTAAATATTTTGTGCGTGTATGTGTGAACTTTCATAATATTGTTTCTTTACTGTTTTTAAAGAAATGTGTGCAAGATTGTAGACAATGATAATGCGAGCTCATCAAATCTTGGTGCACGTAATCACAGTGACAGAAGTATTACATATTTCGTGGATGAAGAAAATGATCTTTTGCATTTAGATGCTGAACGACTTGATATCAGCGTAAGTTTTAAGTGTTTTTAATGAATCGTAACTCTATGTAATGACTGGTGTCTTATACATAGATGGAAAATAACCCGATTGATACTCAACAAAATAGTTAACCTAATAATAATAATAATAATAACCTAATAATAACTTTGAATTAATAAGGGCAGAATCTTTGGAGTCCACGGAAACAAGCTCATTAACTTCTTTATTTTCGAGCAGTGAACAATTACCAACAATAGGTTCCAGTAACAGGAAACGATTAAATGCTAAAAGAAGCAGCCCTTCCATTTCTCACTTTATAGATCGACTGACATAAAAAGAAGAAGATGAAATTAACGAATCCTTGGCACAATTTTTCTTTGGGTGTAATATTCCCATGAGCGTAGTAGATTCTGTCTATTTTAAAAATTTGGTGAAAAAATTGAGACCTGCTTATGGAAACAATATTCCTGGAAGAAAATTGTTATCAACAAAATTGTTGGATAATGCATACGAAAAACTTTTAACTTCTGCAAAAGCTTCAATGAGTTCCGATTCAGTTTTGTTGATTGACGGATGGAAAAATTCAGCAAGCAACACCAAAACAGTCGTTTCAATGTTACAAAACGCGAATGGAGAAGAAGCATTTTTAGAAGCATGGGATCTAACGGGAGAAAGTGAGACCGCAGAAAAACTGGCTGAGATCGTATCGGAGTCTGTTGATTTGGCAGAAAAAATGTATTCTACCCATGTCTACGCAGCAGATTCAGATAATGCAAGCGCGATGAAAAAAATGGGAAATATAACGAAACATTTTGTTGGGAAAAGTAATTGTAATAGTCATACCGGAAACCTCCTCGCCAAAGACATTTTAAATAGAGAATTGAATCTGAAAGTCACATCTGTCCTTAAGGAATTCAAACAACCGGACTTGGAAAAAAAAATTATTGAGAAAGGTGGAAATTAGCATGTGAAACTCGATGGTGTTCACATCTCAACGCGTACAATTGTTTAATAGAGAGTGAGCAGCTTATAAAGCAAATAGCAGCCGATTCAAAAGTGAAATCAAATATCGTTGCATTGCCTTTTGATACTAAATTTATAGATGACGTTAAGAGCAGCATACTTTTATTGGACCCAATTTGTAATCTAATTAACAAATGTCAGTCCACAAAATGTTCAGTAGCAGAAGCAGTCGACTTGTGGCTGGATCTTCAGTTGCCTGATAAATTTTCTATGCATCATAAAGCGCTGGCTTTAAACAAATATGCTTAATCATGCTTATGCTTATTATGCTTAATAATATGAAACTATCCAGTGAGCATAACAACATTGTTTTGGATTTTTTGTGCAACAATCTGGATGGAACTGGCCTTGAGGAGCTGGATAGTTTCAAAAACAAATCTGGTTTTTTTAAAAGGCTTTTTGAGAAAGAAATAAAGAACCCGTTTGTTTTCTGGAGCTTGTCAGAAATAAAATACCCAAAACTAGCAAAACTCGCTATAAAGCTTCTAAAAATACCAGCTTCTTCTGCTCAAATTGAACGGGTGTTTTCGAGCTGGGATCATGTCCATTCATCTGCAAGAAATCGCCTAACTTTTCAAAGATCAAAAGAACTTTTATACTTGTACTATTCATTAAGAATTAAGGATGTTGCTGATGTGGATGAATTTGAGATAGGATAAATAGTATAAAATTATAATTTAGACAAAAAGTGTACAAAACATGACTATGGTATGCAGCTCATGTTTTTTTTTTTCATTTAATAAAATTTTAAGTTTAATTTATATGACTTTAATTCTTAAAGTAAATTGTCGACACGTCGACGTGCTGGGCACTAGCCCAGCTATAATAATAACAATAAAAGTTAGTTTTAACCATATTTTCAACTCGTGCCAAAGAATGAAGAATAATCTCGTTAAAAGCTGAAAAGTTGCGGAGGAAGGAGGAATTGACTTCAATTAGTTGAGATACCTCATTGACGATTAAAGTGAGAAAATTTAAAGTTGATATTCTTTCTTTTATAACAAACCTTAGGCCCTTTCGTTGATGTATTAAACCAAACTGTCGAAGGAGAATCTGCTTCTTTTTGGTATTTTTCATTTTTTTTTTAATTGGTCAAGAAAGCCAATTTGTTGTAAAAAATTGAATTGGCATATATGAGAACAAGAACTGAGAATTTCACTAAATTTTGTCAATACGACCACTCCTACCGCCCATCGATCAACTTTTTGGCTTAATGTGCAATGTGAACAGAATTTCCTGCAATCATTGTTAGAATTGCCGCACAAACACAGTGTGAACAGGTATTAAATTGGTTTAGTACTAAAAGCTTATACCAGAACTAGACAAATGTAAACAATAATTTTATTGTTACTTTGTATGAGATAACAAATCATAAAGCTTGTTTCGATGTGTCACATATATTTCTATGGTATATTTATTTACTTTGTGAACTGGAAAATAACAAGCTTTGTTTTGCTGGTTATAGCCAGGCTTGCAATTACAGTCTAACAGATCAGCTCTTCAATAGAATTTCATGTAAAATCAACAAGGTGTTGCCCTATATAAAGTTATTTTTTTTATTTATTTATTTATTGCAAAAACTCAAAAATTCATGTATTTTTATATATTGCATTTATAAAGTTATTGAAAAAAATATTTATTTTTTATCAAAATAGCTTTATATACAATTATATGAAAAATAGATAGTTAAAGTTACCCAAATATTGTTTATCAGTAATTAAGCATTTAAGTAGTTACATGAAAAGTGACCCGACAGTGAAATACCTCTGTCCCGAAAAAAATATATTCCTGCATTCTAGGATTGGACGTCACCACTCCCCAATCAAGGTTCTACAGCTAGGTGTTACTTCGCGAAGAAGACCACAGCTCGATAATTGAGTATACTATATAATATGCTAACTACAGTCACCAATTTTTGTATGCAGATGCCTCCTAATAACAAAACCAACTAACTATTAAATTGCCCTAATTTTGTTTTTAATCCTGAAAGCTTATATGTATATCGCAACGATTCTTGGTTTTTCCTTCGGGCGAATTAGTTCAAGGTTATCTCTCTATCGATGCGTCTGACTAACTTTCCAAGTAATTATAAAATTATTGTTTGTAAACAAATCTTAAAAAAAAAAATATATATACATACATATAATGATGTAAACAAAAAAACCCCGTCTACTATTACTTCTAAGCGTCATAAACGTAAACAAAAGTGAGCATTATTTATTATTTCAAATTCTTCGAAGAAATCATTGTTTGTAAACAAATTAGAAGTAGTTTTCATAAAAAAAACTAATGTGGTACGGTACGCTTTAGGCGGTGCCCGACAGTGGACTACCCTATACCCTTTTTTACAAAAAAAAAAAATATATTGCTTCATAATTTAATATGATCCCTCACTCTAGTATTCGAGTTCAATCTACTCGTAAAAAAGTATACAAGCACTATCCTATAGAAAAATTGTTTTTTGGAAGAATATAATATTTATAGCTATAAGTTTCATAAATTTCAAATAATTTTGATGATGTTTTATAACTATAAAGGGTATTTAAAATACAGGTGGTGCTAATTTAGCTCTTTCCTTTGATGCCCAGCACTGCATTAATAATAACAATTTTTTTTTGTTCACGTCTCTATAATGTAATCTCGACGAAGTCATATTCAATTTGATGTGTCGTTACATAGCCTATAACCAGCGGACGATCATAACGTATCCAAAGATACCGCATTTGTTAAATTATGACAAGCGGCTTAGAAGGTAGTAGGGAACAGATGAACATATTTTACATACAGATCAACACATTAGCTTATTTTTTGCCTTGCCGTAGTTGGGTAAAAGCTAGTAGTTGTGTCATAATAGTCGGATAGATATATATCAAATATGTCTGCAAAAACTTACAGTTCCTGAAACTGCTTTTCCCCATTTTTTAAATATATCTGCAATGTTCCGATTCACAACGTTATATGATTGATATATGATATATTTGACTTTTTCGGATTAGGTACAGATTTTTAAAGCGAAAAAATTGTCATTTACTACAGTTTTCCGAAAGAACTTAAAGAGGTACCTCCATAAGGTACCATTATTAAGGCGTCGAAAAACGTAGATGTAAAATTATTCTTTTTTGATAACGGAGGATCTTTAAAAAAACTTTTCAACAAACATTTGTTAAGAATAAAATTTAAAGTGGGCATAGAGGAATATACACATTTTATTATCAGTATAGCTTCTGATTATACATGTTCCAATTTTTTGAAGAAAATATTTCGTAATCGTTTATATTCCTTTAGTTAAATAACGCTGACATTTCAATTATTGTTTTTTGCATTTTTCAACACATGCCTTTTCTGTTGGGAAAACGTTGTTTGTTAGCAAACAGCCGCCATCGGTAAACTTTATGCATATATTGTTTTTCTTATCATAGGTCCATCCTACAAAATCAGCTTTACAGTCAAGTCCTGTGTCCTCGGTACCAATAGTATTGTCACATTGTGCTATAGGAATTTGAAATTATTGAATACCCGTATTTTAGCTTAATACTTACAAATTACGGTATTAACAATAGATTCTGAGAATACGATAAATACGGAAAGCAAAAGCAAAAGCAACAGTTTCATGTTGAGTTTGAACTGGTAATTATGGTCAACCCAAGCAAGTCGAAACTTTTATGCTGTCCCAAATATTACGACTTCGTGACTTGGATTATATTTGCTTATTTATATTTTAAAATAAACAAGAGAGACATGGTTGGTGTTTAAGTAGTAATCTTTTACATAATTAGTAGCACTATTTTTTTACCATGTTTAATATTAATATATTTAATACATATTTATAATGGAATATAGCTAATAAAGCTTATAGTGAACCTGGCGGAGAAAATCGCCAGATCATTCATTGCATAATATATGTAGAAATAGCTTTGCAGAATATCATACATGTATAATAAAACTGCAGCGCTTGGCCGAACGTGTCAATAATTCTAATAAGAACTTTGATTTTGCTTCAGAAACTAAAATGCAGCGCGCGTATGTGGCAACCCTGTAAGAGAAAGTTTGACAAAAAAAAGACACAGATTAGCCGTGCCGTTTACACCTATTGTCTTCAATACACAATTGCAAAATAAGATCAAAGAGAAACCAAAGAGTGCAAACTTTGCTTCTTACACATACACGCTTGTACGGCCTTCCTTTTCGCACTTTTTATAGCAATGATTGAAATTTTATTTTAACGATATCCACCAAAATATAGATTTAATCGAAAAAATAACACCTTATTGCACATCTAGGTGTAAATAGCTTTCGATTGATACCTCATTTGTTGAAATCGCGCGATCCGTCTAGGAGCCTTTGATGTCACAAAAAACGGCCTTGTGTAATATATATATATATGAAATTTTATTTTAGCGATATTCACCAAAATATAGATTTAATCGAAAAAATAACACCTTATTGCACATCTAGGTGTAAAAAGCTTTCGATTGATACTTTGTTGAAATCGCGCGATCCGTCTAGGAGTCTTTGATGTCACAAAAAACGGCCTTGTGTAGTATATATATATAGATGATTACTTACTTTTATTCTGAACATCACTGTAAATATGTCTAAAACAAATTGAAATAATTTTATAGTAAGTTGTTTATTTTATGAATGATGAATTTTTTGTATTCAACTTTTCAAAGCGTGAATTCTCAGTAATTAAAAATTTTCTATTTACGACATTATATGCAATTTAATATGGCATAGCCAGCGGACGTTCAAGACACTACCAACGATACCATATTTGTCAAATTATGATAAGCCGTTGAGAAGTTATAATGACAGATGTACATTTAGTACAAAAACACATAATCCTCCTTTTTGCTCCACCAAAACCGAGCCACCATATTATTTTTACTAGATAATTGAATTTCTGGCAAAATTTTAGAGAAACTATAATAATTGCTTTGTCACCTTTGTATAACTTGTCTTTTTATTTGAATTTCCATCTTAAAATATTATTTTAGAAAAAATAAAAAAAAAATACCAAAGAAACGCATGGTATTAAACGATTTATACAAGATTGATTTTGAGAAAAAAAAATCCATATTTTTTTCAGATTTCTATAATTTCATTTCCATTTTTCAAAGAAAACGGTTAAAAAATGGGTTTATATATTTATACCCTGTACCTATAGGTACAAAGGGTATACTAGGTTTGTGCAATGTATGTAACGGACAGAAGGAGGCGTGGCAGACCCCAAGTCCTTTATACCAAAATGCTTATCATAACCTCGGGTAGCGATTGAGCCATGTCCGTCCGTCCGTCCGTCTGTCCGTCCGTATGAACGCCTAGATCTCGGAGACTATAAGAGCTAGAGACACGAAACTTTACCAGCTGGTGCGCATATTTCCTAAGCAGATGAAGTTTGTTGAATCATGTCAATATCTTCCCCCGTTCCCCCGCAGTAGAGTTTCGCGGTTTTTAGCCACACCGTTTAGTATTTTTATCTGAAATTTAACAGAGCGATGCGTTATAGTTACATGCATCTATGTGTAAAAAATTAACAAAATCGGACAAATACAACAAAAGTTATAGTCAAAAATGTGCAAATTTCACCTCCCCTTGCCATAAACTGCGGCAATATTTGGCTCTACGCAATTATGGCTACAAGTGACCTAGAATCACAACTTTTGGTAAGCTCATTCATGTGGCTCTAATGAACAAATCCACATCCAAATTTTATCGATGCGGTCCCCCCACCCCCCGCAATCCATTTACCGTGTTTTCTCCCACACCCCTCAACATACCGACTTGAAACTTACCCCGTATACTTTAAATAAGTTCTTTGGTGTAACTTTCGAGTTTCATCAAAATGGGTAAAAATTTAGGGAACTTATAGGTATAAATATCGATTTTCACCAAAAAAAAAAAAAATTCCAATTGGAAAGTTCTTAGATGGAATATGCAGGAAAAACTTTTTTGACACAAAAGGTACAGGGTATTCCACTGTCGGGCACCGCCTCGACTGTACCACATTTTTTTTTTTGGAGTTGTAGGAGAGGGCACTAATAGCTGGGTCTGGTAAGGAGTCTTCTACTGCTAATTTATATAGATTGGCATACGCTATTACAAATGATTTAACGTGAGAAGAATGTGAAAAAAACTGCTCTGAAAAGTACTGAGACGTTGCTTAGAATAAATTGAATTAAAATAAAAATATTAAAATATTGTTACCATTTTCGTTCATAAATATTAAATGTTTAGTCACGATTAGTTTGTAAAACTTATAAATAAATAATCTAATGTATATTCCAAGTCACAAAGTCATTCAAAATAGTTTGTAGCTAATAACTGTTATTGGGGCCTAGGGGAAACGTGGCAAGAATCGAAAAACTTTATCTGTCTGACCTTTTGTTAAAATTTGCGCTCTCTAAACAATTCTGTTTATTACAATCAAAAATAACGTTGAACTTAATTAAAAATTCGTTCCAGAGTTGACGGTTAAGCTTAAAAATCAGAAATTAAATTTTTCACTACAATCCATAGAATCAGTTGGAATTGGTTGTTTAGCGCGGTATAAAAAAGATGCATATAACTATATTTACTTCAGTTCGGAGCTTTCAAGCGCTTAAACCATATCGCCATACCCAATCATTATATTATGAAGTTTTTGCCAATCTGCGGTATTCTGCTTCTGTACTTTATAAAAATCGAATGGTAAAAATAATCAAATTGGTTTTTTTAATATTTCTAACATGCGTTCAAAATCTTAGTTACAATGAAAAAATCTGTGACCAGTTGGACTCACAAGAAGATCAAAATTGTCCCTGTACGGTCCCAATAGCCGACAAGTGGACCTACAATGGTGCATATAAGCAGTGCGTCATGTTTCATTATAATGGCTGTGGGGGAAATGATAATCGATTTGAAACAAAAGAACAATGTGAAGAAACTTGTGATGTAGTTCCAACTTAGAGTTGTTATATGTGAATGTATCTATAAAGTGATTAAGTATTGGATGACGGAGCAGACAGTGAAGTTTTTCTAAAAAAGATTATTGTTTGGTGTGTCTTCTAAAAAATTCTCAGAAGGAAAAGAGTATCAGATATCGACATGATTAAACAAGCATAGCTTCAATTCAGAGAAGTGCAACTTTGATTACATTTGTTTTGTCCCTGGAGTACCCATGGTCATAGCCTTATCTTTAGCCAAATCATTTTTATCGGATCTTTTAAGTATAAACAGCGCTTAAAAGCCTTTAAAGCTAGTTGTTTTAAAAAGCTAAAAAAAGGTGGCAATTTGACGCCTCACAACAGTGTTCCTATTTTGCCCATGGGGCAGTATGAAAACTGCTTGGACTGCTTGATGCGAATAGCGGTGAAAGCGGCCCTACTCTCACCAACACTACTTAAGGTATAGCGGCCTTTAAGCTTGGTTAATTATTGCGTAGTATTAGTGCATAGGTGTAAGTGTAGAGTAGGTGTTAGGTGTTAGGTGCGGCGGACTATTTCTTTTCTATTAGGATAAATAAGTAGATAAGCAGCGTGTCGTTTAGGATTAATTAGTATATCGTTCGAGGCCAATATAGGGCGAATCAGGTATTCGTGCAGTAGTGCTGGAAGTAACATCGATGTTATATCGACGCATCTATGTTTTTTATTTTTTTCCGATCATCGATATTTTTATTTCGATTTTCGATAATCGACCAAGTTTGGGCAATCAACCGCATCCATGTCGCAGACACTTTTCGCTTTTTTAGAGAAAACAAATCTCAAAAGTTTCGAAATAGTAGGGTTGACTTAATTTTGGCACTTCGACAACATTTTAATGTCGAAAACTTAGATTCAAGAATGTGCCCGTTGAATTACTGGAAGGTAATACCTTTTAAAGTTTAGCAAGGCTGGCAATCTAGCGAGCGACAAGCGGAGTTCGCTTAAATCAAAAAGCGTTGACATGATTTTATTTAATAACCATAATGAATGGATCTCAAATTAGTTTAAAGATTATGAGACTGCAAGTCTGGCTGGAACAGAACATTTTTTTGTTATAACTCACAGGTTCATAAAAAAAAGTGGTGTAAGGGGTGCCCCTTATGGATTTTGGGCAGCTGAATCCGAAGTATCCAAGTATCGAAACATCGAACTTAAGAAAATCGAAACCATCGATGTTGGCCAACATCGATTTTTCTCCAGCACTTGCGTGTAGTTTACTAATGTTGGCTGTGACGGGAAAACTCATAAATAAATAATCTCATATATATTCCAAGTCACAAAGTCACAAAGTCATAAAACATAGTTTGTAGTTAATAACTGTTATGAAGGACTAGGGGAAACGTGGCAAGATATCGGCAAGACTCGAAAAACTGTATCTGTTTGACCTTTTGGTAAAATTTGGGCTCTCTCAACAATTCTGTTTATTATTATCAAAATATCGTTGAACTTAATTAAAAATTCGTTCCAGAGTTGACGGTTAAACTTGAAAATCAGAAATTAAATTTTTCACTACAACCCATAGCATTAGTTCGAAATGGTTGTTTAACGCGGTATAAAAAAGATGCATATAACTATATTTACTTCAGTTCGAAGCTTTCAAGTACTTAAAAAAGATCCCCATACCCAATAATTCCATTATGAAGTTTTTGCCAATCTGCGGTATTCTTCTTCTGTACATTATAAAAACCGAATGGTAAAAATAATCAAATTATTTTTTGTAATATTTCTAACAAGCGTTCGCAATTTTAGTTACAATGCAAGAATCTGTGAACAGTTGGACTCACAAGCAGGGCAAAATTGTCCATGTAAGGACATTAGTTACGACAAGTGGACCTACAATGCTGCATATAAGAAATGCGTCATGTTTCATTATAACGGCTGTGAGGGAAATGGTAACCGATTTGATACAAAAGAAATATGTGAACAAACTTGTGACGTAGTTCCAACTTAGATTTGTTATATGGAAAATTAATATTTGTGAATGTATCTATAAAGTGATTAACAATTGGTTGACGGAACTTTTTCTACAAAAGATAGTTGTTTGATGTGTCATCTAATAAATTCTCAGAGGAAAACCAGTATCTGATATCGACAGAATGTCCTACGTACGCATGATCTTGAGAGTAACATATGAAAATGGGATCGTGGAAAAAATATTTGATACGAATAAAAATCTAGCACACGGCCCCCTTCTTAAGACAGTTTCATTGTATGTTCTCTTAGAGCTACCTATTTTTACGAATTTGAAAATCTATTTTTTGAACTATGAAAAAATATTTTAAGGATGTTTTTATTATTATTCTAAAAAACACATTCCTTACCGAATAACTTTTAAATTAAAAAGATATACGTGTACAGACGCACGCATATTGGAGTTAACTTTGGTAGATCTCTAAAATCTGCCTATAGAACTTAAATTTTAGCAAATATATCTCTTAAATTAAGGTAAAAGATCTAAAAAAGAGAAAAGTTAATGTGAATAGCTTTAGCGAAGGCCTGTGGGAAACAACAATTTTATACTTAAGTCTGCATGAGCTGGGTCTAAGCTATGAAATTCTTCTACAGCTCCCGTGTCAAAATATCGACATGAATCGAAAAACTTGATCTGCCTGCAGCTGATTTATAGCTTTTTGGTAAAATTTGGATTCTCTGCCGCTTATAATCGATCTTTGTGTGCATACTACAGAGCTGCGCAAAATGTTCTAAACGTCGCACTTCACTACTGCACAGTACTTCCAAGCACTGTATTTCCCTGCAGAGCTGACAGCAGAACAAAATGTTTTGATGTTCTATTTGCTTCAAAACAAAACCTGCAGTGCTTGAACTGCCTTTGCTTTAGTGCTCGACAGTGCTTGAATATTTCAAAACATTAGAACATCACACGAAATGCTTGAGTGAAGCAAACTTTTGGCAAGCATAGCGAGTGTACTAGAATGTTTTGATTTTTTGCGCAGCAGACATAATATTATGCCACACACAGACACAAGCAGATTGTTTGTTTGTTTTAGTCAAAAAAAACCACCATCAAAATCATTGCAACAACAAAAACGTCCTACTATGCTTGAAATGTTCTACTTCAGTTTGGTTCTAGTTCAGTTTGGTTCTAGTTCAGTTTGGTTCTACTTCAGTTTGGTTCTACTTCCATTTTGTTCTACTTCAGGTTTGTTCTATTTCACTTTTGTTTTGAAGTTCTATTGCTTGTTGTTATTGAAGTATTTGTTTTGTTTTGTTCAAGTCAAAGACATAAAGTGCTTGAAATAACAGCTGAGGGCTTACAAGACATTTGTGCAGTGCTTGCGCAGCTCTCTAGTGCATACAGACTGTCAGGGTTACATTGACTCGGTTGTTCATGATGAACAAGAATATTTACATATGTTTTAAGTTCTCCGATACGAAGCTGTCATATATCTTTATAGTCTTTGGTTTTGGACTATTGATTCTCAATGTCAAATTATATACAAGATTTAAATATGATAAAACACAAAGTTTCCGCATGTAAGCAATTCGAAATGGTTACTCAACAATCTTATATAACATTTGTGTTTACTTGAAGGTTTTTTTTAGAAAAACAAAGCCCACTACTGTATTATAAACACTACAGTTAAAAGCGTTTATAACCCGATATTTATAACGCAATGAGGTTTATTCTACTCTACATTGTTCTATACGTATACGTTATAATAAACCCAGCTCTTGGATATGGTAATTGCGTTATTTTTCGTAGTTTTTAATTTAAGCTATATTTTTAAACTACTTTAAAGGAATCTGTGATCTGCAACACTCAGTAGAAGGTCCATGTAGGGGTTTTTTTCCAATGTTTAGCTACAACTCGGTAGATCAGGTATGCGTGCAGTTTGCCTATGGCGGCTGTGATGGAAATGACAATCGGTTTGACACTAAAGAGCAATGTATTAGAGCTTGTAGAGCTCTAAAATAAATTAGCAATGTCGCAAATATATTTATATATAATAATAAAGTGCTTAACCAGTGTAAGATGGGTTTTTAACACTTCAATTTTTAAAATAAATAAACGTTTTTGGGCCTAAAATTTTCGTCTTCTCGTCTATGGTGATTTTTGATATTTCAAAATGGCGGAGCTAGAATGGCCGCCAAACAATCTTATTCTCTGAAAAACATTATTGCAACCCCTGCTATATGCCTTTCAGTTACTTTTGAGGTAGGTTATTATAAGTACCTCATTAGTTTTCAAAATTTCAAAATGGCGAAAACAGCAAAATTATTTTTGTATTATAACAAAAGTTGGGTATGCAAATATGCGTTTTCGAGGTCGCTGATTATGAATTCAAAAATTTATTGTGTCAAAAGTCAAATCGTTTTCGAAAGGTTTCGGCACATAAATTGTAGAATCAATTCCAAATAGTTATTCCACGTGTTATTTTACTGTTTGTATGCATTTTGTATAAAAAGAAAGCTTAAAGCTTGACAGCTTTTAAGTGCTAAAAAAAAAAGTTCCATTAACCATAATCATTACACAATAAAGTGCTCTCTACTATTATTATTTATTGTTATTACTTTTAAATGATAAATTTTGGTTACGTTAAAGAAATCTGTGAAAGGTCCAGGGTTGCCATCTGTGTAATTTATTATATCGATAAGTTAAGGCATGCACCTGAATGCCAGAAACCAGAAGAACCAGAAGCACCCAATTTCACAAAAAGAGACGGTGCTCAACATTTGTTTAAAATTTCGACCAGCTAATGGAAATTCCAGTTTAACAAAAATGTCTAGAAACTAAGATAAAAGCAAATACGATCCATAAATGACAAAGTTACAGATTTATAATATTATTTTATAAAATTTTAGCAAAAAAATTTTGAATAGTTATATTACAACAATGATAATTTATTACTTTTAAAATTCTATGATTTACTCGTCATATAGCTGATCAAATTATTTCAAAGTCAAGTATTTTTTAACATTCTGACCTTAACGTCTTCTGCGCCTTTAAATTGAGATGACGGTTTATTAAGCCAGAAAGTCGGAAATGAAATTATGCACCGAGGCTTTGGCACAATTAAGTTAAAGATTATTCGAATAAGATTTAATTATAATGCATAGTTAAAATGAATATGTAACATTAATAGCAAATAACTTTAAAGAAGAGTCTACGAAAAGCAGCAAAGATTGTTCTCTCTAGCTTCAAAAGTTTTGCAGCTGCTATAACCCATAGAATCAATTCGAAATGGTTGTTGAACATGGTAATTTGATGTTTGTATAAAGTTTTAAAAAACCAAATTAAACAACTTAATTTTATACAGTTTGAAACTTTCAAGTACTTAAAACAGTTCCATATCCGATTAAAACATTATGAAGTTTTTGCCTATCTGCGTTATTCTTCTCGTATACGTCATAAAAACCGAATGGTAAATATAATAATCAAATTTTTTTTTTTCTTTTTTTGATTCCAAACCAACATTCAAAATTTCAGTCAACACTTGAGAGTCTGTGAGCAGTTGGACGCAGCAGGAAATCATTGTGGGCCTCCTGTAACAAAGTGGACTTATATTGCTAGAATAAGGACATGCGTTGCGTTTCCTTATGGCGGCTGTGATGGAAATGACAATCGATTTGACACTAGAGAACAATGTGTTAGAGCTTGTAGAACTCTAGAATAAATTAGCAATGTCGAAAATGTAGATATCTATAATAATAAAGTGCTTAACCAGTGTTAGATGGGGGTTTTTTTTCCAGCGTCGTAAGATCCGATTTAAAAGTCTAAAAATTGGCAGCACAACAGGGTTTTGACTAGGTACAGATCTAGGGTTTGGTCTTGTGGGGGATTCTTCACTGCGAAGTGTATATATATCAGCGTTAGCAAAAAGCTTTCAACCCATTTTTCTAAATTTTGGTGGGAGTGGTCCGGAGTCGAAAACAACACGTGGATCCGCCACTGGTTCTTACTTAACCCCACAAAACGAGGTATTTTGTGGGCTATGTCGGAAACCTGACTCGCTGCAGTTTTTTATTTTAAATTCAGATTCAGATTCAGATCCGACGGCCCCAAAAATATGTAAAAAAAAACATCGTCGAATATCCGGACTCGAAAACAATTTTTTATGGAGTTTTTGTGGTTCTAGTCATAGCCACCCAAACAAAAATCGATCACCCAGGGTTCTGGCATAACTACAAAGAATACAAAAATTTTATGATTCCATATTATTAAAAATAATTTATATATTATTAAAAATCCATAATGCATGGAAAGAACTATATTAAAAAAATCTTTGCAAATTTTTTTTATTTTTTAACTTAAATTTAATAAAAATAAATTAGACTTTGTTAAGAATAAATTTTTATTTAAATTAATATTATTTCATTATTAAGTTCAGGTGCGGATCTAGGATTTGGTCTTGTGGGGTTCTTCACTCCGTCCGCCACTGATTAAGTTATTTAGTAGATTCTACAAAAGGCAACGAAGATTTCTTCTGTCTAATTTCAATCGTTTCGTAGCTAATGTAACCCATAAAATCAATTAGATATAGTTATGCAACGTTGTAATTGAAAGTTTGTGTAAATTTCTATAAAAAAGAAGCATCTAAGCATATTTGCATCAGTTTAAAGCTTTCAAGTACTTAAAACATAATGAAGTTTTTGCCTATCTGCATTATTCTGCTCGTATACGTTATAAAAACTGAATGGTAAAAATATTAAACAAATTATTTGTAAATATACCTAACAAACTTTGAAAATTCTAGTTATAATCCAAAAATCTGTGAACAGTTGTACGGAATAGGTGATGTGTGTCAGTCTGAAACAAAGTATACGTACATTGCTGCATCAAACAAATGCGACTCGTTTTCTTTTGGCGGCTGTAATGGAAATGACAACCGATTTGACACTCCAGAAGAATGTGAAAAAACTTGTGCATCTCAACCAAAGGCAAACTTTCAAAATTCTAGTTCTGTTCCACAAATCTGTAAACAATTGCATGGAAAAGGTGATGTGTGTTCGTCTGAAACAAAGTATACGTACATTGCTGATTCAAACAAATGCGCCTTGTTTCCTTATGAGGGCTGTAATGGAAATGACAACCGATTTGACACTCCAGAAGAATGTGAAAAAACTTGCTTAAGATAATTTATATATATTGGTTATTCTCTGTAATAGTTATCTAACAACAATGATAACTTATTGCGTTTAAATTTCTGTAATTAACTTGTCAGATAGCTGATAAAATTATTTCAAAGTCAAGTATTTTTTAACATCCTGACCTTAACGTCTTCTTCTTCTTCGCACTTAAATTGAGATGATGGTTTATTAAGTCAGAAAGTCGGAAATGAAATTATGCAGCTGGGCTTTGGCACAATTAAGTTAAAAATAATTATTATTTAAGATTATACTTAAGCCCACAAAACGAGATATTTTGTGAGTTATGTCGGAAACCTGACGTGCTGAAGTTTTTCTTATTTTAAATTCAGATTCAGATTTGACGAGATAAAAAAAAAACCATCGTCGAATATCCGGACTCGAAAACAATTTTTTATGGAGTTTTTGAGGTTATGTCATAGGTGAGCCACACAAACAAAAATCGATTTTTGAATTCAGATGCCCAGCACGTCAGGGTTCTGGCATAACTACGAAGAATACACAAATTTTAAGATTTGAATCCATATATTAAAAATCCATAATGCATGGAACGAACAAAAGGCAACGAAGACTTCTTCTGTCTAATTTCAATCGTTTCGCAGCTAATGTAACCAATAAAATCAATTAGATATAGTTATGCAACGTTGTTATTGAAAGTTTGTGTAAATTTCTATAAAAAAGAAGCATCTAAGCATATTTGCATCAGTTTAAAGCTTTCAAGTACTTAAAACATAATGAAGTTTTTGCCTATCTGCATTATTCTGCTCGTATACGTTATAAAAACTGAATGGTAAAAATGTTAAACAAATTATTTGTAAATATAGCTAACAATTTTTCAAAACTCTAGTTATAATGCAGAAATCTGTGAACAGTTTGATGGAGTAGGTGATGTGTGTTCGTCTGTAACAAAGTATACGTACATTGCTGACGCAAACAAATGCACCGGGTTTCCTTTTGAAGGCTGTCATGGAAATGATAACCGATTCGACACTATAGATCAATGTGAAGAAACTTGCTTAAGATAATTTATATATGTATATTGGCCATTCTCTGTCAAATCAGGAATAAATAGTTATCTAACAACAATGATAACTTATTGCGTTTAAAATTCGGTGATTAACTTGTCATATAGCTGATACAATTTTTTCAAAGTCAAGTCTTTTTTAACATCCTGAGAAAGTCGGAAATGAAATTATGCACCTAGGCTTTGGCACAATTAAGTTAAAGATTATTCGAATAAGGTTTAATTATAATACATAATTAAAACGAATATGTAACACAACATAATATAACAAATAACTTTAAAGAAGAGTCTACGAAAAGCAGCAAAGATTCTAATCTCTAACTTCAAGAGTTTCGCAGCTGCTACAGCCCATAGAATCAATAAGAAATGGTTGTTGGACATGGCAATTTGAGGTTTGTATTAAGTTTTTAAAAAACCAAAGTAAGCAAATTAATTTTATACAGTTTGAAACTTTCAAGTTCTTAAAACAGTTCCATATCCGATTAAAACATTCAGAAGTTTTTGCGTATGTACGTTATTCTTCTCGTATACGTCATAAAAACCGAATGGAAAATTTGATAAAAAATTTTTTTTTCTTTTTTGGATTCCAAGCCAACATTCAAAATTTCACTTAATAAAACCGATTCTAATGTCTAAAAATTGGCAGCACAACAGGATTCTGACCAGGTACAGATCTAGGGCTTAGTCTTGTGAGGGTTCTTCAACCTATACAAAACTTCCGAGTGCCAAATTTGGTTACGATATCTTTATAAAAAAACGAAACATACCAAATTTTGTACAAAAATCGATTTTTTGGCCGATCGGTCCTATGGGGGCTATATGATATAGGCAACCGATTTTGATCAAATTTGGTTTAGCGCTTGGGTACTATAAAAAACTGCTGAATGCCAACTTTGGTTATGATACCATCATGAACTAAATAAATACATCGAATTTTGTTTAAACAAAATTTTCTTCACCTCGTCCGGATCCCCATGGATCTGCCACTGATTAAGTTATTTAGTAGCTTCTACAAAAGGCAACGAAGATTTCTTCTGTCTAATTTCAATCGTTTCGTAGCTAATGTAACCCATAAAATCAATTAGATATAGTTATGCAACGTTGTAATTGAAAGTTTGTGTAAATTTCTATAAAAAAGAAGCATCTAAGCATATTTGCATCAGTTTAAAGCTTTCAAGTACTTAATACATAATGAAGTTTCTGCCTATCTGCATTATTCTGCTCGTATACGTTATAAAAACTGAATGGTAAAAATGTTAAACAAATTATTTGTAAATATAGCTAACAAACTTTCCAAATTCTAGTTATAATCCAGAAATCTGTGAACAGCCATATGGAATAGGAGATGTGTGTCATGTTGAAACAAGGTATACGTACAATGGTGTATATAACAGATGCACCGGGTTTCCTTATGACGGCTGTTTTGGAAATGACAACCGATTCGACACTGTAGAAGAATGTGAAAAAACTTGTGTATCGGAAAAGTGAAGCTTAACGTTTTTTATTCTAACAGCTGTTAATCAAATCCTGGCTACGCGGCTGATTTCAATCATAAATTCGTAATTTGCAAAATATCTATATCTGTATGAATAAAGTGATGGAGACTGGGGTTTTCCTATTATACAAAAGATAATTATTTGGGAAAAGAAAGTCGAATGAACTTACTCTGCCAGGTGTTCAAACCTCCCCTTTAGATATATTAGCTCTTATAATCTTCAAGATACGGGCATTTTGACAGACAAAGGTACATGAATAATTTAACTTTTTTTCGTACTGACTATATTAAAGGTAACTTACGGGTGTCTCTGACGTCACTGGGTCTATGTTACATAGGTTTGCTCAAACTTAGGGTATAAAAAATAAAACATTTTAAATTTATATGCGACTTTAGGGACCAAAGAGATTCATGTTGCACCTTTTGGAGCTTTTGGAACAGAACTGGTTAATCTTGACAAATAGTCTTATTTCAATTATTAGAAGAGTTTGTGCCAAATTTCAGTTCCGTGACTTCATTTTTTAAATTTCCGCAACAAATTTGGAATTAGAACTATGTGCATGGTATTTTAAAGATAATTTTAAATTTTATTCTGTAGTTCGTATGCTTAAGTAATAATATGCCAAATCGCGTGCTATTTTAGTTATGAGCTGAGGACCATGAACTCATTTTGGTGCTATCGTTCAAAATGATAAGATAACTTTCGATATTAATATTCGTTCAACGCGTCTTACCGATGAAAATAAAGTCTCGTTGAAACTTTCTCTATAGGACATATGCCTTTTGAGAATGAGTGTCTGAATCTGGTGCGGATCCAGGATTTGGTCCTCACTTCGAAGTGTATATATCACAGCTCGTAAAAGACTGCTCACCCATTTTTCCAACTTTTGTGGTGGTGGTGGGGAGGTCCGCACCCGAAAACCCCCCGTGGATCCGCCACTGATCTGAATCGCTTCCTGCATTTTATTACAATGCAGAAACTCGAGCTTGCGAATTCTTCATAGCTTGCGAAGGCAACACCTATAACCTATTTAGAAGAACCATAATCTATATTTTTACTTGGCAAAATGGTTTCTGAGCAAAAAAAAAATAGCAAGACGATTGTGTTTGTTTTGAAGCTAATTTTGTTGCATTTTGTCATCGATGACAAAACATTCTCAATATAGAGCACCTAGAACCAAAAATATTTCCTATGAATGTGTCGAAGTTTGAAATTGTTTGGCATGCAATCCAAGTCATAAGGGTTATCTGATAAGCTAACAATATATATTATTATTAAACAAAAACATCTATAAAAACAGTGTTCCGAGCTTTTAATGATTCAGTTTATTAATTTCAACGCAACAAACAGTTGGTTAAATTCTACTTCTAAAGAACGCCATGAAATTTTTAATAATATTTGTAACTCTGCTTGTATGCATTATGGGAAGCCAAGCTGTTAAACATGGTAATAATATAATCCCTAGTACTAGCTAACCCTATATAATATCGCATTATGCGACTGCTCTACTTATTTCCGATAATTTTATAGAGATCTGTGGCCAGCAACACTCAAGGAATGGTGATGGTAGAATATCCTGTGAGGCCTATATGCCAAGTTGGACTTACGATTCGGCAAACAAGGAATGCATCGAGTTTATCTATGGAGGTTGCGGCGGAAATGAAAATCGCTTTGGCAATAAAAAGTTATGTGAAGAAAAGTGCTTAGAATAAATTTAAAAGTAAACAAAAATTTTCCATCCTATGCTCCACCTAGGGGCGACTACTCGTAAACGCATAATTAAGCTCTACAGTAGTCCTGCAAACAATGTATACCTATACAATATATAATCAAAAATTATATTCGATTTTTTAAGTACATTACTTTTTGGTTTTAAAAACCTTAAAAAAATATATTTTTCGGTAATATATCAAATTTAATACATTTTTTTTTGTTCCTGAAATTCTAAAAACAAAATAAATTGCTCAAAATGATATTTGATTTACCATTTTATTTTTCCACTTCTTGTCTCCACGAAAAAGCAGATATATGCATGATTAATGAAAAAATCAGTCAGGCTAAAACCAAATTCAATATAAAAAATATGGACATCTCACCATCTTAGGTTCATAACTAGTTTTAGTTTTAGTTTTTAGTTTTAGTTTCTTAATCTCTTTTTATTTATTTTTTTTTTTTTTTTTGATGAATAAAACTAAATTATAATTTAAATTCTAAACCGAATTTTTAGCTCGTTGTTTTATAGCTCTTGAATTTAAGGTGATAAGCCATTTTTAATAAGTGGTTCAAATTAAAACTTGATCTTTTTTTACGATCATTAAAATTGAAAAGTGATCAGGTCTTGATTTAATTTTGAGCTTTTGGTAGTCCTTAGAAAAACGTTTTTAATTGTGCCTAAAGGTAGTTAGAAAAAAAGTTCACAAGGTGCCGCCAAGAAGTGCGCGAGTTTGGCAGCGCAGAAAACTGGTTCAAATATTGCAACAATGTTTATCAAACTTTACATAAATGTTTAGATCTGAACAAAATACAACTGACATTAATTTGGTTCCGATATTTTAAAAAATAAAAACAAAAATTTATCATATATTTATGAGTTTCTACGCGTTTGCGTGAAGTTTGATCAAAATTGGTCCACTATTTCGTATTATTATTTTTTATTTCCTTGATTATACAGAGTTATATCAATTTATAAATTAAATTAAATACCACTGCGTTGTCGCTCTTATTCAGAGCATAGTGCGGTCCAGAGTGGTACGAATAGTGGAGCTGCTCATTGCGTAACCTTCTAAGTGTGGGATCATAGTTAGGTACAATTGGCATCAGTCTTATACAATATATGTTTACGACCTAAACAATATCGCGTTCACAGCTAAAGATCCAAAAGTTGAGATTCGTATTTTCTGAAAACTAATTATTTTATATTTATATATTTCCCAACACAATAGCAGGTTTCAGTTCATTCGAAATACAATTTACGATTAATGGACACCAAATTGCACCAAAAGCTGCATCTTTCATATTCAGTCTATTTTGGTTATTATCGATGTCTAGCTCCATACTTCCGTAAAAAACATTGTAAAAAATTTAACAAAATTTTATAAAAAATTTAAAAAATATTGGAAAGAAAATAAATTAGAAATTGTTAATTAAAAAAATAAAAAAAAAACCGCAAAGGAAATATGAATGAATTTAAATGCATTTGAATCAATTTTAGCACTCCTTCCCACATACTACGTCAATATGCCACAAAACAGCTTGCTGTGCCACCTTCAACATTTAACCATTCTTTAAAATACGCTTGCAATCCTCAACATAAGAGTGAGAAAGGAAATGTATAATTAAATATTTGATAAAGATAGTTGCTGAGTAGAGGAATGTGAGGTGAATTCGGAAGAATTTTTTCAAAAATGTTTTGGAGTCACAAAAAATTTTTTTTTCAAAATTAAAAGCTGTGTTGTTCAGGGCATTGAATAAGCTACATTGTGTCAAAATTTCAGATCGATACGAAAATTAGTTGTCAGGTAGATCGATCTCCGTACAAAAATACCAAATTCGCGATTTTCCATTTTTTTAGGGTGAATCCGGAAGTATTCAAAAATTATAAAAACCGCCATAAAATTTCATCGCCAACATTTTATTTCTTTATTTTTGGTAAAAAAAAGGTTGATAATTGAAATAAATGAATGTGGAATAAAAATAATTGTTACCTAGTGAAAAGGCCTGAAAAAATGTTTTTTTTTTAAACAAGAGGGAACTCCTTTTGTCGATTTTGACTGCCTTCAGCATTTCCAACAAATAATCATAACTTGGAACCGGTTTACGGGCATTTATTTCGCTTTTTTTGTAAGTTCTCGGCATTTTGACAAAAAAAAATTAAAATCCGTGCTGAAATTATATTAAAAGTAATTATTTGGCTATTTTCGTCACTTCCGGATTTACTCCAAAGCGAGCTTCCGGATTCACCCCCAAATCGACTTTTTCGAAACGGGTTAGTGTCATTCTGGTGGCTTGCAAAAATAGAAGCGAACCCTTTAGCATTTTTTAGGCATAGAGTCTAAATAATGTTATGGATATACTTCGAAAATGTTGAAATTTTAGCGACACAAAAACTTAAAATAACACTTTCAAAGTAGCAATTTTTTTAGAAAAATTATACTAAACAGAAAAACACGTGTTCTTGAGTCGGAGAATTATCATAAACTAGCGTCGTTCATGACGTTTATTTGACACTTGGTTTCATACTCAAATGTCAACTCAGAAATCCGTTAGGATGCGTTTCCGGGTTCACCCCACTTCCGAATTCACCCCACTTTCCTCTATCATCGACTGATTCACTTTTTTTGCTTGTGGAAAAACAAATCCTCAAAGCCTTTGTAAGAGCTGAACATAGACAGAACTGTATGCTTATTGGGTACACATAACTCTCTGCATGAACCAAATTTTATGTAATTTTTTTTTTCATGCATGGGTTCTTCTCAGAGCCGTGGGGCACTGCAACCAGAATATCTTTTATACCGTACCCATATATTACCCATGTATTACTGCTTTCCGCTTTCCGTATGAATATCAGTAGGTCTTTGATTGGCATTGATCTAAGGGAAAGGAAAGGAGGTATCTCCTATGTTCTCCTGCAGCCCATTACTTCACTAACCAATACCACAGAAAGGCGCAGGTGATGTAATGCGGGTGGATACACCCTGACGTGCTAGATCAGTGGTGGGTAGTCTCTCTATTGCACCAAAATCTGCCGTAGCGCAGTCGGCTCATGCACGGTACAATCTCTCTCTCGTTTTTGCTTGATTGCGGATCTTTCTCTCTCTTGCGCTTTTGCTAGATCATCAGCGATCACGTTTCCATGCATTCCTGAGTGTCCAGGTATCCAACATAGCACGACTCTGTTTAGGGAAGACAGGAGTTGGAGGTAATTATGAGTCATTAATTTGAAAATGAACATAAATTGAGGGTATCTAAATGTCTGGCAGCGTTAAATCTGAGTCAAAAGTCCTAAAAGCCCCAGCACGTTGGGTTTCTAACATAAATACGTAGATTTTAGGGGTTTTTCAAGGTTGTGTCTGAACAACGGCATGTTGGGTTTTTCGGAAATTATTTTTGCACATTAGATTCGGATTCAGCGATAAAAAAAGGCATAGTAAATATGGTCTAATCTTAGCATACGAAAATTAATTTTTTTTGCGAGTGTTAATTTTTGAGTTTATGCGACTTTGGACCATAGTGCAGTAAGAGGGTATATTCTAGACTGCTAGATAAAGATAGAAAATCGTGGACATTTGAATAAGTTCTTATTTGATTAAAAAATCAATTTTACAATTTTAAGAAATTTTATATTAGTTCATCAGTATGTATGGCCTAAACGCGAACAGGATTGAGGAAAGATGTATCTTAATGCTGATGGACTTTACTTTTTCCAACCCATCTCTAAAGAACGTGTTAACGTAAACACAGAAATATATACCAATTAGAGAGCTGCACAAAATGTTATAAACGTCGCACTTCACTACTGCACAGTACTTCCAAGCACTGTATTTCACTGCAGAGCTGACAGCAGAGCAAAATGTTTTGATGTTCTGTTTGCACCAAAACAAAACCTTAACCCTCCGTCGGACATTTTTAACCCTTCGGACGGACACATGATGCCTGGCTGGACCCCTATGTATTTACATACATTTATATGGGAATATACCTCATGTTTCGGCTCAATTATATACCAACGAGGTATATTTTCTTAAATAATCACCATTCTGTATCGATTTGGCATATGTTGAGCTACTTGACTGAGGAAATAAATATTCGAAAAAAATTTGAATTTGGAAAAAAGCGCACTTTTTTTTTTTCTTTTTTTTTTTTGTTTTTTCTTATTAAATTCAATGTTGGTCGAACGAAAGTAAAGGGATTTAAATGTATTTTATTATGAAATGTAATGCCAGCTCATTTATGGACTCTTAGGAACACATAGAAAGCAAGTATAAGCGATTTTACTGTGTTGTTAACACACCGGATTGCCGCAATTATTACAAAAAAAAACGAGTTTCGCCTCCTTGCAAACAAATGCGACAGTCTCTCTTGGTTGTGAGTGTATCGGGGCAGCTTTTATTTGCAACGATCGCATTTTCTGTAATATTGATTGGTCTGCCAAAAAATTCTTCAACGGCCAAGCGTGTGGAAAATTGACAAATGACGTGTGCATTATTCATTCATCTTTCGACGTTAGCGAGAACTAAAGTGTTAGCCAACGAATCCAAAAAAGCACGTCTTGCGCCTGATCGTCTATTTCCTTCCACTTCTTTATAAATGCAAAAAGAAGCCAAAGCCATAACATTTAAAATGTTGCAGAAGAATGCATACGTCCAACGTCTTGTCGGTCGTTTTGTTGTGAAGTGTGTGACCATTTGGTCCATACAGTCGACACCCACTTTATTTTTGTTATAAAAAAGGATAGTTTCGGGTTTTTTTGCTTCGCCTTCAAGAGATTTCGAATAATGAACTGTTGAAAGTGGGTTTTCGACCTTATTCTTTTTGGGCACATAGCTAAAAATTGATACAATGTTTTCGTGAAAACCAAAGAAAGATGAATGAACTGGACGAGAAACATATTATTTCATCTCCGGAAGAATACATCTTTTGTTGGCTCTTATGGTACCAACAAGTGCGAGACCAACAGCAGCAAGTTGTTTAGCTGCATTCAATGTTGTAAAAAAATTGTCGGTCACAACAACACATTCTCCCCTTGATTTACTTCACGCTCGAGTCCTTCTTTGCCAGTGTATAATTTTCCTTTTATTGCCCACCATACTTTTATACCATATTTTGCTGGTTTCGATGGTATATATTGGGTGAATTTAGTTCGACCACGATATGGAAAAAGTTGCTCATCAACTGTTACAGTTTCGTGCGCATTATAGTTATTGGCGAGATTTTCATTCATGAAATTCCATATATCGCGGATGGGTGCCGCTTTATCGCTTTGTTGGCGAAATTCTCGCGTAAGATCATCATCGAAACGAATATATCGCGATAAATGCTTGAACCGCTGATAAGACATAGCCGCTCGGAAAATGGGCAGAGTGATGAAAGGGGGTGGGGAGGGGGGGGGGGCTGTCTGTGTGATAAGTGAACATACATGGCAGTATGATGCCATTAATAACATAAAATATTGAAAAAACGCACGAAGAGCGGTCGATATTGATCAAATTTCATGTACTTCCATACAAAATATATAGGGGTCCAGCCAGGCATCATGTGTCCGTCCGAGGGTAAACTTTTTTAAATCCTTTTTTTCGTCCGTTTTAAGGACTTTTTGATATTTCTACTATACATGGATCGATAGCCAATAAAATTTTAGGAAGCTACCTGGAAGCGCAAGTCGATATCATAATTAGAAATACTTTGAATTAACGGTCAAAAACGAAATAGGTCTGGCCAGACCCAGGTGTCCGACGGAGGGTTAAGTGCTTGAACTGCCTTTGCTTCAGTGCTTGACAGTGCTTGAATATTTCAAAACATTAGAACATCACACAAAATGCTTGAGTGAAGCAAATTTTCGGCAAGCATAGCGAGTGCACTAGAATGTTTTGATTTTTTGCGCAGCAGACATAATATCAAGCCACACACAGACACAAGTAGATAAGTTAGTCAAAAAAACCACCAACAAAATCATTGCAACAACAAAAACGTTCTACTATGCTTGAAATGTTCTACTTCAGTTTGGTTCTAGTTCAGTTTTGTTCTACTTCCATTTTGTTCTACTTCAGGTTTGGTCTGTTTCACTTTTGTTTTGATGTTCTATTGCTTGTTGTTAACCAAGCACTTTTGACACTGAAGTATTTGTTTTGTTTTGTTCAAGCCAAATGCATGAAGTGCTTCAAATAACAGCTGATGGCTTCCAAAACAATTCTGCAGTGCTTGCGCAGCTCTCTAATACCTATACGTACAGGGTATAGACTTATATACTTCGAGAAATTTAAAACACTAAAAAGGCTTTTTTGAAGCAGAGGTGAATAAGAAGCAAAGCCGGTTCTCTTAGTTGTAATATGAAGAGAGTAACTGCTGTTATCTGTTTAGAAATTTTTTAATGAAACTATAGTATATACAATTTTTTTTTTTTCAACATAAGTCATGCTCTATTGGCTTTGTTAATCTGTCAAAACGCCAGATGTCTGGGGTCACAGATAAGCCATATAGCAGTATAGTTTGTAGGTACATCATATATAGTACTGATACATAAGGCTTTCTTTATAAAGCGATTGAGTGCAGCTAATGCAACAGTGTTGTTGCATTTGGAGACCATGAAGCTAATATTGTTTGGAATTTTGCTGCTGCTCTGTCTGGGCGCAACGTGGAGCAAGCCCGGTTGGTAGAAATCTACAACTAGTTAAGGGATAACTAAATGCCAAGTTTAACTATTTCTGCAGATAAGTGCAAACAGAAGACCGCAATGGGTGGCATGGAGCAAGATGGCGCTGCCTGCATGGCCTATATGCCCACCTGGACATATGATGCCAATCAGAATGCTTGCCTGGAGTTTGTCTTTGGTGGCTGTGGCGGTAATAGCAATCAATTTACCAGCAAATCGGAATGCGAAACAGCTTGCAAGGATTAGCTGGAGACAGCGTTAAGCTTACACAATATTTACTTGTTTTGCAAAATAAATTTCACTACATATAGTTTCAAGGTTTGTTGATATTTTTTTTTTTTCGTTTGTTTGTTTGTGCATACTCAACGAAACCGAAATCGAATTCGAATCGAACTTGACACGACCCGCGCCAGTAGACCGATAAGCCATAACAGAGAGTTTCAGCCGGTTTTTGCCTATAAAACCCCGGACGCATCTGTTTGCGAGCATTCAGTAAGCAGCTGCCCAAAGGTCTGAACTTGTTTCCGCAAAAACGTTGCGTTTAATCTCAAAAAAAAATTAAAAAATTATTCAAGATGAAATTTTTTGCTGTACTAGTTTTGCTCTGCGCTGTGCTCTCCGCCACGTTGGCGCTGAAGAATCGTAAGTTGCTCACAAAAAAAAAATAAATTCCGTGTTTCGGGTATTATCTGCAATAAAATTTTTACTAACTACTCTCTTAGCCGCCTGCGGTGAGGAGTTTGGCAAGATGGGCACCTGCCGCGCCTTGATAAACAAATTTACCTATCGTCGGGATACCAACGAGTGCATTCCATTCAATTACAGCGGCTGCCATGGCAACAACAATCTATTCGATAACAAAAAACAGTGCGAAGAAACTTGCAAGGAATAGTTATCGAATATTTGAATATTTTTTAGTTTGTACTTAATGTTGTGCTGAATAAAATAATGTGTTGATTTTTAAATACGCTTTAATTGTTTATTGTTGCATTTAACTCGTTTAATTTATTATTAGTTACAATTAACTTGTTTTACATAATTTGCTTGTTAGTTGTTGGTGTTTTTTTTGTTTTTGTTTTTTTGTGTTAGTTTTGTGTTCTTTGAAATACTATTATTTATTATTGATATATTATGCTAGACTGTCGCTACTATATACTTTATATATATATTTATATATGCCTGTGTGTTTATTTATAATTGAAGATAATCATTTGAATAGGCTGCATTTTGTTGTTGTTGTTTTTTTTTATATAAGATAAGAGCAGCAGAAATCTTACACTTTGATTGAAATGATGAAATTTCTTAGCGAATGCATAAACAAGAACACTCCAAGGGGAACTTATGGGATTTTAAAGTTTATTCGAAAAATTTTTAAGGCAACAATGTTCTGTTTGCAAAAATGCTACACTTAAAATGTACAGGTTTTTTAAATATAAAAATCTTTTTTAGAATTTCATATAAGAAATATTGCGAATGGTTAATTTTGTTTAATTTTTTGTGCTGTACATTTTTATCGAAATGGCACCATTTAATAATTAAAAAATCGTGTGTTGGGCATGGTTAATATTTTTATATACAAAATAAATTAGTTTTTTCATCATAAAAAAAAGAAGTATGAATTTTATTAAATAATATAAAAAAATTTTCTTTTTTTAAAAATTTTTGTTTTAATTTTTTTTTAACATTGTTTTACCAAATCGGTTTGATTTATATTCACACCAAATAAAGAACGTACAAACGAGTTTTTTAAAAAAAAAGTGTTTGACATATTTAAGGAACCAACTTTAAAAAAATAATAAAATTTCATAAATTTTTTTAAGAAAATGTGTTGGGTAAAAACAAATTAAATATTCTTTTTAAAGAGCTCTGTTGCAAACTTAAACTGAAAAAAGTTGGTTCAAAAATATTCAGCAGTCTACTTACAATTATAAAAATAAAAACGAAAAACACGTTTTTTTTTAATTAAGCCGTAAAGCATTAAGTTTAAAAACTGAAATTTTGCGAAATTTTTTTTTTTGCCCTGTGTATTTAACTGCACTATTAGTTTTTAAAATGGGGGCAGTTTCCAGTGCCTTATCCAGCTAGACCCTTTGAAAGTTTTTTTTTAAATAAAACCATAAAATATTCGAATTTTACGTACCGCCTCATAAAGACTGCTTTTAAATAATAATGATACTATAACAGTTGGAAGTACAGTCGTACTGACCTATAACGAACTCCTTTACTACGAATTTGCTATATAAAGAGCCAAAATGCTGCTCCCGGTGCTAAAGGGTAGGTCGGTCGACTATACTCAGTTTTAAAGTAACCTAGTTAAAGTATCAAAATATTTCGTGTGCTTACAAATAAGATGGTCCTGATATACCTTCCAAAAGGCAAAGTCGTCTGAACTCGGTTTTTAAAATTTTTCGTTTTTCAAAAAAAAAAAATGGTACTAGATGTCAAAAAAAACATTTTGAGTGACAAAAAATTGAATTTTTTCTCCCCATTTTCCTTAAATTTTTTTTTTTTAGTTTTTTTAATCAAGATTTCTTAAAGATCTGAGTAATAGAACCTATATTCTAGCTATTAACATCGCGAAATCTCCTAGCGTCGTCATCTGCTTTATTACTTTAAACGCGAATATCTCGAAATGTATTTTTTTTTAAAGTACGGTTGCTTTGAGAAGGTTTCTCAAGAACAATTTTATTCATTGACTTAATTTTTTTCAGAAAAACTTGTAATTTTCATTTGAAGAAAACATTTTTCTTGGGGCTGATAAAAAAAAACATATTTCTTAGACCTCTAAAAATACATTTTTTTTTCGGAAAAATAATCACGCTGTATTTTGTGAATTTTTTTTTCACTTACAGCAGCGGATATAAGTGACATAATAAGAATATTTTTATTGAATAAATTATTCAGAAATCATGGTCATCAAAAAGGGATGTCTGGAATAAGGTGCTTTATCACGAAGACCGCAAAAATAAAACTTCCTTAAGCTTTCATAATTCAATATACCAAAACCGATTTTCAAAATTTTTGTAAACCTTTTTTCGCAAAAATAAGTGTATACAACTCCTTAAGCGCGGCTAATTTTAGATACTATGTACCATCGTATTATAAGGGAGCTAACTTCACCCCAGAATTGCTTAAAAACTGGAACACCGGACAAATATGCCTCGACTATAAAGTCTAAACTGGGATAAGGGTCGTCTTTAATTTGAAGGCCAAAACTTTACTAGCTCAGCTATCCCAAGTGCTTCTAACACGGATGCGATTCGAACTTTGGCCTCTAAAACACTAAATTGCGATTATCTCCAATATTTATAGCCCCATTATAGCGATGATTGGTGTAAAGGCCCATAAACAGTTTGAAAATTTTCGCACGGAATGACAAAACTTCATATAAAAAAAAATTCCAAATGGGATATCCCAAATGGGAAAAAAGGTCCATTTTAATCGAAAGATTTTTTTAATATCACATACAGTAAAGGTAAATATACTTTTTCTGTCTGTACATACATACTTATATCCACGATCCAGGCGTTCATGGAGATATAATATAAATTTCTATTGTTCTTTGGGGGCCTCCGGCGTCTTCTACTCTATGTTTCATATATATGCCAAAACTTATTATAATATACACTTTATCTCAAATTACAGGGTATAAAACAAGGTAAAAATTTATAACGCTAACGAGTAACATTCGAAGCTATTGTGAAATGGACTTTTGCATTAAAAGGATGGAAAAAACAAAATTCAATTATAAATTTTTTTCAACAAAAAAATTTTTTTTAGAGAACCTACCGTTGCAACTATTCTCACAACTTTTTCAATAAAATTCAAATATTACTTTTCAAGAAGGAAGCTATTTTCGACTAATGCAAGTTTTTCCATTTAATCCTTCCTTTTTCAACCAACTCGATTATTATTCAAATGACTGAAAACTTTTGCACGCTAGTGTACATTTTATGTAGCTGCATGTAAACCTTGAAAAATATGTTTCCAATAAATTCAAATCCCATTCCTTACATCATTTCAATCTGTGTTAAAACTTTCTTATAAATTCTTCTCAACTACGACTAACTAATATAAAGTTTAAGTTAATATGTTTGCTTGTATTTGTGCTTTATGCCACAAAACTTAAAACTTGAACTTAATTCTAATATTAATACTTAAGTGTACATAGTTTAATTTTGTTTTTAATTTATTATATAATATCAATAAAACGATTGCACATTGCCTACTCGCTCTTGGTGACCACCGCGCCATTAATAGCGGAGGCGCCATGACACGGCGGTGGCGTCTCCTGACGCACTGCCGGCTGTTGCTGCGTAGGCGTGGTTGGGGGTGAAAGTGTGGCATGATGTTGGTGATATGCCGCAGCAGATTCGGCCAAATCCAGCAGCGCCGCCGAAGTTGCAGCGCTTGAAGTGGGCACAGACATGGCGCCAAGCCCATTCATTGTGCTAGCTGTCATGTCCTGAGCTTCATGCTTCATACGCAAAATGTTGTTATTATTATTGTTGTTATGGTTGTGATTGTGATTGTGATTGAGGCTGTGTCCCAGCGCAGGATGATGCGCAAATGAGAGCGGCGGCAAGTGCAGTCCCGGAAAGGCTAGACCAGCAGCAGCAGCTGCATGCAGCGATTGCAGCAAGGCGGCCGAATGTTCCTGTGCCTTGCGACGCAGCTCGGCTACCGAATTGGAGCGCGGATCATGTGCACCACCGCTGGACTTGGGTGATTCCGGCGAACTGGCCGCAGAGGAGCTGCTTACAGGCACGCTAAGTGATGCCACCGATGGCGGCGGATGTGGTGGCTTAAGCGAACAGCAAGAGCACAGACTCTGAAAGGGCGACACACCTGTGGATAAATAAAAGATTGCATAGATTCAATTACCAAGTTTCCAAAAATCTCAAATATAATGCATTGCTTTTTGGGCACAGCTGATGCTAATATTATTAAAAGGCGCTTTTTTGATTTTTCACTGATTGACAGCTCATTGATGTCAGTCAGTCAGCTGGGAATACAGAGTATTGTAGATTACTTACCTTTAAGACCCGGAAAGAGCGGCTGGTGCGTAAACTGGGCGGCCAAATGAGGCGGCAGAAACAATGGTGGATGATTTGCGTTGCGCTGAGCAGCTGCAGCAGCCGCGGCCGCTGCCACGGCACTCTGCTCGCTGAGCACAGGTCGAAAGCCACAATTGCTGCAAGAGGCAAAGATGATGGAGTAGAGAAATGATTATAATTTGATTTAACAAAGCTTTAAAGACAAAATTTGGCTAAATATGTTTTTAAAATTTAGTTAAGTTTGGAAATAAGAGAAATTAAAGGTTTTAGAGAACATTGAGAACTATAACTGCTTGCAGCTGTGACGGGGCGGTCAACGACAGTGGGATACTCTACTCTACTGTACATATTTGCAATGAAGTGAGAATTTGTTTTTTTCGTAACACTCCAAATCCGTTCTATACAAAAATTTTTCAAATAAGTTGAGTATTAGTATCTACCAACCTTATTTTCCAAACGTAAATTATGGTATTCACTTTGATGGGCAGAAATGCATAAGTGCCCGACTAACGTCGTGAGCAAGCTTAAAAATAGTGCTGGAGAAACATCGATGTTGGCCAACAAACAGATGTAATGGCCGCCACATGAACTTCGATGTATCGAAGTTAAAAAATATCGAAAACATCGATATTGGCCAACATCGGAATTTTGCAATAAAATTTGACGTGGTTACTATTGGCTAGTAGCTCTACCAAATCTGTAAAAATCATCAAAATCGGAGAAGGTCGAGGGAAAAATTGTACGTTACACTTATTTTCACCGTTATTTATTAAATGTATATAAAAAGACAAAGAATACTTCCTTGTGTATATAGTACATATGTTTAAAATTAATTTTCAATCTTAGTCAAACTTTAAAGATGAGCAAACATTTTCGTATAATAAATTCAAAGACTTAAAAATTATTTGATAGTTAAGTATAGGGTGATCCATCGGGTCGATATCTGTAAAGTCAGCCGTGGTGAACAAATGTCGAATATCATTTTTCACACAAAAATGTCAACGATAAGGCTGCCAAATAAAGCAACCAACTTAGTTTAAAAAAAAAATACTCTTCTGCGCCTGCATTGGACCACCCTATACAATTTAGTACTTAGGAGTTGTACTAAACATTTGACTTTAATTATTATTGCTAACCAACTCCTTAATAAGCGCTGAGCACATTTCAAAATACTCCATGACATTGGGACTTGTGGGCGGAATTGGATTTGCCATTAAACCATTATCGTCTTGTTCCAACTCTTCGTTCGGTAGCGATTTGAAATCTAGATAACAACTTCTTGCATCCTTCTGATACACTTGCAGTGACATCTTAGCAAACTTGCCCGTCTTAGCGTTCAGACGTCGCACGCGCAATCCATACGGACTCATGCTCTTCCATTCAAAATTGAGCGCCTTTAGCGCACGATAGATCATTATCATTACGTCATTGGGCTGGCTCGTTGTGTTTATTCCCAAATGCCATGTGGCACGCGCAATGGGTTTGCCGTTCGGTTTGCGTTGTCCCTGTTGAGTACTAGCAACCCAAAGCTTATTGGCCATAGCCAGTTGATGTTCACGTTTGCGCCTTAAGATGTTGGATGTTGTTTCGGATGTTGTGGAGGCAGCAGCTCTGTAGAAAGGGGCAAACAATTTGTTAATCTTGCTAATGTTCGGCAACGGAGCACGTTTGCTGTCTACAATAAGATTATAGGCAATGGCCAGCTGATCGTGTGAATCTCCGCTGAGCAGCGCATTGTGCACCTCTTTGGTCGTAACGCCAAGCTTGAAGCATACTTGGCCCACAGCATCCAAGTCTATGAATGGCGACGTCTGCTGAATGTCCTTAGGAAAGAGATGTGGGGGTAAATCTTTCTGGAACCACGCATGCTGCGTAATCTCCTTGATGGTAGCGCGACTCAATGGATTCACCTGCAACATCTGGCAGATCAGATTAGCTGCTGCTTTGTTCAAATCCTCAGGTATAATAAATATGCCTGCCTTGATTTTACGCAGCAGTCTGGGTATGCTGGCATCATCAAAGGGTAAAGTGCCACACAATAAAGCATACAATATGACACCACATGACCAGATATCCACTTCCGGGCCAGCGTATAGTGTGAAGGATACAATCTCGGGCGCTGCGTAGTTGGGAGAACCACATGCTGTACACAAAAACTCACCATCTATCATCATGCGGGATAGACCAAAATCGCAAATTTTGATATGCATATCTTGATCGAACAACAAATTCTCAGGTTTCAAATCCCGATGCACGATCATATGGCGATGGCAATAGCTAATGGCAGAGATGATTTCCTGAAAGCAAAGACGTGCCTGATCTTCCTGCAGCTTGCCGTGCTCAACAATATAATCGAAAAGCTCACCACCGCTAACATACTCCATGATCATAAAAATATGCGTAGGCGTTGATATAACCTGATAGAGTTGGACAATATGTGGATGCCTTAACAGTTTGAGGTTTTGTATCTCGCGTCGTATTTTGGATACAACATCCATGTGCTTGATATATTGACGACTAAGAATTTTGGCAGCCACTTTTTGTCCCGTCTGTTGGTGTACACCATATTTGACTTTGCCAAAAGTGCCTTCCCCCACAGTGGCACCCAACAGATAGTAACCGATCTTCATCGATGGTGCACCATGAGCGGCTTCAAAGGCGGCGGCAGCGGAACTTTTGCTTGTCATATTGAAGGCGTCCAAGGTTCAATTAAAATTTTATGGTTTTTTATTCAAAATATGCTGGAGCTCTAAGGTGTGGCTTTTGCAAATGCTTTTACACGGCTGCTCGACTGGAATACGTGCAACTTCTCTTTATAAGACGCCTCGTCGCAGTTGTCGCAAAAAAAAAATTTCCAGGCGCTGACTGTACTTATTTATTTACTTTAGTTTATGTTGCATTGGGGTCTTTTTTACACTACACCGCACAACAAAGCAAAAGTTTTTAACTAGCAAACATATACAACTATAATACCATCCAACGACTCCAACTTTAATAGGTAAGCAGTGGAAAACTTTTGCAGAAGACTGGGTGTTGGTATCCCCAAAATACTCGACGGATTATTTTGACGATTGGAATTGATTCGTAGCGTTTTACAACAGATAACGTAAATTAACTAGAACCCTTTAGTAAGGCTGGTAAGCAATACTGGGGATCTCTCCATTGAATGGTAAACACTGAATTCACAAAGCTGTGGTATTGCAGTAGTGAGTGCATGAATTCACTAATGAAGTACATTTTGTGAACATTGGTGAAATCACTGGTGATTTGGGGATCGTCGTGAGATCACCGATCTAAGGATCTAATTAGTCGGGTAATAATGCTGAGTGAGCTCATCAACTAGGTTAGGTTAGCTTATAGCGGTAGCTGGCTTAACAAGTCAGCACACTTAGGCCTAGACTGGCCCGTTGTGATACCGCGCGAATCTCTATTTAAACCCCGTCTCCGGAAAGTATTATTAAAGGGAATCCCAGCCTATTGCTGCGATATAGCTTGCAATCAATCTCGGACAGATAGGACCTAGCTCCTCTAGGTTGTGGAAGGAATAGTCTCCCAGGTGCTTTTTCCAGCGTCTACATAGCGCTTCACAGGAACAGAAGAAGTGCTCTACTGATTCTACTTCTTCCTCGTCTCGGCAACTTCTGCAGAAGTCATTGCTCGGAGCATTCATTCTGGTCGCATGTGCTTCGACAAGCCAGTGATTTGTGATCGCTCTAACAACTGCCGAACCCTGTGAGCGGTTGAGTTCGCAGAGCCTGTCGTAAAGTTTTGGGTCGAACTTAGGCCATATTTGGCGACTGATTCTACATAGGATGTATTGTCCCACTTCCTTTGTGCCTGGGAACTAAATTTTTCCCTTGTATATAGCTTGAAAGTAGCCATTGGTAAATCCTCCTTATCCGGGAGGAGGGTAATGGTCATGCAATGTCTGGCTAATTCATCAGCTATTTCGTTGACTGTTATATTTTGGTGCCCTGGCACCCAAGGCTTATAACAAACTGCTGTGCCATGTCTTGGATAGATTTGCGGCAGTTGTTGACTGTCAACGAGTTGGAAGACAACGCTAGTAATGACTTTATAGCTGCCTGGCTATCGGAGTATATATTTATTTCACCGGTTTCCAGGCCGATATTGCGTAAGCAGATTAAAGCCTCATTTATGGCTAGGAGGCGGAGATGCAATGGTCCAGTAGTCGAAAAGACTGCCGGATGTTTAATTGCTCCGAGAAGACCCCGCCCCGTTGTTGAGCTTGGAGCCATCTGTGAAGAAATGTATGCGGTCGTTTTGACCTGGTTGGTTTTCCATCCACGATTCCCTATAGGGGATGGTGGTGGTAAATAGCCTTGAGGAATGCTCTAAAGGTAATATTTTGCTGCGCGTCTTCAAACATGTCAACGTTTCTGCAAATTTTGAAGGTGACATTAAACGATGAAGATCCTTACGAAAAGCGTCTGGAGACATCTGAAGCGGTTAAATTTTACTCTTGCCAGTTGTAAAATGTAAGCCTTAAAACTTTGCAGCAAAACGATAGGAACTAGTTCCAACCATCGATTATAAAATGTTCACTGAGCCTTCTACCTTCTAACTTATTTCGACCTATATATAGGGACAGATACAATACCATGCCAGAATGGTTCTGGTTATAAGGGCTTGCTCTTATATGTTTGGGCAGAACGAAAAGTCCTTTTAAGCCGTGGTATGTTTACTGAGCCACGTTTGCGATGGTCAGATTCTGTAGGTGATGTAGAAGACTCAAGAAAAATTGGAGCACCGCACTGGAGAATTCTGTTGAAAGATAGAGATGACGGTCAAGGCTCGACCAGGGCTGTAACGACCAATGATGATGATGATGTTTGCTGAGCCGTATCAAAAGAGTCGTTCCAAATATAATACCTGTTACATAAAAAAATGTACAAGTATAAATTGGAATTTTTCAACAAGTCTCCATAACTAATAGACTTAATAAGTGAAAAAAATATGTGAGCTACAATTTTTCTTCCAGTTATAAGTCGATTTAGCTGAGTCGAGTAACTTCATTCGAAATGACAAAGTATTTGTTGGTACTAGTTTTGGCACTGTTTTGGCTAGGCTCGAAAAGTCAAAACAAATTCTTCAAAAGTTGGTTAAAAAAAACTGCCACGGCTACGTGCCAACGCGGCAAGAGCCATAGCGAATGTAATATCACTAGAAAGGCCGTTTATTTCCATGCAAAAACTCAGACTTGCAAATATTATACAAGTTGTTTTTCCGCCAATCTTCTTAAAGATTTTACTAGCAAAGGTATATGTAAACGTATTTGTCTAGTAGGACACCAATTAAGAATGGAATCGCTTAGCAAGGACCTGTGCAAGCATTTCTGCGCGGGTATTAAAAAATGCAAAGTTGAATGTATGAGAAAGGCGCAGTAATTACTTGGAAAGAAGCATTAAAGTTTGTTATTAATAAAAAATTTTGTTTGAGTACCAAGCACACTATACAGACGAGTCATTTTAAATGGTCATCAATCTTGAGGTTTTTTTTCAATAAGATTTGCTACCTGAAATTGAAGCCCGAGATCTCGACGACATTTGATTTCAACAAGACGGCGCTACTTGCCACACAGCCCGTGAAACAATGGACATATTGAGAAACCAATTCGGTGAACAATTAATTTCACGCTCCGGACCGGTGAATTGGCCACCAAGATCGTGTTATATCACACCGTTAGACTTTTTCCTTTTGGGCTACGTGAAGTCTAAAGTGTTTGTGGGTAATCCAGCTACGATTGAGGCATTAGAGGCCAACATTTCCCGTGTTATTCGCGAGATACCGCCGATTATGCTCGAACGCGTCATCGAAAATTGGAACCTTCGCTTGGACGAGCTACGGCGCAGTTGCGGCCAACATTTGAAAGAGATTATTTTTAAAAAGTGAATGGCAAGAACGGTTCTTTGTATTAATAATAAAGATTTTCCGATTCATTTGAAATTTTCGTTTTTTTTTTCAATTAAAAAAAACCTCAAGATTGATGACCCTTTATATGTTTTTAAATATTTGAAAGTAAAAGCATATAATAACCGTGAAACTTTGATTTTCTATGATATGATATGAATATGTTTACGAATTCGGAATCGACGACCTTATCGGCAGCTTTTTTTTTCAGCCAGAGCATTGAAGAGACGATAATTTTGCTGTGTAGTGTTTTAAAACTTATTTTTTGTTTAGGTCTCTAAACCAGCTGCTCACTTGTATACAAAACTCACTCAAATCAGAACAACAAAAATAATGTGTATCGGTCAGCGTTCCATCCGGCAGACTAATACCCTTAAGCTGTATTTTCCTCAAGTTTTGTATTAAACGATAAAGGGTTACTCTACAAATGGTGAATATTTTTTTTTTTTTTAGTATATAAAAGTACCACCGAAGTCAGTATAGCACCCCATATGGGTGGAACTTCAATATCCAACTCAATGCAATAAAAAGTGCAGTTCCAAGGAACGATGGATTTTGTTTTTCCAAATCTAAGCGTACATGGAATCTATATTACACTTTACATTACAAGGTATAGATTTATATTAATTTGCGACTCTTGTTTTCGGAGACCTAAAGAGATGAGAAATATATAATACACTTGGCTTTAGAGGGTATACATTTATAGGTTCCCTTTTAAAAGAAACTAACCTGTTGCCATGTCGCTTATGTCTGTGAGCTACTGTTCTACGAAAGAAATATGAGGCTTTTTGAACTACATATTTAGATGCTATGTACCATGTCATTATTAAAATACACACCGCTGACATCTTGGAACCTAACTAAATAAATGGATTTTGTTGTTTAAGGCCTATACGCAGTTCGAAATATTTCGCACGGAATGACAAAACATCATATAAAAAAAAAAATCCCATTTGGGATATCCCTTTGTGAAAGACTGGGCCCCTCGTTGGGCGCGAATGTGTCAAGTATCTGAATCTATCCTTCTTATTACCATTGAGATAAAAGACTCGATGCGTTTTTTATTGGTAATCATTCAGTCAAGTCAAATGTCTAAAAATCTATTCTATTCGATGGCCTTGTTGTTCGCACTCTTCCCTTAAGTATTAGATTTACCATTATATGCTAAGTCTAATATAAATAAATAAATAAAATGTATTCTTTTTCCTTAGCACCACTGAGTTTGAAAATATGGTGCATTTTTTTAATTGGCTTACACTGTTTTCTTTAATTCCAAAAAAGTGCTCAAGTTGTAAGATGATTTGATGAAAAAAAATTCACTACTCATTTCTTCCACTTATAAGCTAGGGACCTCAATTATAAAAAGTTTTTCTTGAATCCCTAAAGAGAACACATGTGTCAAGTTCTAAGTCGATTGGAAAAAAAAAATATTCCCCATATAAACTTTGACACGCCCATTTTCTACACTTGCGGTTGGAATTACTACAAAATTCTGCCTTATTGCTAATCTGAAAATGAAATGAAACTTCACGAACTCCCGCTTACACTTGGAGTGTTCCAAAATTCTTTCTTATTGTGCTCATCATATCCATAATTAGCAAGTTCATGCTAAATTTCAGACAAAATTTACAACCAAATTCTACCCAAACAAATTTTGGCCCGCCTGTTCATCCACTTTTAGACGGAATTTTTCAAAATCTCGCTTTCCCTAACTTTTCGAACATTTACCAACACTTGTAAGTAAGATTGGCTAATTCTGGGACCACCCTCGTATATATTGAATTTATATCCAAAGCTGAGTATACAAATGAAATTAATGGGCCATAGTTTGAAGCCCATTTCTAATCTCTCTCTGACTGGATTGTAACTGGAATTAAGCTAGTTCATCATTCCTATATTAAAGGTACTGGTGCACTGGCACAGATCACACAGGTCTCCGGCACTTCTTGAACAAGTCAAAAATAAAATAAAACTTCTGGAAGAAATATCTCTTCAGTAAAAGGCCATTTCATAAAATGTTTTAAATTTTAATGTCACTCCTTCTTCTTGAATTATTCACAGCCGGAACTTCTTAAAATGTATGTAGGTATTAAGTTGCAGTTTGTAAATGTTGTTTTATAATTCATTTCCAAACAAGGCCTAGCAATAGGGGGCGGATACGCGCGGGACCCAAAGTTATCTAAAGAGGCCCGCAGATTTGATAAAAAATGTTCGATAGTCATTACAGAGTCCAAGCTTCACTTTTGACAACCCTGTTTGAACCAGTTCTATTTCGCAGTGTCTCAGAAAGGCATGCATCACCTAAAACATTCCAAAACTTGGACTTTACTTTCCACGACGACTCTTTCTAGCCCAAAAAAACTTGTTCTACATTGCAGAGAGCATAAAGCGATTTAATAAAATATAATTATGACAGAGCAGCACAAACTGTTTTAATTAAAGCTTAATTGAAATAAATTACAACATTTTTATGCGTAATTGCATTATTATTAATAAAACCTAAATATTTTGTATATCATCATCAACATGGGGCTGGGTTGCTGGTTGGGTGTTGTCTAGGCTCAAACGTTGGGCACTTAAACGTTTAATTGAATGATATATGTATCTGGCAACAACAACAACAAAGACAACAACAATTTCCATTGGGTGTACCATGGCATATTTTGAATTGGCCCCCAAAGCCAACATCATCAAGTTAATTGCATTTAAAATTTTTTAATTGATAAGTGTAGCAACATTTTAGAAAAACATAAACAAACTGTAGTACAAAAAAAAAGAATATTAATGCATAAATGATATGGATAAATTATATGCCTGAATAACTAGCACTTGCATAATTCAATTAATAAAATTATGTTTAAATAAGTTTATATGCATAGTATGTAAAGCCCTGTTATGAAACTGAACTACTCAGCTGAGTTGGTTGAGCCAAATATCAGAACGTGAGATGAGGCAAGCAGTTTTTCGTTTTTTTTCATATTATTCGTTTATTTACCCTATACCCTGTACCTTAAGGTAAGAAGTATATAAGGTTTTTGTAAATGTATGTAACATAGAAAAGGAGGCAGCTGAGATCCTCCTTAGTTATTTCCAATATGGTCAGGTGGACTAAATAAATGTGCCTGAGGCACATTTTTAACATCTTAAAGACCTTCCAAAGATCAGTGTATGCGATTGGTTACCGGTTCTGGAGACAACCGCCGGTGTAAAAGGAAAGTCCACAACTAACGAATATCCATACACAAGTGCCAAAAACCTTACCTTTTTAACATAAGCAACGAATGGGTCTCAGTGACGACATGATCCAGGATCGGAATGCCTGCAGACGAATGCTGAGATCGCATACCCACACCTCAGAAGTAGCATAAGCGAGTCCGAAAAGAGGTAAACAAGGGTTTGGGTGAAGAAGAAGAGATGTTCTGTCTTAATGCGTAGATCTTGGAAACTATAGGAACTAGGATAACCAAACTTGCTGGTTGGATTTCTTATATGTCCAGCCATGTCAAGATTGTTATTTTTTTTTTTTTGCTATGTGATTGCCCAGCGCTTCTTAGAAGGCGAACCCAGTTTCTGGGTAAATCCCTCTTTGAAGACCTGGTTAGTCTGGCTTATGTGTTCTTCAAGGAAAGGGACTAGGTACGACTAGGAATGGCCACCAGATCTTTTTGACCCTCGAAATAATCTTCCTCTATCCCTCCCCCTCCTGCCACTTTGACACTTCTTTCTTCCTTTACACAATTAGGCATCACAATGGACCTCAGGGTCTCTGGGTGATCACAGCCTAATCAACCTAACCTAACCTAATCTATCACGTTCACTTTTTTTTTTTAATTATGCTTAGCGGAGTCGACTCCATTCTGTCTGACAGTCAAGCAGCGATAAAGGCATTAAGCAGAGCCCAGATCACATCAAGGCTGGTCCAAGACGTGAGAACTGCAGTAGACAAATTAGGTGCCAGGAATTAGCTCACGATTAGATGGGTCCCAGGACATAGCAATATTCCTGGAAATGATAGACTAGCAAGAACCGGTGCAGCAACACCGCTAAACGGACCCGAACCATAATGTGGGATTGGTCACCACGTGGCACGGGACCTGCTGAGAATGGAGGAGGAAAATAAACGGCTGCCTCACTGGGTACAGATACCAGGACTTAAACAGTCAAATTCCCTCCTCTCTAACTACAACCGCAAGAGATTCAAACTCATGATAACCCACGGAAAAAATACCGTGAGGATCCTGACCGGCAACATGACGGGACACTGTAGGCTCCGCAGCCACTTAAATAAAATTGACATAGCGGATAGTGGACTATGTTGCTTCTGTAGCATGGAGGTAGAAACTTCAGTGCATGTACTATGTGAATGCATGGCACTCGTCAGCAAAAGAAACAAGCTCCTGTGCACGTACGTTCTCCCACCGGAGATCGTTGTTACCCTAAGTCCAAACAAAATACTGGAATATATGCAGGCAATTGGACTTTTGGGAGAGCTTTGAGCCGTGAAGGGGGTACAATAGATCCACTACACCCATTACTAATAATAAGCTGAGTTGACTCAGGTAGTCTAAACATCCAGCTGAACATCATACTCAGCTGAGTAACTTAGTTCCAAAAACAAGTTCTTAACGTAATTGTTTATAATGCAATTTCTTAAAATTATTAAGGTTGCTTAAAGTCTTACTTTTATATAAAGTGATGTCTCTTCTTTTATTTTCTTTATTTTTTGTACTAAGCCAACAAATTCAATTTCCATTTGTTCAAATTTTCGTTAAGCTTTTTAGCGCCAACTTGCTGGCCATAAATGTCCATTTGGCTGCACCCCTGGGAGTACCTGGTATTGGAGTTACCACTAAGGCTGGCTCACATACAAATGCAAATGCGTCCAAAATTTAATAACTCTTAGTGCGGCCTAACTGTACCAAAAACACACACAGATACACACACACACACACACACACACACGGAAATACACTCAAATCTCTGGCTGTACCGAAGGCTAATCGAGTTTTGTGGGCGTTTTTGGTTTTAGTCGGGGAGTTTTGGGTGGTACTTTATACGCGGCCACAATCGTCGCCGCCGTCGCATTTAATTCTTTTCAGTTTTTTCTTGTAGCGCTTTTCGCGTCTAAACTTGACGGTTTTTGGCATTTGCTTGCTACTCTCTTTCTCTCTTCTCTTTTTCTGTGGCCATAACGGTTGAATTTTTTAAATGTGTGTGAGTGGTCGTGATTTTTATGCGCTGTCAGTTTTGTCGAGCTTTTTGGTCCAGTGGATACGTTGAGGCAGATGGAAAACAGAAAACTGAATACATTGACCCAGCTTGAAAGAGAATTTCGAATGCAAACTGTGAACTGCTTTTTTAGGATTTGGTTTTGCATTAGCTAAAACTTATGAATTTTTCAAGATTTTTAAGCGTTAGTAAAAAGTTGGTGTGGAATAGTAAAGAAAATGAAAATGGGAATGATGGATGAAAAAAATGGATTCCTCTTTTTGAAAATATTAAATTATTTTAGACAAAGAAAAAAAGAATTAAATTAATTTTTGATTAATTGAATGCCTAAGTAAAATACACTCAATTCTGCTTTTAAACGGTTTTGAAATAACACTGTCTAGAAAAATTTTTGTTACACAATTTCAGTCAATTTAGCTCGATTAAAAATATCTACTTGATTGAAATTTTCAAGAAAAATATTTTAATTAATCTAATCTTTTAGAAATTTAGTTGGGGATTCCACTTTCTCATTTATTTTCATAGCAGCTTAAGGATTTACTTCATGACTTTTTTTAAACGGTTTTTTTTTTAATCTACCGTATGAAAAAATGACAAAGACATATATTTAAAAGTTTGCCAGAGATTCCTAGTCAGAGAGTGGGCTATGATGATGATGATAATGAGGTTCCGTTAACTACTGTTGGAGCATAGGGCATAGAGTGGGCTATAGCACCCCCTAACTCGCTAAACAACTTTAAATAAATTTCTTGACATCTTTTCTACTATAAGTTATACTAAGAAAATATTGGATACTCTACACCAAATACAATAGTCAAAAGTACACCGCATATCTTCAAGTATCATCTTCTTTAAGTCACGCTAATTAAATCCCACATCGACTTTTTAATAAGAAATTTAACCAAAAAATTAATCGTCAACAAAGATGTTCTCCCAATCTCCCAAGGGTTTCTTTCAGGATTTCCAAAGGAAAGCTGCTTATAACATTCGGAGCGACACTTTTGTTACCACGCCGACTGACGACCTTCCATTCAAATCTTCCCAATCACTGCCTCCTAGTTCCGTATATTATATCAATTACACAGGCCTACAAATACCGAAGTCATGTCTGTTGTTGGAAAGCTAAGGATCATTTCCGAAGTAATTTGCTGCGTAGAATCCGAAGCCGGGGTCAGAATTGACCCATCACGTCAGGATTTTGAGATATTTGAGGTTATGTACCCGAAAAAATTGTTGTGGTCTGTCACTCCAGTTACATCATTTAGTACCACTCTTACCCTTTAATTTAAGAGTTCAAGCGTTTTTTTTGGTTTTTTTAATATTCCCATTAAAAAAAAAACAATTTAACAATACAAAAACAAAAATTTTTGAAAAAAAATGAAATTTTGTTTTAAAATCCGTCGGCCAAAAATTTTGTAAAGTGAGTATATTACGCTCACACCAACGCACTGCTAGTGTTGAAAATGGAGACTTTTGTGAATATTTATACCAAATTACTGACTATGTCACTCTTTGATGTTTGCTATAAATACAAACTTTTTGCTATAAATAAAAATTAGCAATGCCTTTTTTTTCTCCCACATTCATTTATCTAATTAAGCCCAAAGCTGTTGCAAAAGTCCAAGCGCAAATGAGAGAAAACTCAAACAACAACAACAAACTCATACAGGGACACACTCATAGAATCTCATAAAGATCCCAACCAGACCCCACAGACAGCCAAAAGAAAAAAAAAAAAGCAGTAAACTTAAATGTTTGCGTATAATTAAGCACTCATCCTTTGGTCGTAATTAAATTTTGCATGTGCACATCCAACAGCTGCCTGACTAACAGTATCCAAAGCTAGCAGTCGGAAAAATTTTGCAGCATTTTTGACCCGTAGGCGCTTTGTAGACTCAGTCAACAGTCTGGCAGTCGTCACTCTGTCAGTTAGTCATCTAGTAAGCCCCGGGTGCCCACCCAAACTCTAGCGCCTTAATTGCTATACTCAACAGCAGTCGGGCATGCAGGCAGACCCCTCTAGATAGTAGTCCCTACCCCAGGCGCAACGACATTCGAGTTGTCTTAGGCACACTTGAGTTTGTCCAACGCCTCACGCACAGTGGGGCCTCAGGCGAAAAAAATGTGGAAAATAAACAAATTTTGATGGATACATATTGACTAGGAATTTCGCAGAGTTGCGTAAAATAACGAATTTATTTTCAATTGGTTCATAAATTTTTTATCTTGAAGTTCAGTACGCAGTATCCAAAATCGCTTCCGAAAAAACTGATTTACAAGAAATTTTTTACAACGTTTTTTTAGTAGCCATAAATTTTTGCTTCAAAAGCAAAGTTCCTGCACAATAATTTTTTGTTTACAATTTTTTTTAAAAAATCTTGGAACAACACTGTTTTATTTGTTTTGTTCGGATGCCTACATACAGCTTTCTTACGTGCTTTTCCACTCCAAATGGCTAAATGCCTATGAAATCAAAGAACAAATTGGCGGAAAAAAACTTATAAAGAAAATTTGTTTATTTATGATATTGTGTGAAACGTCTTATTTTTTAATATCTTGAGAACTAATGGAAAGATTTCAATTATTTATTTTATTAATGGCGTGTTTCATATATGCAAATAATTTTAATGGGAGAGAGTTCGATTTTAATTGAATTTTACAACGAACTGTGAATATTTAGATATTTTTTCAAATGAATGAACAGAAAGCTTTTCCTTTTAAGCTCACAATTTTAGGTGATTGCTTAAAGATAGTTTCATTATTTTGAAATTTTCAGCACTTTTTTTACAGCATAAAATCCCAAGTCCAAAATCCAATTTTCTTGGCAGAAATTAGAAAAATAAAGATATGAAGCTGAACCGCCACAAACCGTAGTGGAAAGCTGCTTTTTAAAATTTTCATAATATTTTTAGCACTTTAAGGGGATATCCCATTTGTGATTTTTTTTTGTGCGAAAATTTTCGAACTGCGTATGGGCCCTTAGAAGACATGATTTTTGCCACGAAACAAATCAAAATGTCCCACTGTGCATCGTCTCATTCTTATTAAGACATTCAGCAGCATTTCGAGTGTTGTCGTTGAGCTCGTTAGTTAGTACATAACTTTTACTAGAGAGTGAGTGTCGATGGGGTTACCTAGGGGTAGCTACACTAGGCTTGAGGGCAGCGTCTTCTTTATTTGTCAATGTCAGGATGTCGGATTGTGAGACTGTGGGACTTTGTGAGTCACTGCAGCAAGTGTAGAAAAAGTTTTTCTTTAAATTTTCACACTTCTTTATGCGCCACACTGATTGAGTCAAAGTCAGCAGCCGCCATTTTGTTTGCAAGGAACAACTTTTGACTTGGTTTAATTAATTTTTACACATACGTGCAGCATACACACGCACACCCCCAAACAGTTGTGTGTTCGACATAATTTTTCTGGTAAACATTTTAATACTTTCCGCAATTTCAACAAATTAAACTCGAGTAATCAACACCTTGCCGCTCGTGCCTTGCGTGCCTCGCCTGTTTATCTGGATTTACTTTGCAGCTTCTCCAAACAGTTTCCACTCTGCTCGACTTTGGTTTGCTTTTGCGCTGCCGCAGCTTAGCTTTTCCAACTTCACAGTCAAACTTAATTTCCGCAAAATGTTTTGCATGCAAGACTACACAGAGCAGCAGTGGCAGCTTCCCGTCATCAGAAGTACTTTGTGGGTTGCAAAACTTTTGACTGCTACCTTAGTGGGGGTAAAAAAAAAAAAAAAAATACCAGCAGCGGCAGGAAATGTCAAAAGTCATAAACGAAATTTTAAATACCCTCGTTTTTCTCTCTCTACAAAAAGTCACTCTTCTTATAGGAAACACAATGGTAACTCGGAAGAAGACATTTTCGCGACGGAAGACGTGTTTTCGGCGTTTGAAATTTTTCGACTGATTTTTTCTAACGTCTTTTTTTTGTTAAAACCAATATCTTGCCCCTCTTCTGACCTATTTTCGAGAATCAGAATTAAAAAGTTGATTTTTTGAAAACGATTGTGTATTTCGAATTTTCTTACTGATTTTTTCGATTAACAAATTCTTGTTAAAAATGTTTTTTCTGCAAATTTTTTTAAACGAATATCGAAAATTTCGCCTTTTTTAACTATTTGCAAGAATCTCAGTAAAACTTAAACTTCTAAGCCTAACATGCGATTTTGGAAATTTTTGACTGCTTTGAATTTTGCTTATGATTAATGTTTTTTTTTCGATTAATGACTTCTTCGGACAAAGTAAATTTCCGGTTTTTGTAAAACCAATGCTGCACTTTCCTCTTTGGATCTAGCTGCAGATCTATTTTTTGGGAATTACCGAGAAACTTAAGGTTGAACCTTAAAGGTTAATTTTTTGGAAATGTTCGAGTATTTTAAGATTCTTGACTGAGAAAGAAAAACGACTCGACTGAGAAAAGAAAAAGAAATAGAAATCTACTAAGGAAATTAAGGAATTTTTTTAATACCTGATTTTTTGCGACAATTTTATTTTATGTTTCTTGTCTAAAATAATGTCACTTCTTTGAAACTATTTTTGGGAATTACGGTTGAACTTAAGCCTGAGCCTTGAAAACTTTTTTTTTTTGGAAATGTTAGACTTTTTAGAATTTTTTTCACAATTTTTTCGCTAAACAAATTTATTCTGACAATCTCATTTTCTATTTTTGCTTAAAGCAATATCGACACTTTTTTAATTTTTGACATATTTTCGAGAGTTAAAGTCTTGAAATACTTGATATTTTGAAAATGTTGAAGAATTCCGAGTTTTCAAATAAATTTTTTAATTAACCAAAAAAAAAAAAAAAATTTGTCAGAATATTAAATAAATTTTTTTTTTTTTTAAACGAATATCAACACATTTTCTAATTTTGACAAATTTTCGAGAACTACGGTTCAACTTAAGTCTGAGTCTTGAAAACTAAATTTTTTTGCAATGTTTGACTTTTTTTATATTTTTGGGAGTTTAGGCAAAACTGTTCTAACTATAATATAATAATAATTTTATTCTGCGACTTGGAAACTTCAATTTTTATTAAAATTTGGGTATACCGAATTTTTCATCTAATTGGTTCGATTAACTGACTTGTTCTAAAGTTGTTAAATTCTGTTTCCAGTCTTTGGAACTACTTTTAGCAATTACCGTAAAGCTTAAGCTTAACCCTTAAAAAGTTAATTTTTGAAATGTGCAAATTTTTCAAAATGTTCGACTGATTTTTTCTATTGTCGGAATTTTTTTATAAACTTATTTTTTCCGACAAGTTATTTTCTGTTTTTTGTTTAAACCAAAGCGTCATTTTCACCTCTTTGGACTTATTTTTTGCAATATTGGTTGAACTAAGGCCTGAGCCTTGAAAACTTCATTTTTTTGAAAATATTTTAGTTTTGTTTTTTTTTTAACCAGTATCGACACTTTATCTGATTTTGACTAGTTTTCGAAAACCATGGTTCAACTTAAGTCTGAGTCTTGAAAAATTAATTTTTTGGCTATTCATAATTTTTCATCAATTTTTTTTTTTCAATTAACTGATTTGTACTGAAAAAGTCAAATTCTGTTTCCTGTTTAAACCAATAAGGAACTTTAACCTCTTTGGACCCATTTTCGGGAATTATCGAAAAAATAAGCTTGAGCCTTAAAAACTTGATATTTTGGAAATGTTACACGATTTCGAACATTTCGACAATTTTTTTTTATTTATTTTCTATTTTTTGCTTAGAGCGATTGACACTAATTTCTCCTTTGAATCATATTTATTTTATATATTTAACGATTTCGAATTTTTTTGATATTTTTTTTAATAACTACATTTACAAACCTCCTTTCAGAGTTAAGATACTTTTTTCAAGCTATATGCTTTAAAAATCAACCTTCACATACCGAAATACTCGACATTAAAATCAACAGCAACGGCAACGCTTGTAGATTATGCTTATTATATTAGCTTCCCAAAGTTGTTTTTGTTGTTGCTCTTGGGTTGCTCTCTGCATCTGTAGTAAGTATCTGTGTGTGTGTGCGTGTGCGTGCGTGTGTATCTATGTTTGTATGATTGTATCTTTGTGTGCTTATTTTAAGCACGCCGCGTTAGAGACGGCTTATTTTAATTGCATGATGAATATTAAAATATTTGCTTAATTTATTATTTAAGCATTTGTGCGCGCAGAGTGTAAATACAGAGTATATACATAACATAAGTACATACTTAGCATAGTATACGATATTAAGTGTACATATATTAAGACCGTTTGCTAATATATATAGGCATGTTGCAAGTATGTACTAGCATACTATGTACTTATAAGTAGCTAAGCAAATTGGGACAAATTTAAGTTTGTAGTTAAACTTTGTTGTACAACATTTTCTTTGGCAAGTTTTGGTAATGATAAATTATAAATACAACGAGTAAACTAGAAAAGTTGGCCCATGTTGGTTGTACATAGAATTCAATAAATATTTTCTAAGTATAAAAAATATAAATATAAATAAAATAGAGTTTTAGGAATGTACTAATGATCAATAATATTTCATATGTGAGTCAAATGGCTTTATTACATAGTATGCTGAACAGAATTGTGGAAGAATGTAGTTCCTAAGGATAATTTCGATACCCAACCTTATGTACTAACCAGTTTTGTGGCACACATATAGCAAGGTTAACAAATAAATTCTTTGTCCTATACAAATTTAAGAGCAGCAGCTGCGAGGCGTTCAGCTCAATTCGAGGATAAGGACACCATTTCATTTTTGTTTATCGATCATTGCTAGTGATGGGACGATTAATCATTTGATACACAATAATCGATTACTTTCTTTCAATTAACGATTTAATTGTATCGAAAAATGGGTTTCGATTAATCGAAACGTTAATCGATTAGATGCTAAAATAATCGAAAGAAAACGAATCACTACATTTTTGCGCGCAAAATAAAAGCTTGGGACAGACAATTTTGCAAACAATTTACCAACTATGGCTCCAACTCAAAGCAAAGTTTGGAAATTTTATTCCAAAATTAATAACAAGAAAGTGCAGTGCATTCGATTATTCGATTATTTTTCTTTTCCTTCGATTAATTGCAATTAATCATCGCTCGGTTTCAATTAATCATATGATTCATTAATCGATTAATGCATTTTTTTTCCCAACACTAAACATTGCCTTAACTAGGGAATGAAAGTTAACGCTATTACGATTCTACGTCATCAAAGGGATAAGGTATTGAAAAGTGACTTCGCAGATTTCTAAAGTTAATGTTGCAGATTAATTCATAGCTCAACAAAAATGCCAAATTCTCAAAATTTCAGTTTTTAAACGTAACGCTTGATTAAAAAAAAAAAAAATACTTTCTATTTAGTTGTAACTAAATTACTAATTTTATTTGTTAATAGGGCGCTTTAAAAAAAATTCAAAACATTTTTTAAAAACTAATGTTTTATGTCGATTTGGTGCAACAATTTTATATGCATAAAAAAAATTTTTTTTTAGTTTTTTGTCGGGCGACGTCAAAAATTATAATAAATTTTTAAAATATTTAATTGATTATCTGGTGTGCCACAGAAATCTCTAGAGATTTTGGGCACGCTTTAAAACCAAATCTCTATTAAAAATCGTAGGTGCCACAGAAATCAGAATGTTGACGCTTTTACGAGAATGGCAAAAAAGAGTTGCTACTATTCAAAAATTATTTAAATATATGAATTTTAAAAGTTACAAAGTCAATTAATTATGACATTAGACACTAACTCAATTTGAATATTTATTCCGCCGAACACATGAGCACATCAGTTGTCAAGCTGTCAGTAGCATTGTGAATGGCAAAATGCATTTGTGTACATTTTTTTTAATAATCAGTTATGTTCTAGATTTCGATTCCGACAAAAACTGTCGAAATTTAAATTTTTGTCTGAATGAAAACGATTCGAACTCAGTCGAAATATAGAACACCATTTGTCGGAATGCACTCGTTATGACTTTTCAAAACGAGTCGAAATCTAGAACAGGCCTGAATATCTTCCAACACGCTTTTTTGGCTTTTTCTCCTCAAACTAAATTCATGCTAGGCAATTACTGAAGCACAATCAATCCTGCCATTATTATTTTATCTATAAAATTTGCTGATTGTCTCGTATAACAGATTGCAAATAAAAATACATTAAAAAAAAATAATTTTAGGCAATTAATTTTTTAATTTTGAACTAACTGTCAAATTATTGACATTCATAAACATCACTTACATGCCCAACGTTGCCACCTGAGCAGAAAATTGTGAGTAGCCCTTTTTTAGTTTACTATGAACTTAATTCGTCGCACTTCATAATGGTAACTTAGTCAAATTGAAATATAATTTTTAACTTCAATTAATAAAAACATATACCATATTAATATGTCAAATTAAATACTCCAAAATTATATTATTTAGTACCACAACTAGGTGGCAACTCCTTAGCTCGAGACGGCTTTGCACGTTGACATAGAACGGTATATTTACTAGAGATTTTGAAAAAAGTTTAGAAATTAAATAACCTTTTTTCGAGTCGAAGGCCCCAGTAGCTAGTGCTCGTTAAATTAATATTAAGTTTAGTATTAAATACTAGATCTAATTTGTTAAAAATAAAAAATAAAATAAATAACCTTTTTAAATATTATAAGTAACAGTTTCTTTGAATAAAATTGGTTTATTGGTGAATTTTATCAAATCTCGCGCAAATTTAGTAGAGCTCTAAAACCGTCTCGAAAGGGTGTCTGTGGCACCGAGAATTGGAATTGTAGAGAAATTGTAGAGAAATGGTTTTCTCTAGCACCCCTGAATGTTTCTCTTTTTATGTGATGAAAAAGAATGGATTTATTTTGTAATCAAAAATTAACATTTCTCAAAATATTTGACAAAAACCAATTCGTTGAAAAATGAGAACGCAAACAGATTACCTTCACATAAAAATCCAAAAAAATCTCAATCCCCTTTTTAGGCATTATATAATTTTTACACTTAAAAAAAAAACGTATGCCAAATTTCCGCTCATTATGCACGATACTTTTCATAAAATTCAAATCAAAACTCAAATGGTAAACCACAGCCCATAAAAAGCAATACACTTGAAAATTTAATTGGGCGTAAATGAGGGTGTTTTGTGTACCAGTGTAGCCATATGCCAGACGGCATATACGGATTTAGCTACCAACGCCCAGTGGGCGGTCTCATCAAAACGGCATAAAGAGCCACAGGAGGTGGCTCGAGCCAGAGTTGCCACTCCATGTCAACGCGTTCGAACAACAAATGTCACATGGCCACAATAAAAAACAAACAGGATATAATAGGGCAGCTCTTGACAATAAAGCGCAAGTGGGTGCCCAAGCCGATGGCACCCACTGTGCAGGGGCACAAGCTGCCGTATCATTGCCCATAGTGTCACTCCTGCTGTTTGTTGTTGCAACGGTTGACCAAATCGACTGAGTGGCTACCGTTAGAGAGCAGTGAAAGAGAGCGTAGAGCACTCAACTTTTTGAATATTCGTTTGATATTGTTATTCAAATGTGTGCATACGAGCAGCGGATATCCTTTTTGCGAATGTGTGTGTACTAGATTAAGTGAAGCGTTTCATCGCAAACATTTATCATCACATTAGCCATGCCAACACATTGCATATGATGAGAGAAAGATGATAAAGCTGCTTTATGATTTGTGTCAATTGTCATATTTTATGCAAATCGACAAGCAAATAGATCAATCAGCATAAAGGAACAAAAAAAATGTTTTGCAAACTCTGCTGACGTCATGCAACAGTGCACAACAACAAAGCACTCATTGGATGACATTAAGATAAGCCTCCTTATGAAACCTGCTCAAGTTGGCCTACTTTGTCTGTATTTCAAGCATTTTCGATATTTCAATATTTGCCATATTTTAAACACTTGCAAAACGGGTATTAACAGAATTACGCAATGCAACAATAACAGCTTATTGTGGCTGCAGTGTTATGATGACGTCAGCAGAAGCGAGAGAGCAAGATTGCAAAAAAGTGTTGCCGTGCAAAGTAAAAAGTATTGTAAAGGGTCATCAATTTTGAGGTTTTTTTTCAATAGGGTTTTTTTGATAAATCACGCGAGAGTACTGTCAAGCTGCCATGTGTTTTTATTAATAATTATATGCTGCCTGAAAATTAAGCCCGAGATCTCGACGTCATTTGGTTTCAACAAGACGGCGCTACTTGCCACACAGCCCGTGAAACAATGGACATATTGAGGAACCAATTCGGTGAACAATTAATTTCACGCTCCGGGCCAGTGAATTGGCCACCAAGATCTTGTGATATCACACCGTTAGACTTTTTACTTTGGGGATACATAAAGTCTTAAGTGTTTGTGGATAAGCCAGACGTGTCATCGAAAATTGGAACCTCCGCTTGGACGAGCTACGGCGCAGTTGCGGCTAACATTTGAAAGGGATTATCTTTAAAAAGTGAATGCCAAGAAATCTTCTTTCTATTGATAATAAAGATTTTCCGATTCATTTAAAATTTTTGTATTTTTTTGCATTTAAAAAAAAAACCTCAAGATTAATGAGCCTTTATTAAAGTATGTGGTTTAAATGGATTTGTGAGAAGTTCTAAGTTAAAATCGCTGCACAAAATTGTCTAAAGCATTTTCTTGCTCGTAAAACACTGTTTTGGGTGGGTTTTTGATAAGGCATTAAGTCGAATTGGACTTGAGAAAATTATTTAAAGGATTTCTGTATCATAAATCACTTATTTTGAACAATTGTGAGCGTCAATCATATGTTTTACGTGGATTCTTGATAAGATTTTAGCTAGACTTGAGAACATTTTCTAAAAGTTTTCTAGCTTCCAAGCTATTTTTTTGTGAGCATCAAACTTTTTTTTATCGGTTAACGATAAGATCTTTAGTCAAGCTAGACTTGGCCCAATTTTCTGAAGAATTTCGTGCATCTTCAGCTCTTTTTTTAAAGCGATGTAGGCGTCCATCGAAGCTTCGCTATGCCTAGTGTGACCATCTCTTAATATTGCTTGCGACATATCCAACCCATCGCTTAAATAATTGATTTTTCACTATTTTTGAAAACAATATTTTTTGAAAAACGCTGCTTGGATTTATCATTGAAATAATTTCTTTTCTATTTTTTTTACAGATGAGAGAAAGAGAGCTTGTTGTACTCTAAGCAGTAAAATTATGGTAAGTCCAAACAAATCAGTTTTTCCGGCATGTCAAAAATTAGCTAATTGCTACAAATATTTTGCCCATTTACTTGGGATATCGTTGACTTGCCACCCCATACAAGTATGTACACCTCCCTTTGTCTATCCCCACCCTACACACAATTAAACTCAACGATCTGCTAATTGCTGGGGTGTCATTAAGCTCTCATTTACAAAGGCATTAGGCAAAAACACAAACAATAAAATTTATGGCAAGTGTCGCATTTTGTCGTCAATTTGAACAGCAACAACAACAACAACAAAAAACAACTGCTAGAAAAATGCAACCCTCAAAAATAAACATTTGAAGATATGCAGGAAAATTGCACCCTTAAAATGAAGAGTGTAAAAATATTGCAACGATGACTAAATTAGCAATTGATTATGGCAGAGCAGCAGTGATAAGAGAGGGTGTAGCATAGTAGAGAGATAGTGCGCGAATTGTAGCACAAAGAGAGAGAGTGAGAGTGTGAGAGCAGACAGCAACCACAATGAGAGCAGTAATGACATTAGTGGATGTACTTTAAGGCAAGGATAACAACAAGCCAAGCGCGTCCTGTCGACGGGGTGTGCCATGGGTTATTGAGCAGGCGTTTGCAACGGAAGGCGTTATACTTAATGTTTTGGATGGAAACGTTTAAATTCCATTGGCGCACTTCCGGTCAGCGGATGCCGTCTGCGCAGCGGAAACATTAAGAAAGTCGACTCTATCTAATGATGCAGTATTGATGGCACGTGGACAGAGCTTGGCTAAGAACCACTACTCTAATCACCAACGGAACAGCGCATCATTGGACAACTTTTGTCTTTATCACCAGCGCACATATATCTTCTACTTAACCTATAACTACTTACGTGTCTGATCCGGAACCGACGCTGCCAGTACCAAAACTGCCAAAGATGTGACTACCAAAAGCTGCGGCGGCAGCGGCACTGCTTGGTGTATGCGCTAGCTGTGCGGCATGTGGCGTTGTGGGTGTGGGCGTTGATGAGGCTGAGTTATTGGAAGAGGCAGCCAAACGTGTGCCCGTGGTCAGTGACATGGGTCCACCCACCTCTATGGGTGAGTCGGTATTGCGTGAATTCGAGGGACTATTTACTTGTCCGCTGGCCAATGGAGTATGCTCGCGTGCTCCCGGTGAGGGTGAACCAGCGCTTATGGAGCCTAGCGACTGGGAAGCCGAGTGCGTGGTTGTCAGTTGTGTGGAGGAGAGCGGACGTTCATTATCGCTAGAGTCTAGGCCGCCATGTGGACTGTGTGAATGCTGCTGGTCCATGGGACCGTTTGTCATGGCCAGGGGACTATGTGAACGTTGGCGTGGCGGCATTTCGTCCATGTCATCGTCGATCTCGCCTGTTATATCTGGTGAGGATTCACGGGAGTCGTGTAGCTGATGAAGAGTGAAAGATGAAATTATTTTTAAGTATTAGATTTTGCGGTGGTAAACTAATTGCAAAAGATTAATTTAATTGTATAAAGAAAGAAATTGCTTTAAGCTTGAGAATATGTTCTGCTTGATTTTTTATGGAATGGATTGTCCACCAACCATATACAAATCTTTTTTTTAAGAACAAAAAATAATTCAGATTGATGTTTTTTCTTATTCTTTATTTTACGGTAAGTTGAGAGTTAGAGAACCTTTTGAATTTAGCTCTTCACAATGCTGATAGCAAACCGATATCCAGGGTTGCTGCCTCTTTCTGTTTTATTTTCGTATGATAAAAAAAAGAAAGATCCCATTTAGCTTTCAATATTTTTTATATTCATCATGGCACCACATTGGTCATATTACTTAAATTGGCGCCCAACGTGGGGCTACAGCTGATACGCTTTCGAACAACATTGTTTATGTTACAAGTGGCTCACAGTTTATTTTGTTACGTATATATTTTAAATTTGAAAACCCTCAAATGGAATTTAGCTCAGATTATCGATGATAGCACACATTAAAATTTTCTCAAAATTTCGTCGGGTTCAGAAGTTATTTTTAAATTTATTATATTATTTATAATTTTTTCACTGCAATTTTTTAAGAATAAACTACATTCATTTTAGTTCTTTTTTGACTCAGTGCAGACACTCCTTTCCCACCCATTGTTGATATAAGATTTTTTTTAAATTTGTGGATATATTTACCTTATCCAAGGAGCTGGTGCTTTCGCCATTTTCACGCTTGCGTTGTTCATCCTTAAGGCGTTCGGCTTTGCGCCACTTGGCTCTACGGTTTTGAAACCAAACCTAATAAAAACAAATACAGAGAGAGAGAAAAAGAGAAATAGTTGAGAAAAAGTGAGATGGTTGGTAAATTGCTTTTGTGTCATGTCTATTATTTATGTTATGGGCCAAGTTTGTGAGACGCTTTGGCTTGCAGCCAATTCAGAATTGAAAAACTTTCGCTAACAAACCACAAATACACACACACACATACGCTTGGAAAAACAATAAACAAAATTTTCCACCTCAGAAACTTTAACAATTTGCCAAAAGTTGGGTGCAACAACAAAATGCTCACCCTTAAAAACATAAACAAATAAAATCAGATTTTCAATTTTCTCTTGTCGAAGACAACAAAACAAATTTTCCTTGTAATCAGCGCCTAAATTGGTTGGCATTATCCGCTCTCCGGGTCTCTCACTCACTCGCTCGCTCGCTCGCTCGCTCGACATGCCTGAACATGTCGCTCTAATGAGCTACAATCAAGACAATGTTGTGGCATGTTGTTGTTGTTGTAGTTGTTGCTATTGTTGTTGTGGCACATCATTGGAATTTCTTATGCGCGTGTGGAAGTTGCCTTTGTTTGCTTTTAGTTCCGGTTACGCTGATTCATGCTTAGAGCACTCTAATAGGATTTGTTAGAGCAAAAGGCAAACACACACATACAGTTACAGCTACTTGTGTGCGTTGCCAAAGCGGCGCCATCTTGAAAGCAGACGCCATGTTAAATATATACATATATAATATATAAGTGTGTGTATGTGTGTGTTTGTGTAAGTAAATTTCCTAATCAAAATTCAAATTAGACATTGTGCAAAAGTTCGCTCGCCCATTCATTGTTGTAATCATAACGCAACATAAAACAATTTCAACATTTTGCGCCTTAAGGCGCTACCGCCGCCATATTAACTTGTATACACACACACACACACACACACACACACACACACACACACACAATGCCTTCACATAGAAGCAGTGGCGTCGAAAAGGGGCCTTAGGCAATTGGTTACCCCATTTTTAAATTTAAGTGTATATGAAATTTGCCAAGCGCTATTCTGCTTTGGACTTTCTTTTGGCAACTTCACCAGAAAATGGAGAAATTTCATTTAAAAAAAAAATTAAAAATTAATTAATGTAAAAACTAAACTTTTCAGGAATACTTTTTTTATTACTTTTTAAAAATCGTGGGAGGCAGTTTATATACACTTAGTTAAATCAATTAATATAATAGTATACATGTTAAAAAAGGATATGTTAAAATAAAAAAAAAATATATATATATATATTATTCCGAATTCTTAACCCGTAGGGTGAACTTTTTTTACGAAAATTTTCTAAAACTGAAATCTATGAAAATTGCAGGACAAAAATATACTTATTTAAGTAATTAATCAAAATCGTAATTTGATTAAAAGTTACAAATCAAGTTTTGTAGATTTATTTTTTTTAACTTTTTGTTTTTAAATGAGTAAAAAAAAATTTACATTTTTTCAATTTTTTTCTTCAACTTCAAAAAATTTTACACAACATGAATTCTCTTAAAAACTAAAAATTAATACTGCATTTGCGAAACTGAAGATAAATCAAATATGTTTAAATTCTAGTTTTAAAATATTAAAATGTAAAGTAAAAAAATATGCACAGCTGTGAAAGTAAGAAACATTTTCAAAATGGATTTAGATAGATAACACTAGTTTACAAATTTAAGAGTCATCGAGTGAACCTTCGTAAAATGTGTTTTTTAGCGTATTTTTTTTTTTTTTTTTGAGAACCGTTTTCGAGATTTTTTCAAAAAACATGTTTTGTTTAAAGACCCATACGCAGCATGCAAAAATTTCGCCAGAAATGTCCAAACTTCATACAAAAAAAAATATATATATATAAAATTAAAAGTGCAAGTAAAGTTTTAGACAAAGACATAAAAAAAAAAATTTACTTGTTGAAAAAGATATGAGGTCAAATATTCTTCTTTTGTGAAAATATTGGAAAATTTAAGTATTAAAATTTATAGGCTAAAAAGTCACTATTGATCAGTGTGACCACACTGTTTTAATAATATATTTATTTATTTATTTATTAATATTATTAGAGTAGCTTAAAAATTAAACTAATAAGGTAAGGTATTTATAGCGCTGGCAGCATAGGCTTCGGCTAGGTTTTATAATATACATTAGCTTTTAATTAAGAACCAAACTGAAGTTTCTCAACGCCCTTTCTTGTTTTTCTTCGAAATTAAGATAATTTCAGATAAGTTCAACAAGATTCATCTACTTATCAAGCTAAAAGTATTAAAGAGATCCCAATTTCGAAGGGGATATAAATCACAAATGTTGATTAAAAAAAATCGTATTAAAGAAGATATGGATGCGCAAACAGGCTTCCAAGACAAAGAATCGGTATAGACGATAGACGACGAGTTCATAAGTAAGCAAAAAAAAAACTAGAAACATATTTATTTCTCTAGTTGTATTTAGTATGTAGTTTATTTGATTCTCCATCAAAAAAAAAAGCATAAATCTCTATACTCCCTTCGTAAAAAGTTAAATAAGCCACTGCATAAAAAAGCCGTATTGTGGGTGTAGTATGTGTATGCGTTTAACATGCGCACTCGTAAAAATCCACAGCCAACCCCCAATTTATATGCCCATCCACCCATCTACCACATGTGTGCATGGAGCGGGGGTTCGTTCATCGTCTGTCTGCTTAACTTCCCCCAGTTATTGGTGGTGACGCCCACCAGTTACTTAATACAATATTTATGCCATAAGCACATTACCAATAAAATATGGCTGTTGGTAGCACGGAGCAGAGTTTTCCTTTTTTTTTCGTTTTGGCTCTTGAGCTGGGAGGCGCCTCAAGCGTTCTGTGGACCAGAACGGGATGTCTGCATTTGCTTCGTTATTATGACAAAAATTGAATAATGAAAAACAATTGTGTCTGTGTGTGTGTCTGTGTTTACTCTTGCCATTGTCTCTGTGTGTGTGTGTACATGTTTTCCTTCCAATAATAATTTCATGCACAATTTTGCTTTGTTTGCACGACCCCAGAGCAGCGCATACCCCTTGGCACTACTCCTCTGCCTTGGCTCCATAACGTGTTTCTTATTTATTCAATTCGCTTGGGTTAGTTTCTTGATTGCTTGAATATAATTATTTTGCTTACAACGTGCTCTGGATCTGACTTTTCCGGCTACTACAGCAAGTTTTCTTTCCTTTCGGATTTCTTGGCATTGTACTGAATGCTTAATCATATTGCTTTTGCATAAATTCTAATTGATTTTTTGTTGCATCAAAAAAAAATGTCCATCGATATCAGTGTTGCTAAAAACGGTTTTTTTGAGTATGCCGTGAAAAAAAACACTTCAGCGGGCAACATTTTTCAAAATAAATTTAAGTTTTTCTATTTATATTATAAAAAATAGTATTAAATGGTTGTATTTCATTCAAGTGTTTTTTGAGCTGTTTTTGGTTACTTTTTATTTGGTTTTTACTTCACAAAAGTTGGCAACACTGATTTATGTTTCTTACCAATTTCTTAATAAGCTGCACAAAAATGTGCTGCATACTTTTAGGACGCGCCCCTTAAAAGACTGCTTGAAAATTTTTACAACGAATCTTTTGGCTGAGCTGGCGTTAAATGTGTTCAAGGTTTGCCAAAAATCTTCTTTTTTCTTGCTACTTGAAATTATTTGGATTCGAAAGGAACCTTGGTCCCTTGACTTGGCCTTGCGATCCCTAAACTTTAAGTTTTGAGGAAGACACTTAACCAAGTGACTTACACTAAAACAAAAATCTTCAGACGGTTTTATTTTCAATTGTATTTGAAATCTCTAGTTAAACTCATTTCTTCTTCTCTTCACAACTAAAATATTTGACTAATGGAAATAGAAATGAAGAATTTTAGTAAGAACTATGAAAAACAAGACTACATGCTGATGTAGATGGACTAGTTAGTAAGTGAGTTAGTATGTAAATTACCTGTCAACACATAAAATGGCGGAATATTTGATGATGTCATCAATCGCTTAAATATTATATATTTTATACAGAGATTTTATTTTATAGCAAAATGGCAAATTGAGCAACATCTTCATATGGGAAAAAAAGCCAAAAGAAAATCAATGACCAAAAAGGTGCCCCATAATAAAGGATTGGTCATGGATGCTCGAAGAGGAAAGTCAAGATGATTTAGCATAGAAGACGTGATAGAAGGAATAGACCTTTCAAAAGAGAGGAAATTAAAAAGGCTATTATAATTAGAGCATAAGACGCGGAAAGGATCATGCAGCGCAAAATTTGATATATAGAGTTGCAAGGCTAAGGGGCCAAGATTACCAGTCACTCTGGTAGGTACGACAAAAGTAAGTTTATTAAGAAGTTCAGTAGAATCAATGAGGACGAGTAATAGCTTATGCAAGAAGAGTACACCGTGGCATGTTCTACGGTTATTTAAGGAGGGCAGCTTTATAAGGCGAAGTCTGTCAGAATATAGAGGCAGTCGGATAAGTGGATTCCAATTTAAGCCGCGAAGTGCAAAGAGGAGGAATTGCTTTTGGACAGACTCAATCCTGTCCTGATAAAGACGGTATTGAGGGCACCAAACGCATGAGCTGTATTCCAAAATTGGGCGAACGAGAGAAATTTAAAGAAGTTTGGTTGTGTAAGGGTCGTTAAACTCTTTAGATCAACGCTTAATAAAAACAAGATTTATCGCTAATAAAAAAGTGTTGGTTGGAGAACACAAAATTGTTTTATTAAGTGCTTTGGAACTGCGATTCCAAAGATATTATATAAATAATTCAGAAATATTTAAAGGCACTGCTTGACGACAAATTGGCACTGCATTTTTGTTGTAAATACTTTCTATGTATTGCATAAAAAATTTTTTGACGATATCATTATCGCCGTCTTTATCTGTTTGCTATTAAGTGTAGCCGCTAGATGGCGCAAGCAAGCCGTAGCCGCTAGGCAGCGCATGCAATTTACAGCCGCTAGATGGCGCAAGCAACTTACAGCCGCTAGATGGCTAAAGCAAGTTATTGCATATTTGTATTCACATAAGAAAAAATATTAATTAAACAAAAGAACTGTGTGTAGGTTTGGTGAGAAAAGCGAGAAGAGGGTGAAGCCCCTTGTAATAATAATCATAATAAAAATATATTCTACTTTTTAATCAAGAGGTAAACCTTGTTTTCTTGTAATTTTTAGAGTCGAATGGACTTGTGTTCCAAGGTCTAAATGTGACATAATGTCACATACTTTATTATTGAGACCGGATGTACGGTGTTGTTTTTTTTTTTTTTTTAAGTCGGTGATTTAGAGTAAGAGATAAAAAAAATCCTCAGCACGATAGTTTTCCGACTACCACTTTTCTTTTATAGGGTTATATAAATTGGAATTAAATAGACGTCAGGAAATGGATGTAGGTTTTTCTACTACAGTGGATTTTTACACCAAAACATTCGTTGATAACTAAATATGCACATATATCATTGTGATGGCGCTCTTTATAGGTAGCCCAGTTTGAGATAGATTTATTAGTTCGTGGAAGAAAATTGTGATGCACTGTGAATCTTATGTCAAACTTTTTTAAAACGCTTTATTTCTTGGGTGAAGGTATACATTTTCGGTTTTTTTTTTTACAAGGAGAAGGGTTAAACCAATTTTTTACAATCCATCAAACTGCTGAGTCTTAAATATCAGATTAAAAAAAAAGAGAAAATTGTTTTATGGTACTGATTTCGAGATATTGCGAAAAAAAACATTTTTCGCAATTAGAAAAAAAGTGTCTCTATTTAACAGCAAATATCTCTGGTTGTTCTAAACTGATTTTAATAATTTTTTGCTAAACTGTAGATAATTAAATTGCCCATCGATTACATTCATATGAAAAATTCTATTTTGAACGTAAATTAATAAATGTACAAAAATTTTTTCATTCAGTTCTATTCATGGTTCGTAAATTTCGATCACTTGCGAAAAAATGAGTGGTTGCTGGTCAAAATTTGAGAAAAAATATGAAAATACCGAGAATTTTTGTAAAAAGTTCATAAAGTCAATTTTTCTCAGCTTTATGCGTAGGTAGATTTTTATAGCCTGTTCCTTATGGTACAAAGGGAGTGTAAATAAATATACCAGAACTATCTAATTAGTGTATGAAGACTCATGTGAGCCTAATCAACAACAAAATGTTGAACTTTTCATAAAACATATAGCTATCCAACGTTCTCCTGAAAGACTTTTTCCTTCAATTTACCTTTGGTATTTAAAGAAGCTATGCGAAATTTGTATCAAATAATTACTTTTTATTTGGAGAAAACGCGTGTCCCGGTGTGGGGCACCAAATCACTTGATTATTGGCGTAGATAGATTTTTACATTGGAATGGGAGGGAACTCATTTTTATACCCTGTCCCGTATGGTACAAACTTTTAGATTAGATCCCTTATTGTTCTACGGGAGACAAATTTATTATAGGGTTGTTTCAGAGGATATCGAAAAAAAATCAAAAGTAGCTATTGACTTTGTTTTAAAACGCTTAACTCTATTAAGTTTCTGTATAGGCAATCTTTAAGAGTTTCATAAGAGATAAATGGTAACGGACTGTAGAAACACAAATAAATTTTTAATCCAAAAGTCTACACAAAAATATTTTCCTGTAGACTTTTAATTTCATGCTTGCATAAACATCTGTCAATTCTTAGCTAACTTTTTATAAACTTATAACATTATTTTTTAAGCCCCACAGATAATCATGTTATAACATACTTTTGACATAATCTGACTTTCAGTTGTCATGAAACCCCCCCAAACGCTTTACCACTTCAACTCATTTTCGGAAGCACTATTCCTAATTCGATTAGAATTATGCACTCATCATCTTCAGCACAATTCCTTCCGCCACACCCACAATGTATACTCCCAATGCGACAACATAATGCCAATAATTGATAATTTATTATAATCATAGACCCAAAGCCAAATGTATAGAGGCTTTGTATGAAACTAGTTGGGGCAGAGTACAAACCGCAGCTACATTTACTGCCTCAAGAATTCCCATCAAATCTCTTCAGAATGTTGCCGCGAACTCTGATGCTTGCTTGAGGCGCCCCTTAAAGGGGTTGCCAGGCCGTCAAATAATTGCATTTGCTTCAATAATCCTTTAATGCTGATCCGAGTTGATGGCTACTGGTGCTGCATATGTTTGCCTGAGGCGCTGCCGCGTCTCTGCTTATATCCTTACAAAGGGGGTGTTGCTGCTTGCGGTAGCCCAATTATTGTTGCTGCGGCTGCTGCAAAGGGTTGCACGAAATGCGTTTGATATTAACACATCTGTTCATTCATTCCACTTGAGCTGTGTGTGTGCTGCCTGCCCTCTGCACCCGTGACTCGGGTGTTTCCATTGAGTGTTCCGTACTTGGGCTGCCAAACTGTTTGCGGAAGCTAATGGTGCGCACTTGCCGTAATTACCCGGTCCGTAGCATGTTGCTACTAGGCTTTTGGGTTGGTGTCTGGGTGGTGTTTACCTTTTGTTCGATTTCATTGTTTCCTTTTTTTTTTATTTTATGTAACAACTTTGTTTTATTTACTTTATATGATCCGCCTTGTTGGCTGGCCCTACTGTTTACATATTTGTTTTTCTTTTCATGGCAAATCGGTTTCTGTAACTTGTAACCACAAATTTGTATTTTTTTCAATTTCTTTGCATGTTTACATTGTTGTCGAAATTATAAACACTTTTATTGCCGGCAGCTTTTTGTTTTGAAGAACGTAAATAAATTATGTGAAGTAGGCAATATGAGTAGGGTAGCTCAAAATGGCAGTTTTTAATGAGAATTACTCGGGCATAAGCATATGCATAAATTAAGTAAAACTAAAGCTGCAGGAACTTATTAATAAGCTCTCATAATGCTGTATACTTAGTGTAGTATGTCTTGGCAGAATGTCTTTGAAATTTTTCGTTTAAGTTCACCCTAGGTCTCAATAGAAGAGGTGACGCAATGCGCTGGTTCGTTATTCCAAACACTTTGAAAAATAGAGCTCAGGTTCGATTTTTCTATGCCAGCTACTCGAAATAATTGACGAATTTTGATCACGCTTCACACAAATGACACATGAAAACAGAGACATACTAAAAACAAATATTATTTTTTTTAAATACCGTGACCTAACTTATTTATTATTTTTACGCTGGCGCTAAAAATCAACGAATCAATTCGAAATGCTTGTTTCATAAGTTATTAAGTGTTTCTCAGCATTTTTATATAAACCAAGCCCAGAACTATATTTGCTGCAGTTAAAAGCTTTCAAATTCTTTAAAAAGTTTCATACTCCATAATCATCATACAATGAAGTTTTTTATACTCTTCGTTATTTCTCTCGTATGCGTTGTAACAATTGTAGCAACCCAAGCTCTTAAAAATGGTAATAATGACATAATTTTTCTTTATTTGTAACGCTTTAAAAATTTTGGTTACATTTTAGAAAAGTGTGGTTTGAAACACTCAGTAATAGGCCGTTGTAAGGCCTATATGCCCATGTTTTCGTACGATTCGGCAAAAAATGAATGCGTCGCATTTATTTATGGTGGCTGTGGTGGAAATGATAATCAGTTTTGGAATCAAACAGAATGTAAAGAAACTTGTAAGATAATTAAATAAAATGGTTTCAATTACATAAGAGTTGAATTGTTTTTTTAGTAAAATTGTTAATTGTGTATGATTCTATGTAATTAAGTCCTGATATGTGAAAATGGATAAGAAAATCGTCTATGTTTATGTTTATTATCATTTATTCTCTCTCTCTCCCTCTCTCTCTCTCTCTCTCTCTCTCTCTCTGAAATAGAGAGCACAGAATCCATTTTGATAAAACGTTACATACTGATTAGATTAACGTGAAATACATTAAAACATAAACATACATGGTAGCCAATTTCTTTATTTTTTAATATTTCGCCACTAATTTTATGTCAGTTGCATTTCATTTTAGACTTAACATTTGTGTGCAGTTTGGTCTAAATTGGTCCACTATTTCATATTGCTACCATACAAATCTTGAACCAGTCGCAGCCGAACTCGCACATTTCTTTGTGGCACTTTGCATCATGAACCCACCTGCCAACTTAGGCATAGCGCCGATTGTTACTAGTTCCGTTCAATGGCTCATGGTCTGGCTGATTAGCAGTTCTGGTCATTTGAAGACCTACAAATGGGTTTTATCGTCGGTTTGTAGCGTGACGAATTCCTTTGCTTGTGAAATACAATTTTTTCTTTTTTGTTAAAAATCATAAAGTTGTCTGCTTTTAATGGCTCTCAAACACAAACAAAATGAAATTTTACAATTTTACAGGAGTTTATTAACAGATAGTAGAGCTTTGCATGCAAACGCGGTGAATTCAAAAAGTCACTGATTACCCAAACATAGCTAGTGTACATATACAATTAGTTTATATAACTTGATACTTTGCATTCACAACTTATACTACCTGTTAAAAAATTTCTAATTATTTTCATAATAAAATATTAATAGAGCACATAAATAAAATAATATGACATAGCAGCACAGGAACAAAAAAGCACAACACTGATAAATTTACTTTTTTGTTTATTAAAATATCACAACCAAATTTATGTTAACTGAATTTTGTTTAAGGTTAAACATTTGTGTGAAGTTTCATCAAAATTCGAACATTATTTCATATAGCTGCCATACAAAAGTGAACCAGCTTTTTGCCTAAGTCGCGCTGTTTTTGGGGCAACCTGAAAAATCGCAACATGTTTGCGATCTAGGCATAGTCTTAGATACTGAAGCACTTTCAAATTAAGCTGGGCCGAATTTAAGGAAAAAAAAAGCCAGCTGCCTACGGGACCCGGTTCTTCTGATTAGAAAAATTATTCAGTATGAACAGGTTTTTTTCAATTTTTATAGTGAATTGCAAACTGAACCGTACATATTTCTCAAGATGGCATATTAAGTAAGCTTTCATTATATACTTTCTCTCTCATTTTTTGACATCCATTACCTGTAGCCGTTTTAAATGAAAATTTATGGTTATGCAAATTATCCAGCAAATTGAGTCAAAATAGTAGCAGAAATTGTTATCATTAGACATACAAGTACAGTACCCGACAATTTAAATACTATGCGCTACATTTGTCAGATTAGCGCACGGAAACATGACAATTAGTGGATCTACTTCCACAAAGCCAAGCAAATCACATACTCACTACAAACAAAGAGAGATCTCAAGACCCACTCGAGTTTGTGGCAAATGCTGGGGCACTCCGACACGTTGCAACGCCCACACCTAGTACTTTTTATGCATATGGTAACTACTAGTGATGGCAAAGCAAATTATGCAAGAGATCAGTGCAACTTAATGAGGATACAACGCTAACTAGGCACGTAGCATGCCACAGCTAAACACAGGTGGCTATTAAAAACACTTTGGTGGCGTTAAGCCCCAGTTTGGGGGCAAGTGTTGGCGTTGGCCTTAGCTATTTCCGGCACAATTAGCAGAGCGGTGCGTCAAGTGCCTTGTGTGCCGCAGCTAAGCATGATGCAAGTTACAAGACGATTGAATTACGTCAGAGTTTTGTGGTACAGCAAAAAACCCTGACAATAATTTTGACACTTGATACTTTGAATTTAATTTGTTTGGTGTGTGGCACAACACAAAAAGTTCTATGTCAAACGGGACACTTGTCGGAAGCACGTGTTCTTGTCAGCCTAACAAAATTAGCTAGACCCCGGTACAAAAACCGCTGTCAAAAAATTTTAGAGCACATCTAAAATTCCCAACATAAAAAGTGAAAAAGCAACAAATTTTGTTGCAAATACAATTGGCCAATATGCGGGTCCGTCGTTGCCCAACTCCCACTACCATTCCCACAACCCACCCCCAACTAGATTCTCCTGCCGTACCTGTTGTTGTGCTGGCCATTTGTCTGGCTTAGGCTGGGATTTCGATAATGGAATGAATGCCAAACCATTTGATGAGGGTGCTTTCAAGCGACCACATTTTGACACATTTTTTTTCCGGCGGAAATAAATTTTATAATAAAATTTATTATGTACTACGCTTGATTCGCTCTGTCTGGCGGGTACTTTTTTTTTTTTCTTTTTGGTTTTTGTGTAACCTGATATGTTTTTGGTTGTCAATTTTTTTGATGCACTGCGTCTGCCGTGCCGTAAAATCATTTACTTAATGTATCAAAGCTTTGGATTTTGTTGGCATTGAAAGTGATGGTAACACTGCGTTACAGCTAGTTAGATATTTAAGTAGATCTTTATCCTAGGCAAATATATCAATCTGTTCCACATGCAGATTTACAATGTCAAAGCATATTTTTTGGCAACTTGCTTATCTTTGTATTTTATGAAAGACTGGTATCGATTTCAAGAAGATGTTAATATTTTCGAACCCTTTGAAATAAAATATATGTCTGTGTGACGTAGACGTTTTGCTCTTGTTACTCTTTCACATGATCATCATTTTACGAACTTTTTGCTCTCAATTTGCTCAGTTGGTATCAACAGCTTTTTGATGGCAGTTGTTTTGCAGCGTTGAGTTGTTTTAGTTCTAAATGCACAACATGTACGTCGCAGCGACGTATGGTTATCTTTAGTGTGATTTTTTTTTGGGGTGTTGTTTTTAAGTTAATCTACAGCGTTGTAGTTGAAAGTAATGCCAAAAAAGACAAAGGTGACACATGTATTGCGAAGGCTACAGCAATAATGTGAGTTAACGCGAAAATTAATTTAGGGGGGAGTTTTCGGGTCGAAATATAACATCGAGAATCGAAGTATTGAGTATTCCAAAAAAAATCGATACCGATTATATTCGATTCTCCCAAAAAAAGAAATCGATATCGACGATATCGGGTCAACTTTTTAACGTTTTTTTAAAGAAAGAATTAAACTTAATGGAGGTGTTTGCTCAACAAAGAATCAAAAATTTTCTAATGTTCATAATAAATTGAGATATGATTAATCAAGAACTAAAATATCCGTATCGAATATACAGTATCGACTTCGATATTCGCGATATTCAAAATATCGGATCGGTAATGCGCATCCCTAATTCGTGGTATTCATGGATTTTTTATCACGATAAAGCACCGTCACATTGCAGCTTGATTGCGTCGGAGTTTTTGGCCAAACATGAAACAAAAGCCATCGCACAGCCATCGTATTCACCAGATTTGATACCCTGTTTCCGAAACTTAAATATTCGCTTCGGGGAACGCTTTATGATTCGATTAAGGACATAAAAGCAATTCTCTGAAAGAACTAAAGGCTATCCCGCCCGAGGCCTAGAACAAGTTTATGGAAAATTGGATTAACCATTGGCATGCTTGTATTGACTTAAAAGGACCCTATTTTGAAGGTGATAATAAAGATTTAAATTAAAATACAGAAAAATTTTATTTTTTTAACCAGTCCGGGTCAGTTTTGATAAGATGATATACACTTTGAAGTGAAGAACCCCACCAAGACCAAATACTGGATCCGCACCTGCTTGAAGGTGACATGCTAAGAACCGGAGAGGTTGAACTCGTGGCAATAAATAAATACCTTTGTCACACGAGTGACAAAAAGCGGAATGGTTAGATTCGACTAAATATGCTCCTAGATGTTATGCTCTTGAAACAAGCAGGTGGGCTCATGGCAACATTTAATGGTATGCCATGGTATCGTTATAAGATCGTAAGCCATTTGAATACTTTGGATGACTAAATGATAGCTAATACCAACTTTTTCGAAAAACTTGCTCAACAAAGTTCAAAGTTTTTATTGGTTTAAAAACAATGTATGAGTCTCATTAAAATTAACTAAAGAAAGTGTTTTAATTACAATCTTTCAATATTTCCATTAAAAATTAGCTTTAAGGACGTTAACATCAACGTACGTCACTTAGACGTATCTTTATTCATTTTTTTGCGACATAAAAATAGTCTTATCGTAGTAGAGCTAAACTAATATGTAAAGCTCCATTATCTCTTTTTCCCAATTTAGTGCTTGACTAAAGCTCTGGGATATGTCAGAATTTTTGCCGATATAACTTGATACAAATTTGTATACCCTGTACCGAGTGGTAGAAAGGGTATGTAATGTTTGTGAAAGCCAAAAATGTATGTAACATATTGAAGGAGTCATCGGAGACCCTCCAAAGTTACCTAAAGTATGATCAGGGTGACTAGAGAAGTCGATATACCCATGTCCGTCTGTCTGTCTGTCCGTTCGTCTGAGCGCCTTGATCTCAGAGATGATAAGAGCTAGAGCAACCAAACTTTCGGATAAGATCCCTTATTATCCTACGGGAGACAAGTTTATTTTATTTTTTTGATATCGGAGTTACATTATATAGCTCCCATAGAGGTGTTTCAGAGGAACTCGGAAAAAACCAAAAGTTTTAGATGGATAGTTCGTTTGTTTATAATGATATCGTAACCAATTTTGGCATTCGGAAGTTTTAAGAGATCCCCAGCACTGTACCAAATTTTATCAAAATCAGTTGACTATATCATATAGCTCCCGTAGGACTAATCGATAAAAAAAAAGTTTTTAGGGCATAACTCGGTTGTTTATAATGATATCGACACCAAATTCAGCAGTCGAAAGTCTTTTAGAGTTTCTCAGCACTGTACCAAATTCGATCAAAATTGGTTGACTATATCATATAGCCCACATGGACCATCGGTCAAAAAAACGTGTTTGGTGCAACGTTCGACTTTGTTTATAAAAATGTAACGAAATTTGGCTAAAAAATATGTTTTAGAGTTCATAACCAATGCATCGGATTTGATTGCAATATGGTGGTACAGGGTATCCCAAAGTCGACTTTAAAATTATAATTATGCTGCATCAGTACCAAATTATTCGCTTAAAAAAAAAAAACATATATTTTTGTGACGAAGCTGTCAGCTGACTGTTTTCTCATTCTTTGCATTTTTTGCGCAAACAAGAAAATTGCTTAAAAATTTATTTCTTGCACATTTGACAAATTTTTAAAAATGGCAGATAAAAACTGACTCCATTAACATTGGCATATAAATTGATATATATTTTTGATATATTTCATTCGATTAAGTTGGTTTGTCTGCAAGACAGCTTTACAACTCTTATGTACTAAAGGCAGGCAAATACATACATACAGTTACATATAAACAGTTATAAGTATATTCAAAAGACCTACAACATGCATATGCATTATTAATAGAGCGACAGAGTGACTGAGAGCAAGAGGCTCAAAAGTTAAGGGATAACCAGGGCGGGTTTGTATGTTTTGTATTTTTTTATATTTTGTTTTTGCCATAACCCTGAATACCTTTGATCAGTGTCCGTGACTGGCAAATGCCCGAGCTAGGGTGAAATTTGATACAATTTATGAACTTTTATATTTTTTCGCTTCTCGCTTTACTTTCACTTAATGTTTAAACTTTTCATTTTTTTTTTTTTGCTGTTTTCTTTTATTATTTTAATATGCGTCGGCAAATTACATTTTGTTGTTGCTTTTTCGTAGCCTGTATCTAGCTAGAGGGTCAAGGGTCGATTGAACAAAGTCTGGCTTTGCTTCTGAACAGGTAAATCTTCAGAACACAAGAGCTAGGGATGCCAAACTTTACTAACAGCTGCTCATAGTTTCGGAACTAGTTGAACTTGGACTTGAACTCGACGTGAACAGTGAAATAGTGGTGAACGCTTTAAAATGCCCGACTATACCCAACTCTCTTCTTTTACATAATTTTCTAAAATTTTCTCAGTCTTACCTGCACACGTGCCTCCGTTAGGTTAATTTTCATGGCCAGATCCTCGCGTGTAAATACATCCGGATAATGGGTTTGTGCAAAGGCCGTTTCCAGCTCCTCCAGCTGCAATAGGCGGCAAGCATAAAAGATTTATGTTTTAGTTGCCACTTCTTTGTTTCACCGTTTTTTGGTTTTTTTTACTTACCTGTTGCAGTGTGAAGGTTGTGCGATTACGTCGCTGCTTGCGCCGCACAAAAGTCTCATCATGTATGGCAGGATGATACGAGTAGCTGGTATCTGGAAGCAAGTTGTAGGTATTAGTGCACAGACTTTGGTCTTTAAGAGCTGAGGTGTTGCATTAGCTGGCATAATTGAGTGCCGAGCATGTGGCATGCAACATAAGCGGCAATAAGCCAATCCCTGCACTAAGGCATTACTGCAGCTCTTACACTACAGCACTCAAATAATCAATGAGCTAACAAATTTTGGGAAGTTCAGCGTTTGGATATGGGGCCAAACAGTGACGTAGATAGTTTTTTGCTTTGGGGGGTTATGCCAAAGTATTAAATTACACGCAAAAAAAATAAAAAGATTTGTTTTATGATTTTATATGATTGCATAAATTTTTAACTAAAACTATAAAAATAAAACATCTGATCGGAATTCCAACATATTCTGACGTCTTCATCTAAAATTATTACAAATAAAACTAGGGTGCCGTAAAGGGGAACTCAATACGAACGAAGCAGAATGATTTAACTCATGGAGTATTAAATACAAAATAATAAGCAACAAAATAACTATAACAAATTGTATATAAAATAGTAAATAAAAAAAATGCATTGTACAAAAAAAAAAATAATGTAGGTTTTAATTCTTCTATAATTTATTACAATTTATGTAAAAAATATAAATTAATTTCTTATATTCCCATAAATATTTTTGTATAAAAAATAATGTACAAAAATTAAAAAAAAAATAATAATGGGAATTTAAGAAAATAATTTTATTTTTTACATAATTTTTTTTCAAAAATTTTTTTTCTTTATTCCCATAAATATTTTTTTTTTAATTTTTGTACATTATTTTTTATACAAAAAAAAATAATTTAAGTTTTAATTCTTCTATAATTTATGTAAAAAATATAAATTAATTTCTTATATTCCCATAAATATTTTTGTATAAAAAATAATGTACAAAAATTAAAAAAAAAAATATTAATGGGAATATAAGAAAATAATTTTATTTTTTACATAATTTTTTTTCAAAAAAATTTTTTTTTTATTCCCATAAATATTTTTTTTTTAATTTTTGTACATTATTTTTTATACAAAAAAAAATAATTTAAGTTTTAATTCTTCTATAATTTATTAAATTTCCTATATTTCCATAAATATTTTTTTTTGAAAAATAATGTACATAATATAAAAAAAATATTTATGGGAATATAAGAAATTAATTTTATTTTTGACATAATTTTTAATAAATTATAGAAGAATTAAAACTTAAATTATTTTAAGAATTTTTACTAAAATAAATATCAAATAAATTAAAACTGGTAAAAAATAAATTGTATAGTAACAAGCAAAAAACAGATGATTTTTTGCAACAAAAACGTTTTTTCGATCGATCCGTCCTATGGGGTCTATATGATATAGTCAACCGATTTTGATCAAATTTGGTACAGTGCTTGGTACCTATAAAAAACTTTCGAGTGTCAAATTTAGTGACTATTCTTCATAAAAAAACGAATTATTTATCTAAAACTTTTTGTTTTTTCCAGGTTCTCTAAAACACCCCTATGGAAGCTATATAATACATATAACCCTTATATCGAAAAAATAAAATAAACTTGTCTCCCGTAGGATAATAAGGGATCTTATCTGAAAGTTTAGTGGCTCTAGCTCTTACCATCTCTGAGGCGATCATACAGACGGACATGGGTATATCGACTTCTCTAGCCACCCTGATCATAGTTTGGGGAGTTTCCGACGTCTCCTTCTGTATGTTACAACTTAATATACCCTTTGTACCATACGGTACAGTGTATAAAAATGGACTCCACTGAGAATCGAAACTGGCACTCGATCCGACTTTAAAAGAAACCTTTCCCCCTTGAAATTATTGCATCGTTTTCATGAACTATCTTTGCAATCTCCTCGCAGTAATGCTAAAGATAGCTAGATAGCTAAAGATAGATCTGCTACAAAATGTGTTAAACAGAATTATTCGCTAATTAATTCGTTATAGGGAGGCCAAAAAGCTTTTCCTAAAAAGTTGTGTTTTAAAAAAAAATTTCTAAATAGGGAGAATCTCTTTGTAGATTTCATTAAAGAAACGTTCGACTATATTTTTGTAATAACACTACGGCATTTAAAACGTGTGAGCTTTTCTTCGAGTAATTATAAACTTGAATCTTTTTAAACGTACAGTAGTAGCCCCCCTTATCTACACCACTGTGGCTAATTGAATTCAGCAACAGCTGCGCCATTTTGTATGCTACAAATATTTTATAAGTGAGTTGCTCGGCAGCGAGAGAGAGGTCGAGCTTGAGAGTTTGAGAGAGACAGCGCTGCTGACGCGTTGACAGCCGCACTTGACCCCAACAGGAAAAAGCGAAAAAGGCAAAAAGGCAAAGCAGCTTTTGCCTTTTTCTTGCCTTGTCTGTCTGTCCGTCCGTCTGGCTGTCTCGCTTGCGCACGCACACACAACCACTTTGTGCTGTCTCATTTTTGGCAGCACTCTTTTGCTTGCTGTAAAATTAATTTTCAATTTGATTTTAAATAAATAATTAGCTAGCAAATTGCAAAATTTAATTTTAATTTCTTGTCCAGCCAGCGGCAGTACAGCTTTTATTTTAAAACACCCACTTGGTCTCCCCTTTGCCCGTTTGCTGTCCAGTTCTTTGCTTTCGTTACTCCTTTTTGTGTCAACTTTTTTGGTAGCCAGCTTGGCCCAGTCATAATCCGATTAGAAAAATGTTGTTACGTCGCTTGTATGCCACTTTTCAGCTCTCTCATTTGCGCTACTCCAGCCCGCTCTGGTTGTTGTTGTTGTGCCTGGTTCACGCCCCCCTAGGGAATACATATAATGCGCACTAATGTTGTTTATGCTGCCAACAGCTTTGGACTTAGTTAACATGCTTTGGCTTTATTGTTAGACCCGCTCTTTTAAGTGTAAGTAGCTCCTTTCAGTTGTTATCAAAGTGGTGTCCTTTTTTTTGTTCCTGTGCTGCTATGTCCTGTTATTTTATTTATGTGCTCTATTAATATTTTATTATGAAAATAATTAGAAATTTTTGGGCAGGTAGTATAAACGAAATTTTATATGTACACTAGCTACGTTTGGGTAGTCAGTGACTTTTTCGAATTCACCGCGTAGTTAGTAACTTTGCATGCAAAGCTCTACTATCCGTTAATGCAATCCTTTAAAATTTCATTTAGTTTATGTTTAAGAGCGATTAAAAGCAGACAACCTTATGATTTTTAGCAAAAAAAAAAAATGTGTTTCACAAGCAAGCGCGAAGGTTACGCCAAACGTTCAGATTGACTTAAAGAATTCGTCACGCTAAAAACCGACGATAAAACCCATGAAACCCATTTGTAGGTCTTCAAATGAGCGGAACTGCTAATCATCCAGACCATGAGCCATTGAACGGAACTAGTAACAATCGGCGCTATGCCTAGGTTGGTAGGTGGATGCATGATGCAAAGTGCCGCAAAGAAATGTGGGACTTCGGCTGCGACTGGTTCAACTTTTGTATGGTAGCTATATGAAATATTGGACCAATTTAGACCAAACTGCACACAAATGTTTAGTCCAAAATGAAAAACAACTGACATAAATTTGGTTGCGATATTTTAACAAATAAAAAAAAATCGTTTAGTATATATTATGTATTTCATGTTAATCTAATCATTGTGTGAGGTTAGGCTCTCTATTGCAGAGAGAGAAATGAATAACGAGCCTTCGCATTGCTCGACATTCTAATTGTTGGATCATGTAATTTCCAATGGACTTGGGCAATACCTTATTAATAGAATGCATTGAAACTCAATATGAAACAATGGTTAGCAAATAGCTTTCGAATTTCATATATCGAAACACTTCAAATTCCTTTCCATTTTACTATAGAAGGAATGCAGGAATACTAAACACAATTACAATTTAAAAGAATAAAACTAAAAACAATTTAACTCTTATGTAATAGAAAGCATTTTATTTAATTATCTTACAAGTTTCTTCACATTTTGCTTGACTCAAAAACCGATTATCATTTCCACGACAGCCGCCATAAATAAACTCGACGCATTCATTTTTTGCCGAATCGTACGAAAACCTACGCATAGAGGCCTTACAAAAGGCCCATACTGAGTGTGGCAAACCACACTTTGCTGAAATGTAACCAACATTTTTAAGGCGTTACAAGTTAGGGGGAAACTTTGCTATTATTACCATTTTTAAGAGCTTGGGTTGTAACTAGTGTTACAACGTATACGAGAGAAATAACGAAGATTATAAAAAACTTCATAGCGATTATTTAGTGTGGAAGTTTTAAATAAGTTCTAAGCTTTGTTTTTATAGAAAATTCGCAGAAACACTTAATTACATGGAAAATACCCATTTCGAATTGATTTGTTGATTTTTAGCGCCAGCTAAATTTGTCGTATTTTAACCCCATTCATAATCGATTTGACATTAGACACTATATACCTGTTTTTAGGGGCAAATGCAACTTTATTTTGAGAAATGGTTACAAATGAATTATTCAAAATATTAAAGCAATCGCAGTCGATATCATTTTCCTGTTATGGTTCCGTTCATTTTCAACAGCTCTAATAGATAAATCTGACCTGGTCCCATCAAATACACAGCTTAACCTTCGCAGCGTGAATATTCGATTGAGCCCACGACGTAGATGCAAGTCCAGGGTTTGGGTTGCTGTAATATTTCGAAGCCTGATGGATTTATACAAATGAACTAAAATTTATTCGCTGTAGCCAACTCTTGACAAATAGCGGCAACTTAGTTAAGCATAATTTAAGCTCACAAAGAAACTGGTTCAACTTTTGTATGGTAGCTATATGAAATAGTGGACCAATTTAGACCAAACTGCACACAAATGTTAAGTCTAAACTGAAATGCAACTGACATAAGTTTGGTTGCGATATTTTAAAAAATAATGAAATTGGTTTAGCATGTATATATGTGTTTTAATGTATTTCACGTTAATCTAATCATTATGTACGGTTTGATCAAAATTGATTATTTAAGCCAGAAAAAGAGAGAGAGACATAAAACGAGCCTTTCCTTTTTTTTACTAAAAATTTTTATATTGTGTTGGCGCGAAATCAATTTTGTTAGCTCTGCACTTTTTATTTATTACTACCTGTATGTGGTTTATATTTCATTTTCGTTAAAATATTACTAGTTCTTTATTATTCTATCTTTTAAATAAAATTATACAGAAATATTTACAAAAATTAGCAATAAAAGTCTAACTTGAAATTTACATTAAGAATATCAAAGAATATTTAAAAAATTATTTTAGTATAAAATGCTGACTTTTTTAAACATATTTTCCCGATTTGTTTTAATTCCTCTTGCAACAAAACATTCGGTTTGGTGAAATTGGGTGCACCAAACATTCGGTTTCAAAACGAATCCGCATAAAATGTTCGGATTCGTTTTCCGGAGTACAGCCGATTTATTTACAAGTTTCCTCACATTCTGCTTGACTCGAAAACTTATTATCATTTCCATTACAGCCGCCATACATAAACGCGACGCATTTTTTATTTGCCGAATCGTACGAAAACATAGGTATACCGGCCTTACATGGGCCCTTTACTAAGTGTTCCAAACCACACTTTGCTGAAATGTAACCAACATTTTTAAAGCGTTACAAATAAAGAAAAATTATGTCATTATTACCATTTTTAAGAGCTTGGGTTTTAACAAGTGTTACAACGTATACGAGAGAAATAACGAAGATTATAAAAAACTTCATAGCGATTATTTAGTGTGGAAGTTTTTAATAAATTTTAAAACTTTGAAGTGCAGCAAATGTAGTTCTAGGCTTCCTTTTTATAGAAAATTCGCAGAAACACTTAATTACATAGAAAATAACCATTTCGAATTGATTCTACGGGTTTGAGCAATCATACACACATAAACGTTATACTTATATGATTATATAATTTGACATTTGATCAAGAGAATGCACGCTATCCATCACGACTACTGTGGTAGTTGCGGAGATAAGAAGAAAATTAAAAGCATCCAACACAAGTTATGTGATTAAATTGCACTTTCTAGAAAACTTTTTCAATTTTTGGGAAAAAATCTCTTCAAAGATCTAGGCTGTCTGGTAAATCTCTCCACAGTGAAAGTGGTTATTCTATATACGTATATAAGCCCGCCCTCCATCTATGCCACCCAAGAACACCGATCTTCTAGCTCATTCCGCCGCTTAACTGCTATATCTTTTATTTCCTTCTTTTTGTTTATTAGGCACCCTAATGTACCAGACGGTTTCTAGGTGATCTGGGCTAAGTCGAACTGCCTAACTTGCCTAACCTAGGCTATCTCACAGTAAATCCAAAGAACACCTTTTAATCTTTGCATGAACAGCCAAACAAAAAAACCGGAAACTGTTCGGAACCAGTCGCTGAAATCGCACCCACGCTCCAAATAACCGCCTCTACATAAAACTAAAAAACTCATCAACATTGTTTTCAAGCGCGGTTGCCCAAGGAAGTTTTTTATCCGAACCCGTGTTCAAAAAAACCCAGCACATGAGGTTTCTAAGATAGCCTGCTTTAGGTTTCAGAACCGCGACTTTGTAGTGGACATGGTCTAGCTTCCGAACATAAAAATCAAGATTTTTTTGTGTGACACCTATACCAGTGTTATAACATAACTTCAAAGCATGACACAAAGATGGCGACCATTAAAGTAGGGTGCGGACGACTTTGTGATAGCCTGTACCATCCACCATATTGCACATAAATCCGGTATATTACTTAAGAGCTCCAAAAAACTTCCGAATGCCAAATTTGGTTACGATATCTTCATAAACAAACAAAACACAACGAATTTTTGTACAAAAACGTGTATAGTCATCCGATTTTAATCAAATTTGGTAAAGTGCTTAAGAACTTTTGAAAACTGACAAATTTGGTTACGATATCTTCATAAACAAACGAATTATTCATATACATTTTTTTGGTTTTTTTTCGAGGTACTCTGGAACACCCCTAACCACGGTATATTGCTTCAGAACTCTAAAAGATATTTATTTACCAAATTTGGTTACGACATCTTCTTTTTTTGACCGATCGGTCCTATTGGGGCTCTATGATACAGTCAACCGATTTTTATCAAATTTGGTGCAGTATTGAAGATCTCCAAAAAACTTCCGAATGCCAAATTTGGTTACGATATCTTAATAAACAAACGAATTATCCATCTAAAACTTTTTGTTTTTTTCGAGGTCCTCTGAAACATCCCTATGGGAGCTATATAATATAATCCCGATATCGAAAAAATAAAACAGACTTGTCTCTCGTAGGATAATAAGGGATCTTATCCGAAAGTTTGGTTGCTTTAGCTCTTACCATCTCTGAGATCTAGGCGTTCATACGGAGAGACAGACAGACGGACCTCGGTATATCGATTTCTCTAGTCACTCTGATCATACTTTAGGTAAATTTGGGGGATCTCTAACGTCTCCTTCTGTATGTTACATACATTTTTGGCCTGTACAAACTTAATGCCATAAGTATTATGGTAAAGGGTATAAAAATCAGTTTTCAACCCCGATATCCGACGATGTTTTTTATATGTTTTTGGAATCACTGTGGGTTCTGAGATAACTTCCAAAATAGTTCGTTTTTTTACCACACTACTACAATGATTGTCTTACTGCCAGGAAATCCTTTTAAATTATCTTTTTTTTTGTTTCATATTTTATTAAAATTCCATAACACATAACTTCTAAGAATCTCCAAATTTCCAAATCTGTACGCTGTTTAAAAAACAATAAACAGTATGGAAATCGATTAACGATAAATTACACATATACCGTCAGCCATAAAAGTTTCATTATCGATTTCCACAAACTAACTTGAAAATATCGCAAACGCTCATAAAATTCACTGCACGTTTATGGCTAATTAGTAGCTCTCAATGACCAAGATAGAGCAAATTAGTGTGAGTGTAAGAGTGGGTGATTTTTGGCTTAAATGGAAGTGGGCTAACACACACACACACACACACATACACACACAAACTTAATCAAATAGTCAATGAGCCGATCAACGTGCACTCAGCTGCATTGCCCGGCAGGCAATTTTCTTGCTAATCAAATTTTTTTTTTGCAATAATTGCTTAAAATGCAAATGGACGCCTTGCCCCAGTTGGACAGAGTAAAACCAAGCCTAAATATGGCCACAAAAAGCAAAAACGGGCAACTGAGAGCAGTGCCAACAACCGGCAATTAGCACAATTAGGTTTCGAGTGCAAATCCCAAAGCACACCAGCTCATAGCAGAGAGTGAGAGCACAGTGGCCAAAAAAGCCAATAAGAATTTCATGTCGAAAGCTTCCAAACGTCTGGCCGCAGTCAAACATCATGGAGCAACAACAACAACAACATCAGCAGCAACTCAACTAACCGCACTTGTCAGGAAGACAGGATTAACAAATCCTTGTTGGCAAATTGATTCAAAAAGTACGCACTGTACAGGCAGTCGTCTATGCCTCTGTATCTGACTAAAGTGGGGTGCTCCTTCGTTTGCTTCAACTCTCGCCTCTGCTCTCTATCTCTCAGATAGATTACCATCTATCTACACTGCTCGAACACATGCCGCCTGTCGCTCGTTAGCTGCGCCGGTAATGGGAGATAATTCAATTTTTAAACATTTGGCATAACAAGCGAAACCATCATTAAGGGATTTTTGCCAGAGAGAGAGCTATTGCCACAGACAGTGCTGCTGCAATCAACCACCCCTCTGGGCTAGGGGGTTTTCTTGTCTGTAGCTTGTAGATTGTAGCTGTCTGTATCCGTAAGATGCGAACGCTGCTAGACAGCTAGACATCAAGTTTGTGCACTGAAAGAAAAAATACTAAGCAAATACAAGGGGAATGTGAAGTAGGAATTTAATCCCGAAATAAGTTTCTACGAAACGTGTCGCAGTGATTAAACCAACATTTGGGTATTTTTTATACGTCAACAAGACTTATGTCGCGTTTACACTGGCGCCGCAAGAGGTCGCCACTAAGCGTCGCAAGTTGGGCCCTAGCATCTGCACCTATTTTTTTCTCAAATTCTTTATCGTTGCCAAGGGTAATGTTGTGCATGTGCAGTAGTCGTAAACGAGTAAACATTTTGTTATTCATTAGGCTCACATTTGTCTATATAGCAAAATTGATAGCTCTCTTAGCTTTTATAAGTATTAAAATTTTAGTTTAAAGGAATGTCAGCCCTTTTCCTAGTTTTAAAGGGCCAGGTATCAACATGACTCATTAATTATGGGTAAGGAGTAACCTCACGGTTTCGAATACCGAATCGAAGGAAAGCCTTCACCCTATTACATACGTTTCACAAATCTAAGATACCCCTATCCAATAGCTACTCATAGATGCGGAAACAGACAAAAAAAATTCGAAAAAACAAACTTGTTAATGTTTAAACTTTAAAGATGCTTAGACATTGATACTCAAAATATGAAAAAACAATTTTTTTCATACAATTTTTAAAAGAAACTTTAAAAAAATTTTGTTTTATTTATTTTTAACATTGTTCCACCAAGTCAATTTGATTTATATTCACACCAAATAAAAAACGTATAAAAACACGTGTTTGAAAAAAAAAAAAAATTGTGATTGACATATTTAAGGAACATTCTTAAAAAAAATAAAAAAATTCAATATTTAAAAAAAATAAAAAGAAAATTTCATATTTTTTTTTAAGAAAATGTGTTGGTTGAAAAAAAATTAAATATTTTTTTTAAAGAGCCCTGTTGCCAACTTAGATTCAAAAAAATTGTTTTAAAAATATTCAGTAGTTTAGTCACAATAAAAACAAAAAACACTTTTTTCAAATTAGGCCGTAACGCGTTAAATTTAAAAACTGAAATTTTGAGAAATTTGTTTTTTGCCATAGGCATCGAACTGTATCATTAGTTTTCAAGAATCGCGTTTCCAGTACCTTATCCAGCTGGACCCCTTTTCCGACTTTTTGCATTTTTTTTTTTATATTTTCTGGAATTTTTTTTTATGTCCATCTTTGTGCTGGCAACTGCTCTAATTGAGTACCATTAAGTTTTTTTTGGTATTTTGTGCGTTTTTTAGAGTTCTAGAGTTTTAGAGTTTTTTATTGAAAATTGAAAATAAAAATTTTTTCAATTTTTTAATATTTTCTTTATATTTTTTTTTTACTACCAACTGCTGGTTTTGAAACCATTTTTTTAACGAACCCTAATTTTTTCAGTGTCAATATCAAAACAAGCATCGGATTTTTTTTATGAAAACTAAAAAAAAAATTTTTTTTTAAATTTTTTTATATTTTGTAACATTTTTTTATGATCACTTTTTTTTCTTAGTAGTTTTAAAATCAATATCATATTTTTATTCCATGTTTTTTTTTACTGTATATTAAATAAGAAAATTGTTTTGAGCATTTCAATTTTTTTTATATTTTGTGGAATTTTTTTATGATTGTTTATTTGCTTGGAATACATTCGATTTTTTTTATAAAATTGTGTCAGTGTCAATATCAAAACTAGCATCGGAGTGAAAATTAAAAACAATTTTTTTTATATTTTCTAATATTTTTTTATGATCACGTTTTTTTCAAAGCTGATTTAAAATCCATATCAAATTTTTTATACTATATTATATTTTTTATAATGTTTTTTTACTGAAACTAAAAATAAAATTGTTTTGACTTTTTTAATTTGTTTTATATTTTCTGTAATTTATTTTATGATTGGTTTGTTTTTACTAGTAACTGTATTATTTTTAAATTTAAATTTATTTGTTTTAGGATCCATAACGAAACAAGCATCAAATTTTTTATCGAAAATTACAAATAAAATTTTTGTTTTTGACTATTGAGTTCTTTTTTCAAAATTTTTTTTAATTATGATCATTTTTTTGCTGGCAACTAAATTAGTTGGATTATTTATGAAATTTAATGAGTTTTTTATTCAATGAAAAAAAAGAAAAATTTTACGCTTTTGAGAAAAACATCTATGCCAAAATGAGTCACACCGTACCCAATTCTTCTTGGTGTAGATAACCCAAACAATATTGGAATTAAAATCCATCAATTTCGATTTAAATTTTTTTGAAACAAATCTAAAAGATTTTATATTCCACTCTATACTAATTATACAACTTTCGTTTCTTTCAGTGTGCGCACCTCTCACGCTCTCTTGGTGAGAGCATTTTTGCGTAAGCTGCCTCTTGACTTTTGCTTCATGATTGCCATAAAATGTATCCATAAGATACACAAACGTTAAAAATCAATTTTTATTCGATTTTCGTAGCTCATGTGTTGCACCAAGTAATCTCAGATAAATTAACATTTATTAAAGTTTTTATATAATCAATTTTAACCCACATTTTCTGAAGTTTTGGAATTTTCTAGCCCACAGTTGTCATTAAAAATCACTTACAAATTACTTGCGACACTTTGCCTTATTTTGAGTTACCCGAATTCCCAGGGCACAACGCTTTTTAACACCCCAATAATGACACTGACAGCATGACCTGCTGCAACAACAATCCCTTTTGAGGGGTTTCAATTTCAATTCTCTTTTTTTTTTTAGTTTTTGCTGGATGCTGCACGCGTTCAAAATTTAAATTAGTTTAGAGCAATTGAGAACGTTCAACGTTTTGAATTACAATTATTTTTTTTTTAAGAAATCACAAATAAATTGAATTAGAGATGCAAAACTTTTTGAGATTGAGCTGAGAAAAGCTTATAGTTTGAGTTTATACTTAAGTTATTTATATGGTAAATAATATAGTAGCTAGTTGAAACTAGAGAAAGTTTCTGACGTGCTTGAAGCCTTAAGAGAATGCATTTACTTAGCTTTAACTCAAATTTGTTTCGGATAGGTAGAGTCAGTTTCAACATGGACCTCTGAGAGTCTTATATTTGTTATCAGTAACACACTGCGGCTAGCATAGGGTGCAGCAATATATAGGGTGTCTAGTGCAAGCTAAATTATGTGTTAAAGACCACAAGTTCAACTTGTTGTTATTATTTACGCATTAATTTTTTAAAATTTTAATATTAAATTTTATATAGAGAAAAAAGTAAAACATATAGGGTGGGCCATTTGTTGGTTTGTTTGTTAAATGCATTTTATTCGTATCTTTTCCAACAAAATTGGTCAAATAATAATATCGCCCAAATGGCCGCAGCGGCTAGCTCGACAGGCCCGTATTCTAAAAGGTGATTTTTTAGCAAACTTTCTTTTTGGCAACACTGTTTTTGTCAGCTCAGCTGTTTTTGTGTCGTGTGTCACTGTCAAACATGTTTAGTTTGGTCTATAATTTAACCATTAATCGACTTACAAACGAACAACGCTTGCAGATTATTGAATTTTATTATCAAAATTCATGCTCGGTTAAGAAAGTGCATTCCATTTTATGGTCAGTTTGGGCGACTATTCAGAATGTTGTGACTAAATTTCGCACCAATTTACAATATTGGACATTAAACCACCAACACGCATAGGTAGAGTGCGGACAGAAGAAAATATCGCAGCTGTATTCGCCAGTGTTGTTGATGACCGTGCATTATCGATTCGGCAATTGGGACTCTGTTACTCCACTACGTGGAAAAATTTGCGGATGGAACCTTTTAAAATACAGCTGGTGCAAGAATTGAAGCCACACGACCTATCACAACGGCTAACTTTTGGTGAATGGACGCTGGCAAAGTTGGATGAAGATCCACTTTTTTATTGAAAAATTGTGTTCAGCGACGAAGCTCATTTCTGGTTGAATGGATGCGTGAACAAGCAAAATTGCCGTATATGGTGTGAAGAGCAGCCAAAAGTATTGCCAGAACTGCCAATGCATCCCCAAAATGGGCCGGTGGCATCATTGGACCGTACTTTTTCAAAGTCGACGAAGGCAGGAACATTACTGTGAATGGCGAGCGCTACCGTGCGATGATTACAAACTTTTTTTGGCCAAAATGGAAGAGCTGGACTTGCCTGACATGTGGTTTCAACAAGACGGTGCCGCATGCCATACAGCATGCGAAACAATGGCTCAATTGAGAGGCGAGTTCGGTGAACACTTTATTTCACGTTTGGGGCCGGTCAATTGGCCGTCTAGATCGTGCGATTTAACGCCTTTAGACTATTTTTTGTGGGGCTATGTTAAGGCTCATGTCTATAGCAACAAGAAGCCAATATTGAAGAATTTATTCGTGAGATACCAGCCGATATGTTGGAGATAGTAGGCCAAAATTGGACCCAGCATATGAACCACTTGAGGCGCAGCCGCGGTCAACATTTACATGAAATCATCTTTAAACATTAAATTATATAGATCGTTCTATCGACTCAAATAAAGATTTCATAAATTTTTCTGAATTTTATGTTTTTTTTTAAATAAAATCCGAAAGCTCTTAAAAAATCACCCTTTATTATCGTCATCGTATCGAATAAGCGATATGATAATGGTCCGTGGGCTTCCTTCAATCTTGTAAGCATGTAAATGCAGATCCGCATGCAAAATTCGACACAAAGTGGTCCTAGGAAGATGAACGAGCATTTTCATAGTACGCCTGTACCACTTTTACGCCTTATTCGGTTGTTAAACGATCCATGACTAAAATTGAAGAGCATCCACTTTGGGCTGAGAGATGGCCCACCGTATATTTTGTGGACTCCCAAAATTTGTATGCTGAGTTTGCATGGTTCGGTGAAAATGCTTTCTCGTTTTTTCAAAAGTTTCTAGTGACGCTTCGTGATGAGGAGAGATGAGGAATTCCTTACCATTTTAGAATATTTTGTAGAGAAGGAAAAAATTTCGGATTATCTAAATTTCGTTGAAAAACTTTAAAACGCACTAATTTTTTTCCCGTATGCATTCTCTATAGTGAAGTTTCATTGTAATTTTACAAGTTTATCAGATAAACACTTCAATAATGAACTCATTTGTAAACCAATCGAGTTGCCATCTAGTTTCATTTTGCACATAAAAGCTGGCAACTCATTAAAAGCTTGTAACTAAATAGAGCTATTTATAAATTGCATTAGCAACACCTAAAAGTTACTTAAATTAGAGAAGACAGCTGAATACTTGAATACAGACTGATGCAGTTACTTATAATAAGCATATATGTATTTAATATAAAGCATATTTGTCTTATATAAAGAGGCAGCTGGCAGCTGTCAGTTTGAATAAATCAAGAGTAAATAGAATTTGCACCTTTAGTAAATGATTAAGGCCCGGAAGGAAGCGAGTAGCTGGACAGCTATACACAAGGAATGGTAACCTAAACTTAGCACGTACAAGCAGCACTCTCTCTCTATATTGTGTATATATATATATATAGTACTATGTGTTTGAGTGTAGCTACATGGTATGTGTAACTCAACTACTTATAAGGCGCCGCCAAAGGCAGTTTGCAATATGTACATACATATAATACTGCTATGTTTTGCGTAATGCGTTTGTAAGTCTACGGCTAATCCCATTACCCAATCCAATCCCAAAAACTATGCACAGTTAATAGCTATGATTGTGTGTGTGTGTGTGTATCTATCTACGGCTGGGGAAACTTAAATGCAAGGCAATTTTGAGATACTGTCATTTCAGTTAGCTTCAAATTATGTGCGGTGCCTTTTATATTGAAAATCAATAAAACTGTTTGGCGGCAGGTGGCACTTTGATTTAGATAAATATACGAAAGAAAAAAAATATATCTATGAAGTTGTTAAATTTTTTTACTTATGAGTAGGTTTGGTTTTTTTGGCGACACTTTCGCGCATTCCATGCCCTGGAAATTTGCATGCCAAAGCATTAACGCTTTGCCGGTAATTGCATAAAATGTGTAGCAGTCAACCCATGCCCAAAAATGTACAACCCATAACTATTCAATTCAAACTCAAAAGCCAGTCAGACACTCGTATTCAGTTCGTCAGTCAGTCAGTCCATCAGTCGTGTCAGTTAGTCAGTCAGCCATGAAGTCAACACTTCGACACTTTACTTGGCTTTGCCTTCGTGGCTTGAATGCCACTCCTTTATGACACTGCATTGAATATCGATTGAGTTGAGTTCTGGTTTTAGTTCTGGTTCTGGTTCCTGATGTACTTCTGATTCAATTATAGTTTTTTTTTTTGTATGTTTTTTTTTTTTGACACTAGCAAAGGCAAAACTTTATTATTGCAAACGCGAGAAATACTAGGAAAAAAAAATAAAATTGCTTTGCGAATTTCTTTTGGGCGAGCGGCGTTAAATGGAATTTTTATTGATAGCTTGATGGCCTGCATAAGCCATCAAAATTTTGGACTAGCCAAAGTTTTAATACGCTTCTCAAACGAAGCTATAATTGACATTAACTTTGAACATGAACTTTGTCGGGCAAAAATGCAGAAGTGCCCAATAACAACTTACAAAAAATCTGCACTTCTGCACAACCCAGTCCCTTGACTACAAATAGTAGCGCACTTTTCACAAAACTGTATTGTAAAAAGCGCCAATATTACCTATCTAAATATTTTTGAGGCTCTTTGCTCCACTTAGCAGTCAAGAATACATAGTAGTAAATATTTTTGATGCTATTTATTGTATAAATTACCAATATAACCTATCTACATTAATTATAAGATAGCTGTTTGTAAATAAATAAAACAAAATAAACCTATCTACATTTTTTTTTACATTTTTTTTTTTTTTTTTGATTTTAAAAAATTTTTTAAATTTCTATTTCTTCGCGTGAATGTTTAAAAAATATATATTGCACTGACAAATATCCAAAGCCTCATTTTAAATGTTATTTAATCAAAAATAAAGCACGCTATATGACACTTATAGGCGTTTGAATGTAGATGCTCACGCTTTTAGTTTAGCACTTCTGCATCGTTGTAAGGTTTGCTTACGCCGTTCGTCGGGCACTTCTGCATTTCTGCCTGGCATAGTAGATAACTAGGTACTGAAAGACCAAGCCGATTAGGGCGTACGCACCTGGTATGACAGATTTTGTAGCCGAGTATTTTAATAAGCTAAGGGCCTTTTATACACTGAGAAAAAAATCAAGCATTTCGTACTCAAAACGGATTTGTTAAAATAAAGTACTTGATTCTTAAATTAAGTATGATATGAATTCGAAAGTTGGGTGAACCCGGAAACGCATCCTTACGGATTTCTGAGTTGACATTTGACTATGACACCAATATTCAAAGAAACGTCATGACCGACAGTGGTTTTTGATAATACTCCGACTCGAGTACACGTGTTTTTCTGTTCAGTATAATTTTTCTAAAAAAAATTGCTAACTTGAAAGTTTTATTTTAAGTTTTTGTGTCACTAAAATTTCAATATTTTCTCGAGTAAAATCAAATGTAAGTATATCCATAATATTATCTAGACTCTATACTTAAAAAACGCTAAAGGGTTCGTTTCGATTTATGTAAGCCACCAGAATAACGCTACTCCGTTTCGAAAAAGTCGATCGGGGTTAATCCGAAAGCTCGATTAGGGGTGAATCCGGAAGTGTGAAAATGAGCCAAGTAATTATTTTAAATATAATTTCAGAACGGATTTTAACTGTTTTTGTGTCAAAATGTCGAGAACTTACAAAAAAAAGCGAAACAAATTCCCGTAAAACGTTTCCGAGTTCTGATGATTTGATGGAAATGCTGAAGGCAGTCAAAATCGACAAAAGGCTCTTTCATACGATTTCACTTTTTTTAAAGAAATATTTTTTCAGGCAATTTTACTAGGCAACAATTATTTTTATTTCACATTCCTTCATTTAAATGTACTATTCATGCTTTTTTTTACCAAAAATAAAGAAATCAAATGTTTGCGATGAAATTTTATAGCGGTTTTTATTATTTTTGGACACTTTCGATTCACCACAAAAAATCGAAAATCGCGAATTGTGCATTTTTTGCTCGAAGATCTACCTGAAAAAAATGTTTCGTATCGATCTGAAATTTTGACACAATGTTTGACACAGCTTTCAATTTTGAAAAAAACATATTTTTTTTCATCCATCAAATCCTTTAGAATTTACCCCACTTTCCTCTACATCAAGAATATTTTTCTTATATTAGTTAAACTATTCATATTGAAAGTATTTTTTCACAATATTGAGTATTCTGAAATCTAGATCGTTTCAACTTAATTTTAGCATGCGCTATTTTTCTCTGTGTAGCAGCGCAATATTTAAATCTGACCCAAAAGTATTTCTTGGGTGAGCAAATAGATTCTTCCATTTTACGAATTTTTCTTTGTTCCATGTTTTTTCTCTATTAACATTTTATTCGTCAAAAATTTATTTATTATTATAATTTATTTTCAAAAAAAAAGAGTCCCAAAGAGCTATTGAAAAATTAAGTAAACTTTTCAAAATTTTAATTAAACACGCCTTGAAGAACTTAAAGCAAGGCTTTAAAAAATCATATCATCATGATTATTACATGGCTACACTTAGGCACCAGCTTTGAAGAACACCGCCTAATAGATTTTATGACAAATCTGCAACTCTATTAAACTACCAGAAAACTACGCAAATAGTTTCCGCACTCAAGCCATATGCAAACAGCAACAATCTGCTCTCATATCTATGTAATCTTTCATTTGGCCATGTCCTCATTGTCATTTCCACATAGTACCCTAAATACTACGCGCTCGCCGGCTGATACGAAATCTGCTCATAATTCATGCCCATCCTCGTCGACATGTGCTTGCCTGTAATCCGATACGCAGCTCGAAACCCTCTTGGAACAACTGTTCCCAGTGCCGCTAATAGAATAATTCGTTAATGTAACTACCAGATACAAGCTACACTTTCTATACGATTATCATTGGCTTTTTATCTAAATTTAATTCAGCAAACAAAAGATCTGTACTGTAAGATAGCGTGCCAAGTTGCTCATTTGCAGTTTGTTTTTAAGGGATACTTACATGGATGCGTTGCAGCAAAGGGATAGTCCAGTGTTGGTAAACGCGGCGGATGCGGTCCGCATGGATGCAGGGCGGGCGGACACTGATAGCAAAACATACCTCTGCCCGCAGCTGCAGGACCGAGCTGTAAGCGACACACAAATTTATAAAAAATATTTAACAAATTGCATATAATTTTTATTAATTTACTTGCCAATCACGTTCAGGCACATCGTTTATAGATTGTTCTTGTAAACAAAAACAAAAAAAAAGGCAAGGCGTACTTGTAATTCAAAATAAAATTCAATTGAATATCACGACATGGGCATTGAGCACGCGGGCGCAGCATCATCTTGGAGCATTGTCGCCGCTTTAATGTTGTCATATGCACCTCAAACTCAATTCGATTCAATTAAAGACAATTACTGCCTTATGACAAATAATCTACAATCGATTTGTGGTCGCATCTACTCGATAGGCGCACTTGATTATATATATTTACTCTCTTCTTTTTTTTTGCATTCGTTGCAGTTGCCCCCTGCTTGCGGCACGCTATTACTGTCTGCATAAAATTAAATTGTCCTCAAACGAATCAATTGATTTAAATTAATTGCATTTGCCGCAAAAGACTCGACTCGAGTGCCAAGAAACTCTTATTTCCAGTAATCAACTGACAAACTGATCAACTGACAGTCATCTTGTCTGTGGGTTCAACTGTACGTAGTACATAGTTAGGCCTCAATTGCCGCCTAGCTGGCGCTATGCATGTTTAACATTTAATTAACATTGGAATTTTTTAACAGAATTGAACTATGTACATATCATCATCATCATCATCGTCATCATCAACAATGTTGTTATCGATAAACAAGCGAGCAAAGCTGATTAGAGATGATTTTATGATAGCCCTAACGCATTGTATGAGTTCATTAAAGTTGTTGTAGCTCAAAATTAAATTTTAATTTCTAGAATTTTAGCAGAATTTTTGCCTCTACTCTTTCTTCTGGATTAGGTGAATGGGTGCTTAAACTCTTTCTTCTGGTTAGGTGAAAAATTTCTGGGTTGAGCCTTTTTTTAAACAGATCAAGTGAGGTCAAAGAAATGTATATTTATTTTTTATATAGTAAAAAAAAAATGAATTTCCAGGGGCGGACTTATTAAAATTTTTGGAGCTTTAAATTTAATTCTGCAATTTCTTACTGAATAGTGTATACACACTGCTTCATAGAACATGTTTTTAAAAAACTCGTATATTTGGAGGCCGCTGAGCATGTGTTGTATCTCCCGCTGCAACCCCCCCCTGAATTTTTTTAAAAGATGATTTTGTTCAAACTGTTTTTAGAACGAAGCGAAAGTGAAATTATAGAAAAATCGTCAAATAACGAAATGAGGAATTATGCATGAAAATATCGAATATCGAGGTAAATGAATTGATAGAGTATTGCCCTCGAAGTTTATAGTCGACTCGAGTCCCAGGTTTCAATCCAGTACTGCTGGGAACACATCGATGTTAGCCAACATCAATATTTTCGATATTTTTAACTAAAAAACATCGATGTATCGATACATCGAACTATATTTAGTTGCCATTTTTTGAAATATTTCATCTAAAAAATACAGATTGTAAATAAAATGCAAAAAAAAAAAAAAAATTAGTGATAGAAAAATAACCAAACGCTTCAAATTCAAAAGTTGTAATACAAAATCCAAGGATAACATTATAACAAATTCAAAATGTTATACAACCAAAAAAAAAACAAAAGATAACACAGGACACAAAAAATAGTGGCGTAAACTTATCATATGCTGGTTATCTAAAAACCATTGGATCGGGATTTTTTGGACTTTATCAATAGTAATCTTCGTTATCAAAATGCGGTCTATCATATAGTAGATACTATTCCATCGAGTGTCTCTTGTCTCAGACTGTATGGGCGATACGTCTGCTGCCAAAATGGTTGGATATAGTTTTGAGCCAGACAGTCTTGAAGAATTAAATTAATGGATTTTCCTTAGTGATCTTTTAAAAAAAATTCAAAATCGTAGAATGCCCACATTTTGCCACTTTTAATCAAATATTTTATGAAATACACTCACAAATGCAAAAATAAGACAATAACCTTTCTAAAACATTCGACTAATCCATTGGCCTAGCAACATCCTTCTAAAAAATTTTAAATAATATTTATTTAGTAAGCTTTTTTAATTAAAAGTACTTCTGCCTCAAATTGCTCACCTAGCTTATAATATATTTTTTTCCTTAGTAATAGCAACTGTTCGATAATCGAAAATCGAACAAAAAATTTCGATAATCGGAAAAAATGAAAGAACATCGATGCATCGCTTGTTGTTGCTTCAAGCACTACAAACTACACAAATTTTGAAAACTCCTAAAAATGTTTACTTTATTTAAAGCTTGATTTGCATATAATTTATTATATCTAAATTAGAAAGAGACGTTTATGTCAAACCATAAATAAATCAAAAACGGTTTGACCGATTTTTAAGCTATCTGTTTTTTTCGATTTGTCTTCGCCGCGAAAAGCAGAGTACCATTTATATTAAACCATATATAAATCAAAAACGGTTTGACCGATTTTTAAGATATCTGTTTCTTACGATTTGTCGTCACCGCGAAAAGCAAAGTACCACTTATATTAAAACGACGGAAAAAAGTGGAAAAAATAAATTGTTTCAGAAAAATATACATAGGGCGTGAACTTTTTAAGTTATTCTCTTCGATTTGTGTGATGTTATGGAGATCACAGCCAATTTTAACCAAGTAATCTTTTTTAAACTCCGATTATTTATCGAATTATCGAACACTGAATATTTATTAGGTGAACAACTTTGCTTCCGCCGTTTTTTCCCAATGTTTGAGGCTTCATTGTAAAAAAGTGGTAACATAGTATTATACTTTCTGGTAGTTATAGGGTACCATCTCGAAAAAACTATGAATCTTTTGAGGCTACCCACGAATCGCTAAATTTTTGACTTCTTCATAAGAGTGGTATTTTTGGTTCGCTAGACAGTATCCCATGGATCGAAGCCCATGGTAATTTGAAGCAGCAATATCTGGAGAGTACGGCTGGTTAGGTAGGACATCCCATTTAAGCGTGTCCAGGTCTGCCGACATGTGTCCTATCATTGTCATGCTGTAGGATGACTTTGTCGGGTACTGTGGCCATTTTTCCTTCAATGATCGGCTCAAACGCATCAATTGCCCACGAATCGCTACATTTTTTGACTTCTTCATAAGAGTGGAATTTCTGGTTCGCTAGACTGTATCCCAAGGATCGAAACCCATAGTAATCCGAAGCAGCAATATCTGGAGAGTACGGCGGGTAAGGTAGGCCATTCTATTTTAGTTTGTGTCCAGGTATGTCTTGAACGGTCTGTCTTGATGTGTCCGATCATTGTCATGCTGTAGGATGACTTTGTCGGGTACAGTGGCCATTTTTCCTTCAAACGCATCAATTGCTTTCGATGATGGTTTAACCTGGTTTCAGAAGCTCATAGTATACTACACCGAGCTGGTCGAACCAAATACAGAGCATAACTTTAGCGACTAGTCGTCGACTTGTAGGTATATCCAGGCATTCCCCATGGTTTTGTGCGCTTAGGATTATCGTAGGGGATCATCCATAAACTACGTGACGCTGATTTTCGTCAACATAGACCCCTCTCCACACCCCCTGTACCATCACGTAGTTTATGGATGATCCCCTACGATAATCCTATTTTTATCGCCAATCACAATTCCATATAAAAACCGCTTCTGATTGTGTTTTTGAAGCAGCTGTTGACAAGTGAAGAAACGCCGCTCAACATCTCTCTGCTTCAAATCGTACGGAACCGAATTTCCTTTTTTCTGAATCGTTCCGAAGCCTTTAAGGCGTTTCCAAATCGCTTGTTGAATAAATCCCAATGATATTGCCATTTCATTTTGCGTTTGGCACGAGTCTTCATCAAGCAATTCCTCCAATCATCGAGATTGTACTCACTACATTAAACAAACACATCGCATTTATGTTGCTTAAATATGAAAAGATCCCCTCTAGAGCACATTAAAATTTCAAAAATCAATTTCAGAAAAAGCATTTGATTTGATTTAAACCTAACACCAGAAGCAATATTTACCCGAAACATACATATATCATAATATGGGGCTTTGTCGTCGGATTGACCATACCACAAAGCTCTGGTGCATCAGCTTGCTGGGACTCAGTGCCCGCAAATACAAGTGGAAATGGTTAGGACTACCTACCTACCTACCTACCTAGCTACCTACATGTGTACCTAGCCATAGCTCAGCCATGCCCATTTAATATGGTCCAAAATAATTCAGCATAAATTATTCAGTGGAAATTAATTCACTAACAACACCAACGATCCAATGAATGTACGAACAGACCTCCTCTACGCGGCACGAGAGGAGCTGCAACAGCATCAGCCTAGTCTATGCCAGAGTATAACTATGCCGCTTGATGGCACTAAAACTTTACAGTACATTGGACCCAGGTAACCCGGGGGCTGTAGTGGACCGCGGCCTGAGCCGCATGTGCAACATTAGACACGAAATGGCAATTTTCCATTTGGCAAATGAGTTTTGCGGCCGGGACACTCCAAATATAACAATTATGCAAAATTACAAATTCTCACAATTCTAATGGAATGTCCTGACCAAACAGGTGCAAGGCCAGACGAAGAGAAGAAGGTAGAAATTGCTTTGGGTGAAATGGGTGTCATAGTGGGCCGCCCGTTTGTTAACTTAAATGGAAATTTATTGACGCCACGCAGGTTTCAGTGTGCGTCCAGGGACGCAGCTGCCTGGCCAGGACAACCGCGACTCGTACGCTCCATGGCGTTAAATTATTTTGCGTGTGTAAATTTGGCGGAAATAGTCTGTAACATGATATGCTAACACTTGTGGTACACAACGTATATATGGCGGCTGCCACTCCATGTTGCGTGTGGCAGCCATAAATAAAATTCATAAAATTTTTAACAAATTTACTCAAATAAATTAAAATGTTGCAGAAAGGCAACATATCAAGCCTGACATTGCCCATGGTACAATATTGTGAACCAGTTGTGGTTTGCTAGAGAGGGAGGTGGGAAGCCATATACGTGTTGGGTGTTCCCCATAGCTCAGCTGTAATATTGTATCGTATCTTATATACATAACTACAATTAATTTTAATTGAAATGAAATGTAACTAAAAATGTGCGCACAGGAAATTAAAATGAACGGAGAATGTTAGTTCGAGAGAGGCAGAGATGAACCTTGTAGAAAATGGTACGCTGATCTGAAAGCATATCTTTTTTCTTCAAAAGACTCGTATTTCGATTGAAAGGTCTAATTTTTAGATCCATGAATTACAATTAATTTAATTAATTATTTTTACATAAATGATGACGACGACGATGACAAAATTTTTTTTGTATATTATAGTGAGTTATCGCATTAAATTTTATATCAGTTTAGTTTTCAATAGAAAACTAATAAGTTTTTTGTGCGAAAAATTTTTGATCAAAATTACTCTCCCAGTAAAAATTACTACAGTGCCTTAATTTCTAAGTTTTTCTTTTGGCATAACCATTTAAAATTCATGACATCATGTTACTGGAGAAGCGAGAATGTCTCTTGATTTGAAGAATTCTTATTCATACATAAATGATGACGACGACGGCAAAGACAATTTTTTTCTAGTAAATTATTTGCGTTTGTCTTTGCGGCACCTTGTAAAAATGAATGATTCAAGGTACTTAGTGAATTCTTATTTGGATATAAATGATGACGATGAAGCAGCCAAACTATGTATGGTTTTCTTAACGACACCTTGTAAAAATTAATGTTGCAAGATACTTATTGAATTCTTATTTTGACATAAATGATGACGACTTCGACGACAAAAAATTTGTTATTTATTATAGAGAAATATTACTACCATATGTATGTTAGCTTAGTTTAACCTAACCTAGTTTATGCGAAATTAGACTAAAAATGGTTCACGATTTCATATAGCTCCCGGCAGGTCGGTCAATAAGGTTGGTCTGTGGGGGCTGAAGCCCAATGTCTCGGCGCTAGAATTTTCTTCAAGATTACTTCTTAAACAAATTTAAGTGTTTTCAAAGGAGGGGTCCAGTGCAAAGCACTTTCCTAGTGCGCGACATTGTTCACGACGGTCCTGGTTCCCGGAAAAAAAATTTGTTCTGTTTCGCCATTTTTAAGAATTTTTTCTGCAGAGCCCAATTTGCGTTCTTCTTTGCGATACCTTGTAAAAATTAATGCTTCAAGGTACTAAGTAAGTTAATATTTCGACATAAATGATGACTACGACGATGACGCAGCCAAACTAGCGCTTTTCTTAGCGACACCTTGTAAAAATTAATGCATCAAGATACTTATTAAATACTTATTTTGACATAAATGATGACGACGACGATGACAAAAATTGTTTCTTGTATTAGAACGAGCAGCGCATTGTTATGTAAGTCTATATAATTTTTTAAAAATTTGCATAACTTTTAAGAACTGAAAAGCAAGTCAATGTCGAAATATGCGAGGGTTGTTAGTTGCTGCCAATTTAAGTAGAAGCCAAGAAGATACTTGATAATGATGATTATGATATCATAAAAGCACTCCATATAATCTTCTTTGGTTTTTTTTTCTAAAGTTCATAGGCTTGAAAATGGTAAGAACTTAAAAAGATCTCACTATTTCTATTAAGCAACAGCCCCACGCTTAAAAATTTTCCCAGATATTATAGGGAAGTATAAAGTTTTCTGATCAAAAGGTCACATTGGATTTAGTACGATTATATATAATATATAAAACATATTATTTTTATTATTCATTTGTCTCGTCTAAACAGCTTTCACCGCAATTCCTATCATTAAATCTAGATCCTTTCTAGTTACGCCGTCCGGTTCTCGAGTTTTTAAAAATATGTTGCTCGTCTCGATCTATGCTTTAATTTTCCATATAACGAACCGATTATTCCCTCTGCATAAGCTACATTTTAAACGAAATTCTAAAACACTCGGTTCATTATCAAAGCTCCTTAATTTGCAGAAAACCTTTATAAAATGCAGAAAGTTTATATTTAATTTATTCCGAAAAATTTTAGTAAATTTAAAAAATTAAAACTTTCGGGACCCGCCGAAAATCCGGTTCACAAAAAAAAATCCAAATCATGCCGCACGCACAACCCAGAGAGTCTATTAAAACACAAGTTTTTCTCTCTCGAAAAAAAACTATTGCCTACTTTTAGGACAGTGCGCTAATTAAGACACTTAAGTCTACTTAGACTTAGTTGGCGCTTGACGGTGCCAAAAATGCGCAACAACAGCAACAAATTAGCCAGTACTATTGTAGTTGTTGTCTTTGTTGCCGTTGTTGTTGCAGTGGTATCTGTCAGATACTACTTTGCTGCTAAACCTCAGCTGTGGCAACAGCAACAACGTCAAGCCAAATGTAATTATCCAATTGCACGAAATGCGCTGCAGTATCTTTCTCTCTCGCTTATCTCTCTCTCTTTGCCACCCGTTGTGTGTGTGTGTGTGTATCTGTGTGTCTGCCACATTGGCCTAGACAATGCTTGCAGCACACGCGAAAGCGAAATTCAATTAAGCGCGCACTAAACAGCGCAACGATTTGCAGCCACAGCAACAACAACAACAACACCGGCAACTGCAACAACAATGACAACCTGGCGAATCTGATGCAAATCTGTGTGGCTGCCTCCAATCTAGCACCGCCCCCTCCAAAACCCTTGCACATGTCAAGCCTCTACTTTTGTTGTCAAGGCAAAACCAACCAAAAGTTCACAGTCAAACTCTATAAACTACTATCTACCATAAGCGCTTGATTAGATGATGCTTCAGAGTTGGCGATTGCGATTGCCACGAGCCCGAAACGGAAAATTCAATCAGAGCTTTGATCCAGTGGAGGAGGCCCTTTAAAACATGGAGCAGCCACCATTTGACGGCGCGTTAATGGAATCACAATTTTACAATTTTTTCACGGAATACGCTGGGAATAGAGGGTATATTGAATTTGGATGAGTAGTTTGAAAGCATGAAAATTGGAATATGAAAATATATCCAAATTATCTTTGGCGGACTTAGAATCGATTGTAAGAGATCCTTAGGGTTGCAGTGCAGCTTGGATTAAATTAAATTCTCTTTATTGCCATTCATATTCATAAATAAAAGAATTAAATTAAATAAAAAATTTCAAAATTAATTTTGGGAAAAAATCCCGAAACATATATAGCAAATAAATTACAACACAAAATTTAAAAAAAATTTAAATGAGAAAATTTTAAAAAAATTTAGAAAAACAAAAATTATAAAAAAAAAGAAAATTGTAAAAAAATTAACAAAAAAAAAAATGTTAAATTAAAAAACAAAAAATTTAAAAACAAAATGTTAAAAAAAAATTAAAAAAAAAAAATTTTTAAATATTTAAAAAACAAAATTTAAAAAAAGGTAACAAACAAGATTTTAAATTTTTATAAACTTAATCGAAAACCACTATTTTGAAAGGAACTTAAATCAAGTAAAATAAATATCTTAGCTTAACTTAAAAAAGTGAGATGGATCTTTTTGCATCCAGAGTTAATAGTAGCTTTTAATACTAGGGGCTTTTCAAACTTTCTATTGACAGTATATTTAATAAGTGTATAATTGGATAAGTAATATCTATAAGCTGCTAGAAGGAGCTTTCGCCTCCGTTGACGCCATAGGCAGTAACTCCATTGTAAGGACCAATTTAATATATGGCTCCAATTCTACAACCCCTCTTCTATCACATCGGTAGTGATAAATCTGAGCATTAAAGATTGACAAAATAGTTTTCTTACCATATATAAAGATATTTCTGAAAAATTTATTTGCATGTGCGTATTTAATGGTGTTCAAAAATAATTTTTTTTTTTATTTTCAAAATTAAACTTCTCATCTCTTCCAGAAATCTCTCATCATATCTTTCTCATTGCTTAAAAATACTTATACCAAATGAGGTAGTTATAGTGTAATTTTAATGGATTAATTTTAGGCTAAAATTTGGTCGAAAATTTCAATTATGGTTTTCTAGTTTAATATTATTTTATTTCATATATTTATTTCCGATTAAAATCTGGCCAAAGATATTTCCGAAAACTAAATTAAATTCAAAAAACTTAGCCATAGTGTTCTTGCTTTTTCCAAGCTATTTTTGTAAATTTAACGGATTCAATCTGGATTTTATTTTGCGCAAAAATATTTCTGTATACTCAAATGATAATAAATAAAATGTTGTCAAAATTTTCATTCTACTTTTCAAGCTTCCCAAAAAGATTTCGGAAAATTCCATGAAATAATTTTGGATTATTTTTCGAATTTTAACGGAATAACTCTGTATTTAAATTTTCTCAAAAATATTTCTGAAAACACAAAGACAAATAAAAATTTTCTTTGGGGCGTGGCACCGCCCTCTGACAATATATGTTGCTCTAGACTCTCGATTTACTGTACTAAATGCCGAAAAGAATTCTAAAAATTCAACGAATAAATTTTTGGCTAAAATTTGGCTCGAAAATTTAATTTTAGTTCCCCAGGGTATTTCTGAAAATTCTACATATTATTGTGTATTTTGGATTAAAATGTGTTTAAAAAATTGTGTAACAAGCTCTTAGAGTTGTCAAAATTTTTTTTTGCTAAATTGAATTAGATATTTGGTCAAAAGATATTTCGGAAAATGCAACCCATTGAACATATATGCAAAGTTGGTCAAATTGTTTCATTGCAATTTTTTGGCGTATTTTAACGAATTTTCTCAAAATTCAACGGATTGAATGTAAATTAAACTTTGTTTCGCATATTTAATTTTATTTTTTAGCGATTAAAATTTGGTTAAAAGTAAGTGGCTTCAGAATTGAGATTTCCTATACACTGCTGCCTAGGACGATATTTCGCCTTCCAAAAGAGCATCAAAATGTCGTCACCTTCAAAAATTATTTTGTCCAGTATATTTCCCTCATTTTTAATGACATTTTCAATGCACTTTTTATGCCGCATGGAGAAAGAGTTGTGTTGCAGTTGCAGTTGTTGCAGCTTCCTCTCTGGGTGCTGGCTGCTGCTGCTGTTGATTGACTTGTGTTTCATTTTAATTTGGTTAATTCAAATTAATCAAGCGAAATTTGTTTTTTATTTTTTATTATTATATTTCTGTATACTGTGTGTGTGTGAGCGCGAGTGCATCGACATTGGCATATGGAAAATGCATGTTCAAATGGGTTTCAGTCGGTTCTTGGACACAACTCGGAAGGGTTCACAGAATGGGGGAGGGGAACTGAGGGATCGAGTGAAAGAGTGAGCATTTCCACTTTGTTTGTTCAATTAATGCAATTGCTGGCGTTGATGTTGTTTGTCTTTTTGACATTATTAATTTATATTTTTATTACTTTGTGTCTCCTGTTGTTGTTGTTGGTGTTGCTTTTGCCATTACATAATGCGACGACGTCACTTCTGTTTGTAAATTTTATTACATGGATGCGTTTTAATTAATTTGAGAGTGTATTTTTGTATATGTATATATGCAACAATTTGGCTCAGCTGTTGTTATATGCAGAGAGAGAGAGAGAGAGAGAGAGGTTGAGACTTATTTGGATAATTAAACTAAGAAAGGGTTTCTATATTTTTTTATTAATCTCTTTAAATAATTAGTATTAATTGATAAGCTCGGAATATGTTGAGATTTAAAATTGCATTAAAAAGATACTGCCAAGCAACTATAAAAGATAGTTTTTTGAGTGAATTTTTTTGACAAAAAATGAAATTATTATTAAAATCTTTTATCTGCGGAAATTTGCATAATATACTAAATATATATCAATCAAAATTAACTTTATGGAAAGTGTTCTCTAAAATCATTCTAGTAACCTTAATTTACTTTTTTTAGTTAACATATTTACTTATTATTTGTTGTATAACTATCTAAGTAGGAAAAGCTAGAAGCCTGAAATCTTTTTGTTAGTACATCTTGAGAATAAATGAAATGAAAAGATCAAAATAGAAACAACATTTTTGACGTCATTGTCCCAGCCGCTAGATGGCGCAAGCGAGCTGCTGTCACTAGATGGCACCCGCTGTCTGTTGCATTTGAGTGTTTACAATAATATGAATATAATTTTAATATTAAATTAATATTTTTCTTTGGACCAAGGTTTTGTGTTCACTTTCCTTTGGCTATATAACGACAATACACTTACAATATTTATTTAAACCCAGGGCCGTAGAGAGAAAATCCGGGCCCGGGGGAAAATGTAGCGGCCCCTCTGTTACGCCTTTATCTTGAATCCCGACAGTTAATACACCGGGCCCCTGAGTAAACTCCGGGCCCGGGGGGAATCCCCCTTTCCCACCCCCCTCTCGTCAGGCCTGTTTATACCTATACCAAATGTTCTCTCTGTAAATTTTAGTGGCTAGCTTTAAGTAAAACATATATATTATAAACAGAGGTGGATCCACTGGGACTTTCGGGTCCGGAACCCCCCTCCCCCAAAGTTGAAAAAATGAGTTGAAAGTTTTTTGCGAGCTCTCATATATATACACTTCGATGTGAAGAACCCCCCTCAAAATCAAATCCTAGATGCATACCTGATTCTAAAAATGAAGCAAATTGTTAAAACTAAAAATAACTAAATTAATTGTAAAAGAAAATTCAGGGATGGGGTGGATGAGCCAAGCAAGAGGTACCAAAACCTTTATTTTTCTCTGTATAGCAAAGTTATTATTAAATAAAAAATCTTAATGCTTTTTATCAAATCGTTTAATGATATGGTTTCATTGCAAAAAAAGTAAAATATTTATAAATAACTAAATAATAAATATTATATTCATAAATATTCATGTTGATATTTGGGTGGCCGCTAGATGGCGCAAATTGTTGTCGTAGGATGGCGCAAGAGATTTGCTGCATGCTTGTGACCACCATTGTAAAATTATCATTTTAACACAAATTAATATTTTATAGGGTTGGTGAACCAAGCGACCAGGTACAGAAACCCCTATTTTTTTGTGCATAATAAAACTGTTACAAAAAACATAACATTCACATCAGTTTGCAAAAATAAAATTTCAAAAAAATCTTAAAGCTTTTTATTTATTTATTTAATAAAGATTAAGTAAGTTTATAAAACTAACTTAACTAATAGAAGCACTGGCAGCAAAAAGCCTTAGGCTCTTAAAGTTTTTTTAATACGTTTAATGCCTCGGTTTCATTGAAAAAAGCTGAAAAGTCTCATTTTGCTCTTTAGTTGGCCGCTAGATGGCGCAAGTTACTGTCGCTAGATGGCGCATGCAATTTGCTGCATATTTGTGACCACCATTATATAATTATCATTTTAACAAATTTAAAATTAATATTTTAAATAACAAAATATAAAAAAAAATGCAGGAATGGAATAGGTACCGAAGCTCTTATTTTTTTGTTGTATAAACTTGAATAATAACAAAAATCTTTAAAAAATCTCAAAGCTTTTTATTATAAAGTTTATGTTGTAGTTTTGTTGAAAAAAGTTAACATTTTTTTGTTTGTTTTGTTCACACTAAATTTTGAGAAATTGTATCATATATTAGATATATAGGTATCAAACTTGATTATAATATAATTTTAAAAAAGTTTTGCAAGCCAATCCAAACATATTTTGAGCTGGACAAGCCCTGCTCTTTCCCCCTTCTCTTGTCAAAAAGTGCGATAATCGTAAAAACGCAAAAAAAAACGCTTCATAACTAGAATTTCAAAAATTTTGACGTAGTGCAAATTTAAAACAACTTAAAGCAAAAATTTTTAATAACATTATTTTTTTTTAATAACGCTAATGTCATTTCAAAGATTTTATCGGAAGAAAATATTTAAGTAATAGATAAGGTTCAGCACCGTCGAGAGAAAAGTGCGGTCCTGGTGATGACTATCGACCTTTAGCTTTTTTCAAATCTACAGGCGCTTTTGAAAATTCTGTCGCCGGAGATAATGCCCCATCTGGCGATAGGCCTAATAAGGTTATACATTATGCGTAGTATCTCAAAAATATCTTTCTGAAATCCGCTAAAGAAGGCAAGCCATCAGGTAGGTTTGTTTGTCAAATCTTTAGCTATAAATGGCCTAATGTTGAAAATCTTCTAGACCTAATTCTTCGCAAAGCTATGATCTTAAACTAAGCTTGATGCTTATCGTAAACACATTAAGCATATATTATATTTTCTATATAAAAACTACAACACTTGCACTAATTATATAAGCACAATTTTCCCATAGCCTGAAATTCAGCCTCCCAATTCGTTTAAGTAAACACTTTTAAACTACTAATTACACACTTAAATATGTTTAGCCCAATTAGTTGCTCTACAAGATCACTTAGAAGCTATCTTTTTAAGAATCTCAATGTACCTAGTCTATCCCATTCATAAGTGCTCCAAGGTCAGCCAGTTTTCGCAGCCGTAACGTCATTTCGCACGACGCTTCCCCAAATCCCGCACCTGCTGCTGTCTCTGCACACACTAAACACTAAAACCCTCTAATAGACTTATCGGCTGGCAAAATCTCAGCACGCCAAATCGCGACTAAACAGCGCACAGATACAAAGACTCTTCGCTCTCTCTCTCTGGAAAGACAAACAAACTGGCCATAATTCGCGCTGCCAGACTACGGCATAAAACAATCTGACGAGCCTGCCAGACCGACTGACTGTCTAAATGACGATGACGTTGACCGGTCGCTTGTCGGTTAGTCTAGTCGGTGACCAGTGCTGTCCAGGTTGCCATTTCTCTTATGTAGCATCCACGTGCGCTGCTGCACATAAGCTGGCTGAGTGTGACCGCCGTTGATGCCCCCCATCCCGCTTGCATTAGAGCCACTTAAACGCATTTGCAAAATTGTCTGTTGCCGCCACCCACACTCAGACACACACATCATCCACTCCACAGATGTGGCACCTGCTGCCCCGCTGCCTTTTTTTTTGCGTTGCGTTGTTGCATAGGAAAAACTAAAACGCGCGATAATTTTCCGAAAAATCAGCACAAAAGTCCGACATGGATACGCGCCAGTTCAGCAGCTGCTGATTAGACTCTAACAGCAGCTGATGGGTTTATCACTTGGTTGTAGCAGCAACAAAAACAGAGAGAAAGGAGGTCTGGACTATAGAAAGACAAAGTTTGGATACTCTTATATGCTAAGGGAGGATGTTCTAAGCAGTGCTCAAAAAGCACCCTTTGCCTTAAACGATTTGAGAGTGTTTGGATCGTTTTTTTAAAATACTTATATGTTTTCTAAGCTCCAACCCTAGGTTACAATATCTTTTATCCTCAAGATTGCTATCGTAAAGAACTTCCAGACGGAGCATTTTGTCTTCAGAGTTCAGGAAAAGAAGAAAATCGTTCTTAAACTTCTCGTGGAATAGGCATTGAGGAAATCCCTTGCCAATCGGGTGTCGTAGAAGACTTTCACAAAGAAAGACTGTCCAGATCAGCTTATAGACAGTTGCTTAAGCCACGATATTTTTTGATATATTCGAATACATTTTGAGGAGTATACTCCATCTATTAAAGTAAAATCCAAACCAAGAATAGACACATTGTTTCCCAACGCAGAAGGGAAAACGTTGGGTTCTATATTAAACCTAGACCTGTCCTTGGGGAACTGAGTGCCCCAGATGAATTTCAAATTGAATTATTTTGTTATTTTTCCATTCAAAATATACGGGTAAGATAAAGGACAGGTCTAGGGCTAAAGAACCCCCAGTAAAGCCCATCGATAGCGTACTGGTAGCGTACATGCTTTGAAACTTAATAAAGATCCACATGCTCTCCACCTAGGGGCGACTGACAAAATAGTCAAGTCAGGGAAAATTATTATTTAGTAAAGCCCATTAATATCCTTTGAAGAACCTTCCTAAGAACTTTGCCTTGACGATACTCCTCGAAAATATGTTATTGTGACGTAGAAAGCAGTTATTGTGAGGACTAGTATGATAATTCGTAGTTCAAGGGCCTTCAGTCTACGTTCCTTAAGCAAGACGGATCTCCTGAAGTATCACCTTCAGTAATACATCAAGGCATTATTTTGGAGAACCTTTATGTATAATCAACTAGATCCTAAGAACTTTGCTTTGACGATACTCCTCGAAAATATGTTATTGTGACGTAGAAAGCATTTATTGTGAGGACTAGTATGATAATTTATAGTTCAAGGGCCTTCAGTCTCAGTTCCTTAAGCAACACGGATCTCCTGAAGTATCACCTTCAGTAATACATCAAGGCATTATTTTGGAGAACCTTTATGTATGATCAACTAGATCCTAAGAACTTTGCTTTGACGATACTCCTCGAAAATATGTTATTGTGACGTAGAAAGCAGTTATTGTGAGGACTAGTATGATTATTTATAGTTCAAGGGCCTTCAGTCTCAATTCCTTAAGCAACACGGATCTCCTGAAGTATCACCTTCAGTAATACATCAAGGCATTATTTTGGAGAACCTTTATGTATAATCAACTAGATCCTAAGAACTTTGCTTTGACGATACTCCTCGAAAATATGTTATTGTGACGTAGAAAGCATTTATTGTGAGGACTAGTATGATTATTTATAGTTCAAGGGCCTTCAGTCTCAATTCCTTAAGCAACACGGATCTCCTGAAGTATCACCTTCAGTAATACATCAAGGCATTATTTTGGAGAACCTTTATGTATGATCAACTAGATCCTAAGAACTTTGCTTTGACGATACTCCTCGAAAATATGTTATTGTGACGTAGAAAGCATTTATTGTGAGGACTAGTATGATAATTTGTAGTTCAAGGGCCTTCAGTCTCAGTTCCTTAAGCAACACGGATCTCCTGAAGTATCACCTTCAGTAATACATCAAGGCATTATTTTGGAGAACCTTTATGTATAATCAACTAGATCGAGCAGAAGCTCAGATTGTCGAGTTAAGATTAGCTTATATTAGTAAGACTGCTCGGCTCAAGCTTAGATTACCCAGAGACCATATATATTTCCATTGGGATGCTTAGGTAAGGAATAATTCTTTTTTGGCGAGTTTTGATTTTCTGAATTGTATTCATTTTATACAATTACTATAATGATTCTGAATTTAGAATCCGTGAACAAGTTTTGTTAGTTGTGGATTGTCTTTAATGGATCACATATTTATACCTATGCTTAGTATAGAGATTTGTAGTTTCTCAAAATTTTATAAATATATTTTAAAATCCTGTTCTTTGCAGGAGGCCCATATAGAGCGATTGTCAAATTATGTGGAACCAATGGTAAGTTTAATGTTAATATTTTCAAAGCCAGTTAAGCACTGCCACTGAATCCGAATCTGATGTTCAAACAAAACCCCAGCACCCCCAGGGTTCTGAGATAGCCTCCAAAAACTCCTAAAAAAAATGTTTGTCGATTTATTGTTTTCGTGTATGCTTCCGATATAAAAACATGGTTATTGGAGGCTATCCCAGAACCTTGGTTAGTTTTTTTGAACCTTAGATTCGGATTTTTTTATAAGCCTTTTATATGGCTCAGAGATGAGGAAGGTTTTGGAACTCATTCGACAGAAACTACAATTATTTATTAATAAATGTCTTCGACGTATACTTAAAATTTTCTGGCCACGAGTAATTTCAAATGCCAAACTTCTCTTGACAGACAATTATGGAAAAACTTCGACTCCGCCCTATGCTCTTACTAAGAGCGGCGTCTTTACATTATATATTCCGCATATGTAATGTACTTACACCAAGAAACTAATGGTTCCGATGTTTTTATATGCTTTTGGGTTGGCTGAGCCAGAATCCGAGGACTAAACAACTCCAGCATCTTAGTGTTCAGAGAAAACTTTCAAGATATCTCATTTAATTGGGGTTGCTGAGGTTATCTCAGCACCCTGACGTGCTGGAATTTTTTGGACCCCGGATTCGGACTCAGCGATCTCATAAGCGTCTAGTAAACATGATCTGAGTTCCAAATATTTTTTTGAGTGTATTTCCTTAAATAACTAAAACTTCGAAACACTTCACAAAGGATCATTCATAAACTACATGACGCTCCAGGGGGGTTCTGGCGAAGCGTCACGAGACACAAAAATCATATGGAAAATCTTCAAAAATATTCCGTTACTGCGTCACAAGGGAAAGCGGGTGTCTATTTATGTCTTATCCCGGATCAGAAAATTTCTACTACTACGGCCGTCCTTCTCTTCTAGTGGAGCACAGGTATCAACGAATTTGCTCGTCCACAACCAATTTTTGTTTGAGAATTTATATTGGGCTCCTAGTGAAAGTTTCAAATAAATTCATTCATTTAGAACTAATAATGTTGCTAGTGGCGGATCCACGGGGGTGGTTTTTGGGTCCGGACCCCCGAAAAATGCGTTGAAAGTCTTTTCCACCAAGACCAAATACTAGATCCGCACCTGAATGTGGTTTCGAAAAAATTTATATTTTATTATAAAAACCGTGAAAAAAATATAGCATGCAAATTAATTTCAAATCCTTTAATGTTGAAATAAATTCCATTTGAAAAAATTGTATAAAAAATATGAATCTTTTTTACAAATTTAAAATATATACTATCAGAGAAGGAAGGAACTCGAGTAAGATGTTTATAAGGTTTATGAACGATTTATGGAACTGTCCCTTTTTGTTTAAAGATGTGAATTTCCCTATCCGACTTGTTTGTATATAAATATTACAATTCTTACTGTAACTTTTAAAAACTTCTCTTAAAAAGATCTAAATTCTCATACTATTAAGATTTTTTTAAGCTTATAAACGCTTAATGGAACTGATCCCATTACCTATAAAAAGTATTTTGAAAAAAAATAATATGCAGTTTGCAGTAGAATTTCACCAGTTACCCATACGCAAAAAATAATGTGCATTTCCCATCCTTATAACTTTGGTTTAAGGGGTCTCCCAAATGGGATTTTTTTTTTATATTAAGTTTTGTCATTCCGTGCGAAATATTTCGAACTGCGTATAGGCCTATAATAACAAAGATCCTACATTAATGAACACACTTCGTATAAAGATTGCATCCCATATTCCATATATGGCATTCCACTAACTTCCACTAAAATATTTAAGAATAGAATAAATATGCAGATTAGAAGAGTATCATAGTAACAAAAATAAGTAAAGTGCATCCGTTTTTAGATTTTGCTGTCCAACTAACCGTCCCGATGTCTACATAATCAAACTAAACTGGCGCAGACAGCCTGTTCCAAATTTGTGACGCCTGCTCGTGCCTACCTAGATATTTGTATCTGTGTAAAGTGTTTGCGTGTTTGTGTGAGTGTATCTATGTGTATGTCAAGTGTTGATTGCAGTTTTTGTTTCATTTTCTAAGCGAATTTGCTTTGTTTCAATTTGATTGTGTCAATTGGCTCGCGCGCGCGTTCTTAGCTAAAAAAAAAATATATTCGTACATTGCAATGAATCTCTGTCAGCTCTTGTCTAGGTGTCCGGACAATCGCAACATTATCCATAGGTCTACTGGGTGATCTGTGCCAATTATGACGATCCGTGTTCAAATCCGCAAACACGAAAAATGCTCTAAATTGAATTACAGACGTACCGCCCGCGGTTGCAGTTGCAGTCGTGTCCAAGTGTCACCAATTGTGTTGAGAATGTTGATGACAGCGGAGGGTGGTGTTGTGAGGTGGTGCAGACACCGCCTGCATTGCAACCCTTCAGTTCCCAGTATTGTCTTCGGCGCCCGCATATGACTGCTTGTTGTTTTTGTTGAATTTTTTTATTATTATAAATATTTTGATTGAATTTTCTGTTTAATTAAACCAAATTGTTTTGTTCATTGTATATAGTACGATAAATATGCTGATAAATATATTTTTTGTAGTTATTATATGTAAATGGACTGCAAGCTGTTTATGCTGCGGTGTAATGCTGGGAAAGCTTTGATTAGTGGCGGAGAATGGGCTATGGGTGGTCTTGGGGTGCTAACATATTGTTCAAGCAGCTGTTGGTAGGCGTAAATATAAAAGGGAGAGGAAAAGAGATTAAACAGGCGTTAAAGGCATTTATAAGCTGTGCCGTCTATAACAAATTCGTCTTGCTCCGATCTCTGCTTGAAGGCGGTTCCTAACCTATGATATTGCCCTGAGCCTTACCCGACAATTGTCTTTACAGCTTTATCTTTACAACGTATTTTTTAGATTAACAAGGAATTCTAAAATTAGTATGATTTTAGCTAATTTGAAAAGGTTCATCTTCTTTATACTATATTTCGGATATATAGTCAACATTTTTTGTATTTGGGCTACCAAAAGCTTAGTTGAACAAAAAATGTGTACAGAAATGGTTCCACAAAAGTTTAATTCTTTTTCGGATGACACAACGAAGGATTTTTTTTTCGGACGACTCAACGAACGTCTTTTTTATATATAATAATTCAGTCTTTACATCTTTTTTATACTATATTTCCAATATATAGTCAAAATTTTTTGCATTTTGCTTACCAAAAGCTTAGTTGCAAAAAGTGGCACAAAAAATGTGTTCAGATCCACAAAAGTTTAATTTTTTTTTTCAGATGACACAACGAAGGATTTCTTTTTTGGGATGACTCAACGAACGATTTTTTTATATATATAATAATAATTCAGTCTATATAAATGATATCAGGTATATCTTACCTGCTTACCAAAAGCTTAGTTGCAAAAAGTGGCACAAAAAATGTGTTCAGATCCACAAAAGTTTAATTTTTTTTTTCAGATGACTCAACGAACGATTTTTTTTAATACACAATAATTCAGTCTTTCTTTATAAATGATAAAAGCGCATGAAAATGCTATAAATATCATCTTTTCGTGTACAAGTTGACTTAAGAAAAAAAGTTCAAAGAACATCGTCAAAGATTATCAACTTTTGTACTGATATTACATAGAGATGGCGCCACCAGCCAAGGACCTATGAATACTTTGAAACGGTTTTCCCCTTTTTTAATATATTTTTAAAAGCTTTCTTGTCATCGTCAAAATGCATAAAATAAGTAGAAATGGATTGAAGACGATAAACTGTGCCCGGAGTGCCTGGGAAAGCCTCAACGAACGATTTTTTTTAATACACAATAATTCAGTCTTTCTTTATAAATGATAAAAGCGCATGAAAATGCTATAAATATCATCTTTTCATGTACAAGTTGACTTAAGAAAAAAAGTTCAAAGAACATCGTCAAAGATGATCAACTTTTGTACTGATATTACATACAGATGGCGCCACCAGCCAAGGACGTTTGAATACTTTGAAACGGTTTTCCACTTTTTTAATATATTTTAAAAAGCTTTCTTGTCATGGTCAAAATACATAAAATAAGTAGAAATGGATTGAAGACGATAAACTGTGCCCGGAGTGCCTGGGAAAGCCTTGATCGCTCCTGCCGCATTTTATGGAATCCTCAAAATGATTTATTAAGGAGAGCGATTAAGCCGTCTAAGAGAGACCCCAAAAGTTATCCCTCACAACTGCAACACCCGTCCCTAACCACAATTCTTCTTACTTCCTTCAGCCTATATAACCTAACCTAAATAGTTCTCGACTATTCAAATTGATATAAAAATGTTTGGTAATAGTTTTTAGTCATCTTCATAGCAAAATGGTTGGCTCAAACCGAAAATAAAGTCGGAAAAATTTTTCTTGAAACGGGTTTCGGGATTTTGCGAAAAACAAATTTTTTGGAATTAGAAACCAGTGTCTTTAGGCGGGATTTTTTTTATATATATGAAGTTTTGTCATTCCGTGCGAAAATTTTTGAACTGCGTATGGTCCTTTTACTAAATCGCATATCTCTCTCCGTACTGAACAGATTTAAATAACAATTTCTGTACTTAGTTTGATCTTTTTAAACCACTTTTTAAAAAAATATTCATATTTTTTTTTTTCGATTAGGATAAACGATTGATTAATCTCGAGCAACTACGATTGAAATAAAATTTAAAAAAAATGTAACATAGATAACACTAATTTAAAAATTTTAGGATTATCGGATGAACCATTTACATACCATAGTTAAGACAAAGTGAAGACTATTTTTGCTCCAATAACAACTTTTTCGAAAATATCTCTAACTCCGTTTCATAGAAAAATATTTCGACTGAATTTTAGGCTGCATCTTAAATTCTACTTAAAATATGTTGACCAAAACCTTGAAAATGAAGAGCTTTTTAAGGTAATTTTGAGTCGAGAAACAGGAAAATGGCATTAATTTTAGATTTTTTCGAAAAAAAATGTTTTTGGATACTTTTTTCAGTTATTTATCAATATCTCGTGAACAAAAATTGTTATCGACATGAGAGACGAATAGGAATCGAAAGGTATTGATGTGCTCTTTATGCTGATATGTGCAGATAAAGTAAAAATTATTGAAGTTGCGAGCAACCAAAATCGAAAAAATGTGGCATTTTCGACAAATTTTTCAAAAATACAAGTTTTTAGTTAGCTTTTTATAAAAAAAAAATTTTTTATTGTTTAAGCTTTAAGCTGAAAGAGAATTCTTTTACGAACATTTCGAGACTAAGATCATCAAAATCTGTTAAGAACTATAAATAAAGAATTGGTCTTGGTGGAGGTTTTTCACTTCGAAGTGTATATAGTACTTATATATCAGAGCTCGCAATAAACTTTCAACCCATTTTTCCAACTTTTGGGGGACCCGAAAATCACCCACTGATAGATGCTATGGAACCATGAAAGAAAAATGCGAAAGTTCAAATTTTCACTCAATCACACTTTTGGTCGAAACAAAAAATGTTTCACTCAAAGTTTTTCGTTTGCGTTCAGTTACGTCTTCAAGAATTTTCATCCAGCAGTAGTCGCGCATCATGCCTTTGTCCCAAAAACCCTTATATCGCTTTTCAATAGGTGGAAGATCCTGATAACATCTTTCGCCTTGCTCGTCGCCCTCAGCTCCCAAATTTAAAGGATCAATCAAATAATTCAAAGCTGTGTAAAATGTTCAATTTACATAGTTAAGACAAAGTGAAGTCTTTTTTTGATCCAATAATATTTTTTTTTGTAATATCTTCAACTCAGCTCTACAGATAAAAATTTCGACTGCATTTTAGGCTGCATCTTAAACTCTACTTGAAATATGGTGATCCCGAATTCATAAGGATGAGTCCATCCATTAATGTACAAAAACTTAGATCACCGTTTTCATGCGTCTCCATCTTTTCTGTTAATTTTTAAATAAATTTAAAAAAAAAATAGCCTTAAAGAAAAGTATTACCAAACAGGAAGGAATGTCGATAACTAAGGATTTCGATGAGTCGGCTTAACCATGATCGAAATCAGTGCCTCGTATATTGAGCCTGACAATGAATAGGAATGAATGTCGATAACTACGGATTTCGATGAGTCGTCTTAACTATAATCGAAATTAGTGCCCCGTGTATTGTGCCTGACAATGAACAGGAATGAATTTCGATAACTACGAATTTCGATAAGTCGACTTAACTATAATCGAAATCGGTGCCCCGGGTATTGAGCTGGACAATGAACAAGAATGAATGTCGATAACTACGAATTTCGATGAGTCGACTTAACTATAATTGAAATCTGTGCCCCTGGTATTGAGCCTGACAATGAACAGAATTGAATTTCGATAGCTACGGATTTCGATGAGTCGATTTAACTATAATCGAAATCAGTGCCCCGGGTATTGAGCCTGACAAAATTATTTTAAAATAATCTATTTTTTTTACAAGATAAACGAATGTTACGAAAGAGTAATCTATGCAAAGGTTTTAAAAGTTATCAAAATAATTACACAAAAAAAATCGATCGAGGTCAGACCATGTTTACCAAATATTTTTGGGGTCGCTCAATTCGAATGTAAGGTGTAAAAAATTCCAGCACGGCAGTGTTCCGGCATAACCTCAAAAATAGCATAAATTCAGCTTTTTTTGAGGTTATGTCAGAAATCTGACGATCTTGGGTTTTTTAGACCTTGGACTCGGAATCAGCGACCCCAAAACCATGGCCACTGAACTCAAAAATAAATTTTTACTGTGTGGCTGCGTAATTTTAGAAATCAATTACTGGACACAATTTGATATAAAAATTTTTTTCATCGTATTTAAATACTATATGGCATTAATTAATGAACATATGAAGTTGTCCTACATATTAAACCATGCTATCAAAAAACTATGCCCCTCTCTATTTCGGAACCCAGCAACAACAGGTCTTCCACCATAAATTTCCCATAATTTGTTTAGCTTGTTTAGCACCATTTTAACATCTAAAAAATAAAAAAAATAATTTCAATTTGCAATGGAATTCAATCAAGCAATCAATAATCATGCAACTAACCTTCTACACAGTGCCCAAGCCATTTACAAAAGATAATTTTATTTTGCTAATTTAAATACGCCAAATTGTATTTTATTATTTTTATGTGCGTTTCTGTCTCTTTCGTTTTCTCTGGATATTTATCAGCTGTTTCGTTTTGTAGCTATAACATTTTAACCCGCGCGCTGCTCCCTAATTGAGTTGAACGAAATGAAAAACGAATCAACTTGGCGACAACAAAAACAACAAAGCAGCAGCAGCAGCCATTGCCAAAGCCAAAGCCGAGCTCCTTCCTTGACATACCAGACCCTAGCCAGACTCAGACCCCCCCACAATTGGCACGGAGTAATGCACCCAGTGGAGCGCACAACGTTTGCATGGCTGCCAATTAATTTGCGGTTGATCAATTTAATTTGAAACTTCATTCGTTCGTTGGCTTTGCTCCGACGACTGTCTATATTTTTTTTTTTTTTCGATTTTTTGTTCCCCACCAAGTGAGGGGGGACTGCTCCCAAACCTACCACAGCTTTAATTTGTTGGCGCGTTTCGGATTCGTTTGGCAAATTATTGGCCATTGATTTTGTGTGCATGTGTGCATGTGTGTGTGTGTATCTGTGTGTATCTGTGTGTTTTTTGTTGCAGCCAACAGCACGCGTTCTAAGGGGGGGTGCGGAACTTACTCGCTGTGGGGGCGGCGCTGCTTTCGGCACTCTTTTTAATTATCATCAATTATTCAAACTGCATTTCCATTTGATCAACTTTTGGTCTCTCTTCAATTAAGCGAGGAAGAGAGCGTGTTGCAGTTGACCGACTAAACATGGCATTTGTTGTTGTCGAATTCTCTTTTTTTCGTTTACTTCCTTTCAGTGTTGTAGAAGATTTTTATCTTGTATTTTGAAGTGTTCAGAAATTTTGTGCGATTTCTCACAGGAAAGGCATGAATATAAACACTTTTGGTGTGTTCGCTCAAACAAATATAAACACTTGAGAGACAGAGAAACACGAGTACTCGAAACACACACACATACACTTACACATATTTATTTTATTGTAAGGTGTGTGTGTGTGCGCTTAAGTACTACTTAAGAGCAGATTTTTATCACATCAACTTATTAAGCATGGATTTTAAAAGCAAATTAAAAATGTCTAAATAAATTATAAAGCAAAATGTTTTTGCCTTTGAATTTAATTAAATTCGTTATGACGTAGTAGAATGAGCTGTTTTATCTTATAAAAAGGATGTTTGTTAGAAAGTCGGCTAGGGACTTGGTAAGAGTCTGAACTGTATCTCTCAACTATAGACAAAATAACTGTAGAGAACTCAAAAGAACTAGTCTAACTAAGTTATACAAGCGAGTAGTTCCTAAATGATGCAATTCAAGAATATAAAGGAAATAACTCAATTATGGTAACAATAGAAGCCCAAAACATTACTAGGGATATACCATAGATGATGCAATATTTTATACAAAAAGATTTAATTGTGTTATTGGAATGAGTCTCACAAAATTCTTTCATCTATAGTTGAGAAATACAGTTCAGACTCGAACCTTAGCATCTTATGCATATCTTACCAAAACTCTAGCAGATTTTCTAACAAACATTCTTTTTTTGAGCAAGATTTCGAATATGGCAAAACAAATGGTTCCATTCAAACCAATGAAATTATTTATAATTCACTGAATTCTATCGATTTCACCAAAATCACTTTATTTTAAAAAACAAGCAAAAAAATCTGTATCTGTATCTCCTTTTATTTCTCATTTTAAAAAAGTTTGGCTTTATAAAAGCGATTAATATTTCAAACAACAAGTACCAAAGCTTTTCGTAAAAGCCCATGAATTATTCTGTTAATTCTCCAAGTTCTATAGATAACGCTAAAATCTACTTTATTTTATCAAATCACTCGTGATTTACAATTATATGCAGCTTTTATACAAAAAAGTTTAGATAAACTATTCCAAAGGTGTCAAATATCATAGATTACACTAGTTGTTTACAAATTTAAGTGTCATCGAGTGAACCTTCCTAAAAAAGTGTTTTTTATGGTAATTTGGTGTCGAGAAACACGAAAATGGCAACCCTTTTTTTTTTTCTTAAGCACCGTTTTCGAGATATTTTCGAAATTTTTTGGGCAATTTTTTCTGTTATTTCTCAATATCTCGTGAACAAAATTTTGTATCAATATGAAAGACGATTAGATCAAAAGGTATTGATGTGATCATCACATCGAAAAATTATCGAAGTTACATGCAACCAAAGTCGAAAAAAGTGTCTTTTTTTACCATTTTTCAAAATTACGCATTTTCAGTGTGCTTTTTATGAACGAAAAAAAAATGTTTGAATATTTATGTTAAGCTTAAAGCTGAAAGAGAATTCTTTTACGAACATTTCGAGTCTAAGATCTTCGAAATCGAATAGGAACTGTAGATGTTATGGAGCCAGGAATGCATACCAATTCATGAAGACGTAACTGAACGCAAATGAAAAAATTTGAATGAAAAAGTGTCCAAAAACAGGTTTTTCGAAAATATCTCGAAAACGGTGCTTAAGAAAAAAAAGGTTGCCACTTTCGTGTTTCTCGACCCCAAATGACCCTAAAAAACACTTTTTTAGGAAGGTTCATTTTTCGTGTAAACTAGTGTTATAGGTTGAGTTTACTTTTTCAAATCTCTTAATTTTAACGTTTTCTGCAAAATTAACTTTATTTTATCAAATTATATGCAAAAGACATCAGTAGTGTTTTACTGGCAGGTAAAACCTTTTTTTAAAAAAAAAAAACTTTGGATTTATCTAGGAGCATTATTTAATTAAAACACTTAACTTTTCTTAAGAATTTAAACACTATGCAACAATTCGAAGTAATTTTATTAATCTCTCAATTCTATCGATTTCTCTCAAAATCATTAAATTTCTTTATTTATTTATTTAGTTATTATTTATCTTAAAAAGTGAAGATAACATTATTGAATATTTGTTAGCGAAGGTCTTCCGCAAATCAAAATTATTCTATTTTAAAAAATTATAGACAAAATGCATTATTCAAAAACGTGGAAAAACTCCACTATTCGAGGTTTGTTTCGATACTAAAAATTGGTAAAAATCGCCTTAGCGACTCGATTTGCATTGTTTGTTATTTATATTATATGCCTATATATATCTCTTACGCTAACTCTGGAAAATTATATTTTCTCTAAAAATATCTTTTATTACTGAGGTAAAAGTTGTTTTGGGCTTTGATGCTAAAAAATAGGAAGTTCGTTGTCCCACAGAGTACGTTAAAATTTTCTATTTTGCCTGTTTGAATCGGAACTATTTAATTATGAAAACTATCTTTAATATATAATATACTTATAGCCTTTCTTACCGGCTGCTAAAAAAGTTTCTCTTATTTTTCTTATTTATTTAGTATTTTTCTAAACCTTAGGAAAACTGAACAAAAGTTTTTCTAAACAGATGGAATAAATTTTCCAATTTCACTTTTAATTCGGTTACAATAAAAGTATAACTAGGTCCTCAAATACAAAGAATAAGTTAAAAGTGGTTTAAGTCTAGATAAGCTACATTTGAGGTTAATTTGAAACATCTAAATACCAATGGAAGTTGAAAACAGGTACGATAATGAGAAAATTATTAAAACAAAAAAAAAAATTACTGGTATAATTCTACAGATGTAGAAACCCTCAAATACAACCGAGGGAGAACGTAACTTCCTTTAAAGCAATCCCTTATTTTTTAAAACTAAAAATCTTCTAGATCGCTTTTTGTGAAAAAACTGGAGGCATACCTTTTTTTTTTAATTTCAAAATTTTGACTAAAAAATGGTTCCTACGAAACAGCTCGATATCTTTGATTCAAATGCTTATTCAAAGCCTTTACCAAAAGACTCACACCTATTACACAGGTCTACAAATACCGGGGTCATGTCAATTGTTGGAAAGCTAAGGGTCATTTCCGAAGTAGTTTGCTGCACAATTGGCGCATCACTTCAGGATTTTGAGATATTTGAGGTTATGTACCCGAAAAACTTTTTTTTTTTCCTACTTTTGAGGTTATGTACAGGGTGTAAGAAATGTTTGTAGTCTGTCTCTCCACACCGTTTACGGGTACATAACCTCAAATATCTCAAAGTCCTGACTTGATGAGAATCCGAATCCGGTTCTACGCAGCAAATTACTTCGAAAATGATCCTTAGCTTTACAACAACGAAACCATGTTGTCCTGTGTTATTGTCTCAAAGGCTTAATGCAAATGCTAACTTCGAATAGCCATAAATTTGCGAAAAAAAAATCGTAATTGATCTCTTGAACTCTTAAATTAAAGGGTAAGAGTGGTACTACCCTGTACATAACCTCAAAAGTAGGAAAAAACCTCAAATATCTCAAAATCCTGACTTCATGGGCTGATTCTGATCCCGGATTCGGATTCTACGCAGCAAATTACTTCGGAAATGACCCTTAGCTTTCCAACAACTAAAGCATGTTGACCTGTGTTATGGTTCGGTACGCAAAAGCCTTTTGGAGTGTACCCCAGGATCGGTGGTTGCCATCTACCTATCACTTATATTAATAGCCCCTTCCATGATTCATCAAAGAAAAACCTACTTGATGTAATGATTCATAAGTTCATGAACTTCCTGGCATATTTTCTCCACCTTGTCTTGTCCACTTATTAAGCTTTGTATATCTTCGTTAGATCCTTCCGAAAATTCATTTGAAACCGTCATAAGTTATTCCCTCGCCAATATAAACTTCGAATTCCCAAATCACCGAAAGTCACGGATGTATAGTATTTCATTCAATAAACACGAGACGAGTTTTTTTTTTCATACAAATATCCTATGCGCTATAAATTCCAAATGACGAATAACGATCTTTGTAACATGCTATCCAAGGACAAGCTATTAATTAAAGACACCGCCTTTCGGATTCGGCTATAAACTGTAGGTCCCTGTTCTCTTTGAACAGTTATTAATAGAGATCCCATGCCCCGCCCAGGGGCGACTGACAAAAATTGTCTGTCAGGGAAATTATTATTATCCAAGGACAAGCGCATTTAGGCCTATTTACTGTAACTCGCCATATCCTTTGAAAGGTTATGGTTAGTTATAAGTGGTTATTAAACGCAACTATCTATAGATTGCTGACCTCTACTAAACAAAGCTATTTATCAACTGCTTTATTGCATCCTAAAAACCAATAAGAAGGTTTTAGTTCGATTCCCAAAGGAATTCAGCTTTTATTATAAAAACACCTTTGGCCTGCTTCAGATTTAAGTTTGATGCCACAATAGTAAAGTAAAATCAAAAGCGAAAACCGGAACAGGACTGATAACTTCAGATCAATGCTGGAAAAACATCATCTTACAATTTAAAAAGATGAAAATTCCAGCCGGTACAGAATATTCATTCCTTATATTATATTAATTAAAACTTCGATGTATCGATACATCGATGTTTTTCCGTTAAAAGCATCGAAAACATCGATGTCTTTCAGGTTTCTTTCTGTTTTGGTATGACAGTATTATCTGTATTGGTAAATAAATAATAAATAAAATCGGAAATGAAATTCGCAACATGTCGGGTATCCTTAGATGGCTTTCTTATTGAATTTTTTTCGTTTTTATACAACACTATAAACTGTAGTGTAATGTAAATTGGAAACAAAATCAGTAACAGTCCTGTTAACCTTAGATGGCATATTTATAGAATTTTATCTGTTCTATAAAATAAAATCGGAAACGAAATCTGGAAAAGGCCTAAAAAACCATTTGATTGCTTTCTTATTGAAATCTGCATTGTTAAAAAAAATTGCAAACGAAATCGGAAGCTGGCCTGAAAACCTTAAGCCGCTTTCATTTAGTTATTTTTTTATGATATCCGAATCGTAATCAAAATCCAAAACAGTTCTGCTCAACTCAAATTGCTTTCTTATTCATTTTTCAACACTTACCTTATTTCCGTCCGTGAAAATTTTGGCAGTAATTGTTCAAGCGTGGCACAAAAGAAAAATCCTTTCCTGGCGCGTTTTTCTTTGCTTGACTTTTGACTTTGTCTAAAACTTTTGAGTGGCACACGCACACAAACTCTCAAACACACACACACACACCATACACACACACGCTCGATAACAAATTATCACACACACGTGAAAAACTTTTGTGGGTCTAAGGAGCGTTAAATTCTTTGTAGCAAAACTTTAGAACGTGTGTTGCAACTTCCGGACGCAAGATTTTAACTTTGGGGCAAGAGCTTTGAGTTTGCGTGTGAGTGTGTATGTCAGGTGTTATAAGGCGCTAAGTTGTTGTTGTCACAGTCAATCAAATGTTTAATGGGGCTAAAAGATCTTAACACAGCACTTGTAAAAAAGCTTCTGAGTTTTTTAGATAGCACATTTATTTATTGCCGACGTTTTGGGGTAACTTGCTAGAACTTATTTTTACGTCTATTTGAACGAAAATATGGTGCACGTTTTTTTTTTGTATTTGGTAGCTTAACTGCGACACTTTTAGTAATTTGCGTGTTGTATGCAACCGAACGCGTGCAACATCAAAATGCGAATGATCTGAGCTGAGCCGCCGTCGCTATTGTCGTTGCAAAGACTGCGGGTTGTCGCTGTCGCTGCTGCTGCTAGCCCTCACTATAACGTCGCTGCTGACGCTGACGTTGCTGCTTTTGTGGCGCGCAAATTAGATCTGCGTTGTCGTTGCTGCCAACGCCGCTGCTGCTGGCAGCTGCTGCGGCATCTCATGCCAAAGCCAAAGATGGCCGTTGCTGCCGCGCGGTTTGAGGGGTGACAGACTGTCTATGCTGTGCGCTGTATTTGCCCCTAAGCGCCGCCTTTTTGCAACATATTTCCCTCTATTTTGCAAGTGTAGCGCCTGCGCTGCCTGGACAGCTGACAGCAAGCTGCGGCAGCTGGCTCGCTCTGTTGCTGTTGCGCGCACTCTTTCTGTTGCACGAGTAAGCTAGGTCTTTGTTGGTATGGGTTTTGGGGGCAGCGAGCGGGCTGGACTGTAAGACACGTAAGACAATTTTCTCATTTTTCGCAGCAGCAATTTTCTTCGCGCATTTTCATTGTGAAATTGAATTTTCGGCACGACACGAAGCTGCAGAAGAGGCGCAGTGCAGCAAAGAGAAGAGCACGCGGCGCTAGTTATGTGAAGCTTTTGCCTTCTAATTTCATCGTACTTTGCTTCAGCTACTTTATTTTATTAGACTTTATTTAGGGGTTTCGTTATTGCTTTTGTTGTTGTTGCTGTTGTTGTTGTTCTTGGAGCAACCCCCAACCCCAACGTGTGCTACAAGCAGCAAGACAGAGACAGACAGACAGCTTTAAATTGGATTTTCATCGTTATGCTTACAGTTAAGTGTGTGTGAGCGTCTCTCTTAAGTTTGCGTGTGTGTGTGCAGCTGTTTGTCTGTGTGTGTGTGTGTGCGCCCATTGTGTTTTGGGGCTAAGCAAAAAACGATTACTCACCGTTGGAATTTATTTGGCATATCATTTTTGACAACTCAATTTATTTTTATTAATTTTCAGCTGAGCTGTGTTGAGCGCGCTCGCTCGCTGTCCCGCTCTCTCTCTCTCGCTCTTCTTGCGCTCTTTGGCTCTTTGACGTCTGCGCGCCCTAGCGCCACCCAACACTGCTGCTACCCAAACTTTGCGTCATTTCCCAACACACATAAGTGAATTTCAGTTAATTTATTATCGGGCATTATTGCCTTTATTGTTATTGCTGCTGCTGCCGCCGCCGCCGCTGCTGCCCCCACTGTCACTCCCTTTGTGCCTGTTCCTTGCGGCTGCTTGCTGCGCCCTGATCCATTTATTATTGTTTGCGATTGGGTCGTTGGCCACAATTACCAAATGAATTTGTTGCCGTGAATGCAGTTGAGCGCCATTTTTGGGGGCGTACTGCCTATCAAACTAGTAGCACTCTATGACCGACCACCCACGTTGGGCCTTAGTTTTTGGTTAGCGGGAGCCTCTACTGTGGGCTGTGCCTGCACAGGCAGTAGCGCCTGCTGCCCGGGCTGTCATCCTTGCAAATTGGCGCGCTGATTTATGAGTTTGTCTATTGTAAGTTGTGCCCATTAGTTTGTGTTTTAGTTTTATTACCAATTTCATTTCATTTTGGTTTTATTTTATTTTGTGCAACATTCATTTTTCTTGTTGGTTTTAGTGGAATTACTTGCTTAATAATAAATGTTTTATGTTTGAACTGTCAGGTGAGAGTGAGTAAGGCAGAGAAACAGAGATTAACTGTCATCTTAGTTGGGCATATTATGTGCTCCGCTCCGATAAGTAATTGTTGAGATTGCGCTAAATTAAATAGAAGAAACAGCTGGCTAAGAAATTTTGGTTTTTTTTTAGAATTTTTTTAGAAAAGAAGAAGCTGGCAATACAAATATTTGGATTATTTTAATATGGTTTTGACTTGAGCGTTATTTTTGGTATAAAAAAAGAGTGCGTTTATTTAGGTATTTAAAAAAATTAGTTTTAGAGCAAAATCTTATGTTTTTGCGCGTAAGAGAAACGATATCTGTATAGGTTTTACTTAACATTATTGTCTATCAATTAAAAAAAATTGATAACAATCAAAATTTCTGAAATCTAAATTTAACACCAATGTCCAAAGCTTTTGAAAGCATCAATATAAATTTATTGCTATAAAATTTAGACTAAACAATTTAAAGTTTTTTAAAAATTTGGAAAGTTAAAAAAATCGGTTTACCAAAACAATTTTAGCAAAAACTTAAAATCCAATTAATTTGGCAAAAAAACAGAAAATATTTTCAAAGCCAAAACGGAATCACTTCAGAAGAACAACTAACAAAAAAATTCAAATGAACCAAGAACCAAATCTCAGGTTTAATACGAACATCGGAAATAAAGACTCAATCCTATACAACAACAAATTCGGGTGGTTGTAGATATGAACGAAACCTGACTCCAATGTCTCCTACTTTATAAATCACAAATATAAACCTCATGTGTTTTGTAAATTTTTCATGCGAATATCAATATATTTATACATTATATTATGTTTTTCTAATTATCAGATTCCTTTAACTAGTAAATAATTAGAAATATTTCAGTATACTCGAGAGCTCGCTGGAGACAGATAAATAAAATCACATAAAGCTTCTTGTTTACTAGAATTAAGGAAAACACTAAAAACAAATAAATAAAAATTAAAAAAAAAAAATTTTTTTTTATTATTTGAAATATTAAAAAAAAACGTTTATGTTTTATAAAAATTTTATTTAATTAAAGAGTTTGAAATTTTCTTACAACAAAGGTTGTAAGATGGCGAGCAATCTGGCTGCAAAATTAACTTCATATTTTATTCAAATGTTCACATTTTTAAGAGCTTAAGTTTCAAATTTTAGCAATATATTATCCTTATTTCAGAAAGAAATGAAATATATGTATTTAAGTTATTAATATTGAAAGCAAAATTGAGGTTTTTCTTGAAATTTTTGAATGGAAAAGTAACGTCACGCTATGCAAAGAAATATCCTTTGGAATTCCAAAGGATATTTCTTTGCCAAATTTTGTTACGATATTTTTATAAACAAGCCAAAAAAGTCGAATTTTGCTTCAAACACGTTTTTTTGACAGATTGGTCCTATGGGGGCTATATGATATAGTCAACCGATTTTAATCGATTTTGGAATAGTGCTCCGAAACTCTAAAAGACTGTCGAATGCCAAATTAGGCTTCGATATCTTTATAAACAACCGAGTTATGCTCAAATTTTTTTTTGGATGGATCGGTCCTTCGGGAGCTTTGTATCATACGGTACAGGATATAAAAAAGAAAAACTTGCAAAATTAACTAAAGTTATTTCAAATCATACTAAAAAAGTTTTAAATCAAAAGACTTGCCCAATTCACAGATATTTGCTATTTTGTAACGCAAATGAAATTCAATTTCTTTTATTTGTAACGTAACGCCATGTGTATTTTTGCTTATATCCGTGTATAACGTGTTAATCGATAACGAAAATCGTTGCCATTTTTTACTGTACGTAGCAACAACTTTTCAAATTTTTTTGCTCTTTCTTTTTTCTATTTTGTCGTACAACGTCACGCCAAAACTGAAATGCCCTTATGGAAAAAACATTCTTAAGCCAAAATAGTTTAAAAAAAAAATAAAAATTTTAAATTTTTTGTATATAAAATATAAAAGTTTAAATAAATAAATAAAAAAAATAAAAATATTTTATTTTATTGCAATTATTTTATTTCATGCAAGTAGTTTAAAATATCACTGTTGACAAGTATCCATTTTTTTAATTGTTCGTCAATTTTTTGTGTAAAATATAAAAATAAAAAATAAAAATATTTTATTTTATTGCAATTATTTCATTTAATGCAAGTAGTTTAAAAAATCTCTGTTGACAAGTATCCCTTTTTTTAATTGTTACCTACAACACACAATTAAACAAAATTTTTCAAATCGTATAAAGCAAAAACTTTTTATATTTAAAAAACAAAAAAAAAAAAAAAATTTTGTTTTATTTTCTTATTTTTCAAACGATATGAAAGTTTCAAATTGGGGATTGCAAATCTATAACATAAAAGCGAATGTTGCCCTAAACACGCAAATCTGGATAAAATAATTTTTTTTAATGTTAAAAAATAAAACAAACATAATTTTTTTTTATTTATATTATTTTTTTTTTAAAACAAAAATTTATTTTATTTATTTTATCCAGATTTGCGTTTTTACGGCAACAGTCGCTATAGATTTTCAATCCCCAAATTGGAACTATCTTGCTGTTTAAAAAAAAAGTATTGTGACATTAATAGATAATTGTCCATATTTTCATCCAATCTGGATGATTTCTATCTGAGCAGAAGCTGTGTTAGTAAAGCCCAAATTTTAACCTAACGTCTTTACTTGGCGGATCTTTTTGTAATTCTCCAGATTCATTTAGTTTTGTTCGGCTGATTGTAAAAATATCCGCGCAAATTTATTTGAACTTGAAAACTGAGGCCCCAAAGCGAAATCTGAAAAGATTCTAAAATTATTGACTTATTTTCACAATATCAACATTTTTGACAATACACCAAGAAGTCTTAAGGCCTTAGAAAAGGCAGTTTCTTTTTTTTTTTTGTAAAATTTATGACTCCAAAAGTTTTTCCCACTGAAATTCATTTCAATCAGTTGGGATTATGGAAGAAAAATCACTACTTCACTTAATTCCCAATCTCATTCATTTCCACTTAGCAGCTTAGCCACTTTTAGCGTACGGGAAAAAAGTGAAACCCCATTTCTGTGCGCCTAGCCAATATCCGATTTCCATTTCCAGTTTCTCGCCTCCCCTGCCCCAGCTCACAACCACATGCATGCACGCCATTTGCCACGTTTATTGCTTTCCCTGATACAATTTTCTCCATTTTGCATCATTAATTTTATAAATGAAACTTTGGCCAAACGCAAAGGAGCAAAAAAAGGAATAAAACAACAGCAACAACAACCGCAACAACAACAACAAAATGAAAGCACGAAGTAGCGCCAAAGCAAAGCAGCAAAGTGGTCGTTGCTTTTGCTGTAGCTCTACCCCCATGTGGTAGAGGGGGCTCGTAGTGCTTGGAAGGATGAGTAACTTGGTTGGGCTATAATTTTCAACAGCGTCAGCGTCCACAGAGTACCGTTTATTAAGCGTAAAATGTGAATGATGTTGTGGCTGCCATGGACTACGGCAATCCAAGAGAGATCTAGACGCCCAGCACTCACTTGGGGTAAATCGGTAGTGTTGGGTGTTGCTGTCTACTTGGACTCCTTTCGCCTAGTCAGAACATTTTGCTCCACCTACTGAGCTGGGGAGCTTTGGGTGAAATTTATGTAATTTATATGGGCACTTGACTGTCTAAATTGTCTGTGGAGCAGCGCATACTGGATGTGTCCGACTGCCGCCTAGCTAGCTAGCCGGCTGACTGGATGGCTGGCAATGCTGCGACTGGAATATAACGTCATTCGCGGCAATCGCATTTTCTTTTTTTTTCACTTGATTCATCTTGTTCTTCTTTTTATAACCATATACTTAGCTTTAATGGAAAATAATTAATTTCATGCTTCCGAGTTTTTCGTGTCGCCACAGACCAACGGACAAGATCTTGCGAGGTTGGCGTGATAAGTAGTCGGTTAAACTAATAGATGGAAATGATTAAGATTGTTTTGGTATTCGCCATAATTTTGTTCATTTAACGACGAAGTTCAACGCAATACATAATTTTTCAACGTCCAATTTTGAGATTTGCGATTTTGTAGCCCGAGTGAAATTATTTCGCTTAATTGGCGTGAAAATTGCTAAAAGTCATTTTTTTCTCGATAACTTTGTTTGGGAAACCTGCCTCAGGAACAATTGACTATTTAAGAACTAATTTTTTAAATCGCTCTTGATAAAAAAGTTTATTTTCTACGGATTTATTTTTTAACCAACTCAAATATTTCTATGGGGCAGGTCGGAACCGCAAAACCATGCGCTTCAACCGACAAGCTATCCTTTGTGCAAACATTAAAGATTTAATAAAATTGGGAAACATTGTTGTTAAAGGGGTATACGCAGAATGCAAAAAAATTTTGCACGGAATGACAAAAACATATAAAAAAAAATTCCCGAATGGGATATTCCAAATGGGCTTTTTTTTTATATGGTTTTGTCATTCATTTTGGACTTAAGCAAAAAAAAAAATTGCCTTAAATCAGTTTGTCACATAATAGGGGGCTCTGCCACCTGCGCTCTTCGCACGCCAATGTGCTTATTATTAAAATTTTTCTTCGTTTTTGACCATCGCAATTTTATTCAGATTAATCAAGATCTTGACATTTTGGGAACAAGTTCAACAATTTCTATGTAATCAAAACAAATAAAAAAAGAGAAACATTTCCAAACACTATTTTTGGTTTTTTTTTACTATTTTTTGGGAATAATTAAGTGATTGACATTTTTGGTACAAAATCGACACAAATTTATTTATATCTCTAGTCACCAAAAATTAACTCATACAGAAAATTAAGAGATTCGTCTAGATTTTAAATGTGTCGGAAATATATTCAAATAATTATTGTAAAGATTTTACATAATCATAAAGCTTTCGGAACTTGCACCGAAATAATGGTTCGTTAAATATTTTATTATTAGGAGCTGTCAAATATTTTCACAAATTAAAATGAGTTTTATTTGAATCAAATAATAGATATATTATAAATAAATAAAATATCCCTTCAGTTCGGCTCAAGCCTGAACTAGTCATGAAATCATGCCTAAATTTTCAGTACCAGCGATGAATCTACGCATTCATTTGTCACTGAATTTAACACAGTCAATGTCCTAGGCATTCAGGCCTAAAGCTTAGCCGTAACAATCAGCTATGAATTCAGTGCTGATTGACTTTGAAAAGTTATGCCTGAAATCACTGGTGATTTTTTTTTTAAATTGTTCATGAATTCAGTGGTGATTTATTTTTAAAAGTCAGGACTGAAATCACAAGTGAGTAAATAACACACTGGAGCAAATATTCTTCATACATTTTTAACAACATTTTATTATAAATTTTAATTTTAATTTAATATTATATTGGGTGCAGCCTTAAAATTTAGATGTTTTTTGCAACTGCATTGCATTAAGCAGAGTCCGCTGAAACTGGTCTTGATTACAATACCCTTATTTTTTTATTTACCAAGTAAAGAGGTATAAAATTGCTTAAATCGTTTCAAGGCAGTCATTTTTTGCACGTCATCGCTGTTGGCGCCCATGACAAAGGCATCAATTGTTTTTTTTTCGTCTTCCTTACAAATACGTCAACATTTTTTTCATAGTTCTTTTTTCAGTTAGCCGAAACTTGGGCAGTTTTTTGCTCCACATTGTTGATAACTTTAAAATTATTTTATAAAGAATAAATAATGCTTTAAATAATAATATTTAATAAATACTTACCTAGAAATTAGAATTTTCACAGCACCTGCACACACAATTAAAAATCGCTTCCTTTTCACGTCTGAATTCAGGGCTGAATTTTTCAGGCCTGAACGACCGAACTGCAGCGATATTATATTAAATTAGTATAAGCAGCATCTTCCATCAAAGTAAATATTTTAGACAAATATCGGTTGGTACTGAAAACACTGAATTTTTTGGAAAAATTTTTTTTTTAATTCTTCGAAACTTTTTCGCCCAAAATTAAACCCATAGCAATTCAAAACCACCGTATTCATTCTGATTTAGCAACATGCGACTACTGGCTTTTCCATAGACTTAGATGAACCACTTCGGGGACACCTTCCACAAATCAGTTTTGGCGTCTCACAAAGCCAAGCCTAACTCGAATACTAATCAAGTGTCACCAGCTTAAAAAATTTTTAAATCCCATATTCCCTGCAAATCTAAATTGAAAATTGGACACAGATAAAAAATACCATAAAATAGTCACAAATTGCCCTAATTGGAAATTAATCTAAATAAGTGTATTCTCAAACAATTATCTTTTGCAGAATTTAACTAAAACAATCTAGTTCCGAATTTCTGTTGAAATAAGTCAAATTATTAGTATTCACCTTATGTATCGAGCTAGTTCATAAGTACTTGACGTTCCTACTAGCTCATAAGTTCCATGTAAGTAGCTCACGAACAAAATACCTATTATTCGCTCTCTACAAATAAAAACTCAATTAAAATATCAACAATCTCGATAACCCAAAATAGTATCTCAAATAATGAAATAAACTAATATTCTTAAAAAAGAACCAATATCTACTTACACACAGACCCTCTAAAGTTATCCTTATTCGAAACAATTTCCAAATGACATTTATTGACAGCTAAGCACAAAATTTTGACAGACTCTCTCCCTAAGCTGCCGCTAACCAATACATACATTCAATTCGTAATGGACAGTTAGCAAATTCGATTACTTATCAAGCCACCCTCGCATATATGTAGTCCTAGTTGCTATATACACTTGCACTCGGGTAAGTGTAAAGGCCGCGGCTTTAAGGAAATGGCTGCTGCAGCAGCAGCAGCTCTTACATGTTACTGCAAAGCACGCCTACAGTTAGAGCTGGCCCAGGGAGTCAGCACATGCTCCACCAGCCCTGGCACACTCACCGCAGCCATTTTCAATTTACAAATTGCTTATTTTTCGAAAACCAAATTGCGAGTGCCGTTGGACAGAAGGAGCAATGAAAATGGCTCTGGAACTGGCAGGAGTGGCAGCAGTTAATGCATTTTACGTGTGCCTGCCATGGATATATATGTAAGTTTGTGTGTGTGTGTGTGTGTGTGTGTGTCGTAGGCAGCGCTAACTGTTGTTACCAAGGCTCAATTACGGTTATAAATTTTCCAAGCCAAAATGGCGCAACTCAAAATGAATAGCTTTTTGGTCTTGGGTCTGCTACGTCTCCTGTCTCCTCTCAAGTATCTCACTCAACTTGTGCCATACAGTTTGTAAAATTTTATTAACTTCTTTTAGCGCCAAAGAGACGCTCGGACAAATTACATTGCGGTGAATTGCCAAGCGTTTTATACGGCCAACATTTTTGGACAGAGAGACAGAGGGACAGTGGGACAGAGAGAGCCCTTGGCTTATTTATGATGCGACATTTCAGCTAAATTAGACTATGGCCGGGAAAATTTATTGATGCCATCAATTCGTTTATAGTCCGACACGCCTATGTATTTTATTTTATATACTTGCATATACATAATATGTAAGCATTTAAGCTTTATGTGTAAGGGCGTTCCGAACTTTCATATAAAAGCTGGTACTTAGTGAATTGAAAGTCCCTTAATATTGACTTGATCGCTTACACGGGCTTGCCGTAAAAATACATAATAAAATAAATGACTAAACTAAATTAGGCAAAGTTGTTGTATATATGTATAAGATGCCAAGTGTGTTTGGATAAAAAAAAGTAAGAGTTTATTGTTTGGAAATTCGTTCGAAAAATTTCGCACGGAATGACAGAACTTCATATAAAAAAAAAAATCCCAAATGGGATATCCACATTTCCGTGCGAAATTTTTCGTACTGCGTATGAGGCTTAAAACAAAAAATTTGTGGAAATTTTATCTATTCATTTACATAAAAATAAATTTTTTTTCTAAAAAATTCTTGCTGCTTTTAGGCGCTATGTATTTTTGTAAGAACTTTAATTCTCTTCAGACCCTTAGATTGTAGAGCAATAATTTGAGTTGCACGCAAAAAAAAAAATTTTTTTTAATGATAATATTTTTAGACATAGCTACAACCAGATTTGCAACCCGTTCCAACTTTTTTCACAATTATATTTTCGCAGAAAAAAGTGCGTACAAACAAAAAAATCTAAAAACAATTATATTTAAGAAAAACAAGGTTGAGCTCAGGTGAAACCTTATACGAACAAGTGTGCTTTTTTTAATTTAATATTTAAAGAATAATATTTATTTATTAAAAATAAATAAGTATATACAAATATTATAAATAAATAAATAAGTTTTATTAATTTTTTATATTACATATGAAAAAAATACATATATATTTATACAAAATGTATATTATAAATATTAAAAGTATACAAAATCCTAAATTTTATATATTATAAAAAACTATAAGTAAAATAAGAAATAAATAATAATTCCCCTAACTGACAATTTTTGTCAGTCGCCCCTGGGCGGAGTATGGGGATCTCTATTAATAACTGTTCAAAGAGAACAGGGAACTAAAGTTTATAGCCGAATCCGAAAGGCGGTGTCTTGAATTTATAGAGATTTTCTTGGGAAGATAAGAAATGGAAGCACTTAAAAATAATTTGTATATTATATAAAAAAAAACAATTGTTAAAAGCAAATAAAAATTTGTCTCAACTGTAAATCGAATCGGGGATTCGAGAAGACCTTCAGTTGAAAGGCCAAAAATTGGGAGCCGAGACGACTATAGTTTTGTGGTGAACACTTTACGAACCCAACTACCCTTATCCATACTCTTAACACAATTGTTTATAATCTACTCGACATCCTCACGCATACACATAAAGTATACCTCATTGCGTTACGTGACGATATTTCTAACATTTCATTTGCATTTAAGTAACTTCGTTTCAATATCTATCATTCACTCTAAGCTCCTCTAAGGAACTTCTCTCCAATAAAAGTTCTCGCTACGCGCACACGCCCAGTTTATTTTTGATTTAAAAAAATATATAAAATAATAACTTTTTTTATTGTATTTAGCTATTATGTATAATATTGTGAGCACAAATTTGCAACAACTTACTTGCACCATCTAGCGACTAGAAGTACATTGCGCCATCTATCGGCCAAAAAAATAATATGACGAAAAGTAAATGATGACGGCAACGACGATGTCAAAGCACGTTTTTGTTAGATAAAGATAGGAAACGATCAAGACTTAGACAACTTTTTGTAGCAGTTTTTCAGGCGCACATTTTTAAAGCTACAAAGTCCTTAGATGTATCCAAACAGATAAAATTATTACTCTAACTAGCATTGTAAATCACTTATCTGCAAAAAAAACTTAAAGCGAGTGCGAAATAATCGTTATTTCAAAATGCATAACCATAAAAATTAAAACAAAGAAACAAATATTTTAAAAAAAAAAGTGAATCAAGATTTCGGACATATCAAAAAAATCTCTAGTAACTCCAATATTTAAATAAAAAACGAAAATTTAAAAAAGTTTTGGTAAAAACAGCGAAACTTGTTTCTCTTTAGTATTATATTGAAAATAGCCGCGAGATATAAATTAGGTTGGCCACCGTTTTATGATAAATTTTCAAACCAACGATATCAATAACCTCACTGCCTAGAAGTTTCCTTTTAACCTCCTGTAAAATTTAAAAACGACTCGAGTAATTGATGGGTGCAATAATAGGTTAAAGGTCATATTTTTTAAGCCTAAAGGCCTATACGCAGCCCGAAATAATGCGCGCGGAATCGCAAAACTTCATATAAAAAAAATCCCATTTGGGATTCCCCTTAAGAAACTTATTTCTTGTCTATCAAATTGACATTAAAATAGTCTCGTTTCTATCTAAACATAATATCTGAAATATGTAATGCCGATTTGTGGAAATTTCGTGAATCCTAAAATTTATGAAATTTTGCAAAAATGGGTATTAAAGGGCAGTATACGTAAATGTGAGTAAAATGTTTATTTTATAATTCCAGCTGTGTACTTAAAATTGTGACAGTCAGTGGCGGATCCACGGGGTTTTTCGGGTCTGTACCCCCCTCCCCCAAAGTTGGAAAAATGAGTTGGACTTTTTATTTGCAACCTATGATATATATAACCTACCTATGACCAAATCTTGAATCCGCACCTGGTGACAGGCAATCTTCCTCAAAATAATCTAGAATTAGTACTTATTACACAGGCCAACATGGTTTAGTTGTTGGAAAGCTAAGGTTAATTTCCGAAGTAATTTGCTGTGTATTTGAGGTTATGTACCCGAAAAACGGCGTTTATTCCCTACATAGCCTCAAATATCTTAAAATCCTGATGGGCCAATTCTGATCCCGGATTCGGATTCTACGCAGCAAATTACCACGAAAATGACCCTTAGCTTTTCAACAACTAAACCATGTTGGCCTGTGTTATTGTGTCAAAAGCTTTATGCAAATGCTAATGACGTCGATAAATATACTTTGTAACTTTGAATAGTCATAACTTTGCGGAAAAAAGTCATAAATGATCGCTTGAACTTTTAAATTAAAGGGTAAGAATGGTACTAAATGATGTAACTGGAGTGAAAGACCACAAAAATTGTGAAAAACCTCAAATATCTCAAAATCCTGACGTGATGGGCCAATTCTGACCCCGGATTCGGATTCTACGCAGCAAATTACTTCGGTTTATGCATATTTCGATATTTTTTTTTATCGTTTTTTATAGTTAAATAATAGTTGAAATAATGTTTTTAATATTCTTTGATATTTATAGATTTTATTCATGCCAATTTCAACTGATATTAATCAATGCATTTTTAAGCTATTTTTTTTCTGATTCAACCCAAAAAACGCAAGACCCAAAACGAATTTTTGCCACATATCGATAACCGATAGATGCGGCAAGGTTGATGTGTTGCACCAAAAAAAAAAAACTGCCCTTGTAATAAAAATAGTTAAATTGTGGTTAATTGAAAAAAACAATTTTTTAAATAAATATTTTTTTTGTATTTACGAAGTCGCTCAGCTGTATAGCGCACAGAAACTATAAAAATTTATTGACAACAAAATAAGTGAAATTGTGAGCACGCTAAAACGTAAACGTTTAAAAATCATACATTTTCGTTTTCTGAAATTCGAAGCACGGCTGAACAATAATAATATTGCTTGCCAAACTAAGATCTAAAGACAAGTATTTTTCTATTTCTTCCCTCACAATATATTCATTTACATATTTAGCTTATTTTCTTCTATTAAGTCATCTTTTTATGATATTATTCTTCATAAAGAAGTCAAAAGTTCTCTGCGCAAAATCAATTAAAAAGCGCAATTAATTTATTTGACAGCTGAAAACGAACGCCAAACATTTAAGAAGAGTATAGTATGGGCGTGGAAATGGGGGCAGCTACGGTTTTGAGGGATTTGACTTTGTGAGACGCACACAAATAAAAGCACAAATTAAATGGCGTCATAGCTAGACAAAATGAATAAAACACACACACACACACACACACACACACACACACATACATACATACAAACAAAACAAGAGACACAAAGTAATAATAATAATAAAAAAAAGTAATTTAATTTTAATGAAATTGTTAATACGAAAACAATTTCATTTTGTAAAAAGTTTTCACAGCAGAGAAGTCTGTCAGAGTTGTAGCGAGGCTGGTTGGGGGGTTGGGGTGTAGCTTTGTGGTAGGTGTCGACGGCTGCAGGCAGCAAATTGCTCGTGACAATGAGTGAGAGTGCAAAGGAATACAAAAGTGCTCAAACACACACACACACACACAGGCACACAAACAAAAGCTGGTCACAAAAACAATAAACAAAAGCGTGCGAATGAGAACGTCGACAACGACGAGTACGTAATGGCAGCAAGCCAAAAAGAGAAAGCAAAAAACAACAAAAAACAAAAAAAGACACAAAAAGGGGAGAGAGCGCGAGTGTGAGAGCAAAGGAAGAAAATACGAAAAATGAAATGCTGATGCGAAGATTTAATAAATGAAATTGGTGTGTGATTAAAAACACAAAAACCAAACGAAATCCATCTAATCAACTTTTGTAGCGCCCACATACTTTGGACCCCCCTACGTTGGTGTACCATGACGCAGACGTTGACGCAGGCAGCGGCAGCGACGTGGGCAGCAAAAATCAGCAGAGGGTGTTGCGGCCCCATTCATAGCAAAAACGCCTTCCAAAGCAATTCGTATGCGTTTTTTTTTTTGTTTTTTTGTAGCAGCTGGTTTTTTTTTGTACATTAAGAAAATGCTCAGCAATAACTCTAAGAAAATTTATAGAAATAAATCAAAGCTCATAATAGCTGCATAAACTTACTAACTTATCTATAAGTTTATTAAATAATTAAATTAAGCGCTACAGCTGCTCCAATTTATATAAAATAACTTCATTTTATTTACAAATAACATTGGGCAACAAATAATTACCCAGCTTTATGCCAAATTTCCCTGTCACAAATGCTGGTACATTTTCTTAGCTCCGCCCCTACTTTTGTGTAAAAAATGGCTGTTATGCTGCCACTCGCTTGTTCACACAAAACCAAACCAGCCATTGCAAAATTCACTTACAAGCGCAAAAGAGCTGGCTATATAAATACTGGTATATTTTTTGAAAGGTACTTTAAGTGCGTTTTTAAACCTTTTAGTCTGCGCACAAACCTTTAAAAGCGCTTTAGTGTTTGTCTTTACTATGCTAAGCACGCTTTTTAAAAGCTTTTACTGCACAAGATCTGAAACTTTTTTTTGGAATATATTTATGTTAAATACATATTTTATTATTTTTTATGACTTTATTTGTGTTTTTTAGTTGCCGTAATTTATGTATCTTTAAATTGGCTTCGGTTTGCTTATTTATTTATACAATAATAAAATGCTTTAATAAATTCTTTAACATGGTCATTTCCTTTGGCCAGCTGCTAAAGCTGGCATCGTGATACGATGTGCAATCACGAGCATGGCGCAAATGTAAAGCAGCAACTCTCTTGTGCGCCTTCACGTTAGTTTTAAAAACAAGCTGTTTCTATATTTCTGTTTATTTATTTATTAATAATTTATTTTGTTAATAATCATAGTACTTTAATTCTTCGAAATATATGATTGCTATTATTAAGTAAATTTTGATAAGCTATCTTAGTCTAGAGTTATTATTATTATTATTAGAGATAGAGAACTTTACAAAATTAAACTAACTTAGGTGGTATAGCACTGGCTGCGGGGCCTTGGCTAATAGTCTAGTGTTATAAAAGCGATTAAGTAAGAAGAAAATATAGGAAAGTCCCTTCTAATAATAATAATAATTTACACTATACCCCAACGAACCGAAACACTAACCCTAATTTAATTATCAGTTTTTTTGTAGAGTTTGTCTTAACTCTATAAATTGAAATTTTAGCTAGCTTTAAGAATCGCAAAACTTCGTATAAAAAAAAATTCCCTTTGGGATATTTTTTTTTTTTTTTTTGAAGTTTTGTCATTCAGTGCGAAATATTTCGTACTGCGTAGACCCCTTTAGTCAAAATTGTTTAAATAAATAATTTATTTTTCTTCTTCATATTTTTTTTTTTTAAATCTGTCTTCAGACAATAAGTAAATTTACTAAATAATAATTAAATAAAAAGTTTCCACCATTGTGTTAAATAAATAATAAAATGAAAATTAAGCATATTGAAAATAAAACATATATGTGTACATATGTTATATATACATATATAAAAAAAAAATTGCCAATTAAAAATCCGTTTTTATCAGATTTTTAAGCGCTTTCAAAAATGATTGAATTTAAAAAAAATAATAAAGAAATAAAAAAATAATTTTTTTTTTTTTTTGTTGATATTTATTTTTTTTATTGGCAATCAACCGATACAAATTAGGTTATGATTCAAAATTGCTGAAAGTTATTCGCTTAGAATTAGAAAATACTTTTTGCAGAGTTTTCAAACAATGAAGCTACTTGGTGGTAAGTGGTTTCGAAAATTTGAACCAAAACCTACACAGTTCCAAGCCAATTAATTTTTGTCTATTTTACCCATAATAATGTTTTAAATCTTGATTGAAGATTTTAGCTTAAAATCTTTGTAAGTCCGAAAATTTTATTGATGGTACAGGGACAAAAAAAAAAAAGTAGAAAATATCAGAAAGCGTGAATTAGAGCATTAGCCAATTATTTTTAAACTTTAGAATTTATTTATTTTTATAATCTCGAAACGAAGTAAAACCAAAATTTTTAAATTTATTTCCTCCATAATTTTTTTTTTTTTGTTGTTTTTCAATAGATTTGTATATTGATAACATTTTTGAAGGTATTTCAGAAAATCCTGAAAACTACCAAGGGAAGGGGTTTTTCCGATGAAATAATAATAATAATTTTTATGCCATTTTGTAAAATTTTTTTATTGGTGTCTAAGTTAGATTTCGAGTCGGATGGATTTAAAAAAAAAATTTTGTATACTTACAAATCGATTAGACGATTAGAAAGTGTACGAGAAACAATTTGAAGGCTGTCAAAAATTTTGACGTTTTTCTAACTCATGAGAAATCATCACGGAACGCTACACATTTTTGCAAAGTAATTATTTTTTTCTGATCTAGAATATTTTCATTTCGTTGGCTTTATAATTAAACAAAACTTTTGTATCTGGGCACTGAAAACTTTGGAGATTTTTTAAAAAGAGTCACACGCATGATCCATTTCTGTAAAAAGTAATTGAAAATTATGAGAAAAGATTGGGGATTTGCAAGAATGATGAGATAATTTCACTAAACTCTATTTTTCAAGTAAAAATACTTTCGATTGAAATCAAAACCTAAACGTCTTGCTGAAAACCCCGTCAATTTAAGTTGTTCCAGATAACATATATGTGATATTTAGTCAATGTATTATATCAAATATTTAAGTTTTAGTTTCACAATTTGCTTTATTTTTATAATATATGTAAGTTTAGCTTAAAGCTAGCCATTAAAAATTAACGAGTTAGATGTAAAAATCTTTGCAGCTGAGACAGGAATATTTTTTAAAGTTATGAATTAAAATTTTAGGAGTATTGTCGTTGTGTAGTCAAGAAAAGTAAATTCAAAAACTTTGGTCAAAAAAAAAAAAAAAAAAAATTTTTTTTTAAATAAATTTACAGAAAAAAAAAATTAGTTATATGTATATGGTAATCATTGATGATTGAGTTTCATTGATTTTTAAATTAAATTTTCTTCTTGCTCGAGATATAAGTTTATCGATCATGTAATTATTGTCAAACTTTATTTTAAACTTTACTTAAACTTTTATCGTAATTTTTCGCACAAGGACTAAGCACATTAAAAACTTAAAATAGGAGCTTGGATAATTTCGTTTTTTATAACCTATACTTTGAATACAAACTTAATTTAAAGTTAAAAAAAAATGAGTAAGACCCCACAGCTCTTAAACCAAAACGATTAGGGCGACAAAATAAATCTGTCCATCGTCTATCTCTCTGTCTGCCCGTATTTCCAGTTTCTCTAAGACCAAAGACTGAGGATCATAAAATTTTGACACAAGTTGCATTTTATGGTTGCTTGCTCTAAATTTTTTTTTTTTTTTGAAGCCTCTTTTCTAAATAGAGCTTTGCGATTTTCTCCAACATTTTCCAAATAATATACAAAAGTTCTAGTTCATTCATTCACCAATTCCAATCTATGCGTGGAAATTTTATTGCAATTGGTTAGAAACTTTGAAAGTTATAATTTAAAATAATTTTTAGAAAATTCATTCATTCCCAGTACCCCGTAAAATTTTTTAAAATTATTTTTGAAATAAAAAGTATTTTAAAACATTACTAAAAATAGCGATTTAGGCAAATTAATTGCTACGTTGCGCAGTGTAATTAAAAGGCAAGGGCATATTTAATTTTTATACGAAATATAATTTTTGAAAATTTCCTTTAAGCACGTAATCAAAATCACTTCAATTCATACTCTTAAACTCCTCACGACTTTTGGACTCACGAAGCACGCACCACAGTCAACTCTCCTATCGCATAAACTACCTGCTGTTGTTGTTGTTGCTGCTGCCAACGTCCACTGCTCCAAAAATAAAGAATTAAACAAATCACAAAACTCAAAACGAAAGAGAAAAGAGAAAACTGCGCAGCTCCAACAACTTTGTTCGCTGCGCTTAACGCTCAGTTCGGTTTTTGCTTTTGCTTTGTTCGCATCGTGTTTTTGTAACGTAGTCGCTGCTTCTATTTTCGGTCGTACGATCTAGCGCATATCGCTTTGTGCTCAATTCTTAGCAGCACCAGCAACAACAACAAGCTGTATATAAATGAAAAAAAAAAAAAGTTTATTCCATATGTGCAACTATTTACAATAAATACTAGACCTAAATAAAAAATGTGCTGCTTAAAAGGCGTGCCATTTTAAGGGTAATAAATTTATTTATTAACAAATTATACGGTCTAAAGTGCAAAACAAAAAAACAACAAAAACTGTGACAAATTTTATAAAAAGTATTAAAAAAATAACGCAGCAGTGAAAAATGCATGCAGCTTGACATGCACTCGCTAGCCATGAGAGTCATTGAGAGCGAGAGCGGGCTTACACGTTGCTGCATGTTTTGTTGTTGTTCGTTTGAGTGCAGCTCAAGAGAGCGCACAGACATGAGAGAGCAAGCGCGCGTTTTTTGACATTTGATTTGTATTTTAGTTAGACGACAACAACAACGACAATATGTTTTAATTTATGCTTTTGTTTTTTATGTGCACTATGAATTAAAACGCTTTTAAATTATTGCCTTCAATTTGATTTCATTTCAACTCTTTGTAAGAGCATAAAGAGAGCCGCCTTTAACCGCCTCAACCTAGTCGCATGACGCATTTTTATTTATGCGACAAGTTTAGTGTTTTGTAGTTGTACAACATACATGTACATTGATCGCCAAAAGTATTTTGACAGCGAAATATTGTTACTTCAAAGCCGGGCGTGAACGACTTTAAAGCAACACACTATGCAGTTTTTAACAACTTTTAAAAATTTAAATTTGGTTTAATCATAAAAATTATTATCTTACATTGAAATTAGTCTTTTGTTTTTATTAATGAGCCTCAAAAGTTGATAAGCTAAAGGGCTTAGAAACATAAGGAAAGGTTAAATAATTCGTTAAAGATGTGAGCACAACAGAAAATGGATAAAAATCTAGGAATTTTTGTTAAAGCATCTTCTCTTCAGTCCACTTATATGGATCGTTCCCACAAGTCCCTTTGCGTAGCGTTAGCAATTGTCCATCAGACTTTCATTGTACTTGCTGAAGAAAAACAAGATATAATTCTCTACGGTACTCAAATGGATGTTACGATACAAACTCAAATTATTCACGTTCGTTAGGCGGATTACCTTATTCTGACTAATTTTTAACCATATCTCCAGGTAGGCGCTATGATCTGCTGATAGACCATCGCTTGCAGCGAAGGGAGCGCTTGCTCCTTTTGTGCAGAAGCCTATGAATCGATCCTTTTTGCTGTAGCATACCTCAGTGGTTTTTATGAGGTCGCTGGTTCGAAGTAATTTAGACTTCGATTAATTCATTTTTCTTTATTAAGGTGGCTTAATCTTAAAAAAAAAAAATAGGTTCGCCTGGAAAGTGCGTTTCCCAAATTTTGATGCTAATTAAATAATTGTTTCCGAGCACTCAGCGGCTATTCGTTATGGCTATGATCAACTTTAAGGAACCAGAAATGAGTTCTGAGTTAGTTCAAGCTTAAGGCGTAATAGATACTACTTTTTCTCCCCGGATTTTCTCTACGGATCTGGACGTACGTATATAACCTTTAAGTCTATGAGTAACAGGCACACTGAACACTACTTTGGCATCCAAAAACTTCCACAACACAACTGCTCTTGATTTCTCAAGATTTCGCAAACAAATGTTGTTTCTAGATTGTCTATCTTTATAAAGGTATATGAATCGTCAATTGATCAATCTATGGCATTTACTTTTCAATTCTTCAAAAAATTTATAAATAGATTACTGACTATGTGGCATAAAGTGTTGTCTTGTTGTCTACAAAATATGACTGTTAATTAATAAAGTGATCACTAATAGCGTAGTACTGATAAGCATTTATTATCACCAAATTAAATGATTAGCATCATTAAAAATGTATCCTATAAATAGATTCATACATACACACCTTGATGATCACCGCTTAATTTTTTTTTGTGGTTGTGCAAACAAACAGCCAGTGTTAAAAACAAACAAATTTTAATTCGCTTTAAATTGTTTGTTATAATAAAAATTTTATGTGGCTGAGAAATAAATTGAGTGCGAAAGCTGCTCTGTTGGCTATAAACGAATATCTTAAGATAAAGGCATCAACAATAAAAGCAGAACAAAATTTTAATCTAGTTGCTGTATAAATTCCAAACAATCATGTTGACTTTTTTTTGGATTTGGAAAACTTGGTAAACTGCAAAAAATGGGAGAAAAATCTTAACTTTAACTTAGAAATAACTTAAAGCTAATTGTTTTATTTTCGAAAGCGAATCGATCCAGTCACACAGTATTGTTTTTTTTTTTTCTTTGGGGTGGTGGGGTCTCCGAAGCCTTGTAAAGACCTAGCAGCCACTTAACGCCCTTGTTATTTTTATTCTTATCTTGCACTATATTCAATGGGTCACACTAAGTGACCCATTCAGTGGGTGTGGTCTTGAAAATACCTCGTTAGGTTACTGTACCAGGGGGGTAGTCTAGGTTTTTATCGCGTAGTCAATATTCTCTAGGGAAATGTGGACTTTTTATTTGTTACCTATTGGTTCCAAATATAGTCAATATTTTGTAGAGAAATGTCGATTTTTTGTTGGATACAAAAAGTGCAAAAATTGGGTCACGTTGTATGGGTACAGCCCATATTTTCAATAGTTTATCCATGGAGGTAATATGATACTTACTTTTTTTACAATTTCAGCTTTAGCATTTTCATGGTGTCGTTGCTCAGAAATTATTAACACAATTACCAAGGAATTATTTCTTTACCTGATCATTAATAAAATTTCCTGGTCAAGGCGTCCAACTGTCTTTCAATTATTTTGTGTCGCCTAAAGGCTTATACGCAGTTTGAAAAATTTCGCACGGAATGACAAAACTTCATATAAAAAATTCAATCCCACTATTATAACTTCGTATATAAAAAAAAATCCCGAATAGTGTCATTCATTCAAACTGCTTATAGGCCTTAACTCGAGGATGCTTGTGCGACCGTAATGGGACTTTTTATTAGTGCTCGCAGACGAAAATTTCGCGCAACTACACTGAGCACAGAAATATAGTTAATTTGGCAACTACATATAAGACCGGGTGATTTCATTTGACTTTTCTGTGTCTTTCGATGTGTTGCAAAATTTTGTTTAGTGAACACGCACAAGCAGATCGCCAGCGACGCGCCGAATTTACAAAAACTAAATAAGTACATGCTGTGTGTGCCATCGCTCGACTTGCAGCATCTTACAAAAATAAAATACACATAGTGTGCAAGTTTTATTGCCCTACTTGAGAATTGCTTGTGCGACCGTAATAGGACCTTGTTTTATATGTTGTTGTAGGGCGCTTTCCGTTATTTTTCCTGCCCACCGCTCTTTATGATAAATGGTATTAAAATCTGATCATCAGCCTATTTGGGTTCAAAATTATGAAAGCTGGTTCCTTGTCATTTACAAGCATTTCCCATGGTTTTTTCATTGATAATAGGACAAGGCACTAATTATAGAATTCATAAATTATATGAATTTCTGAAATTTTTCAATTTGCTTGATCTCCCACTCAGTTCTTATGGCTTTGCTTATTCCGTCGTTTTTCCGTAACAGTCACTTCTCCCAGCCTACCAAAATCAGTGATCTAACATTGAGTAATCGTTTTGTCAAAATACTTTTGCTCACTATGGTACATTTGTATATATATAACTACATGTGTGTTTTGTGTGTTATTTAAAGCTTGACAAATTTATGAAATCAAAAGCTGAGCTTTGTCAAACAGAGCGACGGTGACAGCTACAAACGCTTTGTCTTTGTCTAGCTCTACTGCCCACATGGCGGCTGCATTTGTTTTTGCGCATTTTCCGTCATACAAAGTTTTGACACGCACACACGTACATATGCAAACACAGCCCTGCAAAAGAACAGCAAAGTTTTTCTATATACAAACACAGGCACGGCTACAATCACACACTTTATATATATATTTTAATAACATTTGCCGCTGCTGTTCGCATTTTTTTGTTGTTGTTGTTGTTGTTTGCCACACACATTTTTCCATTTTTCGCTCATTTCGTTTGCTATTCGTGTTCGTTCGTCCGCCATGCGGCGGCTCTTCTACTAGCTGTATCGTTTCGTTTGTTATTTCTGTTTCTGCTGCTGCTGCTGCCTCTTGTTGTGTTTCTATTTTTAGCAACACTAATGTTGTTGTTGCTGTTGTTCAAGTTAACTATGTAGCAGTAGCAACAACAATAAAAAAGGCAGAGCGCACACTCAGGTGGTGATAACAATACAAAACAAGAGCGTCAAAGAGAGAGAGAGCGCGAGTGAGAGAGAGTTGCGTTAAAAACCAAATCACTTGTTGCGCTCAGCAACTTGTTGCTCTTGCTTGGGCTTTAGGGCGCATGCTCACAAGGCAATAACAACAACAATAACGCAGTCTGCGGTGGGCCAGAAATCTCTAGAGATGTGGAAAAATGCGTAGGTTTGATTGCAGTGTTGGAGATTTTGTTTTGAAAGTATAGTTTTGAAATTCTTAGAGAATTACGAACTAGGAATGATATTTTATACTAAAAGTTCAAAGTTATTGTTTCGTTTCATTCAAAAAAACGTACGTACAAAAAATGTACAAGTCTTAGGCAGTAGAATACAAACAGAATTATGCTTTAAAAGTGGGAACGGAACGGAAGATTAGAAATTCTGAAAATATAACTAAATATTCATATATTAAAATTACAAGAAAATATTCCTAAATTGCGATGTTCAGCATTTTAAAAGTTTAAAGAAAGACGCAAAACTCCAAAAATGTAAACAAAATAATTTAAATTTTTAGCAAAATCAATTTTCAAGTAAGACCAGAAATAGTTAAATTAAAACCAATAATATCAAATTTTGTTTTTAATATTATTTATTTGAATATTAATAATTTTAATTTTTTTTGTAAAGGCCTATACGCAGTTTGAAACATTTCGCACGGAATCACAAGACTTCATATAAAAAAAAAAATCCCATTGATTCCTAAAATGAGATAAAGGGTCATCAATCTTGAGGTTTTTTTTTTCAATAAGGTGACCACGTGTCAAGTTGCCATGTGTTTTTTATTCAGTTTTCATTGCCATTTCCATGGAAAAACTTACACCCGAACAACGTTTACAAATCGTACAATTATATTACGAAAATTCGCTTTCTGTAAAGAATGTTTTTCGCGCGCTTAGGTCATTTTATGGTCGCCATAATCGACCTACTGAGACCACTATTCGCCATACCATCAACAAATTTCAGACCCAATATTCATTATAGGATAACACTCGACCGAATAGACCTCGTTCAGCGCGTAGTTTATGGGTCGATGGGAATCATCGGTCCATATTTCTTCAAAAATCACGCTGGTCAGACCGTAACCGTCAATGGCGACCGTTATCGCACCATAATAACGAATTTTTTGCTACCTGAAATTGAAGACCGAGATCTCGACGACATTTAGTTTCAACAAGACGGCGCTACTTGCCACATAGCCCGTGAAACAATGGACATATTGAGGAACCAATTTGGTGAACAATTAATTTCACGCTCCGGAACGGTGAATTGGCCACCAAGATCGTGTGATATCACATCGTTAGACTTTTTTCTTTGGGGCTACGTGAAGTCTAAAGTGTTTTGTGGATAATCTAGCTACGATTGAATCATTAGAGGCCAACATTAACCGTGTTATTCGCAAGATACCGCCGATTATGCTCGATCGCGTCATCGTTAATTGGAACCTCCGCTTGGACGAGCTACGGCGCAGTTGCGGCTAACATTTGAAAGGGATTATTTTTAAAAAGTGAATGGCAAGAACCTTTCTTTCTATTCATAATAAAGATTTTCCGATTCATTTGAAATTTTGGTGTTTTTCCTCAATATTGATGACCCTTTATAAAATTCCTTAAATAAAATTATAAGTTTCTTAGAAAAAAATATTTCAATCGTTTTAAAATTCTTTCTCGTCACGCTTCCATTTTGGCGGGATCCTTGGGATTTATCATCTCGATTCAATTATTGCATAGCTCACAAAGTAAGATTTTGTTTTAGACCTGCCTGATTTTTTTATGATTGCTACTTTATTGCAATGATTTCATAAGCACAAATTTTGTTGTTCTATTCTTTTAATTAAAACAAACAAATTAGGCACAAATTTGTACGCAGTTTACTCATAAAAATAACAAAATAATTAATAAATAAATAGTTAATTGATTTTATAGTTCACAAAATAAATGACACAGTCAGATTTCAAAAAATCAACAACGTCTAGAAATCTCTTACTGGTTTGAAATTTGCTTAAAAGCGCTTTCTAAGAGTCTCTTAAAATTAAATATTAATTTTTTAATTTTACAAACTATATACAGCTCGTTTATACTACACGCAACAACAAAAACAATAACAACAACGAGAACAAAGTTCTCAAGTTCCAAAGTGCAGGCAAAACTCTGCTCAGCGACGCAGCCGCGACGTCGCCGACTCACGCCTGCATACAGTGCCTTAATTTCGTGCTTCCTGTGCGAGTGAACAAAACAACTTGCAACTTACAACAATAGCAACAAAAACAAACAACAATCAAAATAAAAGCAATCAAAAGCAACAAGTGGCAACAGACACTTGGTGAACAACAAGAAAAAAAAAATAAAATACCAGCGAGAAATTCTCTTAAAAGACAACGCAGCAAAAAAGTAAAATCAAAAGCCGGTTGGTAAACGAAGAGAGCGCCAAATTGTTTAACAGAGAGCGCTATATAGCAGCATTTTACAGTTATAGTACATAAACAGTTGTCAAAATGTAAGTATTGCATATTAATTTAAATAATAATATAAAAAAATAAATTTCATATGTAAGTAGATAAGTTCTAATAAAGCTTATGTGATAATGATATCATAATGAAAGGTTAAGCTATGCCAAATGCCACAACGCCTACGAATATGTGAGAACGCGAGTGTGTGAGTGCCCTAAATGTCTGTCGTATCTTTGGATTTGTTCGCATAAATTAAGTTCTTAGTAGAACATTCTTCACGGCTTATGTTACAGAAATAGAACTGAAGCGCATTTTGGGAAATAATTTTTATTTTTAAGAGCTGTGGTTTCTACAAAAAAATTTAAACCTGAAATATTGGGGTTGTTCATTTGTTCTGAACGATGTTGTTTGGGAAAGTGTGGCAAATACTTAAATTTTGTTTTTTTTTGGTTTGAACCTTAAGTTTATTGTAATTTTTTAAAATTCTTTTTAGTTGGTAATTTGAGCTTTTCATCAAAAAATTTTACATTTTCTCTTAATTCCGAGGAGTTATGGTTGTTTGTAATTTTTCGAGGTACTGTTTACTTTGGCCAATATGCGAGGTGCCATCACTAAAATAAGCATAACTTCTACAATTCTAAGAGTTACAAACTTTTTATTTGTTTTTCGCAGTGAATTTACACGCATAAATTGACATTAACATTTTTTTTTTTAAAAGTGGGAGATCACTTCTGAATTTTAAAATTAAAAGCTAAAAATTATAAAAAATTCAAAAAAAACAAAATCTTCAAAATAAATAAAATTCTTTTTTTTTTAAATTTAATATTTTATCTATCATGGAAAAAAAAATCGCGTCTATATCTTTATTCGTTTAGAAGATATGGCTTGTCACAGAATAGTCTAAAAATGAAAAAACCCAATTTGCAGTTATCGATAACTCGATAAATAATCGGAATTTTGCAATAAAAGACGTGCTTACTATTGGCTAGTAGCTCTACCAAATATGTAAAAATCATCAAAATCGGAGAAGGTTGGGGGAAAAGTGGTCCGCTTCACTTATTTTCACCGATATGCATGTTTTTTTTATTTATTGTATGGAAAATAGGAAAACCCTTACGTATAACTTACCATATGTTTATCTGACTAGCTTTAATTTTAAATTGTTTTGTGATTAGTTATTGACCTTATATATTATTTGGAAGCCCTATGTGCCACTGGGGATAACAGGAATTGAGAGAGATTCGAAATCGTATGAATCCGAGAGTTACAAAACTCAAAGGGCAGGCCTAATATTATTAAATATCATAATAATATTGATATAGTCCAAATTGGGAATTCGCTCGGGAGTAAAATATTGGTTCGATATACATATAAAAATTTTGTTGTCAGATCATGAGCGCAGTTTACTTGAAATAAATTCGTAATATGGATAAATTTGTTTTATTTAGGGAGATTCGTTACGGGGAAGTTTGACTGTACAAATATTGCCCAAAGTAGTCGCTTTCCGTTGTGGTAGAAAAATGGTTTCCGATTTCCGATTTATATTTTTTGTTTATATTATATATAAATGCGTTTTGATTGTAGGTTTCCATAAATATATTTACATTTAAGAATTTAATTTTGTAAATTCTTGAAACGGAGTATTTGGTGCAAAAAACTTATTTAAAGAGTTCCTACTTAAGAAAGCATATTAGTAAAAGAGCATGAAGAAGAGCATATGAACCTGGATGGCAAAATATTTTGAAGCCTTTTATGAAACTGAACCGCTTCAAAGCTGCTCTGATCTTAAGTTCGCACTAAAAACAGTTCATATTTTACGCAATAAATTACTTACTTATTACGCTTTCTTTATAAGTATGTACTTATGGATATACACATACATATGCATGAATATATATGGCCTGTTGTATAGTGTTGTATGTATAAGTATTTGCCCTTGTACTTGCATTGAATAATCAATGTGTTGAGGCGTTGCATTACTTGCATATTCATAAAGCTAAGACCCAAGGCGCACAAATACCAGACATTCATCGTAAGGCGCCGGGTTTGTTTCTCTTGTATGCATATTTGTTGTTGTTATTTGCAGTTATTTTTAGACTTTTGTCATAAAGTTTAACAAACAAAAAGCAAATAAAACAAATGAACAAAAAAAAGTTAACTTTTGATATGCGAAGTTGGAATACTCTTATGCTGATCAAGAAGTATGAAAACTCTATAACTGTTAAATTTATTTTGATTATTTTTTATTTGTGTTTCTGTTTTTTTTTTTTTTATTGATATTTTTAACGGCATTTAAAGGGCCATACGCAGCCTGCAAAAATTTCGCACCAAACGTCAAAACTTCATATAAAAAAAAATATCCCAAAAAAGTCAAAAGTCAAAAAAAAGTTGATTTAAAAATTTAATAAAATTCATTAAAATTCATTAAAATTTTTAAGCAGTTTTGAAGCACACACTAGTACCAATAAATTTTGTCGATTAAAGGCCTATACGCAGTTCGAAATATTTCGCACGGAATGACAAAACTTCATAAAAAAAAAAAATCCCAAATGGAATATTTTATATAAAGTTTTGTCATTCCAAAAAAAAAAAACCCAAATGGGATATTTTATATGATGTTTTGTCATTCCGTGCGAAATATTTCGGCCTGCGTATAGGTCTTAAAACTGAGATAGATTTTCAAAGAGTGGATATGATTTTGATAATAAATTTAATTTGAGAAAATTCCTCATACTAGAATTGGTAAACTGCATTTGAATGAAGTTGAAAAAACGCAGATATTTTGTTTAAGCATTTTTTTTCTGTGAAATTAATTTACTGTACTGCATAACATTTGTATATTTTTTTATACACTAATTCTGTTTTTACGCGATAGATACGTTCCCAGAAAATACGCAGAAAGTACAGTAGCCATATAAAAGTAGGGGATTGGTTCTCCTTTTGAAACATCCAACTAAAATTTGTCATATCCGTTTATTATATGTATAAAATAATCGTTTTTACATGGGAGTTCGGTTTTTTTATTCAAATTTAAATTTTATATTAAATTTTTTTATTTAAATAGCTTATAAGATAAGGAAAAACGAAAAAAATACAATAAAGAATATTAATTTTTACTAAAAATAATTTAGTGCATTTCTTAAAATCGCGTTAAATCAAATTAAATCGCGTAAAAAATTAAAGGAATGATTTTTTTGAATCGCGTTAAATCAACATCGCCTAAAAAAAATTCGCGCAAAAACAGAATTAGATGTATTTTAAAGTTCAAACGAAGAATTTTACGAGAGAAAAGTTTGTATGCAAGTGGTGGAGATTTGTCTGAAAAATATTGATTTTTAAAAATCTCTTTTGTTTCTCCAAATAAAAATGGTTTCGCTCACGAACAAGATTTTGAGATAATAAAGTAGCCTAGAAATATTTATAGGTGCAAAGCTTTATGAGAAATTTGGATAAAATAATCTCCCTTTAGGAAAATGCAATAATTAGTTTTTAGATTTTTTTTCACTTTTGCAAGTGTATCAGCCGTGCTCCGGAAAACGAAAAAACCAAACCGAATAATTTTATTCGGGAACCCTGTCGCACTTATCAGTGTTTGATACGTGTATATTGTGCACGCAATTTTTCGAGTTGAGTCAGAAACAAAATAATTCAAAATAATTGTCAGTGAATAACAACATCTCACGATCAAAGGTCATAATTTTCCCTTTTTTTTTGTTTTTGACTGTATTGTTCTACATAAACTTTAAAAACTTATTTCCAATCAAACAAATTATGGTTCGAAAAGTGTCATATCTATCAAAACATAATTTTAAAAAAATATACAGTCGGCCAGAATAAATTTGGTAAGCTCTAAAATTGATTAAATTGATATTTTGATAATTGGTGTCCTCAAACATGTTTAGTCAAAAATTTTTTTCATTAAATATCTCGAATTTTGAAAACCCATTTTTCGAAATTAGAAAAAAAAAAAGTGCCTCTACTTAACAGCAAACATCTCTGGTTATACTAAACTGATTTCGATAATTTTTTTACTTGACTGTAGATAATTGAATTACCCATCGATTACATTTGGAACATGTTTCTGTCAAACTTACGGTTTGGTCGCTATTTATGCATTCATATGAGTTTTTTTGATGACCTTTGACCTATTTTATTGTCCATCAAATACTTTCGGAAATTTTTTAGCGGTGGGGTTATTGATATCGACGTTTTAAAAATCTGTCATACCAGCGGCGGCCACACTAGTGAATATTTAACTTGAAGTTGGCATAAATATAATCTAAGAATATCTAAAAAATTATTTCAGTATAAAATTCGTGCTTTTTTTAACCTATTTTGTCGATACGTTTTAATTTCTCTTGCAAGAAAACATTCGGTTTCAAACCACATGAAAAATTCGGTTTGGTGACATTGGGAGCACCAAATATTCGGTTTCGAAAGGAGTTCGAATAAAATGTTTGGATTCGTTTTCCGGAGCACGGCCGTATGTAATGTTTTTTTTGAAATTTTTTTTTTAAGCCTTCAAAAATGAATAAACAATTTTTTTGGAACCAATAGCTATATTCAAATAAAAAATATTCAAAATAAACTAACATTTTTTATACCAAACTTGGAAAATCAAAGTGACGTCACTGGGGTTCGAAAAGCGCTTCAGCTTTCTTATAATAGTGACAACGCAATTTTTCGCAATGTGAACAATGGCTTCTTTTGTACATACATATGTACATATTTTTTTTGTTTAGCTTATATACACCCTGTAAGTGTATGCTACACAAATAGTTCGCAATTGGTGCCATAAACTGTTATTGCTGCCTTCGGTTTGCTAGTTGTTGTTGTAATATTGCCTACGTGTTAAGGTTTTTTTTTTTTTTTTTTGTATATAGGCTTCATTTTACAACTGCGCAAGTTAATTTTTCCATAAATTTGTTTATTTTGTACGTCTGCTCATGTAACTAAAACAGACTTTATATAATAGGTTTATAGTAGCCCTAAACGACGTCCATTTGCTGCATTAGATTGCAATTAATATATACCATAGCAATAAAACAACTCAATCGACGAAACTCTTAACGAGGTTTCACTGTACTTAACATTTGTTTTATTCTACTAACAAGCTCTTTTTGTTTATTGACACTCCCCCCGACGCTCTTCTTGTGTAAGCAACCATATCAAATTAAACGCTCAATTGGCAAATATTTTATTTCGTAGCTTCTTTATTATTATTGTTTTTGTTGTTGTTTTTGTTTTTCCCTTGTTTACAACTTGCACCTCGCTTTTAAACATGTTCTTTATCGCACCATTCGATTTTCTGGCGTTACTCTACTTTGGCCGGCCATTCAATGCCATTAACAATGCGAGAGAGCGAAAGTCTGTGTGTGTGTGTTTGTGTGTGTGCATGCGTGCTATGAGAGAGAGAGCGCAATAAACAAAATGTCAAGCACTGTTGGAATGCGCAGAGATTGAGATTGCCTAAGCAAAGAGCGCAAGTGTTAAGCGCTTAAGAGCGCAAGACATTGCTTACGTGACACGTTGAAGCTAGCGTGACGTTTGACAGCACGATGTACTGCGTGTTTACGTTACGTAGTCACGTAGTCGTTTGCTGTTGCTATGTGCAACAGCTGTTGACTGACTGATTTGTGGTTGCGTGAAAATTGTTGACGTTGCGTTTTTTTTTTTTGAACTTAAGAAAGAGTTTTCCGCTGCTAATGTAATTTTAACACGTTTATTTAAATTCTATGGCATAATTTAATTTAATTCACGGAGATTCAATAAATCGAATCAGAAAAATGTTTAAAAATACTTAATACAAATTTTTTTGCGTTTTAGAATCTGCAGTGATAAAAGTTTATGGTTTTCGCACATTCAAGCAATCATTTTCTTATTTATAATTATTTATTTGAAAAAGATTGTATCGCAATTATAAATGGCGTCATATTTAGTTTATTTAACAATGGCTTACGCTAAATATTTTCTTTTAAGTATATTTCATATGAAATACTTGTCCTTGCATATTGATAAAAGAGTAAATACCTAAGCAAAGCGAATTAAAATTTTTTTGAGAAAGATTCTGTTTTCCTACATTTTTCTTAAAAAGTAGCAAATACGATTGTAGAGCTTAATATAGACATATTGCCATCTTCCATCGAACTCGATTTTGGGCTATCTTTCTTAATTCGTTCCAGCTTAACCCCAGAGATTACATTTCAGCTTCCGTGGATCTTCTCCAGGTGGTACGTGGTCTTAGAGAGAGCTTAAGAAAATACCAATTTAAGGCCTATACGCAGAATGCAAAAAAATTTCGGACGGAATGACAAAACCATACAAAAAAAAAAAAATACCATTTGGGATATCCCATTCGGGCTTTTTTTTATATGGTTTTGTCATTGCGTGCGAAAATTTTTTGCATTCTGCGTATAGGCCTTAAGCTGAAACTACTATTTTTTTCATGTCCATTAAATTTTAATTATTAATTCTTCGTGTAAAAAAATATTTTTTTAATCGATGTACTGTTTTTTTCGAAAAAGTCGATCATATTTCACTTCTTTGATATTCAGCTTAAATATGAATTTGAGTATATTTGTGATCCATTTTAACAAATTACCAAGAGCTTCCTGGTAAAAATCGATTATTTAAGCATTTTAAAGTTCCCATTTATTTATAAATGAGGTCTATGTTAAGAAAAACAAAGATAAAAGTCAGTATCTTTCACATAAGAATCCGTGAAACTGTTTTGACGTCTTTTGCTTTAATTCTATTGCAATTTAAAACTAAGGTAATTAGGAATAATTTTTGATTTATTCCTTCAAGCAGGGAGTAACCAAACTGCTTAAAGTTCGCTAGTTTCAAATGAAAAAGACTGAACCGAAAAATGTGAATTTTTCATTATTAAATATTTGCAAGTAGAAACTCGTTTAAGAATTTTTTGTAACTGGCAGTTTTGATGTTCAAAGAATCCAAAAATTGTCTTTTATCTTAAAAACCGGAGCATTTGAAAAAGCATCATTAGGGCAAGTGTCAAAAGTTAGAATATAAAGAAAAATCTGTGCGCCGCACATTGGGTGTGTAGTCAGATTTTGGCCAAAAGTCCCCCGGAAGAAAGTCAAAATTTGGACAAAATGACAATTTAATATGATTTTACACATATTAAGGTATCCTGTACAAAAAAATTATTAAATTATAATTAGTGGTTTTGAAGTTATTGACAATCAAAGTTGATATTTTGTATTTTATGAGCTTTCGCGATAATTTACAGAAAAAAAAGCCTGCATTTACCGTGATACATATAGCTACGAAATCTTTATTCCCTTTATTATTTATTAGTATTACTTCAGAAAAAAAATAGAATTGAGCTTAAAAACTTTTTGGTTTTAAATATATTCGAGTAGTTATAAAGATTTTGTTGGTTTTTTTATCATTTAGCTAATTTGCTCTAAGGGTACCTCCGACTAGCACTCGTTATTTGATCGAAAAACAATTTTATAAGTTTCTTTATACATATATTTTACAAGAAAATGTAATTCTTCACGATTTTCGGAAACTGAATTTTTGTATCTAAAAGTTGAATTTTAAAAATTGACCCTCAGGAAATTTCACTATTTTTTGAATTTCTTAGCTGCCTAAAAGTATGATTTAATAACCATTTTTTCAAAAGTTGTACTAAAATGTTAAAAAAAATTTACAATTTGAAAATTTTATAGCATGCTTACAAAGATGCAAGTCAAAAAATTTAAAAATTATAAATTTGACAAAAAAACGTAAAAACATGGATTTTTGAAATTTTTTTTTCGGAAATTAAAAGAGCATGCCAAAAAAATTATAACTTTTAAAAACCAGATTTATTGGTGGTGTCGTCTTTTTGTAATTGTCTTGGAAAGTTGAAACTGTTTGGCGCTATAACTCCAAAACCATTCAATATTTTGGGAATTTTTCAATGTATGTGGAGCTCATATGCTTCAATTCCAATTAACAGTTTTTTTTTTAAATTAAATTAAAAATTTTTTTGTTTTTTTTTTTTTAAATTTTTTCCAATTTTGGTCTAGATTATCTATATCCTAAAAAAATCTGAGGAGGCTCAAACTTCCCAGAAAAATAGTTCCATCCTTTACGAACACGTGTGTAAAATTTCATCACTCTAAAAAAATTATTATGGAAATGTCAGATTTTTGGTAAAAATATGACAATCTGGGCCCACAGTGCGCCGGTAACCCTGCAAGCGGCATTGAGAAAGTTAAGTTTGTTTTAAATGATTCTTAAACGTACCATAGAAAAGTAATAGGTCTTTTTAAACCAGGACTCTCTTCGCCAAGTGAAAAGCCGAAACAAGAACTTTTTTTCTTTTGTCTCCATTTTTTTCGAGTTTGTTTTAAATGATTCTTAAACGTACCATAGAAAAGTAATAGGTCTTTTTAAACCAGGACTCTCTTCGCCAAGTGAAAAGCCGAAACAAGAACTTTTTTTCTTTTGTCTCCATTTTTTTCGAGTTAGTAAAAATTATACTAGAACACATGTCAGTGTTTCCATTTAAAATTTGAATGCTCTATAATTGGACTTGTTACCCTAGTTTTTTGAATATTTGTTTCCACCGTTTTTTTGAAAACTAACGCAATGGAATAAAAAAATGAAAAAAATTAAGCCAGTAAATGTAATTTTGTGACGTAATTGGGTAAGCTTCTTTAATTATGAACAACGCTCTCTAAGAATTTTAATCCAAATTAATTGAATGATTTTATACGATGTCAAACGCCGATGTTTCAATGTACCATCACTAAGCGCAAAGCTTTTGCTGAATAAGCTTTTAAAGTGCTAAAAGCTTTTGCTTATCACTGTTCGGTTGACTTTTGAAAGCTTTTTTGAGATTCTATAGAAACAAACAGCAGGTAATTATTTAAAAACGTGTAATTCTTTTCTTATTTATATCAAATTTTTATTGCTTTTTGTTTATTTTTTATTGCTTGGTTACTGCTTGGTTACACGTTAGTGCATTGCAACAAGTCAATTTATTTTATTTTTTTTTTGAAATAGTTGTATTTATCAAGAACTGAATAATTGTGATTTTATTATGTATTATTATGGTATCGTGTTATCGTGTTCTAATAGCCTCGTTAACTTTATAATTTTCGAATAAAACTGCAACTCCATGCGGGTGCTGTCGTCATAGTTGTTATTATTATTACGTATTTTTTTGTAATCATCGCGTTGTCGTTGCCGCCCAAATAACCTTTTGATTGTCTCAATTAAATCTATAATATAATTACACACTCACTTATATGCAGCAACAGCTTATCAATGCCGTCAATGTCGTTAATAAAAAAAATGCACAGATAGGACCACTTGTCGTATACTTACTTTACATGCATGCGTTCTATGGAAGTTTAGCCCACCCAATCCTCAATACCCAATCGATGCATGCAGCGAGGTGTCAAACAAAATTTGCATGCAATGCGTTGTGGCCTTTTTTTTCATACCCTGCAGCCAAAGGATAAGGAGTATATTGAGTTACTTAAAAAAAGATTTTTGGTGTAAGGAAGCAGTAGAGCAAATAGCAATCGATGAAACCCTCTCTTTTCGGAGCCCTGTGTTTTGAAGACTAATATAAATGATGGGAGTGATCTTCGTGCTTTGGTTATTTATTTGCATTAATTTTTTATACCCATTGTACTTAGATTAGTGAAATTTTGATATTGGACAGACAGAAGATGGCGTAGCAGACCATAAGTTGTTTATTCTAAAACGTTCTGCATGTAGCCCTATCTAATCTTCTTTCTGTTCATTTAAGCAACTAGATCTCGCAGATACCAAGAGCTAGAGACACCAAACTTTCTTATATTTCTTCTTAAAATCTTTCTTAGTTGAGTACTTATGGGTAGAGAGTATATAAAAGTCTAGATTTTCAAGCTTGTTTCAAATTATTTGCCTTTGCATTTTAATTTACTTTATTTTCAAGTTGTTGCTTGTGATTTGTGAATGCAAATAATTTAATAGTATTGTGATTTTTGTTATAATCACGTCCTACGCGCAAAAATGTAGCGTGTTCAAAATTTCCATGCATAATATAATTTATTTATTTATTTTTTTTACTGGAATTTGTTTAGGAGCTTGTGCTTTTGTTTACATGCGATAATATTGTTTATAGTAAATAAATCACTATTCTTAAATGCTTTCGCCTAGTGCAAAAACAAGCTTTTGTAATTATGGTATAAACTAATAAGAAATTTGTATCTGTGTAAATATTTGTGTGTTTGTGTGTGTGTGTGTGCGCAAGACTTTGACGAAATTTGAATGAGCTGCAAAGCGGTATTTAAATTGAGCTGTGATTTATATGCCTACTATAAATTAATCATTGTTTAGTTAAAGGAAATGATATGGTAAAAATTTTAATTGGCTTACTTGGCGTATGCGTAATATTTTGTGGAAAGTTGACAAAACTTTGTATTAAGTGGATTTTGAAAAGCAATTTTAAAACTAGCAACTATACCATTTTTTAAGATAATAATAGAATCAGCTGTAAGGTAAAATTTTAAATTGGTTTACCTGGCGTATGAGTAATATCTTGTGAAAAGTTGGTAGAAGTACGAGTTTGGGAAATTTTTACAATTACTTTCACAATTGGGAAAGTCTTAATGATTAAGCAAGGGCTTAAAATTCTTCGGCAGATTAATACATTTTTATAAATTTATTTCACAATAAATTAACGAATACTTTATGCCTAATTTTTGCTTTTTTAGCTGTTTTGCCAATCCAATAAGATAAGCGCTTACCATAATCTAAGGTGATAAGCCAATTTGCTTAGAACATTTTTTGAAAAATTTAATTAAATTTTTTTTTTAAATTTACCTAAAATTTACGAGTTTAAATTTGTTGAAAAATTTTAAAATGTGATGTTCGTCTAATAAATACTGGAATCGGGAGCTGACCAATATGAGAAATGAGAAAGCGTCGCCACGTAAATATTCCAGAAAGCTTTGTAGCGTTAAAATTGGTCCAGGAGAAAATCCCAAATGGGATATCCCAAAGTTTTGTCATTCCGTGCGAAATTTTTCGAACTGCGTATGCGCCTAATCGATTAAAGGAATTATTTTGTGTACAATAGGGTAAGATTGCAAAAAAAAAATGGTGCTCGGAAGAAGGGCCCTCTTTAGGAACGAAGTCCGTTCTGTATATGGCAAAAATTGTAAGAGATTGAAAAAAAATGCAAAAAAAAAATATGGGTAGCGCATTGGCACTCTCGTTAGAAACGAAGTTTCTTCTTTATTAAAGGGTAACAACAGTGTGGAGCATGGATTTTTAAGGTAATTTTTCTATTTTTTTTTTTCAAGAAACTTTATTTTATATTCAAAATCCACATAGGCATATTTTGAGCTACAAAAATTAATTTTTCCAAAGATATAAAAAAATAAAATGGCGTCTTTAGAAAACTATGACCTAAAACGACTAATTTTTGGAGAGGCTTCCCCACCACCTGACATAAATAAATTTGTATCCTCTTTTATAAAAGCAAGTGAACCCCAGGCGTTTTCAAAAATATAAATTTAAAAAAAAATGACGGGAAACAACAAATTTTTTTTCTTCGTCAAAAAATATCAGGAATATTTAGTTGTAAAATAAAAAGTGTTGGTGGTAAGGATACGATATTATACATATAATAAAAAAATATATTTTTGCAAAGTAATAAAAAAAAAAAATGACGCCTGTAAGAGCTACGACCTAAGTTTCGGAGAGGCCTCCACGGCTGCAGTTTTCTGACGTCACCTGACGTAAATAAATTGTTTTCCTTTTTTCTAAAAGCAAGTAAACCCCATAGGAGTTTGCAAAAATGTCAATTTAAAAAAAAGGCATTAGTTTAAAAAAAAAAAAATTTCGTCAAAAAAATCATGAAAAATTAGTTGTAAAATAAAAAGTTATTTTGACAAAACCCAACGCGGTTCTTTAGAAAATGATGTTATAAAGATTGTGTCAATATTTCAAATCGATCGGATAAAAATTTACTGAGTTATTTGTGAAGCCATTCGAAAAAAAGAGGTTTCGAGAAAAACGCATTTAAAGTTTTAAAACTGGCCCGACCACACGGCGGAGTGCCATGCGCTTTTTTTTTTAAAAATCACTTCTGGACATCATTTCTTGCATAATTGTCTATGAATTTAGCGAACAAAAAAAAATAAAATCGATTTTCTGAAGATTCCACACTGGTGTTACCCCTTAAGGGGTACATTTTCAAAGAAGTAAAAAGCAAAAAAGTGAAAAAAATGTTCTTACTGGATAATCGAATCTAGAACTCGAGCTGACTTTAAGTTGTGAGGCCCACACTTGAACTACTCAGCTAACTTTATATTTTATCATTATGCGACAATTTTTTGTAGTCTGCTCAGACAGCATACATCATTTCGTTACGTGACGTTTTTTCTACTATTTAATTCTACCCATAAGCTCTATAAAGAAACTTGGATTCGTAATTATGCATTCAATTGATATATTTTTTAAAATTATTTAAAAAAAATAATTTTTATAAGCAATTATTGTGTGGAATAACATTTATCAAGTATACGCCACTTGTAGCTTTAAATTAAAGTTTGAAGATAAGCCAGGAAAATAAAGTTTCCACCCTATTGATAAGAATCTTTAACTTGCTATAAGACTCGAAACTGCCGCCAAACCTTGAACTAGAGCAAATATGAATCGAACAGAAAAGCACAAGAGAAAACTAGCGCCTAGTATAGGGAAAAATTTTTAAAAAAAAATTATGCAATTAATTCCTTTTAAAATTTTTTTAGAACTGTTCTTTTAACCATTTTGTATTTAATTTTTTTTTGTATTATTTTTTTTTTAATTTTTTTATTTTATTTTTAAGTTATTTTTTATTTGTTTTTTTATTTACTATTTTTTTTATTTATTATTTTTTATATTTATTTTTTCTTTTAAATATATTACGTATACGACATGTTGACTTAAAACTAAAGCTGGAAGATAATTGATATTGGTGCTTCTGGTCTCATCACCAGATGGCGCCAGGCAAATATAATTTTCCCCCCTTTAAAGAATCTTTAATCTGATATGAGCATCCAACAATATTGGCCAGAAGGCCTCCAGCTATCGCCATCACATCTCAAAAGTGCCACCAAGCATCTAAGCATTCGAATAAAAATCATACTTTGAGAATATTTTTTGAGACACTAGTAACTTTATTAAAAACGGTCAAATTTGAAAATGGAAAAAGATAAAAAAAGGATGTGGAAAGGTTATTTACTCATGGTAACCCTTTGTTCCAGAGACTTTTTGAACTTTTTGCAAAATATCGATTTGTTTATACGGGCGAAATTTTCTTTAGCGAATTCTCAAGCTCGTTAAAACAATTTGTTTTACAGAAATTCGTTATAAGGATGTCAGAAGAACTGTACTCGAAAAAAATCGTAATAAATTGAAATTTTTTGTAGAGATTTTTGTTATAGAGTTTGTAGAAGTTTGAGTGTACAATCATTTCTATCCTATCGGAATCTATGTCTTGAAGCTTTTTTGTAAATTCAAAAAGCCCTGATAGAACAAAAGTTTTTGGATAAAACTTGCAAATATCTTCAGCGGTTAATATTAATTCTTCTTTTATTTCCCAATTCTCCGCTATACACATTTATTTGACATTATCTCTAAAAACGCTGCCCTAATTTATGAAGCCTAATCTTGGGCTAATCTTTTGCTGAAACTTTGCTATATTATCTATATAATATTATTATATTTGCTTATTTTAACTTAAAAAAAGAAAAAAAAAAATAAACCTTCCCTGTCATATTTCAAACTGTTTGCTTGCAGTTTGTGGCTTCGCAAAATTTGGCCAGAACGCTAATCTGCTAACCAAAAATTTAAACAAGTGTTTTATTAAAAAGAAATGTGCCAAGGAAACAAACTAATCCCGCTTTGCTGTGTATCAGACGTCATGGAAGAGGAGCAGCCAGCAAAGACCAAGCTATAAATAATGTAGGGTATACCAAGAATTCAAACAACTCAACCCAACTGGGGGGGTCAAATGCGTGTGTAGATCTTTTGCCTGGAAGTGTTTTCAAGTATTTGTTGTTGCAGTTGTTGTTGTTGTAGCGAGGTTTGCTGCCGGATAAAATGCTTTTCATTCTAGCATGTAAACCAACAATTAGATCAATTTTTATATATTTTATTTTTCAGTATTTATTGCACTCGCATGGCCTGAGGTTGTATGCGTGTGCATTAGTGTGTATCTGTGTAAGTGTTTATGTGTGTTTCTGTGTGTTTTTGTTGCTATTATTTTATTTAAACGTTTCGAACTGAAGCACGAATCAAAAGCAACATAAGGCGTCAATGTATAAGTTATGTGTTTTATATATGTACTATGTACATACATATGTATGTGCATGTCTCTGTGTGTGTGTGTGTGCGTGCAGTCAACTGGTTTCAGCCAAATTCCGAGTTTTAATTTAAACAACGACAGCTACAACAATAATAAAAATTGCGTGCGTTAAGTCGGCTGTGAACGATTCTCTAATACCCTTAACCCGAGGCGTGCCTAACAATTAGATGCGCTTTAGAGTCTTTCAAAGAAGAGATTTTGGAAGTTTTTAGTTCCAGTTAAAGGCCCATACGCAGTTCAAAAATTTGCCATTTGTGATTTTTCTTTTTATATGAAGTTTTGTCATTCCGTGCTAAATTTTTCAAACTGCATGTGGGCGTTAAGTCAAAAGGCGAAATTTTAATTCGTTGACAATTTCGTTGAAAATGTTGATATGATTTATGAAGATTTTGAGGCAGCTCTTTTCAAGCCGTGATCACCCAAAAGTCTTATTTCAAAACGAAAACGAAGCTATATTATATAGTCATCCAATTTTGATCAAATTTTGTACAGTGTTTGGGAACTATAAAAAGCTTTGGAGCACCAAATTTGGTCACGGTATCTTCAAAAACACACGAAACACAACGAATTTTGTTCAAAAACATTTTTTTCACCGATCTGCACTATGGGAGCTATATAATATAGTCAACCGATTTCGATCAAATTTGGTACAGTGTTTGGGAACTATAAAAACTTCCGAGTGCCAAATTTGGTTACGATAACTTCATAAACAAACGATTTATTTATCTAAAACTTTTGGTTTTTTTCGAGGTCCTCTGAAACACCCCTATGGAAGCTACATAATAGAACCCCGATGTCAAAAAAATAAAATAAACTTGTCTCCCATAGGATAGTAAGGGATCTTATCCTAAAGTTTGGTTGCTCTAGCTCTAACCATCTCTGAGATCTAGGCGTTCATACAGACAGACGGACGGACGGACGGACAGATGGACATGGGTATATCGACTTCTCAAGTCAACCTGATCATACTTTAGGTAACTTTGGCGGGTCACCGACGTCTCCTTCTGTATGTTACATACATTTTCGGCTTGCAAAAACTTAATATACCCTTTGTACCATACGGTACAGGGTATAAACAGGAGCATATTGTAAGTTGTTACAAAAAAAGTTGCATTCAATGACTTTAAGAATAAGACTAACAGCTAAAAAAATATACATCAAAATTATCAGGATTCTAAAAGAAATTGTTGGTACAGTACAAAATTCATTCCAAACATACGCTTTATGCTTTATTTCTTCACTAGCGTTAAATTTTTGAATATTCCTTTTTCCCCAAAAAAAATTAGTATATCCATTTAAACTCTAGTTTTAAAGTTATCTTGATCTCGTATCTCCATATACGAGAATTTGTAAAGAATTTAAAATCGGTTGAAACCCTTGAAAGTTATGCGCAATTTCCTTGGTATTTCCTCTTCTAATCCTGTTTATACAAACAAGGATTTCTTTGTGTGAGTAAACAGCGCAGTAAGCAAAAGCACACGAGAGAGCAAGAACCGCAATCAAGCAAAAACGCGAGAGAGATTGTACCGTGCATGAGCCGACTGCGCTGCGGCAGATTTTGGTACAATAGCCTCGCGAATTATGTAAAATGAGAGACTGCCCAGATTTGCTATAGATTTGCGATTAACGCAACAATTTAGAAGATATCTTGAAACTGAATTTCATATGCGGGTGTCTACAAATTTTTTTAATCGCTTGAGAACAATCTAGAAAACTATTATAAGAAAGCAAAAAATTATTAAACAAGCGCACCTCTAAAAACCCGAAAACAAACAAACAGGTGCCAACTTAAATCAAATAATCTTCCCGAACTTCCCTTTAAAAAATTCATCCAAAAAGCATGTTTCCATGTTACGAAGTTTTTCTAATACATAGCCTATGATCTCCTTATAACGAATCTCTGTATAAGGAATTTTGTATATAACGAACCAATATTCTGATCCCGTGCGAATTTGCTAAAGTTCCGCTGTATAAGAATCACATTTCTGCGGCAGAATCGCGTAGGTGGTACAGGGTATATGTATTATAGTTTTTCATGCGATTTTGTTCATTTTCAAAAGATTCCAAAAGCTTCGAAATTCGGCTTAAGGCCCATACGCAGTTCGAAAATTTCCATATGGAAATTATTGCATATTATTTCAGATGGAACCACCAGTAGTGGCGCCATCTAACGGTAAGCATTTTTAAAATTAAAAGACAAGTTTGTTTTGTTTTGTTATCAGCGTCCACTTGTCAAAAATTTTTAATTTGAATTTTTTTTGACTTTTTTTTTTACATGAACTTTTTTATTCCGTTCGTAAATTTTGCATGCTGCGTATGGGCCCTTAGGAAAAAGTGCACTGATATTAAGTCTATATAATAAAATTGATCTGTTTTGAAATTACGCTCATCTTTTGGTCAAGATTATTGTACCCAGCACTTAAGGGTTGCAATAGAGTTCAGACAGACTGAAGAACCTGCCCCTCTATATCGACTCGATTATTCATGCTGATCAGTGTGATAAATCATGGTACTTTGTAGAATCAAAAATGCTTTCTGCATACGCCCTGTTCCAAACATCTTAACGGGCTTTATATACCATTAATCGCTTAAATTAACTGGTATAAAAAATAAAAAAAACAACAACAACAGTAGGCGACGCACCAAACGCTTCTGGGGTTCACATCGATAAAAAAACACACACGCACACACACATACAGCGCAGCGCCTGCGTCAACGTCAACGTCGGCAGCGAAGCAATCGACATCAACAACTATCGATAGACCTGACGCTCGCGTTGTTGCTTGGCACTTGAGCTCAACAGCGCTCAATCGTTCTCAGTCGCTCATACAGTCAACAACGTAGCCAAAACCTCACTCGAAAAGGTTTCTCCCGTAAGCGTCGCCGTCTTCGTCTCTCTGTTGTTTTTATTTGTCGTTTTTTTTTTTTTGTTATTGTTGTTGACTCTTGGCGAGCGGTTCGGCGTTTTGTCGATCAAAATGTCGATACGCGTTCTCAATTAATTTTGCATTGCATGTGTAACGGTTAAACGGTTCGTCACACGAACAAACTAATTAAGCAAAAGCCAAGAAAAAAGCAGAAAAAATAAATCGAGTGTATAAAAAAGAGAAATAAGAAATAAAAAAAAAAAAACTGCCATACTTGTTGTTCGTTCATTAAAAGTGCAAATTGTTTACGAGCTGCTGGAGGATTACTCCAAACGGCAGCAACAAGTGCAATCAAGCAAGAGTCGAGTCGTCTAGTCTTTTGGCGTTCCAACTTGGTAACGCTCAAAGGTAATGCAATTTTCCTTATACGTGATCCCTTCCCCCCCAACGCTCCACTAGACTCTCTTTAGCCAAAGAAGTTGTCAGTTGGCAGCAGGCGCAGTTTGGTTCCCAAGTGTGCAATTTCCCGGTGATCGGACGTCAAGCATGCGCCTGCCTTAACCTACCTCTATATATATATATAAAAAACTGTGTGTGTGTGTGTGTGTGTTGCTGCAACAATTTAATTAATGCACATATAGTAGAGCATATCAAGTGGGTAGCAATGGCTCCTTGGACAGTCATATGACATGGCAAGTGCTCAGCTGGATGGCTGATGATCATAACTACTGGGGACTTGTTGTGGGGTCCCGTCAAGTCGTGGTTGGATCGGTGTAAACTCGTATAAACTGAAAAGCCACAATGTTGTTAGCGCTTTTGCGGTTTTCGTCAAAAAAAAAATATTCACTATGAACACTTGATGAAGTTGTGATGAGTTCTTTGGAATTTAGTATGAAATAGCTCCATAAACAAAAAAAAAAAAAAAAAACTGGTACAAGCTAAAATAGAACCGCACCAAGTTCTTGAAGACAAGTTGTTTCAAGCCGCTATAAATAGTCTTTAAGCCAGGAAGACACTAATTGTAACAAAGTGTTAAGACTTAGTCAGCATTGATTAAGTTTCGGGGTGTCTATTCGATTTTATACCAAAGTTATCTCTCTAGGAAATTGGTTTAATTTTGTTATTTTTTGTTTATAAATAAATGAGCTAGCATCAAATCTTATTTTCGAAGATTTTAGAGATCATATCTTTAAACGAAGTATAAGTTATTTAAAAAGCTTCACAGCTCTGACTCTTTTATAAAGGATGTTTCAAGATGTTTGTGATTTGTTTTTCAATTAAAAGGCCATTTGGGATTTTTTTTTTATAATAAGTTTTGTCATTCCGTGCGAAAATTTTCGAACTGCGTATGGGCCTAAAAGCGAAAATTGTGATTTCAATCAAAAAGTATATTTATTCGAAAAGTAAAAATTTGGGAAATTTTTCAATATAAAAATTATTATTAATTAATTAATTTAATTTTTATTCATCATCATATTTATACATTTGTTTTTTTTATATAATTTATAGAGATTAGCTTAAAGAAAAGCTTTACAACTAAGGTGTGAAAAATTGTGTTGTTTAAATTTGTATTTATGTAAAATTGAATTTTGAAGGAAAAATTTGAATAAAAACCTTAATTAACCTTATATTGAACACAATATCACTCAAATGAGCGCCATGTACGTTCTTGCAAATCAAGAATCTTTTCTACAAATTTTTAAACATTTTGTAGGAGCAAGTGGGGTGGGAGAATTTGGAAGATTTTTATACCCTGTACCGTATGGTACAAAGGGTATATTGTGTTTGTGCAAGCCGAAAATGTATGTAACGTACAGAAGGAGAAGTCGGAGACCCCCCAAAGTTACCTAAAGTATGACCAGAGTGACTAGAGAAGTCGATATACCCATGTCCGTCTGTCCGTCTGACCGTCTGACCGTCTGTCCGTCTGTCCGTATGAACGCCTAGATCTCAGAGATGGTAAGAGCTAGAGCAACCAAACTTTCAGATAAGATCCCTTATTAATCCATAGGAGACAAGTTTATTTTATTTTTTTTTTATCGGGACTACATTATATAGCTCCCATAGGGGTGTTTCAGAGGACCTCGAAAAAAAGCAAAAGTTTTAGATGGATAATTCGTTTGCTTATGAAGATATCATAACCAAATTTGGTAATCGGAAGTTTTTTAGAAACCCACAGCACTGTACCAAATTTTATCAAAATCGGTTGACTATATCATATAGGTCCCATAGGATCGATCGGTCGAAAATTTGTTTTTTGTACAAAATTCGTTGTGTTTTGTTTGTTTGTGAAGATATTGTAACCCAATTTGACATTAAGAAGTTTTTTAGAGTTCCCAAGCACTGTACCAAATTTGATCAAAATCGGTTGACTATATCATATAGCTCCCATAGGACCAATCGGTCAAAAAAACGTTTTTTGCACAAAATTCGTTGTGTTTTGTTTGTTTGTGAAGATATTGTTACCAAATTTGGCATTCAGAAGTTTTTTGGAGATGTTCAACACTGTTCCAAATTTTATCAAAATCGGTTGACTATATCATATAGCTCCCATAGGGCCGATCGGTCGAAAAAAAGTTTTTGATTAAAAATTCGTCTGTTTTTGGTTGTTTATGAAGGTATGATAATCTAATTTGGCAATCAAATGTCTTTTGGTGTTCGTAAGCAATTTACCGGATTTTATTGCAAGCAGTGGTACAGGGTATCCCAAAGTCGTCCGCGCCTGACTTTAACGTACGCCATCTTTTTAGTAGTTTTTTTGGAGTGACAAAATACATTTTGTTTTCAAAATTGAAAGTTGTGTCCAGCGAATTGAATAAGCTACATCGATACGAAGATTTTTTGTTAGGTAGATTGATCTCCCAGCAAAAAATGCCAAATTCGCGATTTTCGATTTTTTTGAAAGTGTCCAAAAGTGTTAAAAACCGCCAAAAAATTTCATCGCAAACATTTTAACATAATACATTGAAATGATTGAATGTGGAATAAAGATAATTGTTGCCTAGTGAAATGTCCTGAAAAAATGTTTTTTTTTTAAAAAAAGAGGGAAATCGTCTGAAAGAGCACTGCTTTTCTCGATTTTCACTGCCTTCAGCATTTCCAACAAATCATCAGAACTTGGAAACGGTTTACGGGAATTTGTTTCGCTTTTTTTGAAAAGTTCTCGGCATTTTGACACAAAAACAGTTGAAATCCGTGCTGAAATTATATTCAAAATAATTATTTGGGTCGTTTTGACACTTACGGATTCACCCCAAATCGAGCTTCCGGATTTACCCCAAATCGACAGTCGATAGTCACGATAGTGTTAAGCTTTTGAACGATTTTTTCCCAATTTTCCTTCAAAACTATAAAGTGATTTTTTTTAACATGGCTTGTGCGGTAGAGCTGTTCGATGTGAACCCTTTTCGCCGATTTTTTTTTTTCCAATTTCCCCATTTGAAACCAAAATTTGCGCGGAAGAGCTTTTCGATAGTTACGATAGTGTTAGCCTATCCAACGATTTTTTCCCCATTTCTCTCAAAAATTAACAGGTCATTTTTTTTAAGAAGTCTTGTGCTATAGAGCTGTTCGATATTTACTATCGGGTTAACCACTTTGATGCTGTATTGTGGTGGAAAGAGGCAGGAATTGGTTAGTCCAGACACCATTTTGTGTGATTTCTTTTACTCTAAATTCCTTGCTTTAAAAAGCACGTGAAATTTTTTTTAGAACTCTTAAGCTACTTTAGGCTTATATTCTAATTTGGCATGCCTTTATGCAGCCAACCCACTATATCTTATCTAACCTCCAAAGCAATTTCGTGTATGTGTGTTCCCCCAGTTGGGGCTTTGTATAATATCCCATCTAACCTTGCCGTTTATGGTTTGTTTGTAATCATTAACTGCCGTCAACCCCAAAAACCCGCATTGGTATCAATGTTTGCCTGTTCCATTTGGATTTTTGTTGCTTTTGCTGTCGTCCCGCTGTGCGAAGGTTTTAATTGATTGAACGTGCAGTTCATGCCAATTGCTTTGCCATGCCAATTTTCGCCATACAAAATGCGTCAGTTTTAGTAGAGCTCCATTTGCCCCCTGGCCGCTCTTTAACCGATAACTATCATGGTAGCTCAGATATGGACTGTCGCTAAATGCACAACACTATTTACCCGAGTGTCTAGAGTCAAAGGCGGTCTTAATACTAACATACTCCATAGTAGTAACAAACCAACTCGATATGGCAGTCTTTTTGTAGTATTTTTTTTTTGTTGGTATTTGTTATCGGACGATCAATTGCCTTCATTAGCTTTGGCGATCGATCAACGAACGTGTCGCTGGGACTAATGAACATTTGTAACGCTTACCGACTTTGATATTTACTTACATTTTTGGTCAGGATTATGCGTAACATTTTGTGCAATATATATGTATATAGTATATGTTTGACATTGTCGTTCCAAGACATCTTAACATAAATCTTTGGCAATTTGTTGTAATTAGCAGACAGTACGAGCGGCGTAGAGTGTCACACGTCTGGCCAAGGTGACTGCCTTGAGGGGAGTTCATTGATGGGGTTGTCCAGAGTGTTTCAAGTTCCTGCGGCACTTAGCCAATAAGCTGCACAATTTATGCGCTAGACATTCAACTTGAAAGTTTTTTTTTTTATTTTTGTTTACTATTATTTATTTATTATTTTTATTGATTGTTTATGAAAGCGCAAACACAAAATTTAAAAAAAAAAAAAAGTTAAATAATTGCACGCTGTATGCCCGTAGCCATTACGATTAATTTATTTGTAAACAAAAAAGTCGAAAGAATCCGGTATACGCTTGTTCCCCTTACACAGAGAGAAAATACTTGCAACATCGTACAGTGTGAGAAAAAAAGTACTGGTTACAAGTAGTATATTTTTATGAGCCATAAAATTTTTTTTAAATTTTTTGTGCGACTATGGTGAAGCCCAAAAGAGGATGTGAGCTCTATATATGTTCATCTGTTCCCCCGTAACTTCTTTACCTCTTAACAAAAGTTGAGAAATGGGGTATCGATGGAACGTCTTCGTTGTCCGCTGGTTATGAGCTATGTGACGTCACATTATATTTCAAGAAAATCAAGTCATGAATGAAAATAATTTAAAAAAAAAAGGCTTGAGGAATTTGTGTTTTTTTTTTTATTTTAAGTATAAATAAGCAGACACTAAGTTTCTGTACAATGTGGTCAAGAAGTCGGGCGCAACACCCCTTAAAGTTTACAATATTTATGTTTAAAACTTTATTTTCATTCTTCTATGGCTGTTGAGTTAAAAATTATTTTCTTCTTGTTAGTCGGATTATATAGCAAAGCGTCTTTTTCATGTTTTTTTTAAACTATTTTTTTTTTTTTAATTATTTAATTTTTTTTAATTTTTTTATTCAACTGCGTACAATAAGCTATTAGTTCTGCTGAGTAATTATGCATTTAAATTCATCGCTGCGTTTAAAAAAATGAATCATAATTTTTTTTGTAAACAACTTAAAAAATTTTCATTTATAATATATTGTTCTTTTGAATTGGATCAAGTAGCACAAAATGAGCAGCACTCTAGTATTTTTTTGCTTTCAATTTGTTCTTATTTTGCTAATTGAACGCAACGTAAGTTAACAGATATTAATATTTATTATAATAATAATATATAATTAATATTTGAAATTAAAAAAATTTTAAGTAAATTTTTAGCGTGCTTCATACCTAAAAATTACAAAATTTTTCTGTGAATCATACAACAAGTACTGGGTAGTCTTCAAACAGGGTATTCAAAAAGCAATTAATCGACCCAAGTCTATATTAAATATGAAAGCTGTAAAGCAACATCCGGTGATGAAAAAAGCAAATGGTTACAAACCCTGGATAAAAGACTATAAGATAGATGTTTGTGAGTTTTTGAGAAGGCCAAATCATCCTTTAGTAGTACTTGGCATTTTGAAAGACTTCTCAACTTTTAATCACACATGTCCCTTATGTGGTGAGTACTTTGAGCAGCTGCTTTAAGAAAATGTTAAATTTTAATAAATTTTATATAGAGGGTATACAAAAAGTTAAGGATTTCCCTGTACCAAGTGAACAACACATAGTTCCTATACCATATGGGCATGAATGCACGAATGTGCATTTTTCATATGTGGAGGATATATTGTAAAGAAAGAAGAGAGTTAATTAGTTCAAAGTAGAATTTTCGGAATTAAAGAAATTTTAAACACTGCTTTTATGATTTATAGGAATTATTAAAAAATACACATTCGGCCGTGCTCCGGAAAACGTATCTGAACATTTCATTCGGATTCCTTTTGAAAGCAAATGTTTGGTGCTCCCAATTTCACCAAACCGAATTTTACATGTGATTTCAAACCGAGTGTTTTGTTGCAAGACGATTTAAAACGAATCGCAAAAATAGGTTTAAAAAAGTTCGCATTTCATACTGAAATAATTTTTTAAATAATCTTTGATATTCTTAGATTATGTTTATGCCAACTTAAAGTTATTTATTTATTGACAATTATTTTTAATTTTTTTTTCTGACTCAACTCAAGAAATAGCATTAACTGCCAAAACGAATTTTTTTTTGGGTATGCGCTCATATCATACACGAACACATGAGTGATTGGTGCGACAGGGTGCACGTATCAACAAAAATAGTTTCGCGCCAACACAACATGAGAATTTATCGGAAAAATAAAGGAAATATACGAGTTTTTCGAAAATAAAAAGGAAAACATCGACAAAAAAAATTCATTTTCTGGAGCATGCAAAAACGTATCCGAATAAAATTGTTCGGTTTGGTTTTTTCGTTTTCTGAAGAACGGCTGCCTATTTAGATTTTACCAAATTTTTTAAAACTTAAAAACCTACAATTAAATCTTGTGGCCGATGGCTTTGCAGGGATTTTAAATAAAAAAAGATAAGAATTATATTCGTATGCTAAACTCGCGGTACCTAAATATTCACACACCTTTTTTCACAATGTTTTCGTACATTTTTTTTTTGGTTTTTAACGTAAAGGCCCATACGCAGTATGCAAAAATTCCGCACGAAATGTCAAAACTTCATATACAAAAAAATATATAAAAAATCGCAAAAGAGGGATTTTTTTTTTTATATGAAGTTTTGCGATTCCGCGCGAATTATTTCGTGCTGCGTATAGGCCTCAAGAAGTTTAGGCATTTCGTGCGGAATTCTAAAAAAATTAATGTAAATGAAATCTGTCATACAAAGAATTTGATTGTTGATTGAGATGAAAAAAGTAAAAAATGGCATCCATATTAGGGAATTTCAGCTAGCATATTTTTTTATCTGAAGACGGCTGCCGAACGAGGTGCCCTAAAAACATTTTTTTTTTGATCAAGTATACAAATTTTGGAAACAAATCTTTTTGTTCAGGTAGCCAAATTTTTAGAATACAGTCGTAAAACGCTTGTACGGTGCTAAAACTTGGGATATTTGATATTGACAGCAGCAATACCATTTGCATAATAATTTTGACCCATCTGGCCAACATTACCGCTCATATAAGGCAATATTGCGTATACGTAATTTTCTTTAAAAGTCTCATAATTTTTGATTGCGCACTTAATATTTAAAAAAGATGTATTTTTATATATAAGCATAATTATTGGACATTTTTAGAATATTTATTGTATACAGTTGGCGTCAAATAAATTGTATATTAATTTTAATTTAAATATTTAAATTGTAGATTTTTGATTTAGTTATATACGTTTTTTGATCATTTCATGCGTCGCAGTTAATTTTCTTTACAATCTAGTTTAAAAATGACTTTTGAAAAATAGCTTTTTTGGATGGTAGATAGTTTTTATTCTACAAATCAGCTGCATTTTGGTAAAGTTTTTTTTTCTTAAGACAATATAAAAACAATTCAAAATATAAACATTAAATAAATATTGAGCGAGTGCAATTATAATTATTAACCATTAGCTTTAATGAAAATTTATATCGGTGAAAATAAGTAAAGCGGGCCACTTTTCCCCCAAACCTCTCCAATTTTGATGTTTTTTACATATTCGGTAGAGCTACTAGCCAATAGTAACCACGTCAAATTTTATTGCAAAATTCCGATTATAGATAAAATATTAAATTTAAAAAAAAATAATTGTATTTATTTTTAAGATTTTTTTTTTTTTAAAGTTGAATTTAATTTCCTTTTTAAAAAAAAACAGATATTTTATGAGAGTTTGCAAGTTTATTAAAATTTCAGGATTCTCATCACATTATTTAAGTTTATAGCATTTTTTTATTCTAGGCATGGTCCTATATAATAAATTTTTTTGTAAAAATTTGGCAATTGAGCCAATACTATAACTTTTTTGTACTAGATCTAAACTTATTTTAGTTTAATTTTTCAAGCAAGTACAATTTTTACTAATTTCGCCCATTGTTGAACCATTTTTTATTTAAAAATTTGCTTTCGTTTTTTGAGTGCTTCAAAACTCCATTTCTGTATGTGAATTTTCTTTAAGTGTTGCGCTATATACAATATATATATCGATTGGTTTTAAGGAAGCGCAGTCATCGAGTTTATTAAACAAAACTTGACAATTATTGAGACCTATAATTACAACGTGCTATATATAATATTGCATATACTGCCGGACATGCTACATGCTGCATACTACAGTCGCCACATAAGGCACAGACATAACTTTCAATTGATGTCTCAATTTGTGTATGTGTGTGAGTGAGTGAGTATCTGTGTGCTCTAGGGAGAGTGCGATGGAAACTTATGTCTCTGACTAATCGTTTAATTATGTTTTAAATGATTCGAATGAGCAACATTTTTGACATGCCTACATACATATCTTTGCGTAATTTGCTTGTATTTCTGCTAGTATTTGTTTTTTATTTTTATTTTTTACATATTGACAGATATATGCATTGACAGTTGTAGCTATGTCTATAATGTTTAGTAGCTGTCAATCTTAATTAGCAAAGCGCAAACAGTAGCCGTACAATAGATATAAATATCATGAATAGATGCTTTTGAGCGTTAACAGATGTCTCGAAAAATGTTTACGGGTACAAAGGTCAGGCCGAGTGGTAAACAAATTTTTAAAGTTTAAAGACGTGTTTGTATAATGTTTGTTTAATGAATTTTTGCTGTGCTTTTAATTGATGATCATAGGTTTAAGGCAGTAAACAAAAATTGAATATTTTGGAACTGAACAGGCTTTTTTTAAGCAAGCTATAGACGCTGCGGCTGGTTGTACAACTCGCCTGTTAAAATGTTTCTATCGGAAGCTAGATAATGGAAGACGGTCATAAATTCGGTGCCCGAAAAATGTTTTTCTTAAATGAGACAAATTATTTCTGAAATATTGGGCCTGAAACTTTTTGGATTTAATAATGACAATAGGTGCTGTCATTTGTTCAAAATCATTCCGATCTGGCAACGCCTCTATATAGCGTCCATATAAGGCTGCGTTGCGTATACGTAACTTTGATTTGAAAACCCTCATTATAGAGGAGTTTCACAATATTTATTTAAATTATTTTAATACAGTTGGCGTAGTGCTGTATATTAATTATTCTTTCTCTTTCGAATTATCCTGTACTGTTGAATTTTTTAGCTATAAGGGAAAGGCTTGTAAGTTGGAACACTATAGCTTTTTTAGCTATATCTCGACATTGAATACACATAGGCATCAATGTAAATATGCCGTTGGAAATAGAAAACAAAGAGCTATAATCCAAAATAAGCAAATCATTTGAAATTTATAAAAAAAAGCTTTTTACTGACAATTTTAAAAAAAGCTTGAAAACGACCAGCAAAAAAAAAAGGCTTGTAAGTTTTTACACCTGCAAAAATTGATGAAAATTTGAGAAAACTGAAATAAAAACGCGTGATTGCTGAAACTTATGAAAATTTATTGATTTTAAATTTAACTGAGCATTAAATTGAATTTAAAAAAACAAGAAAAATTTAACTTTGCAGAGAAGTTAAAATTGTGGTTTTTTGTAATCGGTTTTTCTTGGTCGCTTAAAAAAATTAAAAAAATATATCCGAAAATGTCTGAAAATTGCACTAAAAACAATTCAAATTATCAAATTAGTATAAATAACATAGCAATGTAAAAAACTGAAAATAGATGTGTGCCAAGTTCCAAGCGAAAAAGTGTGCCAACTTACATTTTTGAAGCTATATTGGAATGCATTGAAAAAAATTTGTCTATTCACTGTATGTCCGAAAACTTTTCTTGATCGCAATCAAAAATAATGTTTTTCATTTTCCGATTTCTTTAAAAACAATTTTTATATTTTGTCACACATCAAAAACACATTAAAATTGTTTACGGCGTATTTGCCATCAAAGAATTTTGGTATTTTCATTGCTGGAACATCAAAATCGACGAGGTGTGCCAACTTACAAGCCGTGTCAACTTACAAGCCTTTCCCTTATAGGTTTTTGATCAACGTTAATGTTTTCGCAAATAATTTGCTACTCAATCTAGTCTGAAATAGCTTCTAAGTTTCTTTTTATATTAAGCGAAAATATTTAATTTAATAATACATATTAATTATTTTGATTAAGTTTTTAATTTTTTACAAATATTAAGCGATTGTCATATGTTATTTTCGCTACACAAAACCTCATCTCTATTTTTTATATTTTCTAAAAATTTTCGGTCTATCCGTAGCCATGTTTTTTTATTTTAAAGTTGAAGATAAGATACGTGCAGTTTGTTGAACAGAGTTTGCAAGCATATCAAAGTTTCAGGGTTGCCATCAAATTACTTTTATTGCTGAAAATTAAGCTATATAATTTTAATTTAACATTTTAAAATTGGGTTGGTGTTAAAATTGTTATTATCTCAGCGATTGTAATTATTTTCCATATGTAATGGCTTGTTCGCTTGCCATTAAATTACAAGTTTTATTTAACTAACAACAACTCTTAATTGTTATTCGATGTTTCCAAGCCTTAACAATTTAAACGATCTAAATGCTTTTTTAATTATAATCAAATGTTTAAACAAACAATCTCCATTAAACCAATGTTGTTGTAAATTTCCATTGGTAAACAACTTGAACAATATCAAAACTTTATTTTATAGGAATTGATTAAATGCTGAGAATAACAACAGAAAATTAAATTCCTATAACAAAATCTTTCCATACAAAAATGTGAAATAATTTGCATTAAATTACTCAACGCAGATAGTCAAGGCATTAGTCTCCGCTTATTTCACTTAAATATCGTGACCGATTTGTTGCAACAATCATCAACCTACCCCAAAGTCACACGATCCCCCAATATGGCCAAGTCAAGATCTCCAGCTCCAATAACAAAACACTTTATTGTATTGTTCGTTGTATACTGTGCATCTTTAGTATTTTGTTTTGAAATGTGTTATCAATCGCATGAATGAACTCAAAGTCAGAACTCACAGAACCCTCACGATCTCAATGTGATGTTAATAACCCTATCGTGTACCGATCTCGTGTGACAACGTTTATAAAAACATTTGCTTTTGTTTTTATTATAATAAACATTAATGCGCTCTCGTCATCAACGGACAAAACTTGTTCTTTGGTTTTTCTTAAACATAAAAATAAATTCCGAATAAACCTGTTTCAATGTTTCAATTGTGCAGTGTTGCCACACTTAAGTCAGTGAAAAAATGCATTTAAAAGACAATAAATAAATACATAAAATCATTTAAAATATTACGTATACGCAAGCGCATTTTCATTTATTTTACGACAAAAGATGGAAACAAATTGCACGCGTAATTGTGCTTAAGTGGGCAAAAACAAACAAAAATTTAATAAAAGCCCGAACCAAGCGTGATCACGAGCACACTCAACCAACGAGGGGGATACCAATAATATTTATTGGAAAAAACTGGACAGACCGACAGACATACCGCAACGAACCGACAATATTTTGAGTGCTGTGTCAATTGTCTGTTCTATAAATAAAGTAGCGTGGCTTTTGTGTCAATTTTTTTATATTATATATATATGTACAAATATATATGTAACCGCCGCTTCATTGTTTCAATTTGTATCTTCACACACAGCTGTTTATCTAACTATATGTGTGTGTTTGTGTATCTGTTTTTTTTGTATCTGTGTTTTTGTTTGTTTGTTTTCACTATTTAGCAGCACTTTGAGTTAGCTAGCATTTTAAATGTATACGTTTGTGCATATGTATCTTTATTTGTATCTGTATCTATTCGAATCTAGCAAATTTGCAGGCAATTAAACGCCTCTAATTGTCGCTAGTTGAAGTTGGAGGTGTCGTCCCGTGCCATTGCCATACAGTCATTGTTTACTTTGACTGAACTCTGTTTACCTTTTATGGCTTTTTTTATAGACAATGGCGTAAATGAACTGGTTCATTGGTTCATTTCCTGGCTGTAAATTGATTTGTTATTAATTATTATTGTGCGGAGCTGTTGAAAATTTGTATTTCATAATTAACTGGAATCTAATAAATGAACTAGTTTACTGGTTTATTTACTGGCTATAAATGTATTTGTTATTATTTATTGTTAGGCCAGTTGGAAATTTTTATTTTATAATCGACTGGATTGGAATACATGAACTAGTTCACTTACTAGCTGTAAATTTATTTTTTACTAATTTTAGTTAGTTATTATTATTATTACATAGGACGGTTGGAAATTGTTTATTTCATATTGAACTGGAATGGAATAAATGAACTAGTTCACTGATTTGTTTGCTGGCTGTAAATATTATTATTGTTTATTATTATGCTGGCCTGTTGGAAATTTTTATTTTATAATCGACTGGATTGGAATACATGAACTAGTTCACTGACTGGCTGTAAATTTATTTCTTATTACAGAGGCCGGTTGGAAATTGTTTATTTCATATTTAACTGGAATCTAATAAATGAACTAGTTCACTGGTTTATTTACTGACGATAAATTTATTTGTTATTAATTATTGTAAGGCCAGTTGGAAATTTTTATTTTATAATCGACTGGATTGGAATACATGAACTAGTTCACTTACTAGCTGTAAATTTATTTCTTACTAATTTTAGTTAGCTATTATTATTATTACATAGGACGGTTGGAAATTGTTTATTTCATATAGAACTGGAATGGAATAAATTAACTAGTTCACTGATTTGTTTGCTGGCTGTAAACATTATTATTGTTTATTATTATGCTGGCCTGTTGGAAATTTTTATTTTATAATCGACTGGATTGGAATACACTTCACTTACTAGCTGTAAATTTATTTCGTATTAATTTTAGTTAGTTATTATTATTATTACATAGGACGGTTGGAAATTGTTGATTTCATATTGAACTGGAATGGAATAAATGAACTAGTTCACCGATTTGTTTGCTGGCTGTAAATATTATTATTGTTTATTATTATGCTGGCCTGTTGGAAATTTTTATTTTATAATCGACTGGATTGGAATACATGAGCTAGTTCACTTACTCGCTGTAAATTTTTTTTCTTATTTATTTTGTTTGTTATTGCACAGGCTGGTTGCAAATTTTGTATTTCGTATTGGACGGGAACGGAATAAATGAACTAGTTCACTGATATTTTTGCTGGCTGTAAATTGTGAATTATTATTATGCAGGCTAGTTGAAAATTTTTGACTGTCCGAAATGACAAATAGTTGTTAAAAGAACCCCAACTTCAAAACAGGACAGATTATGCTAAGATTAGATTATGTTGAATGGGCGGAATATTTCATGATGCCGAAAATTCAGCGGGTATTAGAATTTATTTTGCCTCTTTCCATTGATATATATTTATGGATTAATTTGATTGCATTTTGTTAACCTCTTATGGCGATTTTGTACCCAATATATGTAGTGAACTAGTTCATTGGTAACAAATTTTGTTGCGACTTGCCAAAATGATAAATAATTATCAAAAAAGTCAGTAGACAGCGAAATCCAAAACTAGATTAAGTTCATGAAACCATTGCTCAGAATAGAAATGTTACAGGGATACGAATTCCGCGGATGGCAGAATTTTTTTAGTTCTGGAAAATTAGTTCTTTCCAAAATTAATATCCTCCCGTGCCATCGCCATACAATTGCTTAATATGACTAAATTAAATTAAAAAAACACCGGACGGGACTCAACTTTCTTTCTCAATCCAAAACATAGAAATGTTATTAAAAGAGTGGATCCAATAGGGTCGATTGTAAAATAAAAATTTACAACCGGCCTGCATAATAATAATTAACAATAATTAAATTTACAGCAAGCAAACAAATCAGTGAACTAGTTCATTAATTGAATTCCAGTTCAATATGATATGAACAATTTCGACTTTGCAGAGTTGTTAGTATCTAGTAACGTTTTCGGAAAAAGCGAATTGAAAAGCATGATAGTGGAACAAAAGATTGAACTTAAATAAAGATTTAAAGTTGATAAATGAACTAGTTCTTTTGCTTGTGTTCTACTGTAAAGGGTTTTAAAGGGAATCAAAAAATTGACACAAATTCTTTCAATTTTATATTTTTAAGGTAACAATAAAGCTTCAAAGTGCTTTCAAGAATTCAATTTAAAAGAAGCATAAAACGCCTTCCCATCGTAAAATACAAACTTTTAAAAATTTTAGGAATATATTTAATTCAAAAAGTGTTTTTTTATCAATTACAGATTCCAAAAATCAATTACTATAAAGTTTAGGTTTTATTTCATGACCTGCAATACTTACTCTTACGCATAAAACCAGTTTCAAGTTGTTTAATTGACTTCAAACTAACCAAATTTACAGCGTAGTAAAATATGTAAGAACAGCTCATAAAGATCAATTTGATGATAACCGGCTCTTTGAGCTAGTTCGTAACGAACCAACTTTACCCTATTGCGCACTTACATAAGTTTGTATGTTTATTTAAAAATAAAAATAGACTTTCATAGAAATAACTTTACCATATTAATTCATTGCCAGAACATTAAAATGCTAATGAATTTAAAAAAAAATAAAAAAAAAATAAAAATAAAACAAATATAAAAACCAAAACAACTTACTTTTGCAACTTGTTTCTGCGCTCAACTTTTCAACTTTATTTAAGCCTCTGGCTGAGCTTCAATTACAGCCCACTCGTTGGCCTCTTCAAAACCTGCCAGGTTGTCGATTTTTTTTTTGTATGTACTTTACTTGGTTTATTTTTAGCCATGCACAATTTGGTTTATATTAAAAATGTATCTACAACAAGATTAACAACAAACCCACAAATATGTCAAGAAATTGTTTGTGCCACTTTTTTCGACTTTTTCATGGCATTTTAAATAAATTTTTCTACGAAAATTATCACATTAAAAAAATAAAAGCGGAAAAGAGTTGTATCGACTTGGGAATATGCTTGCGTGAGTTTTTGTAAAGATTTTTGGGATGTTAAAGCATATTTTTTTTAAGAGTTTTAATTTTAGTTGCTATTTAGCCGATTCCGTTGATGGTCGAGTGCAAAAGTAGTTTCAAAGTTTATCCAGAAAAGCAATTTTGGCATTTATCAAAGCTTAAGAGCTTTTATAGAAAATCATTATTAGCTAAACTTCGGCAACGTTCGTACATACCTACATATTTAAAAATCAAAAAAGTTTACTTTTTCCAATTTTGATCTGAATTATTATTATTCCTCAAAAAAATCGGTTTACATTTAAAAGAAATAAAATTCAAGCTTTGAAGCGTATGCGTGCAAAATTGCATCTTCCTCAACATGTTATTACGAAAATGTCCAAAATATGATAATTTAGGCCCACAGTGCAATGATTCGATTTTCTGCTCTTTTTACTAAAAGCCTCTAAAATGTTCTTCGATGAAATAATATCTTGAAAATCTAGACATTAAAAAAAATGCTAACCAGTTTTGCTTTCAAAGGAACTAAATTTAACGGAAAATTTAATTTAGGCCCACAGTGCAATGATTCAATTTTCTGCTCTTTTTACTAAAAGCCTCTAGAATGTTCTTCGGTGAAATAATATCTTGAAAATCTAGACATCAAAAAATGCTAACAAGTTTCGCTTTCAAAGGAAATAAATTTTACGTAAAATATGATAATTTAGGCCCACAGTGCAATGATTCGATTTTCTGCTCTTTTTACTAAAAGCCTCAAATGTTCTTCGACGAAATAATATCTTGAAAATCTAGACATTAAAAAAAAATGCTAACCAGTTTTGCTTTCAAATGAACTAAATTTTACGGAAAATATGATAATTTAGGCCCACAGTGCTATGATTCGATTTTCTGCTCTATTCACTAAAAGCCTCTAGAATGTTCTTCGGTGAAATAATATCTTGAAACTCTAGACATAAAAAAATGCTAACAAGTTTCGCTTTCAAAGGAAATAAATTTACGGGAACGAAAATTCAATCTTTCAAGCGTATGTGCGGAAAATTTCAATTTTTCTAAAAAAAAAATTATAATGGAAATGACAGAAGGTTGGTCAAAGGATGACAATTACGGCCCACTGTGCAACAGTACGTTCTTTGAAACCTATCCATACAAAAGTACTAAAAGTTTTGGTTCGTAGTGTGTTTTTTCCATATTATTAGTATTAAAAAATAATGTGCTCTTTATCTAAAATTTATTTTAGTAGATCTTCTATGTATGATCATTTAATTAAAGTTCTTATTATATGAGATTAGTATTTAATTAAATTTTTTAATTGATTGTTGATATATTATTTAATTTATTGTATATTAAACTGTTCGATAGATCGATTGGGTGGATCCCAATACCAATTTCTAGCGCCCAATTGAGGGTATGAACCTTTAATTAAAAAGTAGACGAATTTCTGGACCAAAGTGGCTTGAACCTGGTGTTCTTAGGAACAGGGGCCTCTAATACTGTCGAAACACGCTAAGCGTACTAATTTTTTTTTTCCAAATTTGTATTTATTATATTTGGTAAATATTGTTTTTTTTATATAAATTCACAACTTTGATAATGATGATTTTTTTAAACTTTGGAGAAAAAACTTTAAAATCAATTTTTTTCTTCAAGTCTACGTCTCTTTAGAACACGTCGAGCCCGAAATGAATACCACGTTTCCGCCAAATTTTCCACGGACCTGCTAAAGAAATAGCGAACGAACTAGTTCTTTTGCCAAGAAATGCTAAGAACTCTGCATGTTCTTTTGATTCTGCTCTTTCACTTGTTGTTACTTTGTTTTTATTAAAACCAATAAACCCCATTTTCTAGTGTACTATAATAAGCTAGATTTCAAACATTTTGTGTTATCATTTGGGACATAAGGCGTGGCTGTCATGTAGCTATGATAGCCGGCCAAACGTTTTGTTGGCCCGACTCGTCAGCCAGTTGCGCTGTCAGCTGATCGCTTCCATGGAGACGCTAAAAAAATACGCCAAATCATGTTGCCAGCATTTTGTTTTTATTTTGTGTTTATTTTGTTTCGCCTATAAATAAAGACATTTGTATGTATATTTGTATAATATATTTTTATCTTTTTTTTTTATATTTTTGTTACGCCTTTAAATTTGCCTAATACCGATAAGCGTGAAAAGTTGCCGCTGGCTAATTTTTTGGGTTGGTATTTAGCATAGTCTAAATGACTGCGATTGTCTTATCTGCCGTACTCAGATGGCAACAGAAAAAAATAAAAATAAAATAAAAGTGGAAATACCTGACAGGTGTAAGAATAAGCAGCAATAATAAAGAAATTAGCTTTAAGCAACATTCCAATTAGCATGTCTATTGAGGCAGCTAGTCAAAATAAAAGATGGATTTATGAGTTTTATAGAAGTCAGTGAGCTTATTGATTAGATGGTTGTTTTGGATTTATGGGCATAAGATTAATTAATTTATAGGTAAACTAATAGTAGTAACAAGAAATATGTCGTTTCGTTGCTGAACTTGTTACGTGTTCCTTTTTGTAAATTTTTCAAAAAACTTGGTTATTGAAGACGATGCGTATCGACGTTTGTATACATTTTGTTTTGACCAAAATGGGATAACGTGTTTTTACATTTCCAATTCTATCTGTTGATAAAATTTTGTAACCCTAGCTCTTGTGGTCTCCGAGATCTACGTGTTCATACAGACGAAAAAAGCTTAATCGCTACCAAAATTGATTCTGCGCATTTTTATACCCTGTACCTATAGGTACAAAGGGTATACTAGATTTGTGCAATGTATGTAACGGACAGAAGGAGGCGTGGCAGACCCCAAGTCCTTTATACCAAAATGCTTATCATAACCTCGCGTAGCGATTGAGCCATGTCCGTCCGTCCGTCTGTCCGTCTGTATGAACGCCTAGATCTCGGAGACTATAAGAGCTAGAGACACGAAACTTTCCCAGCTGGTGCGCATATTTCCTAAGCAGATGAAGTTTGTTGAATCATGTCAATATCTTTCCCCGTTCCGTTTAGCTTCTTTGACGTAACTTTCGATTTTCATCAAAATCGGTACAAATTTACGGAACTTATAGGTATAAATATCGTTTTGCACCAAAAAAAAAATAAATTCCAATTGGAAAGTTCTTAGATGGAATATGCAGGAAAAATTTTTTTGACACAAAAGGTACAGGGTATTCCACTGTCGGGCACCGCCTCGACTGTACCACATTTTTTTAATTTACTGAGGAAATTGAGAGTTTTTGTTTTTGCTGGATTTTCATTTACGTCTAGGTAGATATAGATGTATAGATATTACCTTTAAATGGATCTCCTATGTTATTGTGGATGTTTCTCTGTATAAACCTCTAGGATTCTCTGTAACATTTCTTAGATCAAAGAACAATAAACGATTTCGAATTAAGAAATTTATGTAGGTTGACTAAATCAGACGCCCCATAAAACGCTACGAATTTCTTCAGATCCAAAAATAATACTGCAAAAATATAATTTTTAAATAAATCATGCATGAGGGATAAGATAAAGAGACTGACAAAAACATATATGTATACAGCGTTTAGTAATCATGCATATGCGATAGCTATATAAATCAGTTTTTTTCATCATAAAAACAAGAAGTATGTATTCTATAAAATATTAAAAAAATTTATTAAAATTTTTAACATCTTTTGACAAAAAAATTTTATTTTAAAAAATTCTTTTAAAAAAAAATGTTTAAAAATTTTTGTTTTATTTATTTTTAACATTGTTCCACCAAATTGATTTGATTCATATTTACACCAAATAGAGAAAGTATAAAAACACGTGTTTAGAAAAAAAATGGTGATTGACATATTTAAGGAGTTCATATTCAAATTTCATATTTTTTTTTTAAGAAAATGTGTTGGTTTAAAAAAAAAATAAATATATTTTTTTTAAAAGCTCTATTGCCAGCTTAGATTAAAGGTTCAAAAATTTTCAGTAGTTTAGTCACAATTAAACAAAAACGAAAAACAGTTTCTTTAAATTAGGCCGCATCGCGTTAAGTTTAAAAACTGAAATTTTACAAAAAAAATTTTAATTTGCCACATGCATCGAACTGCGTCATTAGTTTGTAAAAATCGCTGGGGCCAGTTTCCAGTATTTCATCCAGCTAGACCCTTTAATAATTATGTATGTTTATTTTAAAAAATTTATATAAAATGGGTATCCAAGGATCGCAAATAGATAATTCCTTTTATAAGTTTTGAAAAAAGTGTTTCTTATTTATTCAAAAAACCAAGTCTGAACTCTTATTTTATAAAATAATTATTGAATATCACGAAATAACTCTTACTTTTTGACTTTTTAATTTTTATAAAAAAATAGTTATACAAATTATTATTCAATTTTTATTTTTCTAATTGAAAATAAAACTTAATCTGCAATTTGAATTTTTTTAAATTAAAAATCAAAATTTTATAATATTAAATATTATAGGTATGTTAATTGTTAATATTTATTTTAAAAAAAGTTTACATAAAATAGCGATCCAGGGATCGAAATAGATAGCTTCTATTATAAGTGCTGAAAAAAAGTGATTTAGCCACCAAAGGACTATAAAAAAAATTTATATATTCAAAATCATGTCTGATTTAAAAATAAAAATTATATAATAATTATTGAATATCACGAAATAACACTTATTTTTCGACTTTTTAATTTTTATAGAAAAAAAAGTAATATAAATTATTTGTCAGTTTTTATTTTTTAAATTGAAAAAAAAGTTAATTTGCAATTTGTATTTTTTTAAATTAAAAATCAAAATTATATTATTAAATATTATATATTAATTACTAATATTTATTTTTAAAAAATTGCATAAATTGGGGATCCAGCTATATCAAATACATACCCGCTATTTTAGAGGAAAAAAAATAAAAAAAATAGTATTAGTAAATTGAAAATAAAAGTTAATTTGCAATTTGTATTTTTTAAAATTAAAAATCAAAATTTAATTTTTATATCTTTTGAACCAATCTGCGTATTATTTCCATCAAAACCTCAAATATAAATATGGAATGACAAAGAAATCTTTAATTTTAATATTTTTTATTTTATTTATTAAATTTAAGGAACAGTGTTTCTTGTTTCTTTCGTCTTTCTGGTAATAATTTGCAGCCGAAATCCGATAGCATCAGTTTTAAGTCAAAAAAAATGTCCCTACTCATCTCATACATTTTTTTGAATTTAGGTAAATGTAAGGCTTGAAAAGAAACAAGAAAGTAGGTCTCTGGGTTTTTAAGATAATTTACAATGTTTATGTTGTATTTGAAAATCAAATTTAAAAAGTTTAAATACAAAAAATCTTATTCGTTTCCTCTATAACAAAAAATGAAAAGGTTGTTTTAGGAAGCTAGAATCGTAGAGCTATAATTGTATTAGCTTTTATATTTTTTAGAAATTTAAAATAGCAAAACTCAGAAACAAATTTTATATTTATATGTACATATATAAATAAATAAATTTTTTTTTCCAATTTTATTTACAATCTGTAAATTATATAAAATTAATTAGGTACTAAAATAAACAAATAAAATTATTAATTACATGTTTGGAATCGAAGTAGGTGAACGGCTTGTAAGAGTATTACCCATTTTTAAATTTAACGTAAACAACTTTTTTTTTTAAATGTATTTTTATTTGTTATTTGCAATCTGTCAGATGAGATTTGTTTCATATAAACCAAAAAAATGAATTGAAATTCTTTATATATTTAAATCTTAAAAACTGTTCGTGAATAACTGTATGTTTGGTTCATGAACAAACGATTTGATTCACGAATTCACAAATGAACTAATTCCCTTATTTCTCTAATTAAACTAGTACTCGCAACTGTTATAATAACACAATCTCTCTCTCTCTTTCGATCTTTCAGGGCTACACACAGCAAATTGAGCGAATTCTACGTGGCGGCGGTTCTATTGGAAAGCCGCCTGGATGCGTTTTTGCTTTGATAGGCTGTGCTTCGCAACTAAGCGGCCAGCCACAAATAGTAACCAGCACAACAACAACAATAGTACACATCCAACAAATGAACCTGGCACTGCAACATATACAAATACAAATACAGATACAAATACACAATCCGCAATTGCACTTGGACACAGCCCACAACAGAAGCTACAGCTAGAACAGCTCCAACAACAACAACAAAATCAACAAAATTTCGTGATAAGAGCCACACCGCTCAACAGCACAGAAGCTAAGCCGCCAGACATACAACAACATTATACACAGATACTTGCCAGCACTGTACCCCACCCTACCGCTCCCTACTTTTATTTAGCACCGCGTCGCTATCGCCGTCACAGCAGCGCCGAAGATCAGCGACCGAAGCAGCAGCAAATATTGCCGACGCTCATCCGAAAAGCAGCCAGCATGCAGCAGGAACCGAACGCCAACTATCAGTTTCAGCCCGACCTGGGTCTGGTCAACATCGTCAATAATAATAATAATAGCGCCGGAATCGGTCTAAACGCTGGCGGCCTTCATAGCCCTCATAGCGGTGGTATTGTGACGCTACCATCGGCCAATAGCTTTGGACTCGTTAGCCTTGAGCATACAGCAGCCGGTTTACGTTTAATACCCGGTCCAGCGGCGCCCACGCATAACGACGTCTTAACGCACACATTAATCTACGGCACGCCACCCTCTGGTTCACAGCAGCTGCATACGGATCCAAATCAGCAGACACGTAACTTGCTGCATCAGCAGGAGTTGCAATTGCAGCAACGCTATCAGCAGCTACAACAATTGCAGGCGCAAACGCAGGGTCTCTATACGGTCTACGCTGCCAGTCCCACACAACCGGTGGCCATACCCACAGCAGGCAGTCCACAGGCGGCACCACAGCCACCCACAACGTTGGCCTTGCAACAACAAATGAATAATTTGCGTATATCCGCTTGTGCGCCGGCGGGTTCACCCGTAGCCTCGCCCGTAGGTGCAGGCATGGATGCAACGCAGCTGATGAACAACACCTATGTGGCGGCAACGCAGCAGGAGGAGCGCTTTATACAAATCATACAGGCCAAGGAGATGAAAATACAGGAAATGCAACGTGCAATACAATTTAAGGATAATGAAATAGCCGAGCTCAAGTCACATTTGGATAAGTTTCAGAGCGTCTTTCCCTTTAGTCGCAGCAGTGCGGCAGGCTGTGCTGGTGCCGGAGCGGCGGGTCCCAGTGCGACAACGGGCGCTACGCGCAAGTCCGGACAAACTTTTCAGCGACAGCGTGCGCAGGGCATCTCAGCGGAGCCGCAAAACGAGTCGTCAGTACTGCTGGAGCATGTTAACTTTCCCAAATACGAAAAGGATGATCGGTGAGTAAGCAACAATAAGTAGAGCTTAAAGATTAGCTAAAAATAGTGCGGGTCGCGTTCTCATTATCGCTTCAATCTGTAGCGTCATGTTTGACGTGCCGGGCATGATCAATATATTTGTGCTCTATGCGGAATATTTCAAATTAATTTGACAATTATTCACTCCAAGTGTTGGTTTTATGTTCGTTGTAGACATTTAATGATTGCTTCGAAGATCATTATGAAGGTCTTCATGGTAAACATTTAATGATCGTTGTATACAATGTGCTCAGTAATTGACGTCATTAACACGATCGGGATGATCAATCTAATCGTTATGGCAAATATTTGATCTTTAGTGTGGCGATCAGTCAAAATCTTGTCAAATTTATTGGCTACATATGTTGATTGTTACTAAAAGCGTTGTGAAGTTCTATTTTTGTATACATGCGTAAAATATTTTAAAGATCTTTGTGTCGATCATTTGTTGATTGATTTTTACGAAAGCGTATGGAATTCATTATGGCAATAATTGGAAGATACTTTTTTTATGAAATACCAACGGTGCAGCCAACCACTAATAGGGCTCGAACACTTCTATGGCATTGGAAGAAACACCACGAAACAGCTGCCAGGAGTGATCCTGGTGAGAATCAGACTGGAAGTTGCTTTGAGGCCAGCTTTTAAGATTCAGTCTTAGGCTCCTATAATTCAAAAAAAACTCCCAACTGAGCAGGAAGTCGCAAGCATACTGACTGAGCTACTTAAGGGACACAGCAGGCCCAGGAAACACCAGAGCAAAACGTGTAGGTTCTGTGGAATTAAGAGGAATCGTCCCAAAACGCAGTTACTGGGTGCAATGCTCTGGCCACAAAAAGTCCTTACCTTTTTGGCTGTTGTTGAAAGCCGATGCAAGATCGACTAGAATTACTAATGTTCAAGATTGTCTCGGATATTGGACTAGATGAGGAGCTCTATGGTTAGAAGGGAACACTATATGTAGATCCTAAAGCGCTACAAAACCTTAAAAAGCTGAAAGTAAGATCACCGATCAGATAGAGTGAATCACATTACTTTTTGAGATGGCTCGAAATTCCAGAAAATGGGTTTCCTACAATGGGTTTTAAAGAGAATAAAATCCAAGAAGATAACTATTAGTGTATAAGTGCGACGAGTAGACATTGTTAAGAGACTGGTTAAGTCTTTGCCAGCTTACTATAGCTTACTTATAGCAATCTTTTCTTGCAAAGATTCCACATGAAGCCAATTTTTCCATTTAAGCCACCAACCTGCTAGGATCACATCGATCTTCATTACCTTTTCAATAATAAAAACTAATATTTTTATAACCTATGCCTGAATAAAGACCCATATTAAAAAGTAAACAATGGGATCCCCAAGTTATCTCCAATATGGTCAGCAGGACAAAAGGTATTGATCGAGCATTAACCGCCCATTCGTCTGTATGAACGCCTACATCTTGAAGATTTTAAGCGCTAGACTAACCAAACTGAAGATTTGGACTTCTTGTGTGTGAAGGCAGATTAAGCTTGATTTATATTTCGGCCACACTATCTTACTACTACTATTTTGGCCATTACAACCGGTTATCGGTCTTGGCCGCGGAAATTATCCTACGCCAACGGTTTCTGTCCTGTGCTTGCTGGCGCCAATCGGCAATCCCAAGGCTACGAAGATCCTCCATTGCCTGATCTTCCCATCGCAGAGGCGGGCGTACCTGCCGTCGTCGACCTTCCAGTGATTTCCGCTCGAATACCTTTTTGGCTGGAGCATTATCATCCATTCGTGCAACATGACCTTACCAGCGCAGACGTTGTAGTTTTATGCGCCGAACCAGATCAGTGTCGATCAGTGTTGCCGTATTGCTCATACAGCTCGTGGTTCATTCGAATACAAAAATCACCACACATTTATCGGTTCAAAGATACGTCGGAGGGTTTTTCTCTCGAATGCCCTAAAATCGCCTTATCGGATGATGTCAATGTCCATGCTTCAGCGCCGGAGATGAGGGACTTGTAAAGGGTTATTTCCGTGTGTCGAGAGAGGGCTTTACTCCTGAGTTCCTTATTTAGCCCAAAGTAACACGCTTTCTTAGACCCCCAAATAATTTTAAAGAGCTACATTTTCTAAAATTTCAAAGTACAGCTTTATTTTCTTTGGGTAAAATGCGGGATGTAAAAAGAATTGATTAATATCAAGCACCATTAAAATCGGACTATAAATATAAGCGATATTCATATAATAAACTTTGTTGAGATCAAAGTCCCTCTGCGGCAAGAGCGTACTTGAGCTAGCTGAGTTGATAGAGTATTGGCCTAAAAGCTTTAAGAAGTCTGAAGACCAAGGTTCTTCGATTCCTAGGCAATGCAAACGCCAGTACCTCAAAGCAGACTGCGCACGAACAGAACAGATTTCCTTGTCTTCAGCTCTATTTGGAGCTAATAAGGTATAAACTCAAAGTCACTTTTAAAAGAAATATATTTTGTTCGATATGTGTCTAGCTAAGTTTAAAATTTGGTTTTCAAAACTAATTCGTGCTTTATCTCAAAGAATTGTCAACAATTCGATTACGCTACTATAACGATTTAAAAAAAATTCGCTTGGAACTGGTTCAAAAAGTGTTTTATTTCAAAGAATTTGTAACTTGATGTCTCTAAGCTAATACGGTATAAACTCAAAGTCATTTTTGAAAGAAATATCTTTTGTTCGAGATGTGTCTAGCTACATTTAAAATTTGGTTTTAAAACTAATTCGTGCATTATCTCAAAGAATTGTTAAACATTCGATTACGCTACTATAAAGATTTAAAAAAAATTGGATTGGAACTAGTTCAAAAAGTGCTTGATATCAAAGAATTGTTAACCTTTCGATTACGCTACTATAAAAATTTAAAAAATATTTCATTTCATAAACTCAATGATCAGTAATAATTATCAACACAATTCCGTTTCAGTGGTGATGATTGTCTGTTCATTATAGCGTTCATTTAAACATTTTTTTTGGCAATAATTTTAGCATCAACATAGCCAAAATTTAATAAACACCAACATCACATGATTAAGTTATTTTAAATAATATTAAAAATGATGATTATGATCATTACAACGTAAAGTTCATTATCATTAAAGCAATAATAAAATGAATTAAATGAACATTCTGGTAAACATTTGCCAATGATCATCTTCTGCGATCACAGCTAATAAAAGAGATGCGACCCAAAATGCGTTCATTAAAAATTCTGTTGACAGTTTGTTGCCATACATCGAAGCCAATTCAATGCAAGTTCACAGTACGGACGCTGTGGGTACCCTCAATTGGCCTTGGACAGTGTCGCATCATATTCTATGGCTGGCAGCCAGTTTAGCACGCTTCCATGGCGTCATTTGACTGAATTTTTTCCTAATATCTAAAGCTTTTCTTTTTTAACAAATTCATTAAAAATGTATTTATATAAAAAGCAAAAAAACAGATGCGAATATGCGTGGGTGTCGTTGATTAGTCGATTTGCTTTTCACACTTGGCATACATACACAACGTTGTAGTCCAAATTGGATCTGGTGGCACTTGGCTAGACTCTTATAGAGCTTGTTTGGTCAAAAAACATAAATATTTACTTTGGAGCTAATCCCAATTTGATTCTTCCTGTATGCTGTTGCCAAGCGTGCCACGTGGCACACTATTCAACAAATTGTTTAGCAAGGTCTGGCAACACTCTGATCATATAAATAATTAATATATACTCGTGTACTTTTCTCAATTTAGCTCTTCCTATGTATGCTGTGCCAAGCGAGGTACACACTATTCGAGAAATTTTTAGATAGTCTGGCAACACTGCAGCATATTTTAGTTATTATGTTATATGTGAATTTAGCGATCCAATTTTAATTGAGAGTTCCACGCTGTCCATAGCCCACAAATTTATTTGCCAGAGTTTGAGGAACTCTTAAATAATTTCCATCGTAATTAGTGCTGACTTTGTAGCGTAAATAAATATTTATTTTTTTTTTGCAGCTAATCTTATATCATTTTTTCTTGTACGCTGTTACTAAGTGAAAAGCCATAATCTGGAAACACTAAGATATCTCAAATCTCAATTTACACTGCGCTCTGTAGTTTATAATTATTTGTTTTGGTACTAAACTCAAGACAGTTCTTTCCATGCGCTTGCCATAGTCTGGCAACGCTAAAATTTCTTTAATATAAATTTTTGCTGAACATCCAGTATACAAATATTTGCTCTGGAGCTAGCTCCAATACAGTTATTTTCTTACACCTTTGCCAATCGTACAACGTGAAACAATAAACGCAAATTTGTTTACTAAAGGGTCATCAATCTTGAGGTTTTTTTTTTAATAAGGTTTTTTTTGGTTATCGACGCGGCAGTACTGTCAAGTTGTCATGTGTTTTTTAATCAGTTTTCATTGACATTTCATCATAGAAAAACTTACACCCGAACAACGTTTACAAATCGTACAATTATATTACGAAAATTCGCGTTCGGTAAAGAATGGTTTTCGCGCGCAGACAATTGTCGCACTATCTGCAAATTATTTGTCATCATCTGGCAACGCTGCAATATCTCAAATCACAATTTATACTCTATTCTGGAGCACATAAACATTTATCCTAGAAGAAAGCCCACGTGGCACCCACCATTATCCTCCTAATTGATTGTCATAGTCTGGCAACACTGTTGCGCATATCTTTATATCTTTTATCTATATCATCTGGCAACGCTGCAATATCTCAAAACACAATTTATACTCTATTCTAGAGCACATACACATTTATCCTAGAAGAAAGCACACGTGGCGCCCACCATTATCCACCAAATTGATTGCCATAGTCTGGCAACACTGTTGCGCATATCTTTAATCACAATTTATGCTGACAATCGATTTTACAATCATACCAATCTAACGTTAAATAATGCCACAAATTTGTATAAAACGCAATTTATGGATACGAACTGTTGACACAATCACAATCATGCACCAAATAGACCATTACCGCGACTTGTTGGCAACAATTCAGCAATTTAATGGTCCAACATAGGTAAATCTAATGCGACAAGATTTTAGCCTGGTCAAGAGTTACCTTGGCATACCATGGCGTCGGTGGCTACAAGCAGTCGACTTGAATCTATGCCAGCGACAGGGACAGGACATTTTTTGACACTTGCATGGCATAAATCAAAAGACCCGTAGGCCTAGTTCCATAAAAAAAATTTGGACAGCTCATGCGTTACGATATATGGCCAATAGCTTTGGGCCATACTGCTTGCCTGAGCCCCTGGTAGAGCTGTCTCTTTTTGGCAATTTACAGGCAGCATATGTCGCCTTGCGGCTTTCAATGTGACCATCTCATAAATAATAACAGAAAAATGGTAACCCAGAATTGGTACCAACTGTATATGATGACAGCGGGCGGTCCCCTAATAACTTGCTATATATATGACTAGACTTTGGATATAATTGTAGTGCTAGTTATAAGCTATATAACTATGTATTTCAATGGGTTTAAGTTGTTGAGTTGTACATAGTTAAAGTTTTATTGTATATAAAGGGAAATTTATGGGCTGCTACTGGGTTGCGACATATTGCTTAAAAGACTTGAATTATGGGGCGTGGGTTATATGGTTACCAGACATATTGATGGCTGTTTAATGTAGTACTTGTAGTTGCGCTTGTTTACAAACGAGAAACCGATTGGGTATTATTAGCGAGTTTTAAATTCATGTTGTAGTTGGATTTTACAGATCTATTGCCAATTACTTATATATTTACATCAAAAGTAATCCTCTTAGTTAGTCTTGCATATCATTTAAGCTTATTTTCTGCTTTGGTCAGGCTTAAAAATACGCTTACGAGAAGTATATTTATTTCGCAATGCGTGATTGTGATGACTTGTAAGAATATTTATCTTGTGTACTGTGTGATTTCACATAACTGAACGAGTTCTGCTATTCGGGTTCATTAACTTGCATTTTATAACCTTAAAGTTAAAAAAAAAAAAGAAGTTATACTTAATAAATTGTAGAAAGAAGTTGTTAAACAAGTAAAATAAGAGAAAAATCGTCACGTAACGAAATAGGGTATCAATCATAATTTGTTCGATTGTTTATGGTAGCTACATAAAACAGAGGATAAATTTCAATAAAACATTACAAAAATTTGTAATCCAAAAAAAAATACATCTGACATACATAAAATTGGCCACAATATTTAAAACAAAAAAAAAATTTCTAAACTGTATTTCGTATTAGTCTACATGTTTGTGTGAAGTTTGATCGAAATTGGCCAATTTTTCATATAGCTACCAATTAAAAATTGAACCAGTGCTCTCTCTTTCAGAGAGTCACGAAGTACAGACCTGCGCATTGCGTAACCTTCATATTTTCGTATCATGATGAGGTACGTTAAATTGATTTGCGTGAGATTGTCGTTCAGACTAGAGGTGGGAGACTATCGATAGTGCCACCACTCGACAGTTGAAACTATGATACTATCGATAGTACTCGAACAAAGCGAAATATGGCACACAAAAAAGGGTCACATTCTTTTAATAAATACCATACAGCAAATGGGAAAATTCTTATACTTACATAAAGGGTCTTCAAAATGTTTAACGTTTTATTAATGACATTGTAAAAAACAGATACTTTTAAAATTACATCTTTAAAAACCGAAAACAGTGTCCATTCAATAATTAACAATCAAAAAAAATTATCCTTCAAGTAGCTAGTTTTTGTGGCAGAAGACCAATATGTCCACATTTCTAGGTTTTAGTCGGGTCCTTCAGTCTAAAACTATTAGTCCACTTCTATTCGGATCCCTGCAAGTAGTATAATTTTTAGTTATATTTTTTTTAATTCTTATATTAGCTTTTCGAAAGCTCAAAGTATTTGCATCATGGCTAAATTTGACTAGCCAAAAAATGTGGAAGGTCAAATATTGCTGCTACCTTGTTTTTAGCGATCTTTTTTTATGTTTTTTGCAACACGATTTTTATGAAATTTTAATTTTTGGATGCCAATGTCGTCTGCCATGCGAAAAGGCGTCTACCATGTGGTAATCGTTAAGGCTATAGTGGCAACGATTTTTGGTTTTTTTTTGCCAAGAATTTTCATAAAAATGTGACTTACACAAATAATTTTTTATGAACTCCATCGGATTTGGTGACTCTAAAAGCGTCGGATGGTCAAAAAGGTTCGACGTGTTTACACTTGTTTTTTATTTTTTTTTGACATGTTCGGCACTTGGGCAATTTTTTGCCCGTTGATTTGTCAAAAAAGTTTTTTACATACAATAATATTTATTTATTTTATTTTATTTACAATGATAATTTAAGTTAAAAACTAATAATTAACATAAAAGATAGATAGAACTGGCTACTCAGGCTTTCGGCTAAACATACAATAGTATAATATCGATATATAATAAAATAGAACTATCGATACTATCGATAGTATCTCACCTCCAGTTTAGACTTTAAACAATTGCCATAAATTTTAAAACCTATATATTTCTTTATTATCAATCTTTAAATTGTCTCCTCAAGAGAACTTTAAATCAGAGTTTTTAACTGTTTAAAGGCCTATATATATTTGGGATATCCCATTTGGGATTTTTTTTTTATATGAAGTTTTGTGATTCCGTGCGAAATATTTCGAACTGCGTATGGGCCTTAAGACGCAACTAAAAGATACAAAATGGTGGATGCATGTATCTAATTATAGATGGCAGTCTTGAGGGAGTATAGCCAATCCAAATTGGTGAATTGCTTTTACTGGAGAGATTTTTTTATGCCCTTTTAGTGTTTTTCGTAGGTAGTTTTGGTAGATATCTTTGATCACAACTATCTGATAGAGATAAACAAGATACAGTTGGAAAGAACTTCAATTATATTCTTTGATCATTTCTATGTAGAATAATTCATAGTTTAGGCAAAAGAAAAAAATTTAAAAATTCTGAAATTAAAAAATTCTAACTCCTCACTATAAGTTTTACATTAAAATAATTTAAGTACATAATTGAGGTTATTGAACTCTCTTCAAAACGGGACCAACAGAGACCAACTCAAGAGGAGACAAAAAGGTCATTGACCTCAAAACCGTTTTACGGGTGAACTATACTCACAAACTACTATCATTCACAACGGAAATCGTCCATTCACCAAAACAATGTTCCAAAATTGTTCAACAATTCCGATTTGTTGGCACAAATTCTAGCTAGGACATTTGCAGATTATTTGTCACGAAAAACTTATGATAAAAATATCGAACCCACTGATTCACGGCTTCAGTCAATTCGCTAATGATATCAAAAATGCTATGAAAAAGAAAAGTTTTTGACTTATATCATTTTATAATATTTTACCAAATTGCGAAGCTAAAACATCTTATAAGAAAATTTTCAGTATGGGTTGCTAAAACTAGGATTCTTCAAAAGCACTTATGAACGTTTGAATATCCAAAAGATGACTCCTTTTGGGAAATTTTTCTTATTACTGTCCATAATATTATTATTGGAAATACTAAAAAGAAGCGGTCTAATGTGAGTTTAGGGCTCGACAAAAGACAACAGGCTTCTTGTCTTGCATGAAATCTTCTGTCGGTTTTCTACAGATAATTACATATCTCTGAGGCTTGCTCTTGCAGACAGCCAATAAAACCAATAAAACCAAACAATATATTTTTTCGAGACCGCTTGCACGGCGATGTATTTATATGTTTTTGGAATCGCTGAATCCGAATCCGAGGTAAAAAAACCCAACACGACAGAATTTTAGGTAACCTCCAATATCATCATCATCATCGTTTAGCTCTACAACCCGGGGTGGGTTTTGGCTTTCTCTACAATCTTCCTCCATTCGTCTCGATCTTGTGCAAGGTCCTTCCAATTTCGTATACCGATTGTTCTAATGTCATCTGTTATACAATCGATTAGTCTTTTTCGCGGACATCCCTTTTTTCTGGTCTAAGTTAGTTTTTATTCTAGTATCAGTTTCTTTGAAAAATTATAAATTTGACAATATCTTCGCCTTGTGATAGCTCTAGCAATCACCTCCAATATACTTATTCTTTTTTAAGGATCTGTCCCATCCCCTGACGTGCTGGGGTTTTGTGGAGCTCGTATTCAGATTCTGCCATCCTGAACTCCCAGTGGAACATAGGGCCTCATTCAGATTCAGCGACCCCAAAAACTTTACGATATATTACGAGCCCCTCTAGATTTTAAAGCCGGCTTTTTTTTGTATGTCTGTGTAATAAAAGCCTACATTTTAGGTTTCAAAATCTAATGAAAACTGTGCAGAAAGAGGTTGCGGTGTATGCGATAGTCGCCCACTTTTCCGAGACTACAATGTATGTACATGCACTTTTTTTTTTCCACTTTTGTGGCCCCAATGAGTCCATAATCCCCTGAGCAGCAAAGCGTTAATTGAATACATACATCAATTAAATCCAAATAACTTGCTTAGATTAACTTCCCAACCACAAATGGAAAACAGCGTTGCCTCAAATGTGCAATATCTCTGGTTTTATGACCATTTTCAGTCATATTGACTACATTTCCATCAATCATGTGGAAATCCAAGATCTGAGCCATTTCGTTTTAGTGTCAACTGCTTTTAGCTGCTGCTAATAACTATTTACACTATCAATTTGGGCCAAAATTGAACGCACCCGCAACTTCATGGCAAAACCGAGGGCGCCTTGGGTATTACGAGACCAAAAATAAGGTGCAGCTTTTGCGACAGTTCTGAGGTGTCTTGGTACGCCTTGGCACACATAAAATCAAATATAGTCACATAAATGGTTATAGCTTCCGACAACTGGAACGCACGCCCCATAGGTCTAATTGAAGCTATTAATTGTTATATGTGGCATACCAATAAGTGACACCACACAAAAGTTGCAACAACGTCGTCGTCGTCGTCGTCAATACGTATCTTGGTGTCGTTGTGCGCTGTGCTGTGCTATAATTTACGCATAAAAAAGCTATCTTGGCGTGGAAAAGCGCCGCGGGTGTTGGCCCGAACGAACAGCCAACACAGATTTTCAATATATATTATATATATACTTATAGATACACGCACCAATGGCGTTTGACAACGACTAAAAACTAGTTAAAGTTGGACTTGTCCGCTCCTCCCCCTGCACACGCTGAACAAAAATTGAAATCTAAAACGCATTTTTCTTCTCTTGCCCAAAAAAGGCGACGAACATGGTCATCCTTAAGTAACGTAGCTTGGTGACCAACAACATGAGTGCCGTATCTTGTTGCACATGCCTGTCGCATATATTTTTATTAAAAATTAATCGTATGCATGCAACTTGGCCAATAGGCTCACCTGCGGTGCAATGTGTGTGTGTTGCATTTGCATTTGGGCGCTGCCGCTTCTGGTGGCGCCACAGGCGTTGCACAGCCAGCACCTCGACCAAAAACGCATCATTAATACAAGTGCTTTGTGCTCCAGCTGTTGGCTACTAGTAGATACGCGCATTCCGACAACAGCTACAAATTGGGTGACTCTGCAGTTTCACTACGCCACCCAAAGACCCAGAGCGCCTGACTTGGTCTAGCTTTAATTAATCGGCTTGGTTGGTCTTTTGGTTTTGTGACCAGTGCTGTGTAATGCCTGCAAGTTGTCAAAAGCGCTGACAGATAAAGTCATTTGACATTTACAGGCATGGGCAACATGGTTGTGCCTTGTGCGCATACCAACTGCTCCCCACTCCTTAGCAGTCCAAAGACAAAAAAAAAAAATGCACCTAACCATACAATTTTCAAATTTTCAAATTTGTATTAATTTCATATTGGTCGATTGCACGCATGCCAAATATCATTTTGGCCAACATTCGGCAGCTCTTTGGCCTGTATGTTATTTGGCCAGACCAGATAAAAACGATTTATATGTGTCAGCATTAAAATTAATTGGCCTTTCATCTAGTTAGCTTGTTTGTTATATATAACCATATATCTTTTACAATTGATGCACTGTTCAATTTAATTTAATTAATTTGTCGTATCTGTTTACTATTTCTTGCAGTTCCCGTGAGCTAATTAAGTCCGCCATTTTGGATAATGATTTCATGAAGAATTTGGATTTGTCGCAAATACGCGAAATTGTGGATTGTATGTATCCCGTCAAATATCCAGCGAAGAATTTAATCATCAAGGAGGGCGATGTGGGCAGCATTGTTTATGTTATGGAATGTAAGTATTAAGATATTTTTTTATATGATTCTGTTTTTACACGGTTTTCAAATAACACGGTCTACAAACAACATCTTTTACAAAATTTTCTTCGATTTAGCACGATTAAAAAAAGCTATTTGATTGAAATTTGAAAGAAAAATATGTTTATGAATCTAATCTTTTAAAAATTTAGTTAACAGCTTTAGGATTTACTTCATGTCTTTTTTTACACCGTTTTTTTTTTTGCACGGTTTTTTCTGGAACGTGTCTACCGTGTAAAAACAGAATTAGGTGTACAGCTAATGGCGCCCAACGTGGGGCACGTGCATTAATTTGTTAGTATTTACTGAAATTTAAAACATAAAACCAAAAAAAAGCACTTGCTAATTGTCATATCATCTAGCTCTTCTTATTTTTCGTTTGTTGCACTTTGGCCTTATATGCTAAAACGTTCCAGGTTTTTGCACGGCCCATCCTAGATATTTGTCTTGATTAGAGAAACGCTTCTGATTCAACATCTTGGGCAGTTTCACTTTCTTTTTTGATAACCTTCGGAATTTGTTTCATAGATGAATATGCATCGCTGTGTAATTTTTATTTTTAAAAGACCAATCCAAAAAGCATGGTTGCTTGAATAGTATACAGCAATATCGTTCGACCTTTCAAGGTATCTTGTCTTTTTGAATCGTAGAGCAGGCTCTCCCTGATTGCTCGCGTGCATCTGACCATTTGCTAACTAAAAGGTCATCAATCTTGAGGTTTTTTTTTAAAATAAAAGAAAAACACAAACATTTCAAATGAATCGGAAAATCTTTATTATCAATAGAAAGAACCGTTCTTGCCATTCACTTTTTCAAAAAAAGATCGATCAAATGGAGGTTCCTATTTTCGATGACGCGTTCGAGCATAATCGGCGGTATCTCGCGAATAACACGGGTAATGTTGGCCTCTAATGCTTCAATCGTAGCTGGTTTATCCCCAAACACTTTAGATTTCACGTAGCCCCAAAGGAAAGGGAAAAATTCTAACGGTGTGATATCACACGATCTTGTGGGCCAATTCACCAGTCCTTAGCGTGAAATTAATTGTTCACCGAATTGGCTCCTCAATATGTCCATTGTTTCACGGGCTGTGTGGCAAGTTAACCAAATGTCGTCGAGATCTCGGGCTTCAATTTCAGGTAGCAAATAATTCGTTATCATGGTGCAATAACGATCGCTTTTGACGGTTACGGTCTGGCCAGCGTGATTTTTGAATAAATATGGACCGATGATTCCCATCGGCCCATAAACTACGCGTTGGACGAGGTCTATTCGGTCGAGTGTCATCCAATAATGAATATTGGGTCTCAAATTTGTTGATGGTATGGCGAATAGTGGTCTCAGTAGGTCGATTATAGCGACCATAAAATGCCCTAAGCGCGCGAAGAACATTCTTTACAGAACGCGAATTTTCATAATATAATTGTACGAGTTGTAAACGTTGTTCGGGTGTAAGTTTTTCCATGGCAACTTGACAGTACTCCCGCGTGGTTTATCAAAAAAACCTTATTGAAAAACAAATCTCAATATTGATGACCCTTTATATCGTCCCCCATGCGTAGGATGCTTCCGAACTGGTTCACATTTTTTCGCTACATCCACTACATTTTTTGAGCCAGATAATTGTTTTTTGATTTTTTTTATTTAACTGTGCTTTATATATTGAATCTTCTCGTTGTGAGAACTAACAATATGTTTACAAATCTTAGCAAATTAAATTATCTGAACTAAAAGTAATGATGCCCCTAATAATTATTGCTGGGGTGGACAATCTCTGCGGAGCCGAGATCAGTCGCATAGCCTTGTTAGACCTTTAGCAAGGTGGTTTGGGTGTGAAGACAGTTTATTGTAGTACTTTGCCGTAGTTTGGACTATTTAATCTTTGACGGGTGGTATATTCAGATCTCTCTGAATGTTATCATTCCGAACGTACCATGATGCCCTGGTGATAGTTCTCAGGATCTTTGACTGGGCTCTCTGGATGATGTCTATGCTGCTCTTGCTGGCATTGCCCTACAACTGGCAGCCGTGAGTCCAGGTCGGTTTTATGACTGAGTTGTAGAGTAGGAGCTTAAGATCCAGGCTTAGATATGATTTTGCGTTAATCAGCCAATGAAGGTTACTGGACATTAGCTTTGGGTGTGTTCCTTTGGCTTCAATATGTCTGCGCCATGTGAGACGTCTGTCGAGGTGTATGCCCAGGTACGTTACTTCATTTGCTTTCGGAAGTGCAGTATTATTTAGTGTAATTGGGGGGCAATCTTTCCTGTTCAGGGTAAACGTTACGTGTTTACATTTTTGTTCATTTACTTTAATTAGTCAGTTTGATAACCATTTCCCCACGGTTACACGATGAGGGGCAAGCTACGTTGTCGCCTGCAGAGGGCATCTAGAGCGACTGAGAATAGCTGTGTCTTCAACAAAAGTGGATGTTAATAGTTGTCTGCTAGTGGGGTTGTCCGCTGTGCAGAGAAGATATAGAGTTGGGCCATTTACGCTGCCTTGGATGACTCCGGCTTCGGTGATGTGGTCATCAGACATGGCGGTGTTGCATCTCACAAAAAATACTCTGTTGTAGAGGTATGATTTCAGAAGACTGTGCGTGTAGGTGGGAAGCATGGTTTGAATTATATACAACTCTGTTGAATGCTTGTGAGACATACAGAAATATTGCAGAGCAGTACTCCCGATGTTCAAACGCGGGTCGAATTTCTGATGTTATTCGATTGACCTGCTCAATGGTTCCATGTTTTGCACGAAAACCGAATTGATGCGCTGGAATTTTATTGTGAAGTTGCAGATATGGGATGATGTTGGTGAAAAGGCCATTTTCGAAGAGTTTAGATAGGCATGATAATAAGCTTATGGGTCTGTATGATGAAGGAACGGTGTGATCTAAAGATCGGGGTAAGCCCGGCTTGTGTATCATTATGATGATCGACTTTTTCCATCTCTCTGGGAAGTGGCCAAGTCTAATATTCGCGTTAAACAGCTGACAGATGGTAAAAACGGCACAATGTGGAAATTCAATGAGCATCTTTGGTCTTCGGCTTGAGTAGCTCTTTTATGATTTTAGCAAGCTCTTCCGGTCGGAATTGAATAGGTGCGATACTCGAGTTTCTTCTGGTGGAGCCAGATGATGCGGCTAAAATATTTCTTTACAATTAACTGTAATTGCTCTCAGAGTACGTAGCAGAGGGAGAGATTGGTTTTAAGACTTACCTCATTTGTGACGTATTTAGCGGTTGTCAGCTGAGTAGTTCAGACCGTATAGTAATTACTCTCTAGAACAGTTCACTGGGTGAGTACTTGATGAGCTTTCTTCTGCCTTGCTATTCCTTGGTAAATTTAACATGGGGACACCATGGGCCGGGATGTATTACCACCATGTACATTACCACTCTCCAGTAAACTCACCACCATCCGCCAGTACTGCAAAACTAGCGTAGTAGTGTGTAGTTGATTGCATCCTAACTAGAGCTCCTGCTTAAGTATACGGCTGAGAACTTAAGCTTGTACAAACACGATTCTAAACAGTTTCTAAATAAAACCCAATCTTTCGCTGCAAAATAACAATGTTTTTGTGTATAGAAGGACAATAGAGGCGTAGCCAGGAAAATAAATTGTATTTATGGAACTTGCTTAATAGTTTCAGAAACTCAGATTTGTATTGAATGGGATGAAGGCGGAAGCGATCTGTTAGTTATTCGGACTTCCAGGAACTAATAACTCTGCCCCGATTTTTTGAATGCAAGTTTTTGCGTTTGTTGAAGGAACTTTAAGTGTTCATCACAGCTTTATACTGTTTAAGTTCACAAGTCGTAGAAATTCTGTTTGTTGGTTAGATGTGAAATTCTCCTACGGGTGCAACGGGCAAAGGTATGCAGGTGAATTGACAAACTCGTCCTGCCTACAGATTACGCGCATCTTTTTGGAATAATTGGGCTCTTATAGTCTTCGAGATCCTTTTGTTTATACGTACAGACAGATGTGGCTAAATGTATTTGGCTTGTGATGCTGATTCACAATATAAGTACTGTATAGGGTCTAACGCGCCTCCTTATTATACCTTTGTAGCTTGGGTGAAAAAATCTGCAAACAAGATTCGTAAATTAATGCCATAATAAGTGTTTATAAATATAATGAAGTTAAAATTCAATTTAAAAATTACAAATCTTCCAAAGTTGCGTCGTGACATTAAAAAAATGATCTAAAAAGTATGCAACATTTGTGGTCACCGCTACGGCACCCCAAAGTATGCAACAGAAAAACTCGCAACTCTTCACTGCTTGACTCACCCACAAAAACTAGGCCCGACTGCGAGCTATTAAAAGCAGCCCGGTTTACAGATCGTGCAACTCGTTGTGGCAGATAAGCGACCAGCTCCAGCCGGCTGGGTCTCTGCACGTGTTTCGTGCCCCCTTGTGTGTGGGTGTGATGGAGCATGTTTGTAAAAATGCCAGGGTATCTGTGAGTTGTGTATCTGTGAGCTGTGCCTGCATTTAATTTAAGATTCTTCATTGCCGCCTTAAGTCACACCCACTAAGTTGAGAGAAGTTCACAGCGTGCCAAACTAAAATGTCAGCATATAATGCTATTAAACAATTTTTATGCATCTAATTTTTTACAATTTTCCTTTCCATTTTTTTTTTGTGTCTCTTTTATGTTTTGGTTTCTTATAAGCTATTTCTGGGTGTGTTGTGTTTGGGGCTTTTCATACTAAGTGCTGTATTAAATATTTGCACGGCTTGGCAGTGACTACGACTCTGAGTTCCAGGTTTAGCTTATAGGTTGGGTTTTTTGAGCTTAGATTGTTTGGTTGGTTTGGCCCCAGACTTTGTTAGCTTTGGCATTTTAATTGCATTACGAATAATATAATGATAATTAAAATAATAAAAACCAGATGATATGCTTGCGGATGAGCTACGTTGGCCGCTTCCTCAACAAATTTATGTGCAGCATGCAATCTTTATTTATTGCTTCCTAAAAATCTGGGCTCCCGCATTGGACTACCAACTGCCACAGACTGTGGCAACTGTCTGTTAACTACCGTTATGCGGGTTGCCGCTGTTCAGTGCAACAGATGCCATTAAATATGTCAGGAGAGTAAGACTGCGCCAAGCCATGCCACGATCATTTGTCAGGTCGCATAATTTTTTAGCTTAATACACAAAAAAAAAGTATCTTTTATGCATACAGATTAATTTAGCTGGCTATGAAAGACTTTTTGATGCGCTGCAAGGTGCTTTAACAGAGCTTGGAAGGAATTGTTGAAGTACCCGTCGTATATGCGTAAGAAAATCGTGATTTACTGCAAAATCCTTTATAGAAGTAGCTCAGCTGGTAGAGTATTGGCCTCAAAACTTTTCAAGGTTCGATTCCAACTTAAGAAAGTTTTTTTTTTTTTAAATCCCTTTTTTGCTTATAATTTGTTTAATATTTTTTATATTGACAATCAAAAATATATTTTCTGCGCTGACTCAGCCCATAACTAATTTTAAGTTCTAATAACCAGTTTTGAAATGTGCACTTGAGCAAACAGATCTTTGCTTGTTTCTTGAATTTAAAGCGGTCTACTAATAGAAACAAATCTTTTTATTAATTTGGTATGTCTGTATATATTATATTACGTAAACCGGGTGTCAAATAATGGGACTAAGTTGGGTACCACAATTGTCAACATTAAAAAGTTATTTATTTGTCAAAGTCTAGACAACTTCAACTTTAATTACGATTTATTACAAATTTTTAGCCATACTACTACTATGGCAACCACTTAAAAATATTTATTCATTTATTTAATAAAACTAGTAAAGCTAACAAAACTTACATTAACTGCAAAGGCTTTCAGTTTTCATAAATATATTTATTAAACGAATTGTGTAGCGAATCTCACCAAGATTAAGATAAACTAATTATCCTAAAGATGAGCTTGTTTCGTAATCTGTTATCGACCTGATACTAATATGTTGCTAAATTTTCATTTTGTATGATGATCATACCACATTATTATGTAAAATAATGAAATTTTTTATGGAAGCGTTGAACTATCAAAATATGAACTTCTCTGGAATCTTGAAATTTTCATTGAACATCAAATAGCTTGTTTTCTTCTATTATAAGATATCTTGAGCTGCATGATGTGAGTCGCTGCATATTATAAAATAGTTCATGCAACGGCTTAGGTACTCGTATTAGCGCATAGCTATTTTTTCCATCTTTCTATTTTTTTTCAACATATTGAAAACAGTGTACACTTTTTTAAATAAACATACATAGATTTAAATAAAGCCTTGGTGGACTTTTTTTTCTTTCATATTTGAGCAGGATACAAGCTGGTTTAAATTTGCTGAACTGTTGAAGCGACTCATATTTATGGCTAGCAAAATTATATTTACTATGTTAACTCATGTGAGCATAATAAACACAATAATGTTGACATTTTTGCTTAAGTCAGCTTGTGAGCCGACGACAATTTGAAATTTCCTTCAACTTCTGGCGTAAGTCCAACTAGGTCCATTGAAAACATTATAAACTTTTAAAACAAAGTCTTTTATTATGTTTAAAATTGCATAACTAGAATACGGAGTGTCCGATGTGCTTAGGGATTTTTATTGTATTCTTCTTTGCCATCCCATTCTGCATAGGATAATTTTCAAAAATCGTGAAAAATCTATTTCAAAATTGTAAAACTGAAAATTTTGATAAGTTGACTTTTTCTCAAAACATGCGCCTATCAAATTCAAAGATGATCGGCCTGTCTCTGCTAAAAACCAAAATTGAATACTTTAAGGAGTGTCCGATGTGCTTAGGGATTATTATTGTGTTCTTCTCTGTCATGACATTTTGCATTTGATAAATTTCGAAAATCGTGAAAAATCAATTTCGAAATTTCAAAACTGAAAGTTTTGATAAGTTGACTTTTTCTCAAAACACTCGCCTATCATGCCACCAACATTAGCATTAACATTTTCCTTTCATTCAAATTCAGAGATGATCGGCCGGTCTCTGCTAAAAACCAAAATTTAAAATTTTCAAAAATTTAAAAATTTCAAATAAAGGCGTATACGCAGCATGCAAAAATTACATAAAAAAAAAATTCCACTATTTGGGTTTTAGGCCTTAACGAAAGGTACGTTAAAGTCGGTCGCGGACGATTTTGGGATACCCTGTACAACCACATTGGAATCAAATCCGATATATTGCTTCAGAACACTAAAAGATATTTATTTACCCAATTTGGTTACGAAATTTTTATAAACAAACCAAAAAAATCGAATTTTGCACCAAACGCGGGTTTTTTGTTGATCGGTCCTATGGGACCTATATGATATAGTTTTTTTGTTTTTTTTTTTTTTTTTTTTTTTTTTTTTTATTAGAACAAAAAATAATTAATGAATCCGTACGCATAATGTACCATAACAATAACAGAAATAATATTTGAAAATAAAGCCAAACTTCGTGCGCTAAGCACGAGGATTAATTATACGGTGGACAATCATTTGAGCCGCCTAAGAGGCCTAGCTGGCAGTAGATTCCTGGCAAGTTTACTGCTGTGACACCTGAGTCTGTCACTGTATCTACTCGTGTGCCTTCCTATCTGATATGATATAGTCAACCTATTTTAATAAAATTTGGTACAGTGCTGGGGAACTCTGAAAAACTTCCGAATGCCAAATTTTGTTACGATATCGTCATGTTTTTTCGAGGTCCTCTGAGACACCCCTATGGCAGCTGTATTATGTAAACCCGATATCAAAAAAATTGAATAAACTTGTCTCCTCTGGAATAACAAGGGGTTTAATCTGAAATTTTTGTTGCTCTAGCTATGACCATCTCTGAGATCTAGTCGTTCATACGGTCATACAGACGGACATCGGTATATCGACTTCTCTAATCACCCTGATCATAATTTAGATAACTTTAGGGGGTCTCTGACGTCTCAATCTGTATGGTACATTCATTTTCGGCTTGCAAAAACCTAATATACCCTTTGTACCATAAGGTACAGGCAGGGCCGAAGAGAGGAAATCCGGGCCCGAGGGGAAAATGTACCGGCCCCTCTATTACATCCTCCGTCCCCCTCTCGACGGGCCTGGGTACAGGGTATAAAAATTATATTTTTCTTAAAACACTCATCTGTTACACTACCAACATAAGCCAGTTTTCTAGCACTCAAAGGAAATCGGCCGAAATTCGCCGCCCAAACAAGTTAAAATATTATAGCCTGGTGCCAGACCAGTTCTTGGTTTAAATTCGTCAAACTCAATGCCAAATTTCACTCAGTATCACTTTCAACAAAAATTCTAACATCAAAAAAAAAATCCTGCACTGTACCCGCTTAAAACAGGCAAGCCAGAGATCTGGCAGGACAAAGTTTATCGTGTCCCCTAATTACTTACACAGCATTCGTGAGAACTGTCTCCTTGTCTAGTCCTTCCGTAGTGTCTATGAAAAGTCTCATATATCCGCACCTTTTGCGCACTTGTTTAGGTAACCCTTGCTTATTGCTTACCTGCTTACACGCTACTTATTCGCTCTTTAAAAATGCTTTGCACGTTGTTTTTGTTGCTGTGTATTTGTGTTTTTTTTTTTTTTTTTTTTCGACAACACGCTCTCTCACCCACTCAAATGGCACTCGCTCTCTTGCCACACAGCTGTGCTGTGGCTGTTGTTGTTGCTGCTGCTCACACACACATGTTGCGCTCTCCTTTGCTACAATTGAAATCACAACATATTCGGCTTGTCTGTGTCTGTCTCTTCGTCTCTCTGGCTGCCGGTCGTTTTGCTTGTTGTGCTTTGCGCTGCTCTGTCTGCGTCATTCGTTCAGCAGCCAGCGTAGCGAGACAACGTGCGAGACGCATGCGCGCTTGGCCTGCTATAGTAGAAGCAGAAGAAAAACAACAACGTTTTGTTCGGTTTGTTTCGTTTCGTTTCTTACAGCGGGCGTGAGTGCATTACATTTTTTGCATATGGTATGCACGCTTCGTCGCGCGCTAATAACAATAAGCATACGAAAAGAAACAACATGAATACATATCATTACAAAAGATGCTTTTAATATGAAATATTTTGCGCTATTTTAAACACAATTACATCAACAATATTATACCAGTGCTCTAAATAAACAAAAAGTTTTCCACATGTGCTTCCCAAAAACCGGCTATAAAAGAATTATGTAGAAAGGCGGCTAGCTTCATTATTATGCGTGTGTGTGACTGTGAACCAACTTGAATAATTCTTGAAAAAAACATCAAAAACCAAAGACCATAAAACAAGCCGAAAAGTGAAAGTGTGTTTTGTTTATAAGATCTTTAAACGCAAAGTTGGAAAGATACTTGGGAACTACGGCCGGCTACTGTAACTGTAGGCGTGCAGTTGCCCAAGTAGCGTCGAAGTACTTATATAGAGTAGTGCACTCACTAGTGCCTACTACCTAGCCAGAGACAAACAACCCAAACAACTGACAATCACATTTGCTTTTCTGTGTTTTCGATTATACGTAAAGATCACTTGAAGAATTCCGGTTTGTGGTTTTCCTGTGTTGTAGTTGCTGTTGTTGTAGAGGCTGTTGCTGTTGCTGTTGCTTTATGTGGCTACTCTGAGCTGTACATATATATGTACCTATATATTTTTTTATTTATTTTTATTTTGTGCATTGTATTTTGTCGGTCATTGGTCCGAAAAAGCGTAGAAAAATTGTATTACAATAAAAAAATGTTAAGGTTTTTGGCTATAACAACACGCAAGACACGACAAAAAAACAAAAAAAAAAAATGCCAAATGTCGCGCTGGGCTGAGCAGCTGAGCTCATTTAACTGAAACTTGATGCCATTGTAGCCATAAAAACCGATAAAAAGATACCCTAACCAAAACCATTAAGCCAAATCGTGCAAAAATGTGCGCAAACGCAATCCGTGCTAGATAATGTGGAGAAATCAACAAGATTCGTCAATTAAAAGTGACTGCAAAATGCGGAAGAAAGAAGCTGTGCGCATTAAGCGGGCGTACCCAACAAAAAAAAAACAAATACTTAACAAAATGTTTCTTGAACAAATATTAATTTAGAAATCTGGCTAGAAATGAGGCTAACAGCTTGAAACAAAGGAAAGAAACTATGCTAATGCCTTGCATACCATAACACATTTGAATTCTGTCTTCTGGCCATTTGTTACTTAGTAGAGTGGCCTAAGTAGGGCAGCTCTATGCCAGCGGCACTCTCACTTTTCAGCTGTGTCTTGGCTGTAGCTGCTACCTACTATGCCATGAAATAAAAGATTAAGTAATACAAGCCAGCCAGCCAAAAGGCAAGCTGTAGATTTGTAAATAAATCAGTAGCCAGAGCTTGAAACATTTCTAAATTATGGAGTAACATTAGAAAATGATTATGATAAATTATGAAACAGAGAGCAATAAATATAAACGATGATCCAGCTAGCCGCAGCTTGGTATATTACAATCAATTGGCAACGTTTAGCTGGAAATGTCTAGTGAATAATATGATTAAATATTTATAGACAGCCTGTAGCTGGAAAATAATCAATTGTTTTTTAGCTGGAACTAATCTGTAATAGGGGGAAAAAACCTCCAACTTTGCTTTAACTAATGAGCTGTGGAGAGCACACAGCAATTGTTGTAAGTTAGCCAAGAACAAGCAACATGCTGTTCAGTATCAGTTGGAAATCAGACTGTAGATCTTTAGCTTAGCTAAAGCTACTTGGCTTCAGGCTAATCCAGTTCTGCAGTTCTATTGTGCTCTGATCTAGCACATCCAAAATGACCAGCACATTGCTGAAAATACATTTTGTTTTATTTTTTTGTTTATACCAGTATACCTATGCAGATTTAATTATATTTTCTTGCTAATGAGCTCGTGCTGTTTTTCTACAAAAACACAAAAGATACAATTTTTTTTGATGATATGTATCTATAGAGTGCTGTTAGCTATCTGGCAACGAGGGTTGGCTGCAATATTTTAGGAGTATATGATAGAACAAATATAAATGTTTTTAAAGAAAAGTTTTATAGAGCTGTCTTTCCAACGAATTTCAAACCAGCAGGTAATATATCATATTACAACAGATATGTTTCTACTGAAATTTAAGATGCAATTATTTGATGAGACAGTGTTTAAGAATGTTGGGAAATTGTATGGAACGCTATTGAGTTACAGCATTTAGAAAAAGCTTGTGATTGAAAACGTAAGCGTCTAAATATTTATGGCACACTACTGAATTCATCTCAAAATACTCTCCATGAATGTTAATTTATAACACTTTATAACAGCTGTTTTGGGCATCAACAAATGTTAACCTTACGATTTTTATATTTGATGTGCGGAAAAAAAGTCGTTGCTTAAAAATCAGAACAATGCGTCGGATGACTCATCAATATGCTCAATAAAGCTTTTGAAGGCTTCATCCGATTGCTGACCTCTTATGTTTTGTTTTTGATGTGCGGAAAAAAAGAAGAAATCAGCTATACTTATAATTTATGAATTCAATGGTTTGGTTGCTTAAAAAAAACATTTTAAACGCATCAACCGTATATTTAGGCGTCAAAAAACGTAGAACTGAAAAAATATATTTTTGATTTGCGGAAACAAAAACAAATCGTACGTTACCAAATCAGGACTATTCGGATTGCGCATCAATTCGTTGGTTTGGTTGCACAAGTATGCTTTTTAAACAGCTTAGGGTGTCGAGAAACGTTGACCTCAAAATTTTTGTTTTTGATGTGCGGAAAAAAATAAATTTTTTTTAAAAACCGTCGGATTACCCTTCAGTATAGGGGTTTCATTGCTCAAAAAAGCTTTTAAAGGCTTTAACCGATTCTTCAGGCGTCGATAAATGCTGAGCTCTTATTTTTTATTTTTGATGTGCGTAAAAACTGAAGTCGTTGGCTACCAACTCAGTGCTTTTTGGATAATCTGTGAGCTAAAAAATATTTTAAACGCTTCTACCGCATCTTCAGGCGTCAAAAAACGTTGACCTGAGAAATATTGTTTCTGATGTGCGGAAAAAAAAAGAATTCGTTGGTTACCAAATCAGGACTATGTGATGTGCGGAAAAAAAGGAATCGTTTTTTAAAAATCGAAACTATGTGTCGGATGACCCTTCAATATAAGGGTTTGGTTGTTCAAAAAAGCTTTTAAAGGCTTCAACCGATTCTTCAGGCGTCGATAAATGCTGAGCTCTTATTTTATTGTTTTTGATGTGCGGAAAACCCGAAGTCGTTGGCTACCAACTCAGTCCTTTTTGGATAATCTGTGAATTCAATGCTTTGGTTGCTAAAAAAACATTTTAAACGCTTCAACCGCATCTTCAGGCGTCATAAAACGTTGAACTGAAAAACTTTTGTTTTTGATGTGCGGAAAAAAAAAAGAAGTCGTTGGTTACCAAATCAGGACTATACGAATAATCCATCAATTCTTTGCTTTGGTTGCTCAAGAATGCTTTTTAAACAGCTTAGAATGTCGAGAAACGTTGACCTCAAAATTTTTGTTTTTGATGTGCGGAAACAAAAAGCAGTCGTTGGTTACCAAATCTGGACTATATGAATGATCCCTCAATTCGTTGCTTTGATTGCTCAAAAATGTTTTTTAAACAGCTTAGAATGTCGAGAAACTTTGACCTCAAAATTTTTGTTTTTGGTGTGCGGAAAAAAATGAAGTCGGCTTAAAATCAGATATATGCGTCGGATGATGATCCATTAATTCGACGGCTCAGTTGCTCAAAATTTTTTTTTAAAGGCTTTAAGCTATTTTTTAGGAGTCTAAAACGGTTGACTTTCCATTTTTTGATTTTGATGTGCGGATGGTTACCAAATCTGTACTATATGGCTAAGCCACTAACTCGTTGTTTGAGTTGCTTAAAAAAATTTTTTAAACGCTACAATCGCTTCTTCAGTCGACAAAAATACGTCGACCTCATAATTTTTATTATTGATGTGCGGAAAGATGTAGAAGCAGTTGGTTACCAAGTCAGCACAATACGGATTAACTATCAATAGTTTGTTTGCTGAAAAGAAGCTTATATAAGCCGTTGTATGAGAGCTTGTATTGTTATGAAGACGAAAGATTCGTTTTCGGAGTTTTGTTTACCTCGATTCTTTGAACAATTCTGGCAAACAAATAGTTTTGTAACCTTAAAAGTAGCTTTTTCTATGATAGCTTAAATCCGATTATTCGCGCCCATAAAAAAAGTGCTCAGAACTTAAAAAGAAAAAATTCAGGCTCCTTCAGAGTTGAAGTTCTCCACGAGATGTTTAATAAAAACAGCAATCCCAAATGGGATATCCCAAATTGGATTTTTTTTTTTTTATATGAAGTTTTGTCATTCCGTGCGAAATATTTCGAACTGCGTATAAAAGCGGAATATTTTCGGGCATTGCTATCCAAAAAACACTGTAAGCTAAGCCTTCGGCTGACACTTTTGCCGAGTCCGAGAGAGCACACGACGAATCTTCGGCTTGTGCGGGCTATGGTTACACATGCGTGCTGCTAGCACTGCTTGTATGACAAAACGTGCTGAGAATTTTGATACCATATAATATCTGAAAATTTACGATATAGTTATCGAATTTGTTCTGACAGCGCTAGGGTTTCGTGTTTCCGAAATATAATAGACAGCCCTCTTCTATAGATTGCTGCTGGCTGCCAGATACCACCTGCTGCAATGGCTTACTAACTTTCTATATTTGCTTTTTCGATTGGACTTTCATTAGCATAAGCTAACAAAAACTCATCGTACCTTAGAGTCGATACGATATAAATATGTATTATTATAATTCGAATGCGATTTATAGCTATGTCGAAATGCGGTCAGGTAAAAGTGACGAACCGAGTGGAATAATTGAGTACTGCTGCTGTTGGGCTGCCTTGTCGACTGGGACAAAAACAAAAGCTTGTACGCATATACATACTTGTATATAGTACATATGTAGTTTATATATATGGCTAATATAATTACAAGACCACAGTCGAAAAAAAAAACAAATTATGAAGCTTATGCCCTTGGCACATAAGCTATGTCTGTGACTAACTCAAATTAAATTAAAGTTAGTTTTTTTTTTTTTTTTTCGGACTCTGGTTTGTATGAGAACCCCGTTCTGGAGCGTTTAAGCCGTTATGATTATAAATATTCGCGCCGTCTAAAAGTCAAACAAGTTTAGTTAGACTGTTCGAATTCGTCACAAAGTCGCTTTAGCTTTTTGCAAAAATTCTTGTTTGTGTCTGATTGTATTCAAATCTCTGCAAGCCAAGAGCCAACCAGTCAACCAGGCACTCAAGCAGTCAAGCAGCCAGCCAAGTCGAACCAACCCAAGCCAAGCCAAGTCAAGACTGGCTGACCTTGCTTTTGTGCCGCTTTAAGTTAAGATCATTACAGTCAACACGTCTCGGTGCTTGGTTAGCTATTGCAAAATCTTTGGCCTGCCTGGCTTTTGCATTTTCAATTTAAATGGCCCCAAGTGCTACAACTTTTGTATGACGTATTTCCGCATTTAAGAGCGTTTAATGATTATAACGCCTCAAACTCGTTAGCTCAAACATTATGAACTTTCAAAGAAATTTCTATGTATTAAAATTTATGCATGAAAAAAAAAGTCTAAAAAATTGATATGTTTGCAAAGTCTTATCAACATCGGCTTGTTATCAGTTACGGCGCACGAGGTTGCGCGAGAGATAGTTCATACATATTTACTACCTATATAGAATATAGAGTATTGATAACGACAAAAACCCATTTACGGATGTCAACAAAGTCTATTTGAAAATAATCAAAACAAGAATAGTCGAAACACTCAAAATGATTGCTACCCCAAACATCATATTTAATTTGGTATATCTTTTCGGGAATGCTCCCGTAGCTCTATATACGCTTCCTGCCTAGGTCATGTATTTGGTATTGTATGTCAAGTTCGTTTGTTTTTCTCAATGCACTCGATAACAACACATTGGTTAAAAAAAGCCAACGATGAATAAGCGCCAAAATCCGGTTCATTCATTTACATAGCTCTACAAATTAATACATATATATCAGTTAGTGGAAAATTTGATGATTTGTTGATTTACACGTAAACTTTTGTTTATTGTTTGCCAATATTAACACAGTTGGGGGACAGACGGGTCGCAACAAAAGAGTCAAAATGCTATAGACATGAAGGTTTAGTTGGAAAAAGCAAAGACTCTGGAATACACTTTACTTTGAACTCATTTTTGCGAATTTTCGGAATTTTTAGGTGTTCGGACTCAAAACCAGAGGATCTCTGCTCCCACTTTTTAACTCTTTTTTCGAATATATACCAACACTAGTAAGCTAGGTCAGCGCATTCTAGTAGGATCAATTTTTAAATTTCAAGCAAAAAAATATTTTTGTGAAATTAAATTCTAACTTTTAATTAAGTTTTAATTAAAATGCCCTAATGAATTTATTTAAATATTCATATAATATGCAAAAAAAAACTTCAAAAAAAGAATTACATCCAAAGAAAATTTGTGCTTGCTTGACATTTAAGAATTGTTTCCACGAGATAGCCGTCCAGTGACGCATCCACAGATGGGTTTTCGGGTTCGGATACCCCCAAATGTTGGAAAAATGGGTTGACCGTTTTTTGCAAGCTCTGATATATACATAAAAACATCGAAGGGAAAAACCCGCCCATGACCAAATCCTGGATACGCACCTGTAGCCATACTAGTGTTGGTAAATGTTAAAAAAAATTGAAAAGTGGAAATACCGTATTTTGAATGCTTAAGTTATTATTATTACATTAAGTATTTTGATCGTTATTACCAGAGAATTTGGCAACATAGAAAAAATTGGTCATAAATGAATACGATACTTCCCATATTTAATTTTGTTCAAACATTTACCAACACTTGTATATTATGTTAATTCGGCTAGTTCGGGAATGGCCCTCGTATAAAGTCCAAATCATTTTTTTGTTGAAAATTCGTGTATTTCTTTAAGGCTTTTGAATTCACACAAAAAGTAAGAATAAAATATTCCAAAAATATTTTTTGCTCTACATTTAAAGTTGAATGAAGTTCAAATAACTTTTTAGCTGAAAAATCTTTTAGAAAGATACAAATATAACTCTTTGGATTGTACCAGTTCTTCTGCACCAATTTTAATAAAGGGTCATCAATCTTTAGGTTTTTTTTTCAATAAGGTTTTTTTGATAAACCACTGTCAAGTTGCCATGTGTTTTTTATTCAATTTTCACTGTCATTTCATCATGGAAAAACTTACACCCGAACAACGTTAACAAATCGTACAATTATATAACGAAAATTCGCGTTCTGTAAAGAATGTTTTTCGCGTGCTTAGGCCATTTTATGGTCGCCATAATCGAGCTACTGAGACCACTATTCGCCATACCATCAACAAATTTGAGACCCAATATTCATTATTGGATGACACTCGACCGAATAGACCTCGTCCAACGCGTAGTTTATGGGCCGGTGGAATCACCTCAAGATTGATGAAAATCTACGATTTTTGTTGTGATTCACTATTCCTGTTAGTTCTTGAAATTTTGGACTGTACAGCCTCAAACCGGTTTGCTGTCCTGTTTGTCCCAAAAATTGCCTTGATGATATTAATCCTCAAATTTTGTCATAATATCTGGGAAAAGGTCATGGGTAATGCTTCCAAGTTTTTTTTGGTAAAACATTTAAAAAACTTGTGAACAAAGAAACAGGATGTTTTAAAATAATTAATGAATATAATTTAGAATCAATTTATAATTAATTTTATTAGCCACACAATTTAAATTATGCGAATTTCATGAATTTTAAGATCTGCGAATTAAATTCACGAGCTTAACTTTTAGCAAATTCAACTCGCCAGTGTTACTGAAAAAGTGGTTTCTATACTTGTTCCAAACTTATTATTTATTATTAGAAATTTAGATAAATTATTTTTATTACCAAGTCTAACAAATGTCTGAACGCTAACTGATCTGCAACAGTTTCTTGTCGAACTTGTGAACATTCAAGCTCCATTAAAGAAATTGTTTCTCAGTAAAAAGAAACAGCAGAAATTAATGAGTATGCGTTGTTGTTTTCTAAGAATAAAACGTTCCTGATAATATAAATCGAAAAAGTTTTTTAGTGTGATTCTTCATTCTTTCGAATGTGAAAATGATAGGAATAAAAGTTTTTGTTTTTTGTGGCATGCCTCATGATTGAATTATAACTGAATTCTTGTTCTATATTACAAGCGCAACAAATTGAAGACACCTAATTAGGCCATAAGTTTGTAGATTCTTTATGAATAATTTGGTGCGTCTACTCTTCATTATCTTACACATCAAATGAGCTTGTGCTAGTTTTGAATTATAATTGAACCAATTTTAAATTGAAAGCATTTGTTTCAGTTGTCTGGGAATTTTGAATTAAGTTTTAAGTTTTTTTTGTGCCTAACATTCTTTTTTATGACGTGGAAGCTGAGTAGAGTGACTTGGCTTTTATAGGAATGTGAAATTATGCGTCGGCGTTTGAAAGTCTTCTAGATCTTTGTGAAGACGTTGGAACTGCTAGCAATTGATGACAAAAATTTAAGCAGTTTTGAGCTTGAACGGGAATACAGTTCTATAAAGTACCACTGATTCTTTTTCTATATGTTCAGATTGGAGCAGTTTCTTTTTGCAATTCTTCCACATCAGCAGAACAGATAGGCGAGGCATTTCTTCAACCCAAATCCCATAACCAGGTTGAAAGGGAGCATCTTCAGAGACTTATTTGTTTTCCATCAAAAACTTGGTTTTTTTTCACTTCTTGCCCTCTCCTCCCCCTCTCCTTCAGAGAACTTTTTCCTCCCGCCGCAGATTTGGTGCCTCCATAAGTTAGGGCCTTTGATTCTCTATCTATACCTTTTCTGAGCAGACTACTCTGCTTACTTCTCCTCTTCAGAGATCTTTTTCCTCTGCCACGTAGACGATTTGTTTTGACTAAGGTTTCTCTAGCCCTTGTTGTCCTATCTGTTACCTTTTCAGCGCAGACTACTCTGCCCACTTCTCTTCTTCAGAGACCTTGTCCCTGTGGCTCATTGACGTTTTGTTTTGACTAGGATTTCTCGAAGATAGAACCCTTAATGTCCTATCTGTAAGCTGTTCTGAAAAGACTACTTTGCCTACCCCTCTTTTTTCAAAAACCTTTTCCCTCTGTCGATTTGTTTTGTCGAGGCTTTCTATAAGACTTTCCGTCTGGGTAAGGGAAATTAAGTATAAGTTTTAATAGTTTAAAAACAATATGAATTAAAAAAAAAGTTTTTAATCGAAACCCAAACTTCCATCTTTTGGGTTTCATCTAATAACGTATATATTGATCTATATCAATAGTAGTTTTGCGACATCGATTTCTTCTTTTAAGCTAGGATTTCTCAAAATGGGTGATCACTCGTAGAACGAATCACATTATCGATAAACAACGACGATGATTGATTAATCACAATGCTTTCTTGAATCTGTCATTCCACTTACTTGGTTGTTACCAACATTGGCACAAAGCGTCATATACCCTAATACCCCAATTTTTTATAACAATTGAATTGGTCTATAAACAAAATCGTTTTGTTGTGTAGTTAAAGAAGTGAGTCCGACTGTGTATGACTGTGTCTTAACTTATGTGGGTCTGTTTATGGTTATGTGGGGGAGCATAGCTAAGTGTTAAAATATGGAAAGCTTACAACACCATTACAACAACAACCAGCACAACTACAACAACAACAGCAATTATAGCTTTTTAACAATATAAATAATAGAAAAGCGAATACAATTGGGCTGCCCCAATCGACGGACTCGTCAAAAATTCCATGCGCGAATTTCATGTTGGTTATGCAAAAAGCCACAACAACGAAATCTTTAAACGGCACCGCACTTAAACCCAACAACAACAACAACAACCGCAAATAAAGAAACAAAGCCAGTCACGTTCCAGCGAAGACGTCGTGAGTTTCTCCAAAAAAAAAAAATTGTAAAAAACACACCGCCAACAAGTGGACAACCCCAGTACAATGAAAATCACACATTATCCCGGTAAAGCTGTCGATGCAAGTCTCTCTTTGGATCATGGTAATGCTATGGGTGCACTCTACGAGGCCAATTGGCTGCAAGCACATCAACAGCATCGGCGCGTGTCCAGTACAACAAATGGCAACCTATCACAATCGTCACGTCCAGACTATCCACTGCCCAAATTGACACGTCAGCCTAGCAGCGGTGGCAGTTTTTTGCTAGAGGGCGTATCCGTATTGAGCAAATATCAAATGACTTTGGAGGGCATAAGTCAGCTGGAGCAGCAGTCTAAGGACAAGCGCATTGTGAACGCCATCAAAGAGCTGAATGGCTATAGACCCACTACGCTGCCGCAACATGCAACAAAAGTGCAAGATGTCTGGGTTGATGAAGTCACAGAAAAGCAACCAGCAGTGTCAACAGAAACTGCACCAGCGGTCAATCACTATGTCTTGGATCCAACGGAGCGCACACGTCAGCCACGTCCACGTCAGCAGTTGTCTGCAAAGCCGCCTTCGCTGCGACGTTCTCAAACCATGCACAGTGCTGCCACCTTGAATCCCAGACGCCAGCCCAAAGTTAGTGAGACTCAAGCTGGCTTTAATTATAGCACATTGAGAGTGCCAAAGTCCATGCCTAGCAATAGTTCCTCAGCCTACTCTACATTCTCATCCACTGCGGAGCTGGAGGAGCATGAGCAGCCTGTGATATCGACGCAACCACAGCGTTTGCTGCCACCACTGCCGCCACCCACAGAACCACCGCCTCCACCACCACCCTCAACTGCTTCGTTACCTTCCCCACGTTCCAAGCCTATGCTCAGCAGATCGCAGACCAACAGTGTGCAGCGTTATGCTACCATACGCATGCCTAATCATTCCACATCCTTTTGCAGTGGTGTAGGCCGTAGAGCGCCTATGCCTGTGCCAACACCACAAGCAAAACCACTGGAACTGGAGAGACGTCACAGTTTAGTGGAGGCGCTGGAGGAGCTGAAAGTTGGCGTCAAGTCGCCTGCCAGCAGTCGTGGCAGCAGTAATGGCAGCAATAGCCCAAAGGATCTCAATGGCGATGGTTTCTGCATACCGCGTCCACGTCTTATTGTGCCCGTGCACACTTATGCGCGCAAGCGACGCACAGGGAATCTCAGAGAGCAGCAACAGAATGGAACAACAGAGGATGAAGATGTGCAGAGTGGTAAGATAGTACTGCGATTGGTTTAAGGGGTTAGCTTTTGTCTTTTTGTGGGATGTTTTTTTAGTAACCTAGGCTTGTCAAGATTTCTTAGTTTACGATATCTTTTGCTGGAAAGTTCTTTCAACGGGGTATTCTATGGTTTTGCGCCATTAAGCCTATTTTCAAATCTTATTATAGAGTGAGGAAGACTTAGCTTCTGGATGGATTAAACTTTTTTTTTCCATTAATTAAGTTACAAGTTAACTTCTACACAGAAAGTGTACCACTTTGGTAAGAAAAATCGCTACTTCATCTTATGTCACGTTACTCCTAGTGGAGCATAGGGCCAATCACTACTGGGGAAGTATCACTATATGGATCGACAGCTCCCATGCATCTACTGATGGTAGGTTCCCTTCTTCATGCGATTGTAGTAGTAAGAAGTGTTAATCAGTGTCACTGAGAGCCAGACCCAACCCCAGGGTCGGGCACCTCCTTTTAAAATATTTAAACTGGTATAGGGACATTTTGAAGAAAATTCTAGTACCAGTACGTATCCGTGGGCCTCCTGTCTTGGCGCTGACCCCCCTCTCAACGGGGGTTAGTGTGCTTTGATTCTACTAACGACGTGCCCTATCGATAGATATTTCCACAGTACCAGTACGCTTTTTCATCAAGAAATTTTTTTAATAAGTAGAGTACTTTGGAAGAGTCCAAACCAGCCTAGTGGTGGGTACTGTAGAATTGGCTAAAGATTTTTGCTAAGATGTGTCGATAATGCAAACTTTAAGGAATTTTGGAGATAAGATCACATCGGCAATAAGAACTTAGAACTTTTGAAAAAGAGATATTTGTAAATGGGATCACCTACAAGGCGAAGAACAGAATCTTATATACAATTCACAGGGCAACTAGTATGTCCAGTGCAATCCTGCACCAAAAACATTATTTTTATTCCATGTCCAGCTAAGTATCATCAGTAAAAATGTTTATAAGCTCCACATTATCATCTTCTTCTTCTTCAGAAAATGATCGCGTCTCTTTAATGGGCAGTTACTTTGGCAGAGACCCAAACAGCCTAGTGGTGGTTACTGTAGAATTGATGGTTAAAGATTTTGGCTAAGATGTGCCGATAATGCAAACTTTAAGGAATTTTGGCGATAAGACCACATCGGCGTTAAGAACTTAGATCTTTTAAAAACAAAGCAACAGGAAGTTTGAGGGGCTAACAAAGATCATGTTGTTTGTAAATGGGATCACTTGGTGGTTAGACTCCTACAAGGCCACGAAGAGAATGCCAATGAATATTGGCCATTCAGTTGGATAGATCTTACGATTGACAGGACAACTATTATGTCCAGTGCAATCCTGCATCAAAAACATTATTTTTATTCCATGTCCAGCTAAGTATCATCACTAAAAATGATTATGAGCTCCGCATCATCTTCTTCTTCAGAAAATGATCGCGTCTCTTTAATTGGCAGTTACTGCAGATTAATCAATTCCCCAAGAATATTACATCTTTTACAAATTTAAATTTAAAAGCCTGTAATTTATGCACATTGACTCATTTTCTTTTTCAATCTCTTGCAGATGGACGCGTTGAGGTCTCGCGAGAGGGCAAATATCTTTCCACTTTATCGGGTGCCAAGGTACTGGGCGAATTGGCCATTCTGTATAATTGCCAACGTACAGCTACCATCACCGCCATTACGGAGTGCAATCTTTGGGCCATTGAAAGACAATGTTTCCAAACTATTATGATGAGAACTGGCCTTATCAGGCAGGCGGAGTATACAGATTTCCTCAAGAGGTAAGTTGTGCCCCAAATGAAATTCGTTAATTTTCACACAGCATATCTAACTAAAGTAACTACATGGCAATTGGCAGCTGGAAAATACCAATTACAATTTGGCCAATTGCTGCTGGCTTTTGGCGGATTTTTAATGAGCTGACTAATAGTTATGCCAGCAATTTACTTTAGTCGCTTTTATTTTTTTTTTTTTTTGTATAATTAATGTACATTTGCACTTAATTATATCAATTCCGTCAAGCACATGTTTGATGACCATAAACTCAATACAAAAATTCAAGAAAGCTTAAGGATTTTTGTTGCAGTTGTGGTGCCGGCTGTCTTTGGAGCTAAAACTTTCTCCCAGATACTGCACTGCTTGGGCGCGCAAATATAGACAGCATTTGGAAGCAGCATCACTTGGCATCACTTGCCATCATTGGCGTCATCGTCATGGGCGGCTATGCAATGACGTGCAGCTCTCAAAATGGACAACTGCACATAGTAAAGAAATATGTGCAGATTGGAGGGACAGACGAGACGCGAAAACAGAGTGCGGCCAACAACCGCATAGAAATTTATATTTATTTTTTTTTATCTCGAATATTTTTTCAAATGCAGTCATAGACATGGACAGAGTTAAGAGCTAAGAGCTAACCAGTTTTCAAGCCGTGGCTAGCAGGCAACCAGGCAACCATCAAACTAGCCGACCAACAAATTAATCGCATTTAATTGCCCTCGGTACAGCAGTGCTTGTCAAACTGTTGTTGGTTAGGGGGAACACCTTCTGCTAACTATGACTATCATTAGTTGCACTTGAAAATGCGACCATGAAATTGCGGAAAACTTATAGAAAATGCCCCAAACGTTGAGTGAAAATGAAAGTGCAGGCAGGGAACACACATCATTATAAATGCATAACATATAACTTGGCCAATTTGATTAATACTTTGGTTTTTTTTTTTGCAATTTTTTCAGTGTGCCCATTTTCAAAGACTTGGCCGAAGATACGCTCATCAAAATCTCTGATGTGCTGGAGGAAACTCATTACCAGCGTGGAGATTATATTGTGCGTCAAGGTGCGCGCGGTGATACCTTCTTTATTATATCCAAGGGCAAGGTGCGTGTAACCATCAAGCAGCAGGATACGCAGGAGGAGAAGTTTATACGCACGCTAAGCAAAGGCGATTTCTTTGGCGAAAAGGCGTTACAGGGGTAAGTAGTGGAAGCTATTACTTGTGAGCTGTTGGTAATGACAAGTGTTTGGTTTTTTTGCAAACAATTTTTTTGAATTGGTTATTTATGCGCCGGAATCTTTAACTAGTGAAAACAGGAAACCAATAAAAAAATAAAAAGCAAAAGACACTAAACGATCGTAACCTTAGTGCAAACATAACTATTTATGGGTTTTTTTATTCGATTTTGGTACCAGTTTAATTTTCGCTATAAATTAGCCCTTATTAGTATGTTTGCACCAACGAGTGAAAGTGTTTGCTTAAAAGCAACGAAAGCAGGAAGTCTATACGAAACTATGAGACAATTTTTTTAACCCGATTGTACAAGGATTTGTGGAAAATGGGTTAAAACTCAAACGTCGTCGATTAGACGAACAATGACGGCACTGGGTTAAGCCATTGCTCTGTTTGACAAAAATTAGGAATTGTATTGCAAAAGTTCAATAAACCTTTAAAATGCCTTTTAAGATCGAAGTACAGCTTCAGCTCAAGCAGGGCCGTAGAAAGAAAATCCGGGCCCGGGAGGAAAATATACCGACCCCTCTATTACACCTTTAGCTTGAATCATTGTGTTCTGTAAGTACGACAGTAATTACAACGGGCCCCTGAGATAACGACGTGTCTGAGCTCAAGCATAGCCATTTTTTCCAAGGTTAGTTCAGAGAGGCTGCTCGCTTCAGGACGTGGTCACCCAGAGACCGTGAAGGTCATAGTGATACTTATGGAAAAATAAAGGTAATAAAGGAACGTTATGAAGGAGAGGCCCTATGCTACACTATGTGTCAAGGATAGCAGAAGAAGGAAATGAAGGAAAGGTGAATGCATTTCTGTGCGGCAGCTCTTGCTTAGTCCTTTTGAGGATTCCATAAACAGAAGCTGTTTTACTTTGTCAGACTTTATAAACAGCCGCTTAGCAGGTGTTGAGTGCTTTCTATTTCCGCCCCAGCATCTACTGATGCCCTGGTGGCGATCGTGCAACCTTTCGGCGATTAGTCCTACGATAAAGCACCCTGTTACAACCTATGTAAATCCCTTGGTCCTATTTTTGTGGAACCGAAAAAAGTTGGGATGTTCGCTTTGCATTATACCTAGAGGCCTATACGCAGCACGAAATATTTCGCACGGAATGACAAAACTTCATATAAAAAAAAATATCCCAAATGGGATACCCCTTAGATCAGAGTGCTCGGCATAACGTAACAACCGAACGCTCACATTCTGTCTGGGTTCTGCTTTCCAACATGACAACTTTTAAAGGCTGCAAAAGCCCCGGGTACCGCTGATCTATTTCTGGCTTGCCCCTCATCAGATTGAGTGCTGGTGGATAAGGTTTAGGGAAAGGCTTACAATTTGTGGTGTGCGATGTCAAAGCCGTGATAGCAGCTTGACTGTCGACCCTGCTAGATACGTTCCTCGGGATTTTAATCGAGGTTTTTATAAGGCATTTTATACAAATATCAAGGAAATTTGTAGGAGAAAAGATTTTTTCCTTAAATCTCAAACTAAATTAAATCTTTAATTTTTAACAAACGTTTTACTAAAAATGCGATGTTACCGATTACACAGGCCAACATGGTATAGTTGTTGGAAAGCTAAGTGTCGTTTCCGAAGTAATTTGCTGCGTAGAATCCGAATCCGGGATTTGGGAATGACGTCGAGAGATATACTTTGTAACTTTGAATAGCCATAACTTTGCGAAAAAAAATCGTCGCTTGAACTTTTAAATTAAAGGGTAAGAGTGGTACTAAATGATGTAACTGGAGTGAAAGACCACAACAATTTTTTGCACCCTGTACATAACCTCAAAAGTTGGAAAAAACCCTGTTTTACAGGTTACATAACCTCAAATATCTCAAAATCCTGACGTGATGGGCCAATTCTGACCGGATTCCGGAGTCTACGCAGCAAATTACTTCGGAAATGACCCTTACCTTTCCAACAACTGACATGACCCCGGTATTTGTAGGCCTGTGTTATGAATACAAAACGATTTCTTACCATTTACCAAGATAAATCGATCAGTTACCATATAATCGTCAGCGATATTTCTTTCGTTCGGATTACCTGAAAATAACGTTTTCAAATGGAAAGCTTTAATGACGTCTTAAAAACTTTTCGTTGATCTCTAGATCATTAGGCTTTTTTTCTCCTACCAGAGATTTTAGAAAAAAAAACCCAATCACTGTACTACCCAGCTTCAAAAAAAAACATGTTTATAAACTTTTTATTTTTTGCTCTTCCAACAGTGATGATCTGCGTACAGCCAACATTATATGTGAGTCACCAGAGGGCGTTAGCTGCTTGGTTATTGATCGTGAGACCTTCAATCAGCTAATATCCAGCCTAGATGAGATCAAACATCGCTATGATGACGAGGGTGGTATGGAACGCAGAAAGTAAGTCATGTAAAAAATTGAATCCAGCTGAAACTTACTTAAATCTTTTTCTTCTCTATAGAATCAATGAGGAGTTCCGTGACATAAATCTCACAGATCTTCAAGTCATAGCCACATTGGGCGTTGGAGGCTTTGGACGCGTTGAGCTAGTGCAAGTCAATGGCGATGGCTCGCGTTCCTTTGCGCTCAAGCAAATGAAGAAATCACAGATTGTTGAAACACGTCAGCAACAGCATATTATGTCAGAGAAGGAGATCATGGGCGAGGCCAATTGTCAGTTCATTGTTAAGCTGTTTAAGACCTTCAAGGATAAAAAGTACTTGTATATGCTCATGGAAAGCTGTCTGGGTGGTGAATTATGGACCATATTGCGTGACAAGGGCAACTTTGATGATAGCACAACACGCTTTTATACGGCATGTGTGGTGGAGGCTTTTGACTATTTGCATTCACGCAATATTATATACAGGGATCTAAAGCCTGAGAATCTGCTGCTTGATGAGAAGGGCTATGTCAAGCTGGTGGACTTTGGTTTTGCCAAGAAACTGCAAACGGGACGCAAGACGTGGACATTCTGTGGCACGCCGGAATATGTGGCGCCCGAAGTGATATTGAATCGTGGCCATGATATAAGTGCCGATTACTGGTCATTGGGTGTGCTTATGTTTGAGCTGCTGACGGGTAAGTGTACATGATTTGGAAACTTCATGTAAAGATGACTTATGCTGTTTTTTGTTTGTTGCTTACAGGCACGCCGCCTTTTACGGGCTCGGATCCCATGCGCACCTACAACATTATACTTAAGGGCATTGATGCCATCGAATTTCCACGCAATATAACGCGCAATGCTAGCAATTTGATCAAGAAATTGTGCCGTGATAATCCTGCGGAGCGATTGGGCTATCAGCGTGGCGGCATCAGCGAGATACAGAAGCACAAGTAACACAAACAAATTTATTAAAAACTACTAGAAAACAAGCAACTAACTTTTAACTCGTTACAGATGGTTCGATGGCTTCTACTGGTGGGGCCTGCAAAATCGCACGCTAGAGCCACCCATTAAGCCTACAGTCAAAAGCGTTGTGGATACCACCAATTTTGATGACTATCCGCCGGATCCAGAGGGTCCGCCGCCGGATGATATCACAGGCTGGGACAAGGACTTTTAGTTTAATACGACACTGCTCTCTCTCTCTCTTTTTTCGCTCTAAGCTTAATATCAAACTGTCATACTCTCTGCTGTCTCTTAAAGATAAAACTGTAGAACAAGCAACGAATTAGTGCGCCATATGTACGCCAAAAAGCAACAGTCAGCAGCCAAACGAGCTGCCAATAAAGGGCACTATAGCCCTAAGGAAGTAAATTTTAATGGAAGGACTAAGTATAAAGTAAAAATTGATGTGCCTCTTTAAGGTTGGTGTAAATTTTTGTTGTCAACTTTTTGTACTTGACTTGTAGCCTACTTCTTCATGGCGTTTATAGAGCAGACTTGGTGTCTCAGTTTTGATATGATGATATGTGCAACACAATGAATTTATTTACGAGTTTATAACTATTATACTATATTATGCAATTATGAGAAGTTTCTAGTTCATGAATTTCATGAGATAAATTTTAAGTAGAGAAGCTGCTTTCAACTAAGTCCCTTATGCTATACACTAACTAGTAAAGTGTTAGTGTATAACTCCTATTCACCATATGCATTGTGTAAATTTTTCTACTTATATTATATATATGTATAAAAAACCCAGAATCAAGTGTCCTTAAGTGCACAATCATATACACAGACATACAAAAAAAAAAAAAACAACAAGCTATCGGGTTGCCTTATAGCTTATAAGCCATTTTTGTTGCGACATATGAACACGACCCTTACATCTTTTCATATACGTCTTAATACTTATATATTTTTATTAAGCGCAAAAAAAAGAAAATTGTGCGTACATAACTATTTTTAATTAGCGTTCACAAAATTTGTTTATATATTTTAAAAAAATCAAATCTATGTCTTTTAAATTGTTTTTTAAGTACATAAATGAGTTAGTAATTAAAAAAAAAGGAAAAATAAAAACAATTTTTTGCAATTTCTGGTACACTATATAGAAAGTGTTATGCTAAGTCTACACTGCCTTAATTTGTGACGTCACAAAAAGATGCTTAAAACGATTTGCTGTAAACGATTTGCTGTAAACGAAGTGCCTTTGTGCTTAGTTGTGGGGATCGCAAATTTAAAGTGTGATGCTAAGTTTACACTGCCTTACTTTATGACGTCACAAATAGTTGCTTAAATTTTAAAACACAAAGTAACTTGGGTAGTATATAATATAATGTAATGCTAAGTTTGCACTGCCTTACTTTATGAAGTTGCTTAAATAATTTAGCATAAACTTAGGAACATAGGTGTTATCAGAGATCCCTTGTGTTCAGTTGTAGGGATCGCAAATGTAAAGTGTAATGCTATGTTTACACTGGCTTACTTTGTGACGTCACAAATAGCTGCTTAAATTGTAATACACAAAGTAACTTGGATCGGCTGTATATAATATAATGTAATGCTATGTTTACACTATCTTATTTTATGAATTTACAAAATTTGTCGCTTAAATTGTGTAACACAGAGTTAGGAACACAGAGTTAGGAACACATTTGGTATTAACATAGTACTCAGATGTAGGAATTGTAAATAAGAGTTATTAGGTTAAAAATAAATCATATCAAAAACAATTTGTTAAGATGAATGTGCAAACCACAAATAATACATTTATACTTTTGTTTAAAAATATTAAGTTTTAGCTCAGATTTTTCAACTAAAAATTTAAACTTATGAAATAATATAGTCGTCCTCTACAACGAATATTTCGATCTGCTTATAACAGATTTTTATTATGTTAAAAGTCGTCTAAAACCAATATTTCGATCTCCCTATAACAGATTTTTATTAAGTTAAAAGTCCTCTACAACGAATATTTAAATCTCCCTATAATAGATTTTTATTACGTTAAAAGCCCTCTACAACGAATTTTTCGATCTCTTTATGACAGATTTATGTTTCTTTTTTCTTTATACCAAACAAATTTTTGTGCATTAAGGTTTTAGCTCTTCGCATAACGAATTTTTTAAAAAAAGTTTTCGTTGTGCTTTTCTGTTAAATTTCATAACTAGAAAAAAAAATGAAAAATTCGCTAAAAATCAATTTTTTATTAAAAATTACGAAACAACTCTTTTTTTAATTTTTTTTTATAAACTGTAAGTAAAAGTTAATTGTTAATTTTATTAATTGAAAATAAGAATTATATCTCTATTTTTTTTAAAGTTGAAATTAAATTTTTTTCGAACCAACGATAATATTTAAAAATTTATATGATCTACGTTTCAATACCTTTCCGCTGATACATAGTATGTGCTCCCAGGACTGAAAAATTAACAAGTTCTAAAATAGTTTATACTAGGCTTACATTTGCAGATTTAAAAACTGAAAATAGAGATTGATATCATACATCATCTTACATCATATCATACATACATCTGTTGGTATTGGTACATTTATATAATCTACATTTAAAAACCTATCCCTTGATACATCATATGTGCTCGCAGGACTGCTATGTGGCAGTGTGACCAAATATTTACAAAATGTAAACAATTAACAAGTTCCAAACAGGAACTAACTAATGCTAGGTTTAGATTTGCCAATCCTTATCCATCCCTATCACAAGTTAAATGGTTTAGTTCGTACAAGATTACGTTTATGTTGACGTTGATTTTAAGTAGTAAGTCAAGCTTACTTAGGTTTTAGCTCTCTGACTAAAAATTTGTTCTCAGATCTGCAGTTGTAAAATTTTTTGAGTCTCGGATTTAGTGGCTCAAAATCCGTAAGATTTGTTCTGTGATAAGTTAAGTTCACACCACCTTTTTTTGTAGATCTGTTTTATTTAGATTATTTATTAATAATTTTTTGTTATGCATTTGAATAAATGTTGCTTTATAGATGTTGCTAAGCAGCTTGGATTTCCAGGCAGCACATTATTCACCATTTAAAAAAAAAGGTAAAAATTGACTAGTTCAAAATACCTAAATATAGGCTCAGCTCCATAACTGTGCGAATAGTGCGTACTAGCCAACTAACGATTATTTATATTCATTGGCGGCTTCACTGCCGTGAAATTGTGACGTAGTAAACACAGCATAAGCCAGACTGTGCTACAGTAGCGAGCACCAAACGATTACTGATATTTATTCGTAGCTTAGACTGATCACCAGCGCTAAATTGTGGTGCAGTGTAAACCCAGCATAAGTCAAACTGTTATACATATTTTAGTTTGGCGCAGTTACAGCTTAAACTGTTTGTCGCCATATTCACTTCCTGCATTGGATCACAACTGTGTCTTACTACTACGGCTGTTAATTGTATTGTAACTAATAAGAACCAAAGAAAAAGTTAAAAATTTTAAGAAGAATTCGTGTCGAAATGAAACTTAAAAACGTGAGAAATAAGTAAACACTCTGGCTACGACAGAGAAAGCTGTGCAAGAGCTGTCAAAGTGCATTCTATTACTGCCAGTCGAAGCAGTCTGACAGTTTGCTGTAAAATATCGGAAGTAATATAATAAGAAAATAATACTTAAAAAATAGTATCTAAGAGCGTTAAAAATATTTTAAAGAGTTATAAGAAGTTCAAGACGAATCATGCGTTTTGTAATTTGTTTGTGGCTAATGATGCTACAAGTCTGGTTATTGCCGGCTTTACGTCTAGAAACAACTACCGGAATACCTCAAAACCAAAGCATAGAGCTACTAAAGCGTAAGTGCTTAATACATAAGCTGATACATATTTAAAAAACAATTATTTTCACGATTCCATGTAGCCTGTGAGCAGCCTAAGGCGCCGGGTCTATGCAAGGGTCGTCAGCTGCGCTATGCCTATAACAAGCAGACCGGAAATTGTGAGAGCTTCTATTATACTGGATGTGCCTCTACGGAGAATAATTTTATGACCTATGAAGAATGTCGTCGGGATTGCATGCAGCAACTGCGTTATTAAAAGCCTAGATTTTTAAATAATTTATTTTTTAGTTTTAAAATATTTTTTTTTGTATAAAATTTATATATATTTATTTAAATGAAATTATAATGTAGGTGTAGTCTCTGCTAGGTCATGGTTTTAGTGTGTCAGAAGACAGCTAATAGGTTGTTCTTAATTAGGAATACAGGGTGCTTTTTTGAGCTTAATTCGTATATATGTTATACAGTCGAACTTCCACCGAAAATTGCTTTGTTATATAAAAAAACGCATTATACAGAAATAAGAAAAAGCAGGGTTTGTTAGAGAGGAGTTGTTTTTAAAAAAAAAATGCACCTCTGATTTCAGGCCTGAGTTTTATAAAAAACCAACTCTGAATTCATGGTCGATTTTTTAAAAAATTCACTCCTGATTTCAGACCTGATTTTCAAAAATAAACAGGCACTGAATTATGGCCGATTTCTTAAAATATTCATGCCTGATTTCAGACCTGACTTTTCAAAGTTAATCAGCACTGAATTCATAGCTGAACGCCTTGGACATGTTTGTGTTAAATTCAGTGACAAATGAATGCGTAGATTCATGGCTGGTACTGAAAATTCAGTCATGATTTCATGACTAATTCAGGCCTGAACCGAACTGAAGGGTATATATATATCTCTAGTTGTCTTTGGATTAGTTACTTGTTTCCTGAGCTATCCTAGGGGTAAGTGACATAATATAGCCAAATCTTGGCCAAAATCTTAAAGTGTTGGTAAGACTAGTGTTACATCTAGTTTGTTTGTCATTCTCAGTTAACTTGTTGACATGTTATCTCAAAGCACTCGCCAAAACTTCGCTGACTTCTTAAATAGTGCTAAGCTTGCTTGGACTTAGGGCGCTTTTTAGACAGTGTCTTGTTTTTACAGCCTTTGGTTACCCAAATGGCATATAAGATGACGCCTAGGGGCAGCAAGATCGTTAAGATGCTATCCAGGGAATGATAGATGAACCAGTTCAGTTCAATGCCAGGTGATTGCAACAGCTGCGCTGCTTCCAGACCATGCTGCATGACATGCTCCAAGGACCAAACAGCTGCTTCCAAAGGAGTATGCTCGCGATCATGGAAAATGCGCGATAAACGCTGAGCGCGCTGCGTATAGCTAGGCATAAAGGAAAAGTTTTTTTTAGCTAAACAAGTTACTCATAAGGTCTACGTTTATACCTAAGCTTGGACAGTTCCTTGAGTGCCTGCGTCAAGCTGTCCACAGCAATATGCTGATAGTCCAACTTTAAGCCCATGCCACGGTTTTGTACAGCAAAAGCATTAAGAAACTGATCGCCATAGATAGGTGTAACTAGTAGCGGCTTGCCGCAGTGCAGCGCCTCCGTAACGCCCAAAAGACCACCATGTGCCCAAAAGTACTGCACCTTAGGATGACCTGTAAGTGTTTGTTATAACAATGTTTAGCAAAAAGAAAGCTCAGGCACAACTTACACAACAAGTCCAGCTGAGGCGCCCATTTGACAAATAGAAACTTTTTTGTATCCTTAACTGGTGGGGTTTCGCTTGTTTCCCATTTCCATATAACACGCAGCGGTTGCTGCTCCAAGGCAGCAATTATGGCAGCCAGCTTAGGCGCATCTATGCTGGAGGCGCGCACCATAGAACCCCAGCTGATGTATATGGCGCCCAAAGGGGACTCAGCTAGAAAGCTAGCTATATGCGCGGGTAACTTGGCCGCAGCTTTGCTTATATGAACTCCACCCAGTTCAACCAGCTGACGTGTATGCGGACGACTGCCCATCAGCGTATAATGTTGATTGACAAAAATGATGGCGGTCTGCGCGCGTGCTACAGCATCCACGTCCACATCCAAGTTAAGATATCTTTTGATCAAAGCATTGTCCACCTTGTTCGAGTGATAGCGATAGAGCAACTTGAGCAGCTTGGCCTGACAAAAGTTGAGCAAACGTTCCAGCCAATTGAGTGGTTGCGCAAAACCAATAAACTCAGATTGCACGTAGGAGGGCGTATCCGGCAGATCTATGCGATCGTAGTAGTAGGGCATTAGCGCACAGGTGCTCAAAGCCACAATGGGCAGCTGCAGTTGCTGGGCTATGGCCAGCTGGCAATCTGAGTTAAAGTACTCGGTAAAGAGCACATCATAAGGCTGCTGGCTATGTCGCTGCAGCACCGTCTCCACGTGTCCACTGGCGTACAGTAACTCACATGTATGCTGACCCTCTGTGTGCAGCAACCAGTATTCATTGAGCAGCACATAAGGCGTTCTCCGTGGAGTATGTTCCGTCAATGGTACCACATTGATTGTTGTATTTGCTTGATCCTCATCGAACGCGGAGACAAGCAGCTGCTCATAGTTGGCATGGCTTGCTTTGGGATTCTTTACATATGAGATGACTGTAACTTTGTGTCCACGTTCCGCCAGCTCGTTCAAGATGGGCTGCACCACTTTAAAGTGACTGAAACCAAAGTGCGGAAACACGGCGAGCACATTTCCAGCGTCAGCATTTTTCACAAAACAAGTAAATAATATTAATAAAAATCCAATTAACGCGTCGGTGAATAGTTTCCGAGTCGTCATCATTGTTTGGAAGCGTTTCAGCGAATGCGCTCATGGTTACCTAATGTTCTCTACGCTTGATAAGCTGATGCTTGACGGAATTGTTGTTGAATTGGTTCTATAGAAAGTTTGTTTATACATATTCATTACACCGAAGTGTTATTTTGATAAATCTCAACTACAGTGGGAACTCGCATAAGACGAACCAGAGCAAAGTTTTTGATGTTAAGCAAGTTTCGTACATTTTTTTAGGTACATATAAGAAATTTGTGTATTTGTAGGATATGAAGATTTTTTTTTGAGTTTTGTGTTGAAGTCCACTCTCTAATATTAAATATTTTTAAAAATTAATGATTTATATTCAAATCATATATTATAATTTTTACATTAAAAAAATTACATTTTTATTTTTATGCGATGTAGTAGAATATGAAGATTTTTCTTTTAGTTTTGAAGTGCATGATCTAATATTTATTTTATATTTAATTTTAAAATCTTCTTACAAATTTTCAACCAAAATTAAGCAAATCAAATATTTCAAATTTTTTTATTTGTTATACATATAAAAGGTTTCAAAACCAAATGATTGTAATTTTTTATTTTTTTTTTAAAGATTTAAAAAAATCATTAATGAGTTATATTTGTTTCATGTAAATGTGTAGTACATGTATATATGTAGGTATCATATCTATTCCCATCAAATATTAGTATTTTTAGTTGCAAAAAGTGAAAAGATTTAGCCTATTTTTTTATTTATTAATTTTTTTTAGTTTAAGTCCCATCTCTAATATAAAACATTTTTTTTCCAAAATCTATGTTTGTTTTATATCAATTTACATAAAGCTACCATATTTCTAAAAAACATTGGTATTATTTTTAAGCCAAAAATTTGATAAATTTTTTTTTATAAATTTATAGAAATAGCTGTACAACTTTGAAAACATTTATTTTATTAACAAATAATTTTTCTAAAAAATAATTTTCGAGGGAATCCAAAATTAATTTAATTTTAGGCACTTTTTTTATAATTTTTTAGTTATATTTTAATAAATTTATAGAAATAGACGTACAACTTTGAGAACTTAGCTGAAAGTTTTATAACAAAAATATTTTTTATGAGTTTCCAAAATTAAAATCTAATTTGAGCAATTTTTTTTTGGCACTTTAATAATTTGAACATTTTATTTTCATATCTTTAATAAGTTATGTTTTTTTTTTTCTCACTATATCTACCATATTCATTAAAAACAACTTTTGATATTATTTTTAGACGCTAAATATTTCACTTTATAAATCAATTATAAAAGTTCTCTATTTTTGAATGCGTGAACTTTATTAACTAAACTATTTCTATGCGAAAACAAAATTTTTATTTATTTTTTTATTTATTAAAAATTATAAGTAACGTAGAACACAAAATTTAGATCCTTCAATCTTAATACGCATTTTGTGTGCTCATAATGGTTTGCTTATTTTGAGGTCTCACTGTATTGGAATACAACATTTCCAATTCATTGTTAAACTACCCTGACCGGTTCCACAACTGATTCCAGTTCCGGTTCTGCGCATTCACAACGATCGATTTTTGATGCCCTCTATTGTTGAACATGAAACTGTGACGTTTGGGCACTTGACAAATAGATGGCGCCACATGTGTGTTAAACAAATTGAGCGTTAAATTTGAAATTTTGAATTAAAGATTAATGTTCGCGTTACGTTGGTAAAAATGTTTGCTCTGAATCATTATTTCAGCAATTATATTGAAAATTCAAACTTTAAGGCCTGCGATTCTGTTATTTGAAGAGTATGATTTTTTTGCTCCAAGCGTTAAGTTGTTAAAGAATTTCCTAAGGGACAATTTCAAAAGTCGGAGGTACAGTTTGTTCTGGTACAATTTCTGGGCCATGCAGAAACGAACTAAAACTTATTTTGATTTCTTCAATCGTATGTATGTCTCTTTTATATAAAGATGGTGTCTAACTAAGGATGGAAAAAACTGAATCCCTTGAATGCCTAAGATACTAATGCATAATAAAACTTAGGCCCAATGCAAATATGTATGGCATTATAGTGCGAATTTGTTAGAAAATGGTCGGCCTAAAATTAATTGAGAAACTTAAAGTTAACAATTTTTTTTTTAAATTTAGGCAAATATTTCGAACAGCAATATTTTATCAATAAAATTAACTTTCTCATCATCTATTTTTCATTTTTATCAAATATAGTTATAAATTAATTAATAATTAAAAAAATTAATATTCATAGCTTGTATAATTAAGACCTTTGAATGGTTGAGTGATTTTATTTTTAATTTTTTTTTTTAATTTCTTATAGTTTAAAAGTAATCAAAAGCAATGTGATACAGACGAGGCGGTACCCTCTACCTCTCGAAAAATTTTTAATCCTGCCTAAGAAATTTTCAACAGGAATTTTTTTTTGCTGCAGATCGATATTTATAACTATAAGAGCCTTAAATTTTTACCGAATTTGATGATAATCAAAAGTTACGTCAAATAAGTTATTTGAAGAGGATATGTTGAGGGAAGTGGGAGAAATAAATCGAAAGCGGGCGTGGGGGTCGCATTGATAAAATTTCGATATGATTTTGTTTATAAGGATCAAATGAACAATCTTAACAAAATTTTTGTTCGATTGTTCTTATGGAGGCTATACGATTTTGTCATCGGATATTGATAAATTTTTATATAGTGTTTGCAAAATCTAAAAAAATTCTATGTGCCAAATTTGGTAACGATATCTGCATAAGTAAAAGATTTATGGCCTTAAAACTTATATTTTTTTAGCTGCTATTAGCCTTCTGTGAGGCACATAATATTATTCCGATATCGAAAAATAAAAATAACTTGTTTCCCGTGACATAATAAAGGATCTAAAGGCCTGTACGCAGCATGAAAAAATCCCATTTGGGATTATTTTTTTTTTTTATACGAAGTTTTGTCATTCCGTGCGAAATTTGGATTGCTTTAGCTCTTAACATCACTGCAATCTAGGCGTTCATAAGAAGAGAGAGGCCGACATTTCTATATCGACTATATTGCCATATTGATCATACATTTAAATATTATGGATATCTCCAACATATTTAAAAACTGCCAAATTCTGAAGCGGAGATCTAGGTGCTCAGACTGAAGGACAAGCCTAGTACATCCTTAAACCTATGACTACTGGGTATAAAAAAAATTTGTTAAACAGGGTGGGCAATCTGTTGCTTTGGTTGTTAAACATTCATAATTTGGAACACACCAGTTCAAAGTGGATTTATTATTACTATTTGGCCATGACAACCCGTTATCGGGTTACGGCCGACCTCAACAGCTCTCGCCAGGCGCCTCTGCTTTGCTCGCGCCTTCTTCAATTAGAAATACCAAGGGAGGATAGGTTCTCCTCTACCTGATCTTTCCATCGGAGTCGTGGTCGTCCCCTTCGTCTCCCTTCGTCGACTTTCGCTTCGAACACCTTTCTCGCTGGAGCTTCTTCATCCATACGTACAACATGCCCTAGCCAGCGTAGACGTTGTATTGTGATGCGCCGGACAACATCTATGTCATCGTAGAGCTCATACAGTTCGTGGTTCATCCGTATGCGATAGTCGTCCCCAAAACGAACGGGACCGAAGATTTTACGAAGTATATTTATCTCGAACACCCCAAGCGCGGCTGCATCCGTCCGCGACACAACCCATGCTTCTGCGCCGTATAAGAGCACGGGCAAGATGAGCGTCTTGTAGAGTGTTAGTTTTGTCGGTCGAGAGAGGTCTCTGCTACACATCTGCTTACTGAGACCATAGTAACACCTATTGGCAAGTGTGATTCTTCGTTTTATGTCCAGGCTGGTATGTGAACTCCTTGACAACTTCAAAAGTATAGTGGTCCGCTACAACATGGGAGCCTAGACGCCGTGTGTCCCTGTTCGTAGACAGCATATACTTCGTCCCTCGTCTACCGCCAGACCCACTTTCGCTGACTCCTTTTCGATTGCAGAAAATGCAGCAGTAACATCTCGCTTACAACGTCCAATGATGTCGATATCATCAGCGTATGCAAGGAGCTGGACACTCTTGTAGAAAATAGTGCCATTACGATGTACACCGGCCTTCCGCAGTACCCCTTCCATCACGAAATTGAAGAGGTCGCATGATAGAGGATCGCCTTGTCTGAAACCTCGAACGGCATTGAAAGGTTCAGAGAGGTCCGTTCCTACCTTGACAGAGCTGATGGTGCCGCTCAATGTCATTCTGCAAAGACGAATCAGCTTCGCAGGAATACCGAACTCAGACATGGTGGTGTATAGGCGATCCCTTATCGGGCTATCGAATGCAGCTTTGTAATCGATAAAGAGATGATGGGTATCGATCTGTTTTTCGTGGGTCTTTTCCAGGATTTGGCGTAGTGTGAAGACCTGGTCTATGGTGGACTTACCAGGTCTGAAGCCGCACTGATAAGGTCCGATCAGTGTGTTGGCATACGGCTTCAGTCTTTCACATAGTACGCTAGATAGGACCTTGTATGAGATGGCTATAAGACTGATTCCCCGGTAGTTTGCGCATATCGTCGGGTCACCCTTCTTCAGTACAGGACAAAGGACACTGAGATTCCACTCGTCGGGCATGCTTTCCACTAGCCATATTTTGCAGAGGAGCTGGCGCATGCACCCTGTCAGCTCATCGCCGCCAGCCTTAAATAACCCTGCGGGCAGTCCATCGGCACCGGCTGCTTTGTTGTTTTTGACCCGCCTTATTGCAGCTCGGACCTCTTCATGGCTAGGTGGTGGGACACCGACATTGTCGTTGGTCGTTAGTAGTATAGGGTTGTTTTCTCCAATGCCGGGATTTGTGGCATCGTCACCTGCAAGCAACTTGGAGAAATGATCCCTCCATAACCTTAGCGTACACTGCGTATCTGTAACCAGATTTCCCTCTCCATCTCGACAGTTTGATGCTCCGGGCTTGAAACCTTGCGTCAGACGATTGACTTGTTGGTAGAATTTTCGAACGTCATTTCTGCCCCGTAGCACCTCGAGTTCTTCACGCTCGTGCCTTTCCTGCTCCCGTTTTTTTCGTCTGAAAAGGCGCCTCTCATCCTTCCTCTTCTCTCTGTAATTTTCCAGTATGGCACGCGTTGCGGCAGACTGCAGCGTTCTTTTGTAGGCGGCGCTTTTCGCGGCAGTTGCCTCGCGACACTCCACGTCATACCATTGGTTCCGTGAGGGTGGACGCCTTTTCCCAATGGTGTCTTCAGCGGCAGCGTGCATGGAGTGGGATATGTGCGCCCAAAGTCCGCCAACATCATCAGGGAGGGAGTAGGGTTGGTGCAGCAATTCCGAGAGGTGAGCGGAGTAGGCTTCGAATGTCCGTTGTGATTGCAGCTTAACGACGTCCAGCTTTCGTTGCGCGCTGGAGCATACGTTTTTCGCATTGCATAGCCGCATGCGTATCCTGGCTACAACAAGATAATGGTCGGAGTCAACATTGACACCGCGAAACGTACGCACGTCCAGCACGCTTGAAACATGCCTTCCGTCGATCACAACGTGATCAATTTGGTTACGCGTTTTTTGATCAGGGGACAGCCACGTGGCCTTGTGAATGTCGAGGTGCTGAAATCTGGTGCTACTAACTACAATGTTTCGCGCCGCGGCGAAGTCGATCAGCCTGAGACCGTTGTTCGAGGTGGTCTCGTGGAGGCTAAAGTGGCCGACGGTGGGGTTAAAGATGCGTTCACGGCCAACCTTTGCGTTGAAGTCCCCGAGGATGATCTTCACGTCGTGGGTTGGGCAGCGGTCGTATGTCGTCCTTTTCTTCCGTCGGGGCGTTCAAAGTGGATGCTTTTGTCAATTTTTCATATTGATTGGACTCACTGTAGCACAATCAATCCTGCCATTTTTGTAGTATTTATAGAATTTGCTGATTGTCTCATCTGACAGTTTGCTAATAAAAATACATTAAAAAAATATGTCAAGTTAAAAATTACTCAATTTAATTCATGGATCGTTTAACAACGCGTAAAAGTGGTACAGGAGTACTATGAAAATGGTCGTCCTGTGAAAAAACATAATTGAGGCCAGTGTCGACGATTCGCCGGGAACATCGACTCGCTATCGTTTGCAGGAATTACACATTGCTAGGACCACTTTGCGTCGAATTTTGCAGGCGGATCTGCATTTATCCGCTTACAAGATTCAAATGACGCAACAATTGAACCATCGCTTACTCGTTCAATGGATGGTTGAAAAGCCAGATGAGTCATCGAAAATTACGATCTTCGCCTGTAGAGCCAAGCGCTGCGCTATTTAAGCGATATTATTTTTCATACATAAATTTTGTTTGAAAATATATGAATAAAATGCAATAAACAAACAAACCAGCAGATGGTAATGGTAGATTTGAAATATTCAACCGATTTTTTTTTTAATTTTTCCCTAGGAACTGAATCAAATTTTACTCGCTGTTTCAAAATTTTAATTGTATGAGAAATGTCACTTGGTATAAAGTAGGTATATTGAACCAACGTCTGGGCAGGACAACGTCTGCCGGCTTCCTTAGTCATATTAATTTTCTTCTAATTCACTCAATAAGTGTTTTCTATGGAAATCAAGTGTTTTGACGCCCACTTCACTTGTCCAAAATTATCGCTCCCATTTTCACAGGCACACAAACAGCAACAACAACAACAAGCACAACAAAAACAAATTCTAAGATATCGATAGGAAATTGAATTCCAAATGCCCTTGGACAAGATAATGGACAGTAGTAAGCGTTAATTGAACCGCAAGCGATGACGATGGAGCGATAATAAATATAATTGGCATTGAAATGCAGCTGCTGCTGTTGCACTGTCAAGTGGTGCCACTTTAGGTTGCCGTTGCAGTTGCAATTGGGCTTGTGGGATTGCGGTTGCCCGTTTGATATGCTGCAAAGATTAGTAGACGTAATTTGAAGTGCACAAAGATGCCTACAGCCACAGACAATGAACTGACTGCCTGACTGGAGAGCCGGCAGCCGGAACGGAACGACTGACATAGAGTGGGCGTAGACGACCCACTTCCCAGAGACAACAAGCTGATTGGGCACAGTTGACGTTGACGCAGAGATTTTGAAGCTCTGGCCCACATACGATAACAGCTCTAAGTGTTTTTCCAAGTGTTTCGATAAAACCAAAAAAAAAAAAAAAAAAAAAAAAAGTGTGTATATATAAACAAATAACAGCAATTAACAGCGCACATAAACCGAGAGTGCTCCGATAGCGCGACTCATGGGAATCGATTTAGTGCTGCTCACTCGGTAGTTTCCATAACGCCCCCCATATACAAAAACATATATACCCCTAGTATACAACATTGTTGCTATCGTATTTATTACGAAAATGTTTATAAAAACACCAAAAACTTTGTGTTTGGCATTTGACATCTGGACAATTTAAGCGCAACATGGGAACACATATATATTTTGTCCAAAAATGAACGCACAAACATTTTTCAAGATTTCCAAATCCAATGCAAATTGTAGACTTTGTGACGCAATTCAAACGACACGCGCAGATTTTGTTACAATTTAATGCTTCCAATCATTTTATATGAGATATTTGGCGTTGTCTGCATGCTCTGCAGGATCCAATTAATGCCTTTGCTCTGTTTAGTGTTAATTTGCTGGCTTTAAGGACACATGTCCGGCACATTTCATATGTTTGCTCATTTGTCTGTATTGACATTGTGTCGCCGGGTTTTTCTGTCTTCTTTGTCTCCACTATATAGATACACGCCAGCTCATCAATGAGCCGGATTAGTAGGCCAATAATGGGAGCATGTGCGCGCAGCAGGAGCGTACTAGAGTCCAGACCAGCTGGCCAGGGGGGCATACAAATCTAATTAAAAATCTGTTTTTGTTTGTACACTGACTCGTGTCGTCACTGGACTTTAGTTGTCATCAGATAAGCCAGACGATATCTGGAGTGGCGTGCACCAAAGTTTCCTGTGGCTACTCCAAAGCAGTTACGCACAGTTGCTGGCCACTTTAATGGACTCACTCACTGACTACTCACTTGAGTGGAAGCAATTGCATTAACTTAAGCTGCACGCGCTACTTGAATTTGTGCCTAGTCAAGTGGCCAGCATTGTTTCAGTCATCCTTGAAATGTCTACGTAACACGTCTACATAGACACAGCTATGGGCATTAAACTATGTTGATAAGTTATCAGCAAAATATTATTTGCGTGCGAAAAAAAAAACGAAAGCAAATACAAGATAGTGACAAGTGGGCGGTGCTCGAGAGGATGTCTCAGCAACTAAAGTGCGGCTAAGTCACGTCTACCAAAACAGAAGGCCTAAAAAGCTGTTGGGAATACTTAATAGAAGTTAAGTTGGGCTGGGAAATTTTCTACTTGAAAGTATGAGCAAAGATAGAAAATATGAGGAAAGCATAGATAATAACAAATGGGTATACAGTTGCTCGCAAAAACGAATTTGAGTTCAAAAAAATGTAACACAGTAATAATAATAATAATAAATAATAATAATAATTTTTGAAAAAAAACACATTCCTAAATATTAATATATTCAGAATGATATCTTATATGAATTCCGTAAATTTTAACCGATTTTGATGAAAATCGAAATTTACGTCAAAGAAGTTTTCATGTGATTTGTTCTATAGAGCCACATGAACCTAGAACATGGTGATTCTAGGTCACTTGTTACCATCATTACGTTGAGTCAAATATTGATGCAGTTTATAGTCAAGGGGAGGTGAAATTTGTACATTTTTGGCTATAACTTTTGTTGTTTTTGTTCATTTTTGAAACACAGATGCATGTAACCATGGCATATCGCTCTGTCAAGTTTCAGATGAAAAAGTAAACGGTGTTACTCCGTGAAAATTTACTACGGGGGAAGATATTGACCTAATTCAACAAACTTCATCTTCTGAGCAATTATGCGCTCTATCTGGTAAAGTTTCGTATCTCTAGTTCTTATAGACTCCGAAATCTAGGTGTTCATACAGACGGACGGACGGACAGAAGAACATGGCTCAATTGCTACCCGAGGTTATGATAAGCATTTTGGTATAAAGGACTTGGGTTCTGCCACGCCTCCTTCTGTCTGTTACATACATTGCACAAATCTAGTATACCCTTTGTACCTATAGGTACAGGGTATAAAAATGTAGCGCGTCAGGTTTGGGAGATAGCATCCAAAATAACTTGTTTTTATGTGGTTTTCGGGATGAGAGGAGTGAGCGTCGGGTAATGTGTTGGAGCGCACATTCCCGAAACGATTTATGGTGTAAATTTATTTTGATTTGAATAAGGTCGTCCAGTATAACCTTGGGATGGTAGTTTTATACCCAGTACATATAGGATTAAGGATAGATAAATAAGATTATACGAAAATAATTAGTTTTATCTATCTGCTTTTTGTAGATTTATTTGTATTTAGTGTTTTCCTTAATTCTAATAAACAAGAAGCTTTATGTGATATTATTTATACAGTATCTCTAGCGAGCTCTCGAGTAGGTATACTAAATTATTTATTTTATATCGAAAATGTACTCAAAAATTGGGTGTATCGAATTGGCTACTGCCAAGTCAGCCGTGGTGGTCATTTGACCGAAATTGTTTTTCATAAATAAATGTCATGAAACAACCTTTGCAATAAAAGTTCAACCATTGAAATATATTCAGCCGTTTTTTTTTATAGCAAAAGGAAATTCCAATTTTTAAATGGACCACCCTATAGTTAAAGGAATCTGACAATTATAATAACATAATATAATGTATAAATATATTGATATTCGCTTGAAAAAATTTACAAAAAAAACATGAGGTTTATATTTTTTTGATTTATAAAATAAGAGACGTGGGAATCAGGTTCCGTTTATATCGACAACCACCAGAATGTGTTGTTGTTTAGGATTGAGTCTTTAGTTCCGATTTTCTTGGTTAATTTGAATTGTTGTTAATTTGTTATGTTGTCTAATAAGTTTTATAATATGATTGTCAATTCTACTTATATAGTACCTTATTTGATATAAACTTCGTATAATTGATTCTAGGGTCCCTGAAGCACATAGTGCAAGCACTCAAGCAGGCTCTTTCAAATGCTCTTATTCGCTCCATGAAAGGCGGCGAGATATTTATCCAGATTGGGCAGCCATTGGTTATAATAGGTCGAACTAGCGTTTTATACATGATTATTTTTGTTCTTTAGGAATCTTGAAAAAAATATTTATCTATCTGCTGTACGGATGCGAAACATAAGTTGTAACTGACCAGCTCTCCGAATAAATTCAGAGCTTTGTTAACAGAGCCTCCGACGTATTCTTAAGGTGTGGTGACCAAATGTCATCAGCAACGATGACCTATTTAAAAAAAATTAAACCTGGAGCCAGTGGACAACTATTTTAAGGGCTAACACCAGTGTGGTTCATGGTTTTTTTGATTTTGAGCAACAAAAATAATTTTTTCAAAAGTAATACAAAAAAATGGCGCCTGTAGAGTGCTACGACCTAATACGACTAATTTGGCAGTTTTTACGTCACCCGACATAAAGAAATTTTTATCCTCTTTTCTAAAAGCAAGGGTTTTCAAAAATATCAAATAAAAAAAAATGGCAGAGGTTTAAAAAAAAAAATGTGGTACAGTCGAGGCGGTGCCCGACAGTGGAATACCCTGTACCTTTTGTGTCAAAAAAATTTTTCCTGCATATTCCATCTAAGAACTTTCCAATTGGAATTTATTTTTTTTTGGTGAAAATCGATATTTATACCTATAAGTTCCCTAAATTTTTACCCATTTTGATGAAACTCGAATGTTACAACAAAGAACTTATTTCAAGTATACGGGGTAAGTTTCAAGTTGGTATGTTGAGGGGTGTGGGAGAAAACACGGTAAATCGATTGCGGGGGGTGGGGGGACCGCATCGATAAAATTTGGATGTGGATTTGTTCATTAGAGCCACATGAATGCGCTTACCAAAAATTGTGATTCTAGGTCACTTGTAGCCATAATTGCGTAGAGTCAAATATTGACGCAGTTTATAGGCAAGGGGAGGTGAAATTTTCACATTTTTGACTATAACTTCTGTTGTATTTGTCCGATTTTGTTCATTTTTTACACATAGATGCATGTAGCTACAGCGCATCGCTCTGTTAAATTTCAGGTGAAAATACTTAACGGTGTGGCTAAAAACCGCGAAACTCTACTGCGGGGGAACGGGGAAAGATATTGACATGATTCAACAAACTTCATCTGCTTAAGAAATATGCGCACCAGCTGGTAAAGTTTCGTGTCTCTAGCTCTTATAGTCTCTGAGATCTAGGCGTTCATACGGACGGACGGACGGACGGACGGACATGGCTCAATCGCTACCCGAGGTTATGATAAGCATTTTGGTATAAAGGACTTGGGGTCTGCCACGCCTCCTTCTGTCCGTTACATACATTGCACAAACCTAGTATACCCTTTGTACCTATAGGTACAGGGTATAAAAATCATTTATTATAAGCTGCAAAATAAAAAGTTTTCGTGATAAAGGTTACGATATTATACATATAATAAAAAAATGTATTTTTCCAAAGTAATAAAAAAGAAAATGGAGCCTGTAGTGTGCTACGACCTAATACGACTAATTTTCGGAGGCCTCCACGACTGCAGTTTTTTGACGTCACCTGACATAAAGAAATTTTAATCCATTTTTCTAAAAGCAGGGGAACCCCATAGCAGTTTTCAAAAATATCATTTAAAAAAAATGGCATAAAATTAAAAAAAAAAATGTGGTACAGTCGAGGCGGTGCCCGACAGTGGAATACCCTGTACCTTTTGTGTCAAAAAAATTTTTCCTGCATATTCCATCTAAGAACTTTCCAATTGGAATTTATTTTTTTTTGGTGAAATTCGATATTTATACCTATAAGTTCCCTAAATTTTTACCCATTTTGATGAAACTCGAATGTTACAACAAAGAACTTATTTAAAGTATACGGGGTAAGTTTCAAGTTGGTATGTTGAGGGGTGTGGGAGAAAACACGGTAAATGGATTGCGGGGGGTGGGGGGACCGCGTCGATAAAATTTGGATGTGGATTTGTTCATTAGAGCAACATGAATGAGCTTACCAAAAATTGTGATTCTAGGTCACTTGTAGCCATAATTGCGTAGAGTCAAATATTGACGCAGTTTATTGGCAAGGGGAGGTGAAATTTGCACATTTTTGACTATAACTTCTGTTGTATTTGTCCGATTTTGTTCATTTTTTACACATAGATGCATGTAACTACAACGAATCGCTCTGTTAAATTTCAGATGAAAATATGAAAAGGTGTGGCTAAAAACCGCGGAACTCTACTGCGGGGGAACGGGGAAAGATATTGACATGATTCAACAAACTTCATCTGCTTAGGAAATATGCGCACCAGCTGGTAAAGTTTCGTGTCTCTAGCTCTTATAGTCTCTGAGATCTAGGCGTTCATACGGACGGACGGACGGACGGACGGACGGACGGACGGACGGACGGACATGGCTCAATCGCTACCCGAGGTTATGATAAGCATTTTGGTATAAAGGACTTGGGGTCTGCCACGCCTCCTTCTGTCCGTTACATACATTGCACAAATCTAGTATACCCTTTGTACCTATAGGTACAGGGTATAAAAATTGTTTGCTGTCAAAAAAAAAAATCATTAAATATGAGCTGTAAAATAAAAAGTTTTGGTGATAAAGGTTATATTATACATATAATAAAAAAATGTATTTTTCCAAAGTAATAAAAAAGAAAATGGAGCCTGTAGAGAGCTACGACAGTTGCAGTTTTTTGACGTCACCTGACATAGAGAAAATGTTTTCCTCTTTTCTAAAAACAAGTGAACCCCATAGGGGTTTTCAAAAATCATAAATTAAAAAAATGACAAGTTTGAAAAAAAAATGTTTTTTTCGTCAAGACAAGTCAACAAAAAAAATGAGTTGTAAAATAAAAAGTTTTTATTATTTTGATAAAACCCTACGCGGTTCTTTAGAAAATTATGTTGTAAAGATTGTGTCACAATTTCAAATCGATCGGGTAAAAATTGACTGAGTTATTCGTGAAGCCATTTGAAAAAAAGTGATTTCGAAGAAAACGCGTTTAAAGTTTTAAAATGGCGGGGCGCCATGACGCTCACAAGTGGGGGAAAAATTTTTTTTTTTTTTTAAATGACTTCTGGACATAATTTCTAACATAATTGTGTACCAATTAGGCTAACAAAAAAAAAATATCTCGATTTTCTGAAGATTCTACACCGGCATTACCCCTTATAGGCTCATACGCAGGTCGAAAATTTTCGCGGGAAATGACAAAACTTCATAAAAAAAAAATCCCAAATGGGATATCCTAAATGGAATTTTTTTTTTATATGAAGTTTTGTAATTCTGTGCGAAATTTTTCGAACTGCGTATGGGCCTTAAACTACGAAAATGGCGGTGGCTAGACCACACCCACAAGGCAGCCGCAAGAGGGGACTAAAAAGTCTACAAAAAGAAATCGACGAATGTAAAAAATCGTGAAATGAAATAAAGATGCTAGCTAGCAACCGGACTAGATGGAAATGCTTTATTGAGGCTCTATGATCCAGTGGCAGATGCAGGAAATGTTGGTGATGATTGTAAAGATCAGTGCGTTCTTTTGTTCTTATAAAAATCATCATAATCGATTATTTCCTTTAACTCCCAGTGGAGCATAGGGCCTCCTAACGTTCCATGTTGCGACCTTAAGACGCTTCTTAAACTTAAATAGATTGAGATGGTTGGGATGTGTTGATTCGGTTTCAGCTATAGTTGACTGATCGGTAGTTAAATATATTATATTGCACCGATGTGCATGCCGCCAAAGCGGGGCGGATTGCTTATGTTACCCCCTGGAGACGGTATTTCCATATCGTTTTCATCCATGTTGGCGATTTGTCATTTGATAGCAATCCAGGCAATGGTTATAAGCGCAAAAACTGGTTGGTAGTAGTTTGTTGACCAATATGTCAATATGTATGTTGGGTAGTAACCTAAACTGACTAAGGCTGTGGTTTGCCGCCGTTGCTCATGTCGATATGGGTCATCCGCCGGCAAAACCTTGAACGCCATCCTACCCTGATGCCGTCATGTTCTAACTAGTCCCGGTTTAGAATATGTCTGAGGTGCCTAGAGGAACAATGGCTCGATAGATTACCTAACTGAATCCGTTGACGCTGCCGTTGACTTCGGTTGAACTTCCTCCGCCACCGCCATATAGGTCTTCCAGGCCTTCTTTGTTCGCCTACCTTGCCGCCGACTGAGGTTGGTTGCCCAATCTTTGTCAAGGTTGCTAGGCTTAGCAGGGTCACCACGTGCAGGTGTAGGCTGGAAGTTTGAGAAGAAGAGGCTGGGGGTGTAAGCTGAGCTACACCTTATCAGCAACTCGTGTTGCTTCGCATCACTTCAACTCTTATAAAAATATCGATCTCGAATTCTAGGAGAGATGTGAAAGGATAAGTTTGGAAGTTTTTTTGTACGAAAATTCTTTAAAAACTACAAATACTTTTGGCGTTTGCAACTTCAAGGTCACAGATAGAACTTGATGCGCCTAAATTTCGCAGAATTGCAACAACTGGTGCACAATGATATTTGTACTTTACTTGATTCTTTGACAAGACAAAGTTACGGGCGTGCGCCTACCTTGAGCAGGAGCAGAGGAAGCCGCTAGGGTAGAGAACAGGATTGATCACTGAGCAATGTAAACAAACAGCGGCGCGCGCACTTATGGACCCAGGATTGAGTATATGAATGTTTTACACATGAATTACAACAAAGAACAAAAAAAAGAAGGAAGATCTGGTAGGAAAGGCGCGCGCGGAGTTACAACAAGAAACAACAGTCGAGGCCAATAAACAAGAATGCGCAAAGTGAAGGTGAGCGCGAAGCGCATAAAAATTGGCATAAACAGCAAACATTGGAAATGGTTCGGGAACAAGGCGAGCTGAGTCAAGGAACAACTACTACAACTCGAGAGGTAGTTCCGCCAGTCGTTATGGCCGCTGTTGTCCTTACGCTACACGCGACGCGTTTTATGGTCGCCGCGTATTCGTGGAAAACATTCAATTGATACGAAATTGCTGCAATATAAATGCAGTGCTGCCGATCGAAAAGGAGCTGAGGAAGGTAGGGAAGGAAGTGTCTGGATGGTATGGCATGGCATGGTACATTATGTATGCTCATAAATGCAGCAATAAAACGATCTACAATGATCTTCACTTGCATTGTAAGTGAAAATGGCAGTGGAAATAGCAATGGAAATGAAAATGGTATTGGGATTGGAATAGAAAAATGGCAGCCAGAGTTAGCTTAGTTTGTAGCACGGCTCAGGGACATACATATGCGCGTGTTAACTTGACTTGAGGGGCATGGTAGAAGTGTGGCGAAATGCAGCAGAAAACAAGCGGCAATTTGTTTTCGTCTTTGTTCTTGAGACAAAGTCAACGGAGATTTTATGCACTACCCAAAAGCTATATATGGCTTGAAGGTGAAGCTGGCAATTGGCTGGAACTTGAGTGAGCACGATGCGCGCACAATGATGTTGCAATTATTGAACCTACTGTATTTTCAAATTTCCATCATTAATAACACAGGCGGAGGTAGAGACCAAGGTGAAGGCATACAGGCACGCACACAAGCAGAAGGACTCTCTTGCTGACTGCTGTGTCCATTAGCGAGTTTCGGCGGAATACGCGTGAATTCGTTTTGTCTAACAATGGGACGACTCACTGTGCGCATCAATTGAAGGAATTTTCGGAATGCCAAAACGCCGCAGGTAACGTGCAAGGTACGCGCGCCCATTAACGGTCCCAGTAGGAGCCATTGCGCGCATAAAGATCACCTATAATTATTCATCTTGGGTGGGGAGCGACCCAGCCCAAAGCCAAGACCAAGGCGAAATGTCCACAGACCAGAGTGTTGTGCTGTGTTGTGTGTGTGTCTCCTTGGGACCGCTTACTGTGTTTGTCAACGCAGATGCTAATCACAACATTAGTCTGCGCAGTTCCACTTCAGTGCCAACTGCATAGTTTTGGAACATTCGCTACGCTCGTTTTGCAAAAACCCAGCGATACTGGACATTATTGGCTAGCCAGAAATAGTTGGGTCAATATGCTAACCTCGAATCCAAGGATAATTGCATTTGCATTGGACACATCCTGCGACGTCGCAGCTTCGTCTACGGTAAACCGTAATGTGATTTTTGTTTTGCCAGATGAAGTTGTCCTAGCTGTTATACGCGCATCAAGATAGCTTAGTATTTGCCAAATAGATAATTATTTGTAACTATTTAGCAGCAGGTTGAGCATCTCAGACTTGGCAGTTTGTAGGTGGTCTAACGACGCAGTCAGAGCTGATGAGCCGGGGTTAACCAGAAGAGTGCAGTTGGCAAAATTGAGTGATTAGAAAACTGCTTAAAGAGAAGGTTAATTGATGAAGCAGAGGGAACTTAGCAACATGCTCGGGTTCTCAACTGCAATAAAAAAATTGATACATTCCAACAGTTTCAAAGTACTGTAAGTTTTTAAATAAAATATCAAATCAGTTACTATAGAAAAAATATAACTAGTTTTTATGTTTATTGAAACTTATGGCTATTACTGTTTTAAATGGTTGTGAATTATAAGCAGTAAAGAGTGAAATACTATACATGCTTGTTGAAGACATGAGCAGTCAGCTTGAATAAGTTGTGAATTCTGAGCGCACTTCAGTAAAATGCGTTATATAAACTTAAACCTAATACATGCCAAAAACAAAAACACGATTTTTATACGCTTAAGTCAGAAAAATAATTATACCATGTATTATGTTGGAATATTTTTTTTGCTTTCTTATTGCTAAATAGATAGCGGTAACTTGTTGCTTAAAATAAAATATTAAAGTCCTGATCCTGATTTCCCTTTGGATTGCACGTGGGTCAGAGTGCTCGTAAGTTGTGATAAACGAACGCTGCGTGCCATGCTGGTTCAATATTAGTTCTGGTTCTCGCTGTTATTTCAAATATCGCAAAGAATAAACGTTAGAAAGTTTCTCTTCAGTCATAAAATTGTTACAAGATATACTTCCCACAGCTAAAATTGCTTAAATATAAATTATTTGTTTATAAATATGATAATTTTGAACTAAAAGGTTAGTTTGTAAAATAGCGATTCGGTTAAAAAAATATTTGCTTAGTCACTTAGTTTATAGAACTTTGATGGTCGACTTTAAGGCCTTCTTAGTTTCTTATTTTACTTGACTCTTTGTATTAACCTGTAGTTGGACTATGAACTTTTGCAGAGCGTTCTTTCAACAAAAGACTTTTGTAAGCCCAAATAAGTCTATATCTTACTTTGATTTATGTATGAGGAGTCTCTGTCTTTAATGAAGAATTACATGGATTACAAGCATACACATATTTGTGCATAATTATATTTTGAAGTTAAAGCCTATCTTGGTTATCAAAGAACATATAAGGAACTTGTCTTAATAATAATAATGATAATAATATTGATGTGAAAGGATGGAACTATGGTGAACCCTCTTAGTTCTATTATAATACCCGAGACAAAGTTGATTATACCCTAAGGGCATTCTTGCATAGTTTGGAGATTTTCTTTAACCTAGGAACCGAGGAAAATTTTTTAATCCAAAGTAGTTTAAAAATTAAAATGAAATTGAAAAGAAGAGGATTAAGAACTTAGATTCGATTTATATTTTTATTTTCAAAGCTGTTGAATTTGATTATGGAATTTTTTATGGTTAGAAAGATATCCAAAAGTAAAGATATGGAGAAAATTGCAATTACTAGATTTTAAGAAATGCATTCAAAAACTGGAACGAAGACAGAATATATGGTTCGATCCAATTCTAATCCTGACTCTAGCAATTTAGTTATTGGCGAATACGTTTTTGATAGCGTAGAAGAATTCAAATACCTGGGTATAGTGATATCTGCTATAAAAGACTCGACAGTAGCAATTAATGAAAGAATACATGGCTGCCGACTCTGAGTCTTGAAAAGCACAGATGCAATAAAATGTGAAAAATATGGCGAAAAATATATGGCCCTGTCAAATTACCGGATGGCACCTCCCGGATAAGATACAACCATTATCTAGATAGAATAAGGTGGCCGGGCCATGTGCTAAAAATGCCCGTTGATAGCTCAAAAGGCCTTTGAATTGAAACCGATTGGAGGAAGAAGAAGAGGGCGCGCAAGGAAACGATGGATGGAAGATGTAGAAACCGATCTCAGAAAAATAGTAGTCCGAAACTGGAAAGATGTCGTTGTAGAGAGGGACAAATGGAGAGAAATTGTTACGAAAGCTATGGTCCACCAGAGACTGCAAAGCTAAGCACAAGAGGAAGATTTTAAGAACTAAAAGTCGGTTAAGAGACATTTTGATTACAAAAAAAAGTGTCGTGTATTTCAACTCCCGAGATCGGAACCCGCTAACAGAACTGACCCCAACGGGTTTAGCTTCTACCGTAACCCCAAAAAACGATACAACATTTATTTTCGTGACCGCTTGTTCGGCGATGTTTTTTGTAAGTTTTTGGGGTCGCCGAATTCGAATCCAAGCTTAAAAAAACCATGCACGTCGGGTATCTGAGACAACCTTCAAAATACTTAGTTTTGGGTGTTTATGTCAGAACCAGCGGCGGATCCACGGGGGTGGTTTTCGGGTCCGGACCCCCGCCCCCAAAAGTTGGAAAACTGGGTTGAAAGTCTTTTGCGAGCTCTGATATATACATATATTCTTCGAAGTGAAAAAGCCCAAATCCTTGATCCACACCTGGTCAGCACTTTTATATGCTGGTGTCTTTCTAACCTCTGATATGGATTGAGTGACTATATAAAAACATGTAGTAGACATGGTTTGGCCTCTGAGCCTGAAAATCGATTTTTATTTATACAAAATAACCTTGAAACACTCTATAAAGAATCTTTTTCGAGTCTTGATATTCTTGAATATATTTTTGTTCATTTTTGGGGTCTCTGAATTCAAATTCGATGTTAAAAAGACCAAGGCACGTCGGGTTTCTGAGACAACTGCTAAACAACCTTACTTTGTCGGTTTTTTTTTAAGGTTACGATAAAACACTTAGTTCCAGCTAAGACCAGATGTCGAATTAAAGATCAAGACACTTTTTTTTCGCGTGTCTGTGCTATAAAGCTATTCATGTTTGGTTTATTTCTCAAGGAGAAGTCAAGAAATTTTTTTTTTCTTAGTAACGATGGCTGTAGTGGGTTTAGCTCCCAAGACGAGTAACAAAGTAAAAAAAAATTATTAATTATCGAAATAAGGGTGAGGTGAATTCGTTTAAATATTATATTTTGTATGGACGACCCAAAACCCTTTATAATTACAAAAACTCCTTCACATGAAAATTATTCTTAAAAAGTTATTGGATTTGCTTTACTTAATGAACTTGAAATGATCTACGCTGCATCCACTTGAGCACTTGAGTTGCTGCCTCCCACACAGTCAACAACTACTGTACAAAGTTGCCACAAATAGAGGCAGTTCTTGGAACCGCATATTAGCCTTAAGTAGCTATTAAAACTGCAACTGCAGAACCCACTCCGAGTAAATACAATCCGACAGTCAGTCACTTGAAATGCAAATGGATGCAATGCCGTAGAGTGACCACCCAAGTTAATGAGAGCGTGTTTGTGGCCCGGCGTTAACCAATAAATATACAAGTGATTTCCAAGCAAAACACTTTGGGAGTACATAAGATTTTGGCCACTTCCAAGTGTTGCCCATAAGTCTGTCAGCCAACAGCGACGGACGACTTGGTGTCTATGTGAAAACTAAAACCCAAAAAAAGTTTCCAGCGTATTCTGGAACTGCTGTGGCAGCCGCGACAATTAGTCTCACGGAAAATGTAAACAAAGTATAACAGTTTTTCAGAATTGTTATCGACAAAGGATTCTGGATCGTATTACGCCTGGTTTAGTAGGCGGTTGCCTACAGGCGCAGCCAAACAAGCGACTGCGATTGCATAATTTATGTATAAACACAGACAACATTGGTCGGATGGTCATGGGTGAGGCATGCAACATGCCATGTAATCGGAGCACAAGCCTTGGATCTGACCAAGTGGCACACTTGACACTTGCTCTAAAGTGGCGCTGAAGGATGCCAGCTAAGAACCAGAGTTCGGGAATAGGTATAAGTTTTATATTTTTTTTTTTTTATATTCCTTGTCTTTTTGTGGGTCGCACATGTTTGCTGTCATAAATCACATAATGTTATGGGTGCGCGACGTCATGTCTTTCAAAACGCATTTTCACACTTTTCAACGTCTTTTGGTAATTTGAATACTTTACAATGGATACAGTACACATAGCTGGAATAGTTCACTGGAAGTGCACACTGGGAAAAAATGGACTGGGCTATTCGAAAAGAAGAAGTCTTTCAAAAAAGTATTGATGATTGATTCATGAATCAAGCACGTTTTTAAATGTAGCCATTTTTACACTTTAAAAAAATTGTACATATATGTATATTGATTTTTTTTGGCGTTTTAGGATTATCTAAAAAAGGTCTTTTTTTGGAACAACAACAAAATTTTGAGGTTATTGTAGGTGATTACCTATTAATCATAAATACATTACCGAAAATCTTAACTATTTATATATTTTGAAGTTTGAATATATAGCCTATTATTCCATTAACAAACATATATAGTTTTTACAACTTTAAAGTTGTGCCCCTTGGTAACGATTTTCTGGGAAATGCCCATATATCTTCAAAATATGTTCTTACTCAGATTCTAGCTGCCTTAATGTTCTGATGATTTTTCAAGACTTTTTTATCGAGTGCCTCTATCTTTATTTTTAAGGAGCTTACTGTCGAAAAATCAAGTAAAACTGAGTTTTGAACTGATACTGTGGTTTTTGTCGCAAATGTGTTTAAGTCTGTGGAATACCAAAAAAAAAAAATTTCACACTTTTTTTTTCGATATTTCTGAAATATCCCTTACTCTTTGTTGGCACAGCTCTGAACCTTTCGATTACTTTATATCGTTCACATTTTTGTTTGACTCAGCTAATAAACAACTATAATAAACAGCCGTGCTGCGGAAAACTAAAAACGAAACCGAACAAATTTTATTCGTTTTTACGTAGTCCCAATTTCACATTTTTTTATGTTCATATTCTAAAATTTCCCATACTCTCTGAACCTTTTGATTATTTCATATCGTTTACATTTTTGGGAACTTTGTTTTTATGTCTGTTAAACAAAATTATACAATAATATTAACTTAACAACATTATTAATTAAAATTAACCACGATTTAGCTATTTTTATAATAAGCGAGTTTTTTTATGCATGACACAAACCATTTAAAGGTATTGACACAGGTTTACAAATTTTAAATTAAATGTTCATTTTTTTTATTTTAAATTTTAGAAATATTATTTGTAAAATAATTCAACAAATAAGATTTGACAAATTTATTTATTTATACCATCTAGTACAAGTAAGTAGTCCAAGACTAGCGATTTCAGTAGGTACTAGGTAATGACAAGTACTTACCATGCTATTTACTTCTTCACTTCTATTTTTTAATTAAATGTCGTAGGCGTTAGGCAATCGCCACCAGCTCGTGTACCGGTAGGCAGTGGCTTCATTACTTACAGGGAACGAAACCTTTAGAATTGATTTAAAATGATAACACACATATATATTTTTTTATAAAGGGTCAACAATCTTGAGGTTTTTTTTTCAATAAGGTTTTTTGATAAACCACGTGAGTACTGTCAAGTTGCCATGAGTTTTTTATTCAGTTTTCATTGCCATTTCATCGTGGAAAAACTTACACAAGAAAATTCGGAAAACGCGTCATCGACAATCGGAATCTCCGCTTGGACGAGCTACGGCGCAGTTGCGGCCAACATTTGAAAGGGATTATTTTTAAAAAGTGAATGGCAAGAACGATTGATGAGAAACATTTTCCAATTCTTTTGAAATTAAATAAATAAATAAAAAAAAAACTCAAGATTGATGACCCTTTATATTGAAATATTATTATTATGCTTCATTTTTGTAATAAATTATTTAGCCACTCCTGGGGTTATTTCCAATTGCATCTTAAGTTATAATTTTAAACAATTAATTAAAGCGTTGAAAATATTTATTGACAATTGTAATGCCTCTCAGAAATTTAAAACTTCTTCAAAATTTCGTTTCCTTGCGTCAAGTTTGCACGGCGGTCCAGTAATAAAAATTTTTACCATAATAAAAATTAATAAAATTATAGTAAATAGACAAAATTGAAGAACATCCAGGGTATATACCGACAGGACTTGCCATACATTTGTTTGTGGGCCTCGATCGTTTTATTTCAAAGTAGGTAGCTCCAAGTAACAAACGATGTAAATAGTTACTAGAGCACAATCGCCACCAGCTGTACTAGAGGGTATGAAATAATATACTTAAGGAATTAAGTACTAGCAACAATTGCCAGGAATTAACTATTTTTTGTACTATATTTTTATTAATTTTTATTATTCATTTTTATTATAAAAAATTGATTAATTGATTTTTAAATAAAAATTAAAAAATAATTATTTAGCTGTGCTCCGGAAAACGAAAAAACCAAACCGAACAATTTTATTCGGATTCGGTTTTGCGTGATCCGAAAAAGGAATTTTTTCGCGTGCCAATTAATTAAATTAATAATTAAAAATAATTGTCAATGAATATCTACCTTAAAGTTGGCATAAATATAATCTAAGAATATCAAGTTAAGCTGCCAAGATAGGTATTAGAGAAGTAGTTCATTACATTATACACAAACTTTTTATTAAAAAAAAAGAATGAAAATCAAAGAATATTTAAAAAATTATTCCAATATAAAATAAGCACTTTTTAAACCTTTTTTTGCCGATACGTTTTAATTTTTCTTGCAATAAAATATTCGGTTCCAAACCACATTTTTTTAAAAATTTAAATTTATTTTATTAATTTTGAAAAATTTAGAAAATGAGAGCTTTGTTATTTTGAATAAAATTGAATAGGTAATTATTTATTTAAATGTTTTTATTTATGTGTAGAAAAAATAAGATTTAACATTGGATTTTTTTAAAAAAATACACATTTAAATTTTTTGTTTCCTCTTTTTTTTGCCGATTTGTTTTAATTCCACTTGCAACCAAATATTCGGTTTGAAACCACATTAATTAATTTTTTTAAAAAATTATGAGCTTTGTTATTTTGAATAAAATTGAATAGGTAATTATTTATTTAAATGTTTTTATTATGTGTTAAAAAATAAGAGGTAACATTGGATTTCTTTAAAAAAAAAATACAAATTCATATTTATTCTTTTCTTGGATTCTCTTTTCAAACATATGATTCTTTTAAGCCCATAACCCTTATTTGCGAGCTCTCTTCTTTATTGCTATAATATTTAAATTATTTTATGTTAGCTTGGATCCTGCTTAGTCGCCTTATGGAGACTTTTTCTTTCAGCCCAACTGCCACAATATTTGGAGGCCTTCTGTGCCCGTCCGTGTACCTGCTGCTCTCAACCGAGTGATATGCAGATCATTCTCAAGAACTGTAGTGCGAGAAAACGAGAATGTGTCTGTCTCAAAGCACATTCCTTTGTCAAGAAATAGCATTTACTCTGCAAATCCGACGACCATACGTACATGTCATACCATTATAGAATTTTCTTTTGTGTTTTGTGTAGCCACTTGCAGTACTGCTTGCCTTTTTTCTCTAAGTGCATTACCATAACACATTAGCATTATTAATTACACTTGTATTGGATTTCGTGTGGAGCGTTGATTAGCTGCATGTAATCGATAGGTTTTCGAGTAAGTGAATGAATGTCTATGAATGAGTAGGTCTAGCAATGGGTGGCAATAGTTCATTAATAGCGCTTTAATTAGACAGCTCCATGGCAAAGATCAATACACAATGCCGCCGCAGCCAACAACACCTCACCAGGTGTCATGCTAATTGAAAAAGGCATAAGATAGAAAAGTATCTACAAGTCCAAGAAGTATCTTATAAGTAGATATACAATAAAAGCGCGCACACACGCAGTCGGACATAATCATGCCAATTCAATTAGAGCCAAGGCACAATTAATCAAAGCATCGTTTCAAATCGTTTGAAAACTAAATCGTTTTGATTGGCACACGCTGGGGGTTGTTGTGCGCCACGGGTAGACTCTATAGGTCGGTATGGTAGGTATGGTATGCAGGGTATACGCAGCGCTGCGCTGCTTATCCGCCGACAACGCCGCCATATTGCTAAATCACAAACGCAAATAAAGCATTAAAAAAAAAAGAAGAAAAAAATATAGTCGGCAAAATATGAAAGTCAGTGCCCGACAATCGACATCGTTGACGTTCTTGGGTTTTATGACAAGCGCGGCGGCAAAAATCAAAGCCACGCGTTGGCAGAATCGGGAACTGTAAAGGTGTACTTTTTTTTTTTTTTTTAATATTTTATTAGATACTCTTTTTTTTTTTTTTTTTTTTGCCACAATTTGGGTTGTTATCAGTAGGCGGCGGTTTATGACGCAGCGCATACATGCACAAAGAGTGTGTGTCTATGATAAGGGCGCGGCTGCTGATGGTCTGACTTATTAAGTAGCCGCCTTGGTACGCCTATGTTAACTGTGGGGAGGAGCCTGCTTGCGCGTTAATGTGACCAGTAAGTCAAATGCTTAGCTAGGATTAATCTAATTATTTTGGCAAATAAAGTTACAACCCTTTTGGTCGCGTACTAATCTTAACCCGTTCATAATCCAAGTCTTCACGCTGTTGCAGACTCTAGCCAGCGCTAGCCTACACACAAACGTCCTTCTAATCCTTAGCTGCAAATGCTACTCCTTTTGTTTTGACCAACTACCTTATACACAGCTAAGGTAGTTACAACTTCTCTAGTTCCAGGTACGCCCGCGTTTGTAGAAGGAGTAAAAATGCGTCGCGCCCACTAACCTGCTCTCATGCACAATAACTGCTCGGTTCACGGTAACGTTTAGGGTTAGCATCTCGTTGCACGCCCTCTAAAAGTCTGTCTACCTGCGCCCACCCCTTTAATTATGCTAGCAAAGGGTACACCCCTTTTTTTGCCGCCAGTTTTCGGCATATTTTGGTTTGTTTTGGCAACTTATGGTCGCTTCGCGTGTCCTTCGCGGAAATTCTGCGCTGATATTTCGCGTACTCGCGTAAGCGGGCGTGACACTTTTATGATGTGTTTAGATATTTTTCGCAAGCAATACAAATCGAAACAATGATCTGTGCACCCGTCTAGCCTTGACTTTTATGCATCCCTTTTTACAAAAACTCAAAGAGCATTATTTTTGCCTCAAGGTCTGACTTGTGGAAGATGACGACGTAGAAGACGACGTCTCTTGCACATATTTGCAAATTTACTTTGGTACAATTCAATTTTGACTTTTACTTTTGACTTTTTGGGGTAAATTGCTGGGCCATTTGGTAAGATACATTAAGGTATTGTGTATCTGTAGTTTTCATGGAAGTATTTTGGTACTGATGTTTTTTTTTTTTCGCTCTCAACATGTCGCAGTTATTATTATTGGAATTGGCAAATTGCTTTTGGGTTCGCTTTAAATGGTGATTGAGTTTTGTTTTGGGCTGTATGATATGTGCAATTGGTAATATCTTTAACTGCAAAAGACTGGCTAGAGTCTACAAGGTTTTTAACTCTTAAATTTATAATGTGCGTTTGCAACAAAAAAAAAATAGTTTATTTCAATCATTTAATTTATAAATCAAGAAAGGCTGTAGCAATTTTTATAATCATTAGTTTGTTGAATTAGTCTCTAAACCGTCGGATTATCTCATATATTTTGTAAGGTGCTGCTTTTTTTGATGATATCTCGGCTTAGATTTGTATGCATTTTTTTTAGTAACAATTTGTGCTCAAACTTGAAATCATAACTCATTTTATAAACCGTCGTGTTTTGGAATAGTAGGCACACAATTTTGATAGGGGCAGTTTGGGCAGGACAACGTCTGGGAGTTCGCTAGTTATAAAATATTGTGTATTGCCACTTAATTTTTGCTTCAAGGCCCATCGCAGTTCGAAAAATTTCGCACGCAATGACAAAACTTCATATAAAAAAAAAATCCCAAATGGGATATCCCAAAAATGCGATAATTATCGAACTGCGTATGGGCCTTTAAAAAAAACTATTAAAAAACAAAACAAAAAAAAAAAAAACAAATTTAAGTTTTAAAAGCCGCGTTTTTTTTTTTAATATTAACTTTTTTTAAATGCATGGCGTTAAAGCAAACGAGCTCAAGATTTCCCGCAGCTCGTATTAAGATTTTACTTGAGAACTAGTAATAAATAAACAATAAAAAAAATACTTTTTTAATTTTATAATTATAAATAAATTATTATTACAAAATTATTTTTTTTTAATTTTATAGCAAAGTATTATAAATACGATACGAGTTTATTCTACATTTTATTTTTTATTTTTATTTCAAGCAGTGGAAATCGGTTACAGGTCGAAATATGAGCTTAAATAATAATAAATAAGAGTTTTTTAAGGTAAATATTAATAAGGCACAAATTCTTTTAATTTGAAACATAGAAATTGATTTATTTTTAAATTTGTCTTATCTGGTTTATAGTAAAAATATGGCTTAGAGCTGTCTTTATTTAATCTTACACGAGGTTGAGATACATTATATATTGTATATTATATAATTTTTTTTTGAATATTTTATTTACAATCTATCCGAGGATAATAAGTAAATTATAATAATAATTAAATTACATACATAACAGGATTGACTGAGATTCAACAAAATCAGCCAATATAATAATATTATATAATTCAAATATTTTATTTACGGTGCAATTTTTAATTTATGACATCAAATTATTTAATGACCATAGAAAATGGAATAAAAACCTTGGGACAGGCGTGGAAATTAAGATATAATTATCTACAATTTTATGATTCTTTATCTTTAATAAATAGTTAACTCTTTTTTTATCTCCTGAAAGCCTATGTTGCTCTGGCTTACAAACCTTTAATAATGTAGCAATAATTTCTTCTTTATAATTGTATAAAAAAAATAAATATTCAATATTTTTGTATCTTTTCAGTTAAGTACTCAGTCTCATTCTAATTTTTTGTACTCTTTTGGGTGAGTTTTTATTTAAACTTATAATTTATTTTTTTATTTTTTAATTTAATTTTGATCAGCGCAGAGAGCATTTTAGATTTTTTGTGATCATTTGAAATTAGAATATCTCAATATTTATGATAAGACACATTTTGAACAATTTTTTGAGCATTTTTCCAATTATGAATTAGATTATATTGTTTAAAACAAAAATATTTTTATTATTTATGATTAAAATTTGAGTCTAGCTTAGAGAATAGCCGAGCTCTGGGTATTAAGGCCTTTAGCTCCGATGAAGAATGCGAAAATTCACGGGTGTTAGGGTTTTGCATGGAAACCTTTTTTGAAAAATTTTATTTTACATTTTCTGGAAATGGGCAAAAAATTATAAAATACAATACGGAGTGTTTTACTTATTCAATTAATTTTATTTAATTTGGCGGTTTAAGGCGTACATTTTTAAGATAAGTTGTTTTCATTTATTTACATAAGATTTGTATATATTTATATTTATTTTCTTGCAATATATGTATATTTACGTCCACTCTGAATATGCAATTTATTTTGTCGGCAAAAGGAACGAGAACGTTTATCTTTAAGTTGCTTATTCATGATTTTGTTTAATCTGTCATTTACCCCATTCTTGAACTAAAGTCCCTTTTCTCACTATTTGGTACGACAGAAACTGATGTACACTGTCATGGTCCTTATGTACTGTGGGAAACTAGCGAATTACAATTTTTTATTATTAATTTATTATTATTTTTTAAGCGGATGTTATCTCTATCCCCACAGAGATGTGAAATAATCCATATTTCTATGAACCTATAGTATATAAAAATTAGTTAGATTTTTGTTTGTTTTCACAGTAAGGCTCGAATTTTTCACACGATTTATTATAGATCGTTGTTATTATTTTTTAATGTGCAGCCAAAAACAATGCATTATAATATTTCATCATATCAAGATTTTACCAAGCTTGAACCAATAGACTCATGTGCGCTTAATAAAAAACGAAACGCTGACTTTTTCTGAAAACGCTTATTATCATGAAACCACCATTTTATATTTTTCTTGCATTCGACTATGACTGATTTCATAGTCCTATATATCTTTTTATATATACTATGCATTTTGCTAAAAATATCAACCATCGGGTTGGAATCGCGGATTTGCTCACCAAGCTCACCGGACCAAGCAAGTATCACGAGAATCCACTTCATCCATGCGGATTATGGGCAGGCGGCATCATTGGGCCGTACTTCTTTGAAAATGAGGCTGCAAAGCCATGATAACCAACTTTGCCAAATATTTGATGGTATGGATGCGAACGAGCTATGGTTCCAGCAAGATGGGGCTACATGCCATACAACTCGTGACACAATCGCATTATTACGCGGCAAGTTCAGCGAAATCACACCGATAGCCGGTTGGATCGTGCGATTAGACCTCGTTGGACTAAGGTAAAGTGTATTCCACAGCAACATTTGGGCCGAAATTGCAGCCATTGGACCCGTTTTACTGGTAAAAGGTAGTTTCAAACTTCTTGCATTTAGTATATACATTTGTCCAATTTTGTTGGAAAATATACGAATAAATCGTAATTAACAAACAAAACAACAGATGGCCCACCCTATAATAGGTGTTAACTGTTGTTCTGATATACAATATAGACACTTCGCAGTTAAAAACCCCCCTAAGACCAAATCCTGGATCCGCGCTTGATTGTACCCCTTTAAATATATACAGGGCCGTAGAGAGAAAATCCGGGGGGAAAATGTATCGGCCCCTCTATTAGACCTTTAGCTTGAATCATGACAGTAATTATACCGGGCCGCTGAAAAAACTCCGGGCCTGGAGAATCCTCTCCCCCCCCCCCCATCTCACCCATTTGGATTATGGTGGAATACCCCTTACCATCATACTGGTCTTGTTCTTGTCAAATCACAGAGTTCTCGGTATATGAGACAATCGGACGCAGTGTCTCATTCTCTTTCTGCCTAAGCTCTGACTGTCTCACTTATTTGCAGCATGACCTCTTGAGGGGATCTTTTTATATCCGTAACCGCAAGAGTAAGTGGCAAAGCTGATCCCTTTTTGGCAACCTCTTCCGCTTCCTCGTTACCAGGTACAATGCTGTGTCCCGGTACCTCCTAGAGTGTAATTCAGTGATAGTGGATACGGTTTTGTGTCATCACTGTGTTACGGATAAGCTTACTTTTCATGCTATGCGTTGACAGAGCCTTGAGAGCTGCCTTGACTTTCGTACAACTTACGTCTATAAATCTTGCCGCTATCCGAACTGTGAATATCTCGTCCTGAAATACACTGCACAAGTTGAGCGGACGGCATGAAAGCTTCATCGAAAGCTCTTCAGAGAAGACGCCCGCTCGCGTTACTTCTTCCATCTTCGAGCCGTCGTTAGCCCATTCTCCTCGATAGAAGATTTTTGCTTCCGATCTTTCATTCCTGTGCCTTCTTCCGTCTTTGAGTCGTCAGTGTAGATCAGTGGTGGTGGGCAAAACTCATACAAACAAACATTTCTTTGCGTGAGTAAGCAGCGCAGTGAGCAAAAGCGCACTAGAGAACAAGAACCGCAATCAACCAAAAACGAGAGAGAGATTTCACACACTTGGACCGTGCATGAGCCGGCTGCGCTGCGGCAGATTTTGGCGCCCTATCCTCGCGAGCAGGGACGTAGAGAGAAAATCCGGTCCCTCTATCACACCTTTAGCTTGAATCACGACAGTAATTACACCGGGCCCCTGAGAAAACTCCGAGCCCGGGGGAATCCCCTTCACCCTCCCCTCTCGACGGGCCTGCTCGCGAGCTATGTAAATTGAGAGACTGCCCACCACTGGTATAGATCGTCAGTTCGTTCTCCTTGATAGAAGTTTTTTGCTTGCAATCTTCTCTCTCAGCAGTCACTATTCTCAGTCCCAACGAGAATGCCTAACTCATGTAGGATACTGCTGTGACCCAAAGTAGATGACGTCAGAAAAGACTTAGTGCCTTTTAATAGAGTCAAGTACATTTTGTAAACCCATTTCACAGTTCTCCAATCATTGCACATACTATTTATTTTTGGAATAGTACTTAAATCGTAATTTGGGGGAACTTTTTTTTTTTGCAAATAAATTCTATTGAATGTCCGCCATGAGCAATATTAGCTTATCAGCAACTATTACAATTCATGGAAATATTTTTTTGCTGAAGGTCACCTCTAAAAGCAGTTTACGTCACTAGAAATTGTTTTTTGAACAAAGTAAGTGTCCGAACTCTGTAGCTCATATGCATGTTCTGCACAAATAACTATCTTTAAAAAAGGTCACACAACCAAAAAAAAAAAAAAAAAACAAAGAAAAAACTACAATTTAAAGTTATTATTATAGCCGTGACAGTTTCCAAGTGCAACAAAGCAACTTTGCACTAAAAAATCTAATTTTTTTCGTCGAAAAGTCTGCAGAGTAGTAAAAAAAAACGCATTTAAATGGAGAAAACTACAGAGTAGAAAAAATACAAAAAATCGCTAAAAGTATGAGGCAAATGTCGTCTAGGCCAAAGACCTTCTGCGAAGAGCGAAAAAAAAATTTATGAGCTGCTTTATTTTGGCTCATTTTTATCTTATTTGTCTTTGTTGTTTATGACGTAGTTTATTTTTTTACTCTCGTTGTTATATTTTTTACGCTCTACTTGGATTTGGAATTTGAGCAAACGCGCATAATGTCCTGTACAGGATCTAGAACTGTGCTCTTGTTTTTATAGAGCAGCTGGAAAGTTTTTATGGTTTTATGGCAAAATGACTTCTTTATTGGTGCAGTAGGCAGATTTTTTGCCTATAACTTGGCGTAGCAGGTCCTTTTTTTTACGACCTGCTGCACAGTGGCCGCAGTTTCCGTTTCCGTATGCAGAGTCTTCCATGTGTGCGAGTAGCCTAAGCACTTGGCTAAAGTTAATCCTTTGACCATATGTTACTGTTCATGTCCATGTCAATGTTGTCTACGTGCTGACGACGACGACGACGACGACTCATCAACGAGAACAACAACAACAACAACAGGAAGTGCCATATATCACTGCGCTGGGAAATATTCGTTCTGTATCTTTTATGCATATAGCCCTGGCATGTGAATATATTTGAAATGTCTCTGTGGTTGGGTTAACTGTTAGTCTATACGCCTGTCCGTCCGTCTGTCTGACTGTTTAACTGTTTGTGTTTTTATCTATTTATTTGTTTTTGTAGACTTATGACATGATGTTAATTACTGCGCACTCGCTTTGAAATCTAAAAGTTCGCCGCTTATTTGTGCCTTGTCAATAGCGGCTACAATTGTTGTTGCCAAACGCCAAAGCTGCACAAAACCACACACAGTTACCCAAACACACACATAGCTACACAGCAATATACACACACACACACACACACACACACGCCGCGCACACCTTGGAAATTCTCAGGATATTGATTTAGTTGCTACAACTTCCTCTGTTGGTCAAAGTCAAAATTTTTACATAAATTTTTAGTTATCTTTAGGAATTGGAAAATTGCTGAAAATATTGTGTAAATATTTTGTAATTGGCTTTTGCTGCTTAAACATGGTCAAGACTTAGCAATCCGGTAGTTGATGTCACCCACTCGCGGTTTGGGAAAAGTCAAGCTGGATTTGGTAAAGTCGTCGTGTGCCGGTTTACTAACTGCGCTAGTCCTGGTAAAAACCACTAGGCTGGGTTAATTGATGTTGATTTGTTGGTAAAACCCTTTTTTGTCATGCTAACATGAAAGTGGAATTTACAAGTTCCTTTTTTTTTTTGTGTTTATTTTGGTTATTGGCTGTTTTGATAGAGCTGTTTTTTCTTGGGGAATTTTTTCTACAGTTTTTGTTTAGAAAAAGTATTCGCTCTGAAGAGATATTTAATTCGGAACTTGAGTAAAAAAAGAGCAACCCCGTTAAAAAGTCGCACAATTTTTTTTATCGAAATATTTTGACTGTTCGAAATGACTTTACCGAAGTTTTTTGTTATCGACTAATCGAATTCGAAATGCGGAAGAGTCCTGATTTACTAGTTACAATTATCACACTCAGCTCTCTTTAATCCTTCTGCAATGCAAAAGCGCTTCTCTTACTATTTAGCTTTAGGCCAACTAATAATATAATAGAATTTTTAAATCGAAGGCGAAATTTTTTGATTTTCTATTTCCAATCATCAGCTCCTTTTATTCCTTCAGCTCCTCAAGATCACTACTATTAATTTGTTGCTTTTAGGATATTTACATTTAAATTGATTTTTTTTAAGTCTATTTACCTGGATGACTAAATAAAGTTATGGAGTCCTTCTGTAAAGAAACTGCTCTAAAAATAGCATAAACGATAGACTGAAATTTTCTATTGGAACTGGAATAAAATTAAGGAAATATCTGTAACTTAATGCTATAAAAGAAAAGTAAAGTTTACATTTAGCACTATTTTGGATTTTAACTCCAAATCAAAATATAGGGTCATCAATCTTGAGGGGTTTTTTTAAATAAAAAAAAACAAAAATTTCAAATGAATCGGAAAATCTTTATTATCAATAGAAAGAACCGTTCTTACCATTCACTTTTTAAAAATAATCCCTTTCAAATGTTGGCCGCAACTGCGCCGTAATCGGCGGTATCTCGCGAATAACACGGGTAATGTTGGCCTCTAATGCTTCAATCGTAGCTGGATTATCCACAAATACCTTAGACTTCATGTAGCCCTAAAGGAAAAAGTCTAACGGTGTGATATCACACTATCTTGGTGGCCAATTCACCGGTCCGGAGCGTGAAATTAATTGTTCACCGAATTGGTTTCTCTATACAACAATCGACAATTGTTTCACGGGCTGTGTGGCAAGTAGCGCCGTCTTGTTGAAACCAAATGTCGTCGAGATCACGGGGATAATTCGTTATCATGGTGCGATAACGGTCGCCTTTGACGGTTACGGTCTGATCAGCGTAATTTTTGAAGAAACATGGACCGATGATTCCACCGGCCCATAAACTACGCGCTGGACGAGGTCTATTCGGTCGAGTGTAATCCAATAATGAATATTGGGTCTCAAATTTTTTGATGGTATGGCGAATAGTGGTCTCAGTAGGTCGATTATGGCGAACATAAAATGGCCCAAGCGTTCGAAAAACATTCTTTACAGAACGCGAATTTTCGTAATATAATTGTACGATTTGTAAACGTTGTTCGGTTGTAAGTTTTTCCATGATGATATGGCAATGAAAACTGAATAAAAAACACATGGCAACTTGACAGTACTCCCGCATGGTTTATCAAAAAAACCTTATTGAAAAAAAAACCACAAGATTGATGGCCCTTTACAAAAAAATTTTTTTTTCTTCTTCCAATTATCACAGCCAGCACTCTTTGGTTCTTCTGCTCTTTAATCAGTCTCATTGGTTTGCGAACAATATCTAATATAAATATCCTTATTTTTTTTGAATTGAAAACTTAGGCAAATAATTTGCAGTTTTTGGGCAAATCCCCTATTTTAATTATACCACCGTGCTGGTTTTGGCTGGCGACCCCAAACGCGCATAGAAAACATGGTATAATTTCCCAAACCGATAATCGATTTTTGGTAGTTTTTGTGATTGTGTTATATACCCGCTGGATAACTTTTTGATGAATTATCATATGTCCTTACAGTCATTATATCTCATTCGCTGTATTCACTTTGCGGCAAAAATAAAATTTTATTACTATGTAAAATCATGCATATAACCTTTTTAAAGCAAATATTCGTTTTATTTGCAAATTACCTTTTCTTTTAAGCAAATAGCTAAATTTCATGCATTTAACCTTTTTAAAGCAAATATTCGTTTTTTATGCAAATTACCTTATTTTTCAAGCAAATAACCGAATTTCAGTATGCTGTGTTGAATAACTAGTTTTTAAGAATTATACAAATCCATAGAAGAATTTCATCGATCTGTTAAAAATTTGGCTAAGGTTCCTTGTTTTTGATACGAAATTCAGAAAAATTCACTATTTATGATAAAATCAATCGTTTACGAAATTGCAATTGTATTGACTCGATTGAAGCAAGTGTTGCGTGGTATAGACCGCATTGGCATTCCGTATTGTTGAAAACACACTCACATCCTTACTGTGGCGCATCCTAAGAATGCGAATACCTTGAAAGATTCGATTTTTTTAAGAATATTGAATACGTTCTATAAAGCACTGTTTTTTTGTTCTCTATATATTTTTGCTTATATAGTATGATCTTCAGAACAGGACAAATTGTAAAACCTAGTTTTGAAAATAAGACTAATTGTTCAGTCGGGCTGTGGCCCTAAAAACTAGGTACTCCTGGTGACTTTTGTTAAAATTTGGACACGTCGAAAAATTTGCTGATTTAATATTAAACCAGTGGACTTAAATTTTTTCTTCAAATTTGATATCAGGGCCGTCGAGAGAAAATTAAGGCCGCTGGTGACTAATGAATGATTTGACTTTATTCCAAATTTTGAATATTGTAAGTTAAAATATTTTGTGGCAATTAATTAGAAAATGGAAAACGATGCATAGCTTCAAAATTTTGTGATACTTTCTTTGTCTTTCGGAATAAAACAAGTATCTGTTCATACATTATTATGAAGTACACTAATATTAGAAAAAGGATTTTTCAAGTAAGAGCCTTATTACGACGTATAGAGAATAAAATAAAACTATTCATTGATTCTTTGCACAAAAACCACATAATTGACTTCAGTAAGATAAAAATCATGACTAAAAGTTCAAAAGAAATAAATGGTTTTTTTTCAGCCCCTTAGAAAATTTCTGTCCAGGGTAGAATCCTTCGTTTGAATGTGCTGTTTGTAGTAGGTTCTTTTAACACAATAACAGGTTTCAAAAATCTTATACTAGGTTCTTTGGGACGACTAAAAATTTCGCGGATATAACAAAATAAACATTCTCAAAATAGACAATTTTCGATGGCGATGATTTTAATACGATTTGCGCCGAAAATAATTTAATTATTGAATAATTCAACCCTTAACTTATCTCTGTCATGCGCCAACCTCTTGACTTCGCTCCAGTTTTTGTTGGTTCTGAATACGTCAGCTTCCAGATTCCTCCACCAGGTCAGTGCTGGTCTACCCCTGCGACGGCTGCCTTGAGGGTTCCAGTCGATGACGCTGCGGGTGATGACGGGTCTCTTCTTAGCACGTGACTAAGCCAGCCCCATTTCCGCATCAGTATCTGGTTGCAGCGAGTCCACAGGTCAGCATTTGAGATCGTATTAGGCCAGAAAATTCTCAAGATTTTTCGGAGACAACGATTGATGAAAGGAGGTCAGAGTCTGCAAGGTTCCAGGTTTCGCAACCATACAAAATAGTGGACTTCACGTTGGAGTTAAATATTTTTATTTTGGTGCATTCAGCGCACCGAATGTTTGCTTCGCTTTTTTGAATGGTTTTCGATGTCTTCTTTTGAGCCACCATTAGCAGATATAATACTCCCCAAATAGCAAAAGGAGTCCATAATATCAATCTCAGTATCAAGACTAAACAATCTTACAATGAGTACCTGCAAAATGCAATTTGGCAGCAATTGTTTTAAGAATTATACTAAAAATTTTTAAATTAAGAGTTTCTGTCTTAGAAGCTATCTACATTCTAACATTCTCGAATTCAGTTAAGAATTTGTATTTGCAAAGAACCTTCTCGAAATAAATATTTTATTCTCATAAATCGAAAAATCGCTCTTGTCTTGATTTTTTTTTCCAAAATTATCAAATTATAGTGGGTAGTCAAAAAATTTTGCATAATTGATACATCCTTTTTATTAGACTTCTATTTCATAATGCATAAATGTTTTACTCATGCTAAAATATGGCAAATTCTCATAGAGTTTACTGCTGCCCTTGAGATTTTCTATTTATTTGCATACTTTTCTAATATTCAATTATTCTGAAATACATCTGCATCTAAACCATTTCAAATCGACTCATTTGAAGTCAAGAAAGTTCTAAAGTGCTTACATGCAATTAAATTTGACCTTGGCAGTTACAGCTAAATATATAAGTACTAATTATTTGCTTTTAGTAAGGTTTTTAACTAAACGATGACATTTAAAATAATGAAAAAAGTCCAAGCTACTGGCGCGACTTTATAGTGTATGTATAGTCACTAAAAGTCCAATAAAGTTAATGAAGTGTACAAATTTGCATAGCATTTTAAAAAGTGATAATTAAAGTGAAACAGGTACGACGGAAAAATTACCATATCAGGCCTGAGCGCTACAACATCATAAAAATGACAAAATACTGCTGCCAAATAATTTACATAGATCTGGGCATACTAAATAAAAGAATTAATGTTGTATAAGACAACAAACCAAAAACAATAGCTAAATTGAAATGTCCAATGAATTTTACATTCACTTTGATGACAAAAACGACCAGTTAATTGAATTCCAGATTAAAGTGTAAAGTTAAGCAGAGACAAAAAACAAAAAACAAGCAGTATAAAAAGTTATTTGTAAGGCAAATTAAAATTTAAATGAAAACGTATATGTAAAAAGCAAAAAGGGCAACAATAGATTGCCAAGTCCTGGGGCGAAAAGCAAACAAAGGTTGGCAGGACCTTTTTTTTTTTTGGCCAGCTGGGTGGTGCTGGGCCGCCCATAGAGCGACAGCAGCAGCAGCAACAGCAGCCAACAAACCGACGAACGTCAGCCCAACAGTTTCCGCTTGTTTACTGTCAGAGACCAGGAGGAACGTCGTCGTCGTCGTTGTAGTCGTCCGTAAAGGCACAACAAAAAGATACAGCAGTTGCACGGCAGCAGCAGCAACAGCAGCAGCCGGACGCGCGGATGGGCGCATGCCAGTACGTACGTACGTACGTACGACATCCAACTAGCAGAAACAGCCAATCCCAGCGCTGCTTTGGCAGCAGGTAGGCGTTGACGTATCTACCATTTCCAAATAAATTCACCCTCGACAACAACAAAAGCAGCTGCCGTTGGCTGAGACTTCTGCTGCTACGGTCTTCAAAACCGGTCCGCGACGCCGCAGTTGCAGTCAGTTATTAACGAGCGCTACTCACAGCTACACATAGCCAGCCAGCAACAGCAGCAGGAGCAGCAGCAGCAGCAGCAGCACCCAACAGCAGCGGCGGCAGCAGAAGCCACAGCAGCAGAAGTCACTCCACTCAACCACACACACACGCACACACACACTGATAAGCCAGTTAGTTGAGAGGACAGAGCGTAGCAAGAGAGAGTGTGAGCAACAGCAGCAGCAAACTCAAAATTTTGAATTTCACGAGTTTGAGTCGGAGAGCAGGCAAAACAAGTTGAAATCATTTCGTGTCGAGACGTTGTCACGGACACGTCGTAAGCAGAGCGCAAGTCAAGTCTTTTTCTATATATATTAACTCGTTACAAGTGCGCAAAGACGTGTTTTACGCCAAAAAGCTACTAATTTACAGACTCGTTAAGTGCAGTGTTTAATTAAGTGCTTAATTAAAACAAATTAAAAAAAAAAACAAAACCAAACACATTAAAAAACGGAATATGTCTTCTACATCAGCGTCGCCCATTAGCAATATAACCGTGGACGACGAGCTTAACTTAAGCAGAGAACAAGGTAAGCATGGAAGCAGCGACGGCAAAACATAGTCCAGCCGCTAAAGAAAATCCACATCAACGCAAAGTTTCTAAACGTCTTTTTTTACGCCCACGCTTACAGATTTTGCTGTGGAGGATTTTATAGTTATCAAGGAAGAGCGTGAGAGCAGCTTATCGCCCATGTTAACACCGCCGCACACGCCTACGGAGGAGCCTGCCTTAAGACGCAGCTCCTCCAGTCTGCATGGCAGTCCACGTGAGGAGCTAGCCACACAGCTGCATTTACGCGCTGCGCCTTATAGCAGCGCTATGGAGCGTCATATGCAGGCGGCACACTATCAGCAGCAGCAACAACAACAGCATCGTCTTTGGCTACAAATGCAGCAGCAACAACAACAGTCGCCACATGCAGCCGCCACACAGTCACATTATGGCGCAGTTTATGCCACAGCTGGCGCCACTGCGGATCCGGTGGCAGTGCATCAGCAGGCGCTGCTGATGAATCAATGGATACGCAATGCCGCCTTATACCAGCAGCAGCAGCAGCAACATGGTCATGCAGCTCATCATCATCATGCTGCACACCACCATGCGGCAGCACATCATACACATCATCATCATGCGCATCCTCATGCACACGCCGGCGTGCGTCCTTATCCAGCGGGCTTGCATACATTGCATGCGGCTGCAGCTGCTGCCGCAGGACGTCATTTTGGCGTTATGCCTACCATGAAATTGACGGGTTCCGCTGGTGGCGCCACAGGCAGCAGCAGACCAAAGAAGCAGTTTATCTGCAAATACTGCAATCGTCAGTTTACCAAGTCCTACAATCTGCTAATACACGAACGCACGCATACGGATGAGCGGCCCTATTCCTGTGACATATGCGGCAAGGCTTTTAGAAGACAGGATCATTTACGCGATCATCGTTATATACACTCCAAGGAGAAGCCTTTTAAGTGCAGCGATTGCGGCAAGGGTTTCTGTCAGTCGCGCACGCTAGCCGTGCATAAGGTGACGCATTTGGAGGAGGGTCCACACAAGTGTCCCATATGCCAGCGTTCCTTCAATCAGCGTGCCAATCTCAAGAGTCATCTGCAGAGTCACAGCGAAGCGGCACAAAAGGAGAGCAGCGGCATTGAAGATGTCGCTGCGCAAGCTGCCGCCATACCAACACAGGCATTGAGCAAGTCTCAACCTGAACAGTTGGTTAATGGCAGCAGCTCACTGGCACACACACACACACCCGCACTCGATCTGAGCTCCTCTAGCGGTGCTTTGCCCACAGAGCGACCCAAACGCATGCTGGGCTTCACCATAGACGAGATCATGAGCAGATAGAGTGTGTGCCGGCTGCGCAAAACCAAGCAAAATTATTGGTTTTCGTTTTGCAAGGTTCTCTCGCACAGGAACTCAAGGCAAGCATTGGAAGTGCTTGGCTTGGTACGGCTGCTCGGTATAGCCGCAACTTAACTCAGTTACAGCCGGTTTGAGCCAGCATGGAGCTCGCTGGTTGAGCTGAACACGCCTACAGATGCTCGCCGCCCATACCAGTGAATAGTGAATATAAAGTAAAGAAGTCAAGGATAATAAAAAAAAAAGACTAGAGTCAAACTAGTTGAGTTTAGTAAATGCGCTATACTATATATAAGATAGTTTATATAGCCAACTGATTCACACATACAAATGTATATGCCAAAGTACACACACACACACACACACACACATACGCACACACTCATTGATTGATTGCATGAAGTATTGGAAACACGCGCCTCCTAAACAAATCCAAAATGGACATGATTGAATGCCTCATCATGCCACGTAACTTTAGTTTAATTATAGACATTATAGATATTGTATACTCTTATATAATCGTACCTTATAGCTGTAGTAGCCGATTTTGTTTATAATAGCTCTCACACACACACAAACACACACACACACATGCTACTTATAAGTAAACAAATATTAAACAATAGACAACATCAAAACCCCTCAAAGATAAACCGATTGGTGGTTATTAAAGACTGTTTTTTTTTCACTTAATATTTGATATGCTATTTTTATTATCACTATTATTATTATGTAGTTTTTCACAAGCATTTGTTTTGCATTTAATCAAAAAAAACAAAAAAAAAGGTTTAAAGTTGAAGAGTATTGCAAATTAGTTAAGTGTTATGCTTATTTCTATAGATCATTTGAAAAAAGATTTTAATACTAAAACTAAAGATGAAAGATCTCATTATATAGAGTATAAATTAAGCAAGAGCTATGCTTTATATATGCAGCAAATATTGCATATGTAGTAGTGAAATCATTAAATATTTAACTATATTATTTTAAAACCAGAATTTTTTTGGCGTTTTATATGGGTTCAATTGGGTAAAGGAAGTGATTTTGACGGGAGCTATTGTTGTGTCAACACAATAGTTAAATGATCTATGGCACAAGTTTGGAAAAATTCTGAAAAGTTGTGCTTATAATAAATGCAAGCTAACTAGAATTGAGTTGTTTCTAGAAAGTGTAGCTCTAACCATCTTAAAATAATTTCTTTATTAAAAGATGATAAAATCAAAGTTTTATAGACTTAGTGAAAAAAAGATGATAATAGTGTGTTGACAAACAATAGTTAAGTGATCTATGGAACTAGTTTGGAAAGGTTCTGAGATGTGGTTCTTCAAAGTTACTTAAACTGAGTTATTTATGATTAATGCAGATTTGAGTAGATTAAAAGATTTTGAAATGAATTGTGCATAAACAGATATTGACATTTTAGTAATGAAGATAAAAAAAAAAATCGAAAGCTGTCAGTCAATTGTTAACAGACAATAGTTGAGTACTCTATGAAACAAGTTTGGAAAGGTTCTAAGATGTGGCTCTATAAATTAACTTCAAAATAACTTGAATTGAGTTATTTATGAAAAATGCAGATTTGAGTGGATTAAAAGATTTTGAGATTTCATCTTTTGCATTGAAAGATGATGACATTTAAGCAATAAAGCTGAAACCAAAAGATGAGAGTCAGTTGTTGACAGACAATAGTTCAGTTTGGAAAGGTTCCAAGATGTGGTTCTATACATCAACTACAGAATAACTTGATTACAGTTATTTATGAATATTGCAATTCTGCATAGATTAAGAAATTTTAAAATAATTTTTGCATTAAAGGACTTTAAAGTAATGAAGATAGAACCTGAAGATGACAGTCAATTGTTGACAGACAATAGTTTTGTAATCTATGAAGCCAGTTTGGATAGTTTCTAAGCAACTGTTTTTTAGCTTAACTTTAAAGCATTTGGGTGGTTTGAAATACTTGAGAGAAGTTATTTAATTAAGGATTAAAAATCCTAGAGACATTTTTTATTGAACCACATGAGCTTTGATATGACGTCTTTGCTACTTTTCTCTGTCATTTGGTCAGAGGTGTTGCAGTAAACCATAGTTCTTCTACAAGTGCTGTTGTTATGAGACTTCCGTATATAATACTATGAACCTGAAAGGAGTTACCTATTCAATATACTGACAAGAATACTGCGCACATCTTCAGCCCACTTATTTATATACTCTTCACATCCACTCTGAGCATAATAGCTCCTTAGAGCCATAGTGTAGCTTTGAAAATTTAGAGCATATTTGGTTTTTCGTTCTACATGTCCTTTAAAGGTCAGCATTGGCTTAAGCAATGCATTAAAATAAAAAAAAAATATACTCAGTATCTCCGTATCAGAAGTCTTATATAACAAAATTTTAGACCAAAACAAACAACAAATTATTTTGTGTTGTAATAGTAATCTTTTTTGACCGAAGTTCAGACGCAATCCACATATGGGTAGGTAGTTTAGGGCGGCAGTTGGGACTTAGCATCCAAACTCACTTAGGCCAAGAATAGTCCCGTTGTGATACCGATACCGAAAACCCCAAAACTCCCCGGGGATGTGCTCCAATACTAGTGTAGGAAAATAAAATAAATAGTTTTCTATGAACTTTTTTATTTTTTTGGTTAAGGGGTCTACGCAGAATGCAAAAAAATTTCGCACGGAATGACAAAACCATATAAAAAAAATAAATCCCATTTGGGATATCCACTTAAAATATCCAAAAAAAATTTCGCTCGGAATGACAAAACCATTTAAAAAAAAAATCTCATTTGGGATATCCACTTAGGGATATTTTTTTTTATATGGTTTTGTCATTCCGTGAGAAATTTTTTGGCATTCTGCGTATAGGCACATATAGTTGAAAGTCTGAAATTTATCACCACATTAAAGTTATGCAAGAAACTACAAAAATGTTAAAAAAAAAACCCTCAAATTGATCCCTCATCTTCAGCGTTGAAGTTCATTTGATTTTGTAGAAAATGTAAGCCGCTGGACCAAGGAGAATAGAATGCATCCTTTAAATGTGTGGTGGGGGCTATGCCCGAAGGGTATCTTCAGACCATATTTTTTGAAGAATTGCGTTGGCGACAACATTATCATCAATTCGGACCGATGTCATTCGATATTAACCCATTATTTTTTCACCTTATTGGATGGAATTGGCTCGGATGATGTTTATTTCCAACAAGACGCTGAACTTTTTTAAACTACTATTGCCAGCTTTCTTCGAAAAACGCTAAAAATCTATAATATAATTGGCCGATTAGCGATTTGACACCACTAGTCCACTTTTTTTTTATGGCGTTTTCTTACATAGGAAAGTGTATGTCAATACTCCTACCATCATCAAGACCTAAAAAAACGTCAACAATAAGAAACGTGCCTTTAAAACGTCCTCATTGAAAAATGCTATTGAAAATTTTGAGCACCAGGTCAACGTCTGTAAATGAATATAATTTTTCACACAAAAATTCCCTCTATAAATTTTTAAAATAAAGTACCCAACCTGGTTTCAAAATAAAATTTTGCTGTGTTAATTTGCGTTTACTTTTTAAGCAGTGCATTGGACTATGCTATATTACATACAAATTAGGGGTTTCCGGCACCTGCGTGCTTTGTATAACGATCGCCCTTGCCGCTAATGTGCTAAATATTTAATTCCATACTCGCTGCCTCACTACCCTTTCCGAGTTTCGAATCAAACTTTGGAGCGTTAAGGCCCATACGCAGCATGCAAAATTTACGAACGGAATGAAAAACTTCATATAAAAAAAAAAGTCACGAAAAATTCCGATTATAAATTTTTGACAAGTGGACGTAGATAACAAAACAAAACAGTGTTGTCTTTTAATTTTAAAAATGCTTAACGTTAGATGGCGCCACTACTTCACTTACACTGGTGGTTCCATCTGAAATAATATGCAATAATTTCCATATGGAAATTTTCCAACTGCGTATGGGCCTTTATTATAAAAGTTTTTTCAGACGCATCTTTTAAGTGATTTTAGAGAATAAAGTAAAGCAAGATTTCAGATAACATAATTTTGTACGACTCGTATAGATTTTAAAAAATGACAGTAAAGTTGAAAAAATAGCAAAAGTATTGTCGCTGACAAAAGCTAAATGCTGCATGAATTCAGCCATTTTTTTTGGTTTCTTATTTAGTACCTATGCATATTTACAAACTACAAAATATTATTTTGAAAAGTTGAACCAAATAAATTAAAACATCTAATACTTTATTGCTTTTGAAAATTGCCCAAGTCGCCTTAGCGACAATGTTGCCGCACAGTGGTGCCAAAGCGCTAAACATGCGCCTAACATCTTAATAACAGTCCAAAACCAACGCACTTTTTTTTTTGTTGGTTTCTTGGTTCGAAACTGTCTAAATTAATGTGCCAGGCATATAACTTAAATTGGCTCATATTTTTAAGCGTCTATTAATTTTCAAGATTCCAATTAGGAGCACAAGCTGCGTGCCAGTTGCTTTTAAGGCAACCCGTTTAAGTCTTAAACTGTCGCCTAATTTAATTTATGACATTTCGATTTCGATATTGCTTTGGATTTAGTTTTTGGTACGAGGGTGTGGTCGAATCGTGATTTCATGTAAGACCCGTTTGGCTATGGCATAAATAGTAGTATATGCTGGCTTCCAGTGAACTGCATAGAAATAGGCCAAAAAGGAACGTGCCAAGTTAGGGTATTCATGGCAACAAAGACAATGGCTAGATGATCTACTTGGCCATATAGAATTGACATTAGCACGCGTAGTACCAGGAACTGTGCGGCAGCAGCAGATAGCCATCTATTGTTGCATTTGAGCAAATAAGATTGTCTTTAATTGAGGTTAAGGTTGTTGCAGTCAGACGTGTGTCGCCCGCATGCCTGCTACAAGTTATTTATTTGTATGTGTAGACTGGTCTCTGGGCTGGTCTGGTCTGGTCTCTACATGACGCTGCCATAGGCCACCAACAGCTGCTCATTTGCTGCTCAATTTCGTGCATATTTGTAGCAAAAACATTGTCTTTAATTTTGATGACATACTTGGTACATTATTATAGCCAACATTCGCTGCACAATTGAAACTGGCGCAGTTGGCTAAAACCCATCAATTGGCCACACAATTTTCAAAGAGCTGTAGCTCAGTTTGATGTCTACATTGACAGTCAGCTGTGTCGGCGTAGGTGGCAAGGGCAAGTCCCGCAACAAGTATGCGGGGACGCGCCCTCGGTTGACCGCCTGCCAATAAACAAAACCCAAAAAAAAAAAAAAAAGTAGGAAACATGACCAAAACCAAACTAAGACATTTCAATGTCAGTTTCCTGCTGCTGTTGGTCAGTGGGTTGGCCACGTCTATCTACCAACACGTCGAGGTTTAGAGGTCTGGGTCTGGCACTGCGTCTGGGCTCTGGCTCTAGTTCTTATCTATACACATACCTCTATGGCTGCGTACTTGTTGTGCCTACTTTATGTACTTCCTTGCTGTTTTGCAACAGTTCACCGCAGGAGTTTTTGGGCCAGCATGTGCCTGGGCCTAGTGTCTAGCGCACAATGTTCACATTCGACACACATTGTCCACAAACAGTTCATAATTGCACGAATCCGCACTGCGTACAACCAAAATATTTTGTGAAAGTCACAGCAGGAAGCGTTTGGACACTGCAGACAGTCAGGATAAGCATAACACGAGCAGATCTAGGTTCCAATTCGCAGCTAGATTGATGGACTCACTGACTGATGCGTTAGATGTGCAGGGTTGTTTAGGCCTTTTTAGGCCACAATTAAATGCATCGGTTCCGCAACTAGGGTGGCATATTTTTTGTTACTCCTCTGTCTCTCTCTCTCTCTCTCTGTCTCTGTATCTTATCGCAGTTGTAAATTGTACTTACGGGCGTGCTGTACTGCTGATTAAGCAGCAGGCAGCTCATCTACGTCTAAAAGTGAGCCATTTGCAGTGTTTCCTAACGGCAGCCAAGACACCCCTAAGGCGCTGTCTGTCTGTCCCAGCCGTACGGCATAGATCCCATGGAGCGTTTAATGACTTGCTGGTAGTATAAAATTGTGACACAAGGACATTGTTTGCGAACACGTTCGCACTCCAAATGTGTGCAATTGTTTCACTGTTTGCATACTCTATTATGCACAAGTAACCTTGTGCTGGCCACTTGGCCACCCTGTAGGCATTTCTACAGACAAATCAAGTTGGCATTCCTAGCCTGCAGCCAACAATTGAAGAGCAATTAAAATGTTATCGCAAACGCAACAAATCGATTTGCCGCCATTAATAATGACTCGCTCGATGTGCACACAAAATGGCGGCTATTGAAGGGTTGTTGTTGATGACAGCATTTGATGTGGATGTGGCTTAAGCTGTTTATTCGCTTGATGACAGCATTACCTCGAAGTCTGCAAGACTTTTGTGGTTGTTGCTGTTTTGGGTTTACTCTAAGCGAGGGTACATCAATTTGATTAGGAGATTTCCAAGTTTAGACAAAATCTACCCTTGGAATCTTTAAGAGATAACCTTGGCCTTGCTTTTGTTATAAGCAGGTGCGGATCTAGGATTTGGTCTTGGGGTTGGTGCTTCATTTCGAAGTGATACATATATACATATGAGAGCTCGCAAAAGACTTTCAACCCATTTTTTCAACTTTTGGAGGGGTCCGGGGTATAAGCGCTAAGGGTTCGAATTTTGCTATATTTTTGAAATTTTTTTAGATTCTTCCAGATAGTTGAATATTTTTGCCAATATCTTTAAATACTGCGATAGTGCAAAAAAGTATTTTTTGTGCAGATAAATCATCAAAATAAATTATGTCTTTGGATTGTTTTTATGGAGCTACTTCCCTTAACAGGTCTCAGCCTGGTGCAACATTTCCCTACAGGCACTTCTACATTGCGCGCGCCTTCGCTAAGGGCTGACAAAGCTTTAGCCACTTGGTCCTGCCAACGCAGACGTGGTCTTTCTCTTCTCCCCTGAGCGCCAACTACCGCATCGAACACCTTAAGAGCTGGAGTTTCCGCATCCATACGAACTACATGACCCAGCTAGCGAAGTCGCTTATTCGCTTTACTACGTCAATATTGCCGTATAGCTCATACAGCTCATCGTTCCATCGAGCACGATAACTATCGCCAACGTAAACGGGACCGAAGATCTTGCGAAGAATCTTTCTCTCGAACGCCACAAGAGCATCAGATTGTGTTACCGTCCAGGCCTCTGCGCCATATAAGAGGACTGGAAGGATGAGTGTCCTATAGGGTGTCAGTTTTGTCTGTCGAGAGAGGGCTCTACTGCTCATTAGCCTGCTGAGCCTAAAGGAGCACCTGTTGGCAAGAGTTATTCTTCGCTTGATCTCCAGGCTGACATTGTTGATGTTTGTTACAGTGAAGCCAAGATAAACAAATTCCTTGACAGACTCAAAGCTACAGCTCCCTGCAGTCAGCTGAGAATTAAGAAGCCGCGATTCTCTGCTGGAGCACACCATAAACTTGGTCTTGTCCTCGCTTACCGCTGACCCACTTTAGCTGATTCTCCAAGGGACACCAAGCTCAGACATGGCAGCATTCAGGCGATCTCGCAGTGAACTATCAAAAGGAGCCTTGTAGTCGACCAAAAAGTGGTATGTGGGTCTTCTCCAGGGTTTAGATTTACAAGATCGGAAACCGTCAGTGTCGACACAATACGCTCGAGAGAACCTTGCAAGAGATGGGAAGAAAACTAGTTCCAAGGAAAATGGGGCGTTTTGGGTCATCACCGTTCTTCAGAATAGGACAGATGGTACTGAAATTCCATTCTGCGGGCATGCATTCCATAAGCGGTATGTTGCAGATGAGTTTAAATTAAATCGTTAGTCTTCGATTTTCATACCACCTTTCATTAGACTTTTAGAAAGTATAAGAACTATAAAATTTTTGGGTCCCTGAATTCGAATCCGAGATTCAAAAAAGCCCAGCTTGTCAGGATTTATAACCTTTATGGCATTCTATTAGAGAATTTCTACCGGGTTAAGTGCTCTCTTTAAGTTATAAATGGCTATGAGAATTTCTATAAAAAAATTTGTACAGATGGCCTTTGGGAGTACCAAAACGAACTCTGTTCAGGAACTTTAAAAAAACGAGGGGTAATTTTACCGTGTACCCGATGAAGGCGTTGATCATTAGTTCTTTGAAAAAAAGAGTTTATCATGGGTGGCCATTGGGCAATGTCCGCTTGTCCATCTGTCCGTATAAACACCTAGATCTCAGAGACCATTAAAGCTAAAGACATACACTTTTAGCTAAATATGCGTTTTATCTGTACGTACATGTAGTTTATAGATTCTTGTCGATAGCAAATAAATACGGGAAAGTAACGACTATGGCTACATTTTTTGATACTTTGATATTTTAGCACATTATGACGGATAGGAAAACAATCTGCAATTTTATTATATTTTATTCCTACAACTCTCTTTCTCCTGATTTTTCAGAATTTGTTTAGTAGTCTATAAGGGTATCTGCAAGCCTATCGATAGGCTCCCGAGGGGTACGGCGGGATTCCCCCGGACCCGGAGCTTTCTAAACATACCGTAGATTCCAAGCAAGCAGTAAGCAGTCAAATTCTTTCGAAAAAAGGGTGGGGCGTTAGTCACCTCCTGTGCCAGCACTTTTCTGGCATAGAATTTTTTTTAGTAGTCTATGCAGATATATGGAGATGGTGGTGGAGGGGGTTAGGCGGGATTCGTCCGGTACCGGAGTTTTCTAAACATTCCGTAGATTCAAATAAAGCATTAAACAGTCACATACTTTCGAAAAATGGAAGGAGCTCGATGTTAGTCGCCACCTGGCCAGCACTTTTCCAGCATAGCATTTTTTGTATTAGTCTGCAAGGGTATATGACGTTCTTTCGAGTGAGTGGTGAAGGGGGTAAGGTGAGATTTCTCCGGTCCCGGAGTTTTCTAAAGATTCCGTAGATTCAAAAAAAGCATTAAACAGTAAAATTTTTTTGAAAAAGGGGAGTCACCATCTGATCCAGCTATTTTCCATCATAGAATTTTTTTTAGTGGACTACAAGGCTATATGAATGTCTTTCGAGAGGGTGGTTAGGAGTGATTCCCCGGACCCGAAGTTTTCTCAAGTTCGATTCGAGATTCGAAGAAAGCATTAAACAGTCAAATTCCGGCATCCCTCACTTTTCTCGCGACGGCCCTGGGTATCTGCTTAAATGCAAAAATTCTTTAATATTTTTTCATCTTTTGGTTCGTTTCCAAAAAATTTTCATACTCAACAAGGGTATCGCAACTTTGTCACTGCAAAAGCAAACTTTTTATTTTAATAAAATATTTCCAGTGTTGTGGAGTGAGCCAAGCCCAAAAATCATGTCTGTAGCTAGTTGTTGGCAATGTCTACGATATAATTGTAGCTTGTCAGTTTGGTATTTGATATGCCGCCATCATTGTCATTGCCGTCTTGTCGGGGACTTTCGCAATGCTGCCCACTTGGGCGCGTCTTCATCTCTAGCTAGCGCTGAGGTGCCCGAGGAGTAACTAGGCGTTGCACAGTAGTAGGGTGTGTGTATGTCAACTGTGTGGCACAACAAGCACAGCAACTAATTGCATTACACGCGTTGTTACTTAACTGACATGTGTAGATACAAATATTTTAAGTGCGAGTTTTGAAGATAACTCTCGAAGTTGTTGTTGCTGTCACGTTGGGTGTTCTGATTGCATTTTTATGAGCATATTGTAGTCTAAAAAGGTGTTTTAAATATAACTTATTTAACACAAATTAAGGTAAAAAAATCAACTAGCTAGCTATTGATTTGAGCTAACAATTTAAACACTATGCTCTCAGCTTATCGCTGCGCTTCAATCCGAGCTCTAGGCATTAATTGACACCTTTAGTCTTTGGGCACCAAAAAAAAGAACACGGAGCCGGCGCTGTGACAAGGGACTGTCAATTAGTTGCTGAATTTATCGCCAGCACAAATCAGTTGGAAAATTTGTAACTGCTATGGCAGATGCAGACAGTTAAAAGAGTGATCAATTTTATAGCGGCGACTGTTGGGAGCGACTGGCTAGGAGGTCTCTCAGTGTCACCATAGCTCTAATATATGTGTAAGCCACGCACTTATTGAGAACTTAATTGAATTACCAAAGCCATAGATAGACTACGGCGACAGACAACTAGACATGGAGTTGGACAGACGGACCACATGTCCCCAAGGCGTTATTGTTGTTTTTGTTGTGGCCTGCTGCAAAGACAAAAACAAGATAAAGATGCGGCTGTAACACCTTAGTGCACAGACAAGACGCGACCAGGGAAGCAAGCATCTTTTAAGGTACATTTTGACCGTGGGCTATGAAGATGCTGTTGCTGCTGCTGGGAAGGCGCTCAAAGAGTTGGTCTTTTGTTTTGTATCGCTTTTCACTTGTCGTTGTTGGGCTGCATTTTTTTTTTTATATCTTTCTTTCTGTTCTTTTGACATTTTAATGCGCCCTGTTGGCGTTGATGGTGGTCACTTGGTGCCCACTTGAAAATATAAGAAATAAAAAAATGTGTGATACCAATAATCCGATATAAATAAGACATTATAAGCGGGTTGCCAATGCTTTGTAAGAATCTAGCCCATTGTTGTTGTTAGTTATCAATAAAGCGCAGCCTTTTGTATGCAACCCTGGGAATATGCTGTTTAAACAATAAACACAAAATTTTGTAGGATTACAAGGAAACGAGCTGGACGACGACGACGACATGTGGCGCTTTGTAAGACTAAGGCTAAGGCAAGCTTTTTAACCGAGTTTGCGCCATGATTCATATTGATGACCTCGTCGGCATAGGACCACCAACTTTGTATGCCACTCATCATTCATTTTCAATTTGGCGCAGCGGCAGTCACAAAAACAAAATACAAAAAAAAATTCATTTGCGGCGCATACGAAAAGTGAAAACCAAAACAATAGCGATGGCAATGGCGATGGCACATGATCGATTGATTTCATCGATTATAGTCCAGCAGTCAACGCTGTAAAATCGCTGTTTATTTGTTTTCAACTGTTTTGTCTCTCCCACACAGAGACACTGCGCATACAAAACACATGATCAATTACAAGCGCGGCAGTTTCCCAAGCCCCCAGCTCCTCGACAAAAAAAAAAAAAATACTTGCTTCCCGACGCAGTCGTTCCAGACCCTACTACGCCAACGCGAGCGCGCGCGCGTACTTGCGCTCTCGCACAGCTTCTTTCACTTATTATTAAAAGAAACAAATTATTTTCAATTGATTTACACGCCACAGAGAGTCAGTCAGTCATTGAGTCAGTTCCAGACTGACAGTCACACACCCGCGCAACGGCTCACGGCATCTAGACCCTGACCCTGAACAGCCCCCGGTACGTACGACGCGTCGTCATTGCCGTCATCGTCTTCGTGCCTTGCTCGCGCTGTTGATTAACCACTCACTGGGAACATTTAATGTGTAATAACGATTTGTATCTGAACACAAAGTAGTTATGTTGAAATTCCTTGGGCAGCAGCACCAACTTCACCGACCGCCACCGCCACCGCCACCGCCACCACGACTGCATCATTAATCATCTAAGTATATGAATCTTTTCGAGCAAGAACCAGCTCTGTTATAGAAAACAATCTTTCAAGCGCATAAACGGTTAGCGGTGTTAGGGTGTGTAGTACTTGGGTTATCATCTATCTATCTGCACCGATTTAACGCCCGACATTTACATATGTCTATGTCTATGTTTATGTCGGCATCGTCGGTATCGTCTGAGTTGGCATAGAGGGCGGCCTGTCCACTCTTTTGGCGTTGGCGTTTTTCAGTACACACAAATTATGTTTATTCACGTTTACAAGCCTCTGACATGCACTCAGGGCGTTGCGCTCTGGCACAACAGGGTGTCCCCCTGGCATCAACGTCAGACTCTGCCTCAGACTCAGACTCATCGACAGCATCCATGGCCAGCAGTTTGTGTTCCAGACTCCATGAGTTTTTTTTTTTGTTTTGTTTCTGTTTAAGCTTAGGGTTTAAGTTCATTGCGCTTTCTACGCTAATTTGTTAAAAAACAGTTGAGGAATTTTCTATGTTTCTTGGTGTGACGAAGTGTGGACATTATGATGTGGGAGATACCTTAATACCTCTACTGTTTTGGTTGTTCTTTACATTAAAGGGCGATAGAGGAATTGAAGCACTACAAGCTAATTAGATTTGATAGAAAAAGCAGTAGGATATGTTGGTAGCTTTTATACCCTAAGACGATGTTTTGGTTAAGGTTGGGTAGAAGTAGCGGCTTAGAAGGTCTTCCCCAAACCGAGGTTGTCAATGGATCTTAAGTGCTTTGGAGTTGGAAACTGTAACTAATTGAAAACCCGATCTGTGATGGTTAATTTTTAAAGTGCACATTTATTGGAAGTAGAATGGATAGGAGGATTGGCTTAGAAGGTCTTCACCTTGATATACCCATACCCATCGTAGGATCTTAAGCGCGAAAGATAGACATTTTAGCTATTAGGAACCCCTCCGATCTGTGATGGGTAATTTTTGAAAAGCCATATTATATGTAAAATTTCTATGTAGGTCATTCGGTTAGGTCGGAGCAGCTCCAACGAGAGGGGGGTGGGAAGAGGGGATTCCCCCCGGGCCCGGAGTTTTCGCCGGGACCCGGTGTAATTTATGTCGTACTATCGCGATTCAAGCCAACGGTTTAATAGAGGTGCCGGTACATTTTCCCCCCGGGCCCGGATTTTCTCTCTACGGCCTGGGTAGGAGTATCGGTTTGGGCTGCCTATATAAATGTAGTGATACAGTAGGGTCTTAAGCGCCTTTTCCCCGTTTGTAAGAGTCAAGGTTAGAGGGAGCGCATGAACAGTTTGGTGCTTATTATGGAAAGTTTCGATGATTTCGACTAGAAAGTGATAGTAATCTTCTACAGGAGGAACGAGAGCATGTTACGCTCAAGAAGTAGTGTTAAGTTCTTGTCCAGCACTTAGAGTCTTTTTATTTAATATTCACAGTAAAGCTAGCTTCTTTCTCGTTTAATTCAGGGTAGTAATAGTTTGTGTGAGTGGTGGTGCCTCATGAATGTCTTGACTACGTTGGGAAATGGGCGTCATGTGGTTGTGGCCTAGCAGTCGTTTCTCGGCAGACGTCAAAGCTATAGGCACAGAACTTTGATTCCATACAATACTGACATATTGCTGCCATTGGTGTTTTCAATAAAAAGCGCTTCAGCTACTACTGTCGCGGTACTCAGATGCTCCCGTTCTAGACACAGCGTAAGATGTGGCAAAACCAAAAAAGAGTTGCTGGGTATGGGAGAAAGGTATGGAGTAAAAGTAGTTAAGTGTTTACCAATATATATAATACATGCCATCGAGTCAAGGATATCCACATGAAGAATTGGCAAGATGGAGGAGGCCCGTTTTCTTAAGGCCATGGATGAATTTGTCAACTGTATTGAAGTTGGTAAATGGCAATGGAAATCGGCACCTTGGACAAAAAGAAGATTCGGGATGAGGATTCAGTCAATCCAACCAGGCTGGAAAACGATAAAGGCATATGGAACACATTTACTTACGTTTTCATTATGCGTTGGGCGTTTAAGCATTATGTAGTATAGTTGATACTCTAGTCAACGTGGGCAACAATGGAGGCATCTTAAAGAAATGGGAAGTCGCGGCAACTAATCTTTGCATTCGTTTCCAAATAAAAAAGGTATTTGGTACAGTTGACACCCTAGTCAGCCTCAGTAACGATGAAGGTATCTGAAAGAAACAAGAGAGCAGGGCGTCTAAGCTGAGGCGCTCTATTCTTTATTCTTAAACGTTTCCAACTATGATGCCCTGGTCAGCCTGAGCAAAGATAAATGCATCTGAAAGGGTTTGGAAGACGGGATATCTATGTAATGCTAAGGGCCGTTTTCTTTATTCTTTTCCGATTCATATATATCAGTTTATATTATACAATATTACTTTTATTATGTCAGAATGACAGGACTCTAGGAGCCCTGACTATATTCATTAAATCGGGACTTACGCTGTAATGATGGCGATCCATACAGTCAAAATAATGCTGTCAATTACACAATTTAAAATTGGAGTTGAAAATACTGAGCTATGTCCCTAATTCTTGCAATCCCCACTTTCGCGCAACTTTTTTCCAGAAATTTTTACGCCCAGGTGCAAAATGGATTAACATTAAATGCGGCTTTTATCTTTTAAGTCACAATGCCCAAAATTATTCATAATTCATTTTAAATGAAAAGTGAAAGTGAATTTTTGATAAGATCACTCTGAACGATTTAAGACAAATTGCATGTTGCGAAATCCATATTAACACGTTGCTTTGGACAACTACCATCTTTGCTACAGTAATTCAATATACGACCTTCGATTGCCTGTGGGCGCCCAATTTATAAGAGAGCCACCATCTAGCACCATCTTAATGAGAAGAATCACACTCATCGCGACAATTGAATAAACTGCATTTGGGATTTGTGGCTGGCTGTCTGTCAGCTCTAAGCCATTTTCACATGATTATGGGAAAACTGTGCAAGGCAATAAACTGGCAACAATATCCAGCAACTTACTTACATATGCGAAACGCGTAGCTCTACAATAACCCGCACCCACCCCAAACAATTTCTTATGGACTCGACTAATTTCGAAAACAACGAAGCCATGTTGCATGCTGCACTGGAGCTGTGGTGGTGGTGGTGGTGGTGGTGGCAAGGGGTTCGATTTTTATGTTAAGCACAAGGAATTCGGGCTATTAGCGCCAAAGGATTTTCTCATGGTTTAAAAATACTCAACTTGCGACAAATTTGGCCGCAGGCCATATGCAGCACGAAAGCTGGATGACTGGCTGGCTATATGGACTGTGGCATGTTGTGAGGGGCAGGACAAAGGCGGAGACGTGGACTAACTAACCAGCAAGCGAATGGCTGCTTGACCAGCCTACAAGTAACCACAACAACACATCTGATTGCCACAGTCGCAACCGCAGCTGTAGTCGTTGGTGTGGTGCCTCTGTTGCGGGCGGTGCAGCGGTTGGCAGGCGGCAGAGTGCGGCGTGCTTTATGGTTGCAGTTGCCAGTCTACCAAGCTGCCACGCTTCCGCCTCCCTCCCTCGCTCTCTTACTATCTTTGTCTGGGTCGACCGGTCACAGTTGCACCACACTCTCGACCTCTTCCTTACCGCTGCTGCATACTCACTTGGCATACAATTTAATATTAAAGTTGATAAACATTTTGACCACGGCAGTTAGTAAGCAAACGTACGATCCACCTACTCGCCTTCTTTAACAGCAGCCGCTGCAGCGACAGCAGTAAACCACAGCAGCAGCTGCAGCGGCCAAGCATCGTGGGCAGCGGCTGCAACTGCGGCAGCCACGCCATCATCATCATCAACATCAGCGTGGACGTGGCCGGTCGACCCAACAACCAAGCAACGACCGACCAACCAACCAACCAACCGACTGATCTACCAACCTGGTCGACTGGTCCTCTCAGCTGGTTGACCATTTACTTGGGCTTTAGTTCGGGGGGCTCGCAAAATAAATTCGAAAAACTATGCCAGTCAACTGATTGCACACAGATTCGCACTTACTCAGTGGCTAAGTTGGGTTGTTCATACCCTTATGCAGAGTATTTTGGAATCAGTTTGTTATTTGTAGCGCATCAGAGCAAATGTGTTAAGGCCTTTAGAGACGATGTGTAGCCGGTTGGACTGATGTGCCGAACTCTTATTCTATAATAGTTTCACATAAATTGGTTGGAAGTTCAGGAATCGTATTTCTGGACAGGAGTCGTTAGCAGTTACATTTAACCAGTTTCAATTAAGATCTCTTTAAGAGTATATAAACTTCCTTGCAACTATTATAGATGATTCATATTTTTTTTCTACTCCAAAGGGACGTGTGCTGCAGTTGCGCTTTAGTCAAGTGTTGTTTTGACACCAGGGTTGCATTCTGCAACTAATTAAAGTCACATTTTAAAAGGAAATTTCTAGATCTTCATTGCCCAGCTGGCGCCCTTGGTAAACCGCAGACTCCACCCCAAATATATACGCATGTAGCTGCTGCAGCCCTGGCAGCTTATTGAGCCTTATAAAATGAGCTGGCTTACACAGATACAAACACACACAGATACAGATACATATACAGATGCAAGTCAGTCAACCAACCAAGGAACAAGCTACATCCAAGTCGAGTTTCGCGTCGCGTCGCTTCGAACGCTTTTCGAGAAATCAACGTCCAAGGCGATTGTTCCCATGCAAGTTTCTACAAATATTTTTTTGTGAATTATTACCTTCGTATTTCTACAGTTCGCGAGGAGTCAAATTGGTCGGCACACGCTCGAGGGCACACGCCATTTCCCACGGAGGAGCAACACACTGCTGCACATTTATGGCGGCCGCTGTTGGCCCTCTTGCAACTTGGCAACGGGCCTGGCCTGCTGCTGCTGCTGTTACTGCTGCTTCTGCCGCTTTGGCGATCGAATCGCCATTGCCCCATCAGCCATCGCATCGCCCCAAAACACATGAACTGTGGCCAGGGCCACAGACACGAAAGTCACAGCCTCGATCTGTGGCCAAGAGTCGTCTGTGTGCACTGTGAAGAGTTGCAACCACACGGGAGGCAGGTGGTAGTTCAATTAAGCTCAGCCAAGTTCAACGGCGAAATCAAATCTATGCAAATGACCAACAGTGAAACTGTCAACTGCACATCGCCCTGGAACAACCTGGTTGCCGCACTGACAGCCGACTGTCTAATAAATGTTGCCGCGCATTCGTAATGCACAATAATTGCATTGGAACCAAACCAAGCTGGCTCTCGTTGGAACCATTCGAAGCATTCGAAACAGCCCGAGTATGGCAGACAAATCAAATATGTTGTTTAATCGGCAACGCGTATGCCGCATCCTGCTGGGAATTTGATGCCTCTACGGCCTACACCTTTGGCTAATAGTAAGGCAATGGCAATGCTTCCACATGGACAGATGATTATAATAATGACGACGACGACGATGAAGATGATGATGATGATGGTGATGGTGATGAGCCTGGTGACGATGCGCAGCGTTTACTTTGTGGGCTGGTGTGTGTCGCTCTCCATGTGCTTAGCCAAGACCAAGCCCACGCGTTTGACTCTTTTTATGCTTTTAATTGGCTTGTCGCATTTGCCTGTAAATGTGTGGTTACATATAAGTACACTAAGCGAAAAGCGCAACATTGTTCTAAGTCAAATGAGCACTTAAGGAAGGAGCAGGTTGTTCGGAGATAGTTGCGTGAGAGGAAAAATTACTTTATTGATTATAAAGCCTTAAACGTTTTGTTTTTGTTTTTCCGCATGGGTTTCTTACAAAGAGGGTGGGCACTGCGACCAGGAGATCTTCTGTACTTTACCCATATGTTACTGCAAAAGAAGTTCCGCTTTCCGTAAGAATAGCAGTAGGTCTTTTGTTGTTATTGACCTAAGACGGAAGGGACTAATCCATTCCTTTCCCATATGACAGGCTCTGTCCCACACCAGCGCTGGGCAGTCACAGAAAATATGTCTGGTGGTTTCGTCGTCTTTGAGACAGAGTCTACACTCTGAAGAATCCGACAGGCCCATTTTCTGTAGGTGGTATCTTAGAGTGTGTTGCCCAGATAGGTATGCTACCAGGAGTTTTAAGTCCGCTCTGCCAAGACCTTTTGTCTTGATCATATCCAGAGGTTTGTCAAGCGCTTTTGCTTGTCGCAGCCCCGGTAAGGAGAGCCAGTATCACCTTTGTTCTCCTGACGCCCATTTGTTCACCATGGTTTTGATTGTGGACCAGGCAATACCACAGAACGGCGCAGGATATTTAGTGGGGTTGGACGCACCCTGTCGTGTTAGATCATCTGCGTTCGCATTTCCCTCGACTCCTGAGTGTCCAGTTACCCAACATAGCACGACTTTGTGTAGGGAAGACAGGAGTTGGAGGTAATTATGGCATTCTTTAACCATCCTAGAAGAGCTGCTCCATGATGATAGAGCCATGATAGCAGCTTGGCTATCTCAATCAAAAGCCTTAAACGTTAAATATTTTAAATTTATATTGATATTAAAAATTTGTTTAAAATACTAATATAATCCATCATTTATTTTATTCTTGGTTTATAATCCATCATTTATTTTATTCTTGGTACAGCCTGAAGGCCTACGTAGCTCTGGCTACAAACCTTTATAACTTAGAATTAACTTCTACTTTATAATTATATAAATAAATAATAAATTTTATTCTTGGTTCTTCTTGCGTTAAAATTATGTAACATGGCGTAGTTGGTATGGCACCTATTTTTTTGCTTGCTCCTTCTTTCGGACAGTTTTCGCAACTAGGCATAACTTCTAATTGCTTGATTTATTCTCGTGATATAAAAAAGGGGTTTCTTTCACGTAAAATTTTAAACCTTAGCGTAGTTTTTTTTGCATAATACATATATCTCTCGTGAGGACAATTTTGGAACTTGAAGAACTTGATAAATTTTGGCATACTCCCTAAAGCGCAGAATTGTTTAATTTTTTTTTTGAATTAGGAGTGGTTTTTTCATACAATAAATTCATTCATTCTTTTTTTTGGCTAGACAGTGATTATCGAGCGTAGTAAGCGGGGGCAGAGCCCCCTTGACTTTGATAAAAATATACAGAAACCAGCTGCGGATCTAGGATTTGGTCTTGGGGGGGTTCTTCACTTCGAAGTGTATACATATATATATATCAGAGCTCGCAAAAGACATTTTCGGGGGGTTCCGGATTCGAAAACCCCCCGTGGATACGCCACTGACAGAAACCCTCTTTTTTACATTGGCAAGTTTTCTTCACATTGATTATGCTTCATGACACTGGTTGCCTATTTCAAGCAGATGTTTAACATAGTTTTTTAATTACCTAGAAGTCATAAACAGGAAAATGGGATATTCTTAGAATCTATTAGTTTAAAAGCCCAAAGGCTTGCTTGACTCTACAAATATTGCTACAAGTCCATACTTTCGTGTCCACTGCTATATTAGTGCAAATTCGTACTGTACTTGAGCTGCAACTACTTGTGAATTACAAGTACTATTTTCTTAAAATTCATCAAATCGAATCGCAGTCATTCAAACCTAAAGATACAACAGTGAAATTCCTTAACAAAAGTACTACGCACTTTCTCTTAGTGTATGGACATGAGTGTCGCCTGGGTCTCAAGCCACAGAGCCTGGGCAACTGCATCTTCTTGTGCAGCTAATAGAAGTGATGTCGATAGCACTTAAACACGATATCCGTTTCAATTTGTTTGGATTCTTCAATTTAAAAGGTGATAATTTTCTACTTTATGGCCCTCGACATGTGGGCCACCCATAAAACTGATATCGGAGTAGTGCCTGACTTGGTTGCTGTCTTGTTGGCCCGGGAACTAACTCTCTGGTGGTTGTTTGGCTGTTTTGGCCGTTTTGGCTGGCAGGCGGTCGTTTTGGTTGTCGCATTGGAAGATACACAAGGCAACTCGAACTATCTTGTCCATATACATTCAATACATTTAGTCCGTTTTTCTTGGTCTGTCTCGGCTGTCGGAGACGTCGTATCACTCGCTTAATTTGTTATTCGCTGGTTTTCACACTTGATAATTGACGCTCTCTCACTCCATGGTGTACGTTGCGGGGGCAAGCCGGAATTGGAATTGGCTAAGTCTGGCTGGCTGGCTAGCTGGCTGGCTGGCTGGAGTGTATGTAAAAGTTACAACCACATTGCAAGCAAGTAGTGGTGGTCACCAAAAAAAAACAACACCAAACTACAGCAACCAGCATCATCAGCAGCTATTCCAGCCGGGTTTTGTGTTGCCTGCCACTTTGTGCTGTCTGTGTGGGCAGTGTTGGAGAGTTGCATGCAACGAGTGTTTATCAGCACACGGCTGAATGTCTAAATTTTGATTACTGAATTTCAGCGATTTTATGTATGACCATAAAAAACCAACAAGCTGCTCCGGCCGTTCGGACTCACATTCACTCTATTGAGTGTAGCAGCGCTAGGTTACACACTGTTCCCATCACTGGGATCATTCATTACTTGAAACTCGGAGGCGTTTCGGTTGCTTGATCGAACAGCTAACTAAATCAACAAACAATTAATTACAAACAAACAAAATTGAGTGGCTCATCGTGTGATCTTTATGTCGTATCTAGGTAATGCGCCAGTTTTGAATTATGCAAATTGCTTAACCATCCACTAAGTAAACTGGGTGGTCTTTAAAATTCAAAATATAAAAAATTGAATTGTTTTATTTCTCGTATAATTTGCATTGCAGATCTCTGTTGTTTTCGTAGCTTTGTTTTGGTAGCTCGTGAAAACCATAAAATGTTTCATGAAGTGATTATTGACAGCGATAAGGTGTTGATGATTAGTTGACAATTTGACACAACAGCCTGGTGGTGGTGCTGGTGGTGTTGGTATTAGATTTAGACCACTTAGTTGGTATGAATTGTGGTGAAAGTTAAGTCCAAAAAAAAACAAAAAAAAAACTAGCAGAACCTAGGCGCTGTGGCAGGCAGGGCCAAGCCCTGACTACGTTGGCGGCATTTGTCGGCATTAATGGGTTAAAGCTAAACCGCACAATAAGAAATGGAAATCATATCACTAGACATGGCTTACAATAACAATAAACGTGGCCAAGTGTATGAGAAGGCGGAGTGCTGAAGATTTTTACAGTGAATACACTCCAAATACAATGATACAATGATACTGTATGATATTGTATTAAAAATAACAAAATAAAGCAACTTCTTTGGAGCACAACGACGTGCAGATGCACTTTTTGTGTAGGATGTAAGAGCACAGCAATTGGGATAAAAACTTGTTCCGGTTGGAGACTGAGCATCTTCGGGATCTGTGATTTTCGAGCTATCATATTTATTTACTTCCGACTTATTGATTTGATCCGTTGAAAGCTAGTATAAGATTTGATGGCTGTACTAAATTTAGAAATCGCAATCGAAAAATGGAACAACTATGATTGTTTTTTCAGAACTCGAAATTAAATATTTTATCCCAGTAGAATATAGAAAAAAAAACCTGCTATACAAGTACTCGTTAAAATTAAAACTTTTTACGCCCCACACTTTTTCTACGCTAACCGAGTCACTAACTCTGCCGAGCCATCAGCTGCCTAAACCGTAGGGCATTCGCCCACTCCCTCCCGGCTCCCACGGGAGTATGACTTTCTTCCTCCCCCATGCCTTCTTCTACGCCATTCTCGATCCATTACGACTTTCCTCCTCCCCCAACTTCTTTGGAGCACAACGACGTGCAGATGAACTTTTTGTGTAGGATGTAAGAGCACAGCAATTGGGATAAAAACTTGTTCCGGTTGGAGACTGAGCATCTTCGGGATCTGTGATTTTCCAACTATCATATTTATTTACTTCCGACTTATTGATTTGATCCTTTGAAAGCTAGTATAAGATTTGATGGCTGTACTAAATTAAGAAATCGCAATCGAAAAATGGAACAACTATGATTGTTTTTTCATTATCCCATTATTATACAGTAGAATATAGAAAAAAAACCTGCTATACAAGTACTCGTTAGAATTAAAACTTTTTACGCCCCACACATTTTTCTACGCTAACCGAGTCACTAACTCTGCCGAGCCATCAGCTGCCTAAGCCGTAGGGCATTCGCCCACTCCCTCCCGGCTCCACGGGAGTATGACTTTCTTCCTCCCCCATGCCTTGCATTGGTCACCCTAACTGAATCTCAAAGTAAATCCCTTCGAAACTCGAGGTTTCATACTATATATTAAGAATTTACATGATCTGGGAATTTCGAGCAATTATGGATTTGGTATGAATTTTCTTTAAGAACCTGAAATGAAAGAGGGATCCATAATTACTTAATTCCTGAAAATGAATTGGGACTGATTCCGTACTTGCTATTTTGGATACCTAGGGTTTCATATCTGAAGAAATTCAAATATATGAGATTTTCGAAATTCTTAGCTGGATTAATTATGCTCCAATAACCAAAAATTAATGAAATGATATATTAAATGAAATGATGTTAGTGATTATGGGGTTTTAGGACTATGAAGCCATGTGTCTGGGATATCTCGAGAAGGGCTTTGCCTTATCCCATTAAGATACTGTGAGATATACTAAAGAAAACTTTTTGTTTCGTTTGTGATTGATTTGGGGCTTGATATTTGCGGGTCTTTAGGATCTTATTTCGAAACATTAAAACGTATCTTTTTTTTACGGTATACAAGCAACTTCTTTCCGATTTTGAAAATTCGTTAAGGGCTGATTTGGGATTTTGCTATGTTGGATACTTAGGGTTACATATCTCAAGAAATTAAAATGTCTAGGATTAGCTATTTAGTTATCCATTTCTTTTCGATTGAAACCTAAAATTCATTTGGGACTGACTGATTTGTTTAATCTATGGTATAAATTGGAAACTAAGTTCGAATCAGGCATGATGAGTTTGCTTTGAAAACCAGAAAAACATGCAACTAAGAAGAGTAAAATAATTTTTTTTTGGGTGCCCTGTAAGTACTCGAAAAGGGTTATTTGTCTGAAATGCCTTATTTTTAAAAGTTTTTAAGAGTTAAATTCCTATAATAAAACAAGCTCCAAACCAAGAATAGACTGGTCGCTTTACTTCGAAGGGAATGGAAAGAGATAGATAGAGTTCCAGGATAGGTAATAGGACATCAACGCTCCGATCTTATAGGCTGTGGGGAAGGTTGAAAGGAGATAGGAAAAAGGCGCCTGAAAGAGCTTATTTGCAAAAGTTTTAAAGAGTTCACTTCTTATAAAACAAGCTCCAAAACCAAGAATAGACTGATCGCTTTCCTCAGAAGTAAATAGAAAGGGGGCAGATAGAGTTCCAGGATAGGTAATAGGACATCAACGCACCTATCTTATAAGACGTGGGGAAGGTTTGAAGGGAGGCAGGAAAAAGGCGCTTGAAAGAGCTTATTTTCAAAAGTTTTAAAGAGTTCACTTCATATGATAAGACAAGCTCCAAACCAAGAATAGACTGGTCTCTTTTCTCAGATGGAATTAGAAAGGAGGCAGATAGAGTTTCAGGATAGGTTACAGGACATCAACGCTCCGATCTTATAGGACGTGGAGAAGGTTGGAAGGGAGCAGGAAAAAGGCGTCTGAAATGCCTTATTTTTAAAAGTTTTTAAAAATACTTTATACTTCGTATAAAACAAGCTCCAAAACCAAGAATTGACTGGTCGCTTTCATCAGGAGGCAATAGAAAGGGGGCAGATAGAGTTCCAGGATAGGTAAAAGTTTTTAAGAGTTCACTTCATATGATAAAACAAGCTCTCAACCAGGAATAGACTGATCGCTGACATTAATGTCTTCTAATGTGAAGTTCCACTGTCTCCGGCCAACGATAGTGAAGCAGGGTTAAGTTCTTCATGCATCAGCTACCTCTACCACATCGCAAGGACTGATTCTGGTGTAGCTGTAACGGTCGGTTCCCCAAAAAAGAAGTTTTGTGATCAATGGAATTCTTTAATGGTGAAAACTTTGAATTAATGAAATGAATGATAGGCTTGCCAAGTAGCCCAGGTTTTCAAAGAATGGTTTTTACCGGGAGTGTTTTCTTAGTAGCGCTATTCCGTCAAAAAGTAGGCTCTTCATGGGGAGAGATGCATACCATCAGTTAGGACTGTATTGCAGTGCCCAGTCTTGGTTAATGTCTCGACTTAAGTGTTTGAAAGATGATACAACCAGACCAACCTTGCCTTAATTTTTTTGTATTTTGTGATTTCTTAAAGACGTCACAAACTTTTTTATAAACTTTTAATTGCTAGCTTTGAGTAAAGAGTATACAAATCAAAATTTGTCTTCAGTGGTCTTTAACACCCGCACCGTTGATAGACAACAACAACAACAATAATAACAACAACAACTATGTATAATAACAACAACTGGCAACAATAACAGAAATAACATCAACCACTTGAGTGGCATATAAAAGTCACATCGACAACTTCGATTGACTAAAGAAAATATGAACGTGTATGAATTGTATGGAGCCGTATGAACGAACAACGAATGCCATAAAGCACCGAGAGAGCATTTTGAATACCTGAATACAATCATAAAAATAATGACGTTGCACATTCCAAAAAAACATAAGATAGACCGCCCGATCCAAACAGCCAAAACCACCAAATCGAACCAAACCGAACCGAACCATATAACAGCAGCAGCAGCGGCAGCAGCAGCTGATGATGAGCTTTTGAGCTATGGGCAATGCGGTCGACAGGCACACAGCATGGAGCAGCCAGATTCAAGATCCATGATGGAGTTTCCATAAATTAGTGATATTGCATATTATAGTGGGCCAGCCAGCCAGCCAGCAGTTCATCAGCAAAATGCATTGTATAGATATATATATGGATGGTTCTGGCCAGCTCTATGTGTGTGCGCATGTGGCGAGGTCAATACGGCGTATACGCAATTTGGCATGCAAATTCATATGAGTCACGTGTTTCCAAAGAAAATTCGCATGCACCAATGCAAGCAACTGATGCTGTGATTAATGATGCCCCTGCCTTACTATTGACAGCTTATCAGTGTGTCCAGCAGCAGTAGGAGCCAATTGTTGCTTTGCGTGTCTGCCGCTGCTCCTACAAACAGTCTTCTGTTCCTACCACTAAAGACTTCAATTCAACTTCAATCATTTCATTTAACTGATGATGACGACGACGACGTTCCTCCTGTTGATGGCATTCATTTTGGCTCTCGAGCTGCACGCAATGTACTGAACGTTTTGAGCTACCACAATACTTAAGCTTGACTCCCCCCAATCCTTAAAGCTGTTTTTTTGTAGGCACTTAACTACTTTATCGCCAGCAACTCTCGCATACACTTGTGAAATGCAACAAACCAATTGTTATGGTTGTATTTTTTTTTTTCTTTCATTTTTTTTATAGTTTAATAACCAACACATTAGGCACGGAGGGAGCTGCTCTGGGAGGCGCATCTTTTATGGCTGACCATAAGAAGTTTTATAACTATGTCATAAGCAACGGTATAGCAACGGTGTTTTTTATTTTTTGCTTTTGTCTTATTTTGGTTTTATTGATTAAGCCAAGATTTCCAAAAGGCCACACAATGAATATGGCTGGCTGGCGGGGCTCCTGCGCTAATAACCCATTTTAATTGGCCATCAAGCTGGCCCACAAACTTGCCTAGAATTCTCTTTATAGTATGTAGTATATTTATGTGTCGGCTCATATCTTTTCGACACACACACACACTCACACACATACACACGGGTACAGGTCCATGGCGATGGGGCTATAAATTTTCTATCGGCATTGCCATTGTGTGGCCCTCTGTCGATAATATCGAGCATGGAATTTATCTTGACCAGGTTGGGGGGCAACATCAGACCAACAATGATTTGTAGAATTTCACGGCTGTTGTCTATGTCTCTCTTTCTGATATATCACAATACTTAATATATGGACTTGTTTTAGAGTTGGACATAAATCAGGCACCGTATCAGTATCAGCCGCATGCTGCTTAGAAAGAAACGCTTTGTGCGTAACTCTACAGCTTTACAGCTTTAGATCAAACACATGTCATTGATAGGCGTAGTTGGTCATGGAAGGGGTAGATTCGGGAAATAACAAAATAAGTTGAAATAGATATGATTTTCGAGCAGAAACTTATGGTCTGCCGTCCATATTTTGTTAAAATTGGGATGTTTGCTTTGTCGGGCGGAAATGCAAAGTTTTTGTTGCGCATCCGAACTCTTGACTACGAAAAGTAGGGCACTTCTGCCTAGTATTATATACAGCACACATATCTGCCAGTGAGTCCATATTTTTTACTGCTATAAACGGCTTGTAAACAACAGCGAAAAGAAAGCAACCATTTTCTTTTAAATTTTTATTTACAATCTGTCCAAAAACATTCAGTAAATTATATGAAACTAATTAAACAATAACAGGAACAGCTGATCTCCATTGTGGCTATCATAATCATTTCATTGGAAAAAAATTTTGAAGTACAATCTGCTTGAGAGATTAAGTTCGCGAAATCTTGTTGGTCTTAGGTTGGACTTTTATCCGATAAATTTAAGGCAAGATTATTACTAAGGTCTAATAATTTGTCTAACTACCTATTGCTAAAACTGACTTCTTTTATAAAGCAAATGTTTAGATCTTTGTGTATTTCGGCATTTGACACATACCAAGAAGCGTTTATAATGTTTTCTAAAGTTTTAAACCAGTTTAAAAAAAAATACCTCAAGTTGTAATTTCTTTGCAGATCTATAAATATGTTATCTTTTATGCTTTTAAATAAATTTTTTTTTTTTAAAATATTTATCTTAACAAAAAAAACACGTTGTATGACCATTGTAAACAGTTGATTGTTTTTGCACACGTTATTGTTCTGGCGCTTCTGCATTTCTGCATCATTGTTGGGTTGCTCACGTCGTAAGTAGAGCATGTTGTGGATTTCTGACCGGCAAAGTGTTGAGTTAAATAGAAAAACAAAAAATTAATTCTTAGTGTACACCGTAAAGACGAGTTTGGTTTCTTTTAGAAACTTGTAATTGCATTTTTTTTAAATAACAAAACAAAAAACTAATTTTTGGTGTACATAAGTAAACCGTAAAGACAATTTTTGGGTACTTAAAAACATATAATTGATTTTTTTTTTTTTAAAAAATATGAGAAATTCCTCCATTTTTGGCTGAAGTGAGACATTTCTGGGAGAGCATTAAATAACGATAAATGATGATCTTAGTTTATTACCAATAATTATATTTACAAAAAAATCTCCTCTTTTAGATAAATTTTTTAAACTGTTGCAGAATTGCTTATAAATGCTTTATTTGATTAAAGCACTGGGTTGCCAGACCTCATTTTTTTTATTTATTTGTGCAAAAGTTAAAAAAATTTATAAAAATACATTTAATTTTATGAATGGCACTTTTTTTATTTTAAGACCGCCAGTCCAGTCTGTTTAGCTGAAGATGTTTGTTTTGAATTTGAAACATTTGAATACGAAATAGCTTTTTAAAAAACTTTTTCTGATACATCTTGAACTTTTCAAAATATTAGCAAGCAATCAAAAGTTCTCAATATATTCAAAGAATCACAATAAGCTGCAGATCCAGATTCTTACAATACTTAGTAATAATAAAAAATTACAAAAAATTACTTCATTAGCAAAAAAAAAAAAATTTTGTATATAAATTGGGAAAAAATATTTATTTGATTTATGATACTTTCAGGCGTCGTATAAATTTTTGTTATATTGTATATAACTATTATACAAAAGTACCCAATCGATTGTACCCAGAAGTGGTTAATAAAAAAGACAGGTCTGTAATGAGATTGGGACATGAAAAATGTGGGTAAACGAGCGACCAATATCAAAATACCTAATGAAACTGGAGATCTAACCAAAGATCAACTTTTTCCTACATTTCTTAGATAAACAGGTAATTACCTTTTAACTGATCGATTCGTCTTTTTAAATTGTATGAAGAAAATTCTGGCCGGAACAATATAATCATTACTTATATTATCTTAACATAAACCGCGATATATCGATACATCGATGTTTTTCAGTAAAAGTATCGAAAACATCGATGTTTTTTCAGCACTGCCTTGAAGCAAGATCTCGTTAAGTTACTGCTTAAAATCTAAAAGGTGACGAAAGCAATCGATTTCGATATGTTCGTATTAGCTGTTTTTCGAAACTTAATTTAAATTTTGATATATCGATACATCGATGTTTTTCTAGCACTGCTTTTACCCAAACCGTAGACGATACGACTGTTTGTACAATCTGCTTGTTTATCGAAAAATTTATGTAAAAGCTAACGAAAGCTGATTAAAGACATGATCCTGTGATCATTTTCACTTTTATCAAATGACAAAATACAAATTTTTTACATTTTTTTTACAGTTTTTAAGATCCTTTCGAGTAACGATTCCAAAACTTGTATTGAATTGTCGGAACTTAGTGAATTTCAGCTAGTTTATGTATTGGTTGTGACCGTCAGTTTTAAAGGGATTTCTCTTCGAGGCTTCCTCTCTCTCTTTCTCTTCCTCTCTTTCATTTGGGATATATGTTTATATGAATATATATTTAGATATATATTTTTTATATGAAGTTTTGTCATTTCGTGCGAAAATTTTCGAACTACGTATAGGCCTATAATAATGTAAAATTTTGACATTTCATCTCAAATTTCGAAATACAAATTTTTAATTTTTTTGTTTACCGCTGCAATTACTAAAGACCCCTATTGGTAATATTAGTGCAAAACTTTAATTTCAGCACCAAATTTTTTTAATAAAGTTTCCGCATGTAATCATACTCCTTTATATCTTTGCGGGGGTCGTCGGCTGAAGATGGATTTGTCTCCGAGGCTTCTTTTATGTTTTTCAATGAAAGTTGTTTTTTATAATTACTGTGCGTCCCAAATTCTCTTAATTTGACATACAGTAGATCTTGATTTGTACATTAGCTACCTGTTAGGGTAGGGCATTAGATCAGCTAACCAGCAGATAGCTCAAGGCGACTCAGCACCCAGACCATCCCTACTTTCCCCAAGTCACCCATTTCGAAAACTAAAAGTTCTCACATTTTGGCTGCTGCACGCGCTTGAACTGCAACCTTTTAAAATGCACGGAGGCCATAAATATTAAATTAAGTATTCAAATTCACAGGCTTATGCGAATAAACTATAGGGCATAATAATGGTTGGCAATAAAACGTATGGCAACTGAAGTCGCACAAACTGGTAGTTGGATAAGCTTTTAAACCTTTTAAACTTCAATCAAAAGTTTCTCAGGATGACCATAAGCCACAACAACACCAACAACAACAACAACAATAATAACAATAATAATATTGTAATTTTGTGCAGAAGAATGCGTAAAGCTGAGAGCTCAGCTTCACGGGTTTGGCAACTCTCTTTTCAAACGAGTAGTACCTTTCCAATGCCAGGGATCAGAGCGGTGCGCAGACAGCTGCAAAAGATGCCAACACGTAAACATTTCACATGTGTGCTGGAACACAGGCCAAAAGCAAAAGCTACTTCAGTGCCAAAATTGCACAAATCCCAACGACACCAACAACAACAACATCATTTATGGCTATGCGAAACTCCGAAAAATTCTTTGATGAAAGTCTTCTCGAGACGACGACCAAGACGACGGCGTATACAAATTGGCTTGCCATTAGTCTCGAAAACTTAAACGTTTTAGTGGCTACGCTTAAGCGTTGAGCTCATTTTTCACTTGGCCACAGTTTGTCAGTGGATTATAATCCATTAAAAAAATATCAGAAAAGACAACTACAAAGGCGTTGAGTTCCCACAATTCAAGGCAAACGAATTTTTATTGTCTTTGAATTATGATTCCTTTGAAAAGTGTCGAAGCAGCAGAGACGCTGCCGAAGCGTTTATTTGGAAACAATTCGATTAGAATTGACTTCTGTCGAGTGGTTGGTCGAAATACTTTCACGTAATGCACCACATAGTACTAGCCATAGATAGATATAGATACGTGTACAACAATAACAATCATAATTGTTTGGTATTGTCTTCCGAAAAAGGGCACAACCGTACCCAATTGTTGCAGCGACAATGAATCCATGAGTTTACTTAACTCACAATTCATGCGATTCCACAAGTGGCTTTTGTTTGGGATTACAGCGTTTAGATCATCCATCCATTGTTATATCCAAAAAAAAAAAAAAAAGATGAAAAACGTTTGGTCATTTTGCAGCCTAAGAGCGCATCCAGATTGCCTCAGTTTTTCACTTTTTCTACTTTTTGTAGTTCCATGGCAGACAGGCAGGCAGACAGGCTACTCCATGGTACATCATGAACATCTGTAAAAGATCTATTGTTTATGTGTGTGCCTTGCACTTGATTTTTACAAATTAATTGTTGTGCATTGGTAGGGTGAGCTACTGTGAGTTAAAATTAGTGTTAAATATGTTACTTTTTCTTTTATTTTAGACCGTGGTTAATTTGGAGAAATGGCAGGATCATGATTAGTTGACTTTCTTTAAAGCAATTACTGAACAAAACAAAACGAATAATTTTGGATAAGAAGCAGACGATTTAAGAACTTTGGAACAAAAAAATGCTGACGTATGCTAGCAAGAAAACTGAAGGCTATAGATATTATCGTTATTGCTCTAAGATCTCTTTGGGCCTAATTCCATAGGCGTTTCTTTAAGACAGAAACGGCAGCATCTGTTTTTCTGATTCCAAAAATACTTGTCTAACGCAAATATTTTTTAAGAACAAGCGATAAGGGATAAATTTCGAAATATTCCTGATATATCTTGGGATTTAATTTAAGCTTCTGGTTGTGGTTATTACTTATAAAAACGCTTACTATATTGTTTATTATTAACTTTTGACCTGGCAATTTTTTTGCTGGAAATAATTAGCCGCCAATCAGTAGAATATATTTTTTGTTCCAAAAATACCCATATGAAAAATTTATCTGTTCCGATCGGTTTGTAAAAGAGAGACCCATTTGCATGACACAGGCCTACAAATACCGGGACGCGTAAAACGGGGTTTTTTCCTACTTTTAAGGTTATGTACATGGTGAAAAAAACCTCAAATACCTCAAAATCCTGATGTGATGTGCCAACTCTGACCCCGGATTCGGGATTCTTCGCAGCAAATTACTTCGGAAATGACCCTTAGCTTTCCAACAACTAAACCATGTTGGCCGGTGTTATTATTTGCTATTATCATCAAATCAAGACACTGGAATACGATAAGTATCTACGAGAACTAAAAATCGGGTATTCTAAGTTGATAAAGATTACATTTTGATGGAATTCTTTAAAATATTATGGAAATATTTGAAGGGTAAAATAAAGATCTTGTGATATTGAAAAATCAAATTAGTCGGAAAATTAAATTTTGTTCAGTGGATTTTGAAGAACTCAGAAATTGCATTCATCTTCAAAAGCGCTATTCATTGTGAACCCCTTTTCAATTTTTTTTCACTTCAAAATTTTTAAACTTTAAGAGATTGCTAGATTTTCGAATCAATTTATTATTAAAATATATATTCCACATTAGCAAAAAGTTTTTTTTTTATAAAATTTGGTATAGAGCGTGAGAACTCTAAAAAACTATAAAACGCCTTTGGTTACGATATCTTTATAAACAAACGAATTATCCATGAAAAACTTTAGCTTTTGAGATAAGTTGACTTTTAGTCCTTTTTACAAAAATTTTTAAACTCATTTTCTGTGTAATCGATCTAACTTTAAGAGCCATAAATAAAACTGTATGAACATTTTTTTTTAAATTTTTAAATTTAAGTTCGAAATAGAATTTTTCTCAAAAATTGGCTAAAAATTACGAAAAATTTCATATGAATGGATAAATAACGATACAAATATGTTCCAAACATAATCGACGGGTAATTCAATTATCTATAGTTGGACAAAATAAAAAATAAACAAAATCTGCTTAGTACAACCAAAGATATTTGCTTTTAAGTAGACACTTTTTTTTTTTTAATTTTGAAAAATGTTTTTTTCGAAATATCTTCCGTCTAGGCATATATAAAATTAAAGTTTAAAGATGTTTTATGAAGCTTTTTCAAGATTTCTCTTGCGGTGAGCATGCTTTTTGGAAAATGCTTCATCAATAAACAAAATTTTTTAATTTTGCTTATTTCCTGATGCTATTCATGAATAAAAGATTTGACGAAATAAAATTTTTTCTTAAGTGATGATAATTTTTGAGAATAAAAAAACGATTTTTGAAAGTCTTCGAAATTAGCCGCAAAAATGTTTTTTCCTAAATGAGTGTTTTTGTTCTCGAAAAAGTTTTGAGATTAAAAAAAAAAAAACCTGCAAAAAATGATATCGATTTGGAGGTTGCACGATGTTTTTCATAATATTTCGATAAAAACATCTCAAGAGTCTGTACTGTAGCAAAACGAAAATTTAATTTATTTTGACCATCACATGTGTTCAAATATAGCCCCATTGAAAGCGAGATTAAATCTATATCATATTTTCGAATCCATTTAAAAATTAGATATCCAGCAATTGCCAAACTGGTCTAATGCGATAATATTTTGCACTTGCTTAGGAAGGATGTAGCAACATAAAAAAAAAATTTACCGATTCCTTTTAAATTACAAATTCCTCGTACTTTTTTACAGAAGGTATGTTATATAGACTAGGAGACGTCAGAGATCCCCAAAGATACCAAAAGGTCTGGGTGAGTAAAGAAGACGATATCGACTTGTCTGCCTGCCTGAATGCCTTAACCTCTGAGTTGGTAAGAGCCAGGGCACCCTAACTTCGGACTCAGATTCCATATTATTTCGCGGAAAATAAGCTTTTTTATACCCTGTACCAATAGCTACAAAGGGTATAATACATTTGAGTAATGTGTGTAACGGGCAGAAGGAGGCGTGGCAGACCCCAAGTCCTTTATAACGAAATGCTTTTCTTAACCTCTGGTAGCGATGGAGCTATGTCCGTCTGTCCGATTTCGGAGACTATAAGTGCTAGAGATACGAAACTTTACCAGCTGGTCCTCATAATTCCTCAGAAGATGAAGTTTGTTGAATTAGGTCAATTTAAATTTTTTTATTTAGAGTTTTTTTAGCATTTCTAAGTACTGTACTTATTTAAACCAATGTCGATTCAACCTAGTTTTTATATAGGAATACCTGACAGCCTTTCTAATTTTCATAAATTTGATTTTCTGACTTTTGTATTTTACGTTTACAGTCTGAAAAGCCTCGTGCCTTGGCTATATATATTCTTTATAATTCCGAAATAATTTCTCTCTTACAATTTTATAAATAAATCAAATACAATTTTCCGTTTAGTCTGATTCCATATAATAATGCTCAAACTTGGAGATACACTCAGCATCTGTAGGACCTTTTTATCAAACTGCTCCTATATTTTGTTAAGCCCTCACATTCATTAAAATTAAGCTGAAATCCGAACCAAAAAAATAGCCAAAACTTGTCTTTCTCATAAATTTTCAGCCAAAAAAAAAAACATTCCTAAAATCCTTTCAATCACTCAATCGAAAACTTTCAATAAAGTTATGTCCAATTTGTCACTCGCCTTTTCATATCTATAAGTCATCCTTTTATCAAAATCCAACGCATAAGAGCTACCACTCGCTCCATAACAAAGACAAACTAAAAACGCAACATTAACAAACCCAGAAATGAAATGAAATCAAATGAAGTGTATAAAAATGAAAATAATATAAAGGTAAACAACTACAAGAACAACGCTTTAAATGCTCCATACAAAAAAATACAAAAACCAAGGAAAAAAAAAAACCAAGAAAAATGTACAAAACTCGAAACAAAACCATACAATAAAAATAAAAATCAAGAAAAATAACTACAAAAGCGCAAAGTATCTGTAGCTTGTCGTGTTGCTGTCGATGATGTTTTTTTTTTATTTTTTTCATCTGCTTCTTTTTACCTCGATCTTGGTGAGGGTGCTGGCATAAAAACCCAAGCAAGTTAGAGCGCTAGGGGAGCGGCAGCGGGAATGGGAACGGTTAGCCATGGAAACGGCAACAAGCAACATACACAAGACTCTTAACCTTTGACGCCCGAACAATGAAGTGGTTAAAAGCAAGACATTAACACACAGACTTACAGGCAGCAACAACGACAACAACCACAACAACAACAACAACACCACCAACAACAACAACAACAATAGAGACAACTCCGGCTGGGTCTTGGTGTTGGCGGCTCCGGCCACTTGAGTAGAATGACAGAAATTAGTGAAATTTATTATTGATATCCACTTAAATTTATAGAGCAGCGAACAAAGGCGCTGCTTAAAACTCGAACTCGAACTCAAACTCCAAGCATAAGTATCTTTACTATATTACGAGGGCAGTTTGAGCGCGGATATTTATTTATCAAAATATCATTTTACTATATAGTTTCCTTTTAGGTCTAATAGATTAGTGTAAATGCTTTTTTGATTTCACTTCAGCTGACAAAAAAAGCTCTAAACCAAGAAAGTTTAAAGTTTTACAAGTCTTCCCTTACCCTGGAGGTAATAGAAATCTGGCAAAGTCGGGTCAGCACAGGCAACAGGATATCATGATTCCTACCTCATAGAACCCCTAGGCATGGCGCCGCAGGTGAGAGGGCAAACATCTCTGAAAAACATTCTTACCCTTTTATGGGATTGCAGTTGACAGTCTGGTGACGTAGAAGACCTTCATTGTAGTGACTAGTAGGTCAGTTTTTTCAACGGTGCATAACTACAGGTCGTGATATGAAGTGGAGTACCAGGAGTAACAGTTAAATTCAGTTATAGATCGCAGAACCTTTTTTTGCAGGATCTAGGTCGACTAGATGGAGCATACACTCCCAGGATCTGTATGCCGTTTCTTTACTTCAGCGTTATTCCTTCTCACCCTTTTATGGGATTTGAGTTGACAATCTGGTGACGTAGAAGACCTTCATTGTAGTGACTAGTAGGTCAGTTTATTCAACAGTGTATAACCTCAGGTCGTGATATGAAGTGGGGTACCTAGAGTAACAATTGTATTCAGTCATACAACGCAGGAACTTATGTTGCAGGGTCTGGTCGACTATATCCAGCATACGCTCCCTAGATCTGAATGCCGATACCTTACTTCAGCGTTATCCCTCTTACCCTTTTATGGGACGTAGAAGGTATCTTCATTGTAACGACTAGTGTATCTGTTCCTTTTTGTTCACCGTTTTATGACGTCTGGTCGAGGAGTATCTAAAGTACCAATCGCATCGACTAGATCGAGCATCCACTCCACAGTTCTATATGCAGTATCTTTAAGTCAGCGTTACTACTACATTGTGGAACTCAAGGGAATTTTTATATATTTATAAAATAAAAGATATTTTTTCTGACATGTAATAAATACCAAATGCGATACCAAATGTTACCATTGAAGTGACTAACTGATCCTTCCAACGGATGTACGGTCTACCCCTTCAAGGGATTCCCACAACAACCGCATTGAAAACCTTCGTCGCTCGTAGTCGTCGTCAAAGACCTTACAGAGAACTTTTGTCTCAAACACAGCAAGTTTATTTGCATCAGTCCGAATCATCATCCATGCTTCAGCGCCATAAAACAAAACGTGTAGGATAAGCGTCTTGTACAGTATTAACTTCGTCCAGCGAGGGTGGTCCCTAATACTGTCAGCAAAGTAAATCCATTGGTAGTAGCATCAACCCTCAACTTAAAGAAAACATATCCTTCGTCTTGCTGTCATTTACCACCAGACCCATACTGGCAGTATCTTTTTCAACAGGCTCCGGTAATATCTCTTGGTTCTACCATTTCAAATTTACAATTTCCTTCAGATTATAGTTTTCTTCAAGCTCTCCACAATAGGCGTTTGTTTCAATAAATTGAATAGAACATAGAAGTTAACAAAATTTTGTGTTCTTCCAAAAATTATCTCCAAATTCAATCTAAGACTCTTTGAGCCATTACTACAGTTTTGGAAACAAAATGTAGACACAGGGTCTTAAATTTGCAGAATAGCTGAATGGGTTAGCGGATCGTAGCTCACTTTTTGCAAGTGCAAGTATGCTCCTATGCGATATAACCATAAGTTATATAGTGTATACGGTCACCCTGACATAATAACATTCATTAAAACAAACCGATTACGATGGGAGAATATACTGAATGCGGTAATGCTACCACTTTCATCCCAAAAACTCCTGCTTTGATCTTATTAGAGCAAACGATAGTTATCCTCCAAAACGAATAATGCTTGGACATCCGAAGAAGAGGTCGACCGAAGTTGAGATGTTTGGATGGGATCGATCAAGATGCAGAAGACTTAGGACTGGGGTGTTGGAGAACACAAGCCCGAGATCGAGACGAATGGAGGCGAAAACTACAACAGGCAAAGACCCGACCAGGGTTGTCTCGCCAATGATGATGATGATGATTAAGTATGCTCCTATGTATTGACACGATCAGGGCCGCTGAGATTGAGGATCACTAGGAACTGGAGTCACTAGGCGCTTAGTTTTTCTTTAACTTTTTACGTTCATTCCAGTTAAATTGTTGTCAAAGGAGGGACCCAGGGGACCATCCTCGAGCTTAGCGGTGCTGGACACGACAAAAGAGTACTCTTTCTTTTTCGTCAATACCCTCAAAATAGGATATTTTTTAGTGGACTACTATATTTTTTCAAGACTAGAAAAAAGCGCAGGGTGGTCAATCTGGATAATACGGAGAAACGCGGTAATGCCACCACGTTCATCCCAAAAACCCCTGCCTTGATATTGTTGGCCGAGAGTCGCAGCTTTGCTATCTAATTTGATGAACTTTCAGCTTATTCCCGCTTCCCGAAAAATTCTAGGTTTGACCTTGTTTGCAGACGGATAGATCTGTCCCTTCGTTGGTCTACGTTCCACCACAAAAAGGTCACTGCCATGGCTGTTCCTTAGTTTATGGTGATGAATCCATGTTTCGCCTACGACTACGAAATGGTGCAAAAATTGTTAGGGAATAGGGCTAAACAACGACGTGGTCATGCGGTTGCGCCTATGTTCGAGTGTGAAGAATCACGACCATCACTGATTTTGGGACGCCCATATATTCATATAAGGATGTACCCGAACAGTAAAGTTTTCTATGAATTCCGCCATTGTATTTTGCTTTTCCGATATTTATCGATCCTTGAATTTTATTGACAATTTTTAGCGACAACTTTTTGGACGACCTGAAAGTTGGGTATCCCACGTGCAGGTAACCACTTCTGTTGCAGAGTCCTTAAAATGTTTACCTTCTTCTCATGGTTTCTTGACACTTATTGGATATATGGAATCCACTTTTTTTCTTCTTCGTTGACATTCACAAGGTTACTACCTTTCAATGGCTGTCAAAGATAAGTTGAAGTATACAGCTTGCTCAAAATACCATTAGTCTATTAACACATGATAGTCGACAAAAAGTTAAAGTTATACTTCAAACCACCCTCGCTTTTAAAGGTATATCTTTGTGCGCTTTACAGGCGTCGATGGCGTCGTCGCTGGCGTCGACATAGCGTCGTCATTGACTGCAGCAACTGCTGCAGCTGGTTTGCTGCATGCAGCTGAAAAATATTGATGGTCAGTTTTTTTTAGTTGCTGTCGTAACCTGGTATTGGTGGCGTTGTTGGTGTTGTGGCTGTTGCTTCTGCTGACGATCTAATGTATCTGATAAACAGGTTCGTAGTGCATCGAAGGTGTCGCTGCGGCTGCTGACGCTGTCCTATAAATTATTACCAGGTTCTTCTACCGCTTTACGAAACAATAAAATGCACACCAGGCAGCAGCACTAATAGCCATGATAGTTACCGCTGCGATGCGCTTTCTAACTTGATTTCTGTTTAAATACACTTTATCTAGTGTGTTGGGTTTGTCGAGATGTTTGAGACGCTTTACTTTACTCCTTGAGTTATATAGAGAATTGTCTAAAGAAGTCATGCTCAAAATTTTTTGCTTTAAAACTGAATAAACGTACTTCATCCCTGATGGGGGCTCTGATCGCATCCCTATATCGAGGGCTGTTGCGCAACTCTTTGAAACAGTCCTTAGGTGTAGCTTGAGGAGCCAACGAGCACGATTATAGATCTTCATTCGTAGAGTATATAATCTTCGGTATTCCAAAGCGAATCTCCTAGAATTTGTTTATAGTTATGGGTCCCGCACTCGGCTGGCTAGCTGATCATGGTTGACACACCAAGCCACCCAGTTGCCAGCGAATGAAAAAACACCCGCAGCATCATCTAGAAAAAAAGAAAGGTTAGAATAAGAAAAAAAAAATATAATGCGGCGTATTGTTTAATTGCCAGCGCGCGTCTTCTTGGGTTATCATCGATTTTATTATTGAACAGAAAAAATTTCGGGGGAGAGGTAAGATGAAAAAGAAGTAAAAGAGTTTCAGTTCCGAGAAATGTACAACTCAAATGTTGGCGCACACAATAGAGTTATTTAGAGGCATGGTATGGTTATGGTTATTGATTTGAAATACATTTAAGTATAATATGAAATTATTCGTTAAAATAACATGGATTGCGGGTTTGTCTGACTGGCTGCCTACTTCAGCTGACAACTGAAACTGGCAGATACTTGTGTGCTGAGTTTCAACCACAAAAGGCCGCCAAGCACTTGGACTTAAGCCAAAGCCATACCAAGCCAAGGTAAGGTAAGGTAAAAAGCATAGTAATAAGTAAAGTGAAGTGGAGTGTTATGGGTGAGTCAGTTTGAAAGACCCTTGTGCTCGTGCCCTGTTTCAAATGTGAGTGAGTGAAAATGTGAACCTTTAATTAAACGGTGGCCTAAAATATGCAAACGAGCCGAACGAGCGTGTTTCAAGCCAAGTTGCAGCACGCGGCCAACGCCAAGTCATAACTCATTTCAGCTGTAAGCCCCTCGTCCATATGGTGAGCGTGTGTGTGTGCGAGTGTGTGTGTATCTGAAGGGTAGCAACTAATGCCACAACGCGCATGCGCAACAGCGAAAGCCAAAACCAAGATCAAGACCAAGACCCAGACCCAGACCAGGGCCACTTTGCATACAGCCGGCTGGGCAGAGCCTGAGCCCGCCACTAAACGGCGCACGCCCCACTTTCAACGCATGCCGACAACGCGTCGACGTCGACGTCTTTGCGTCCTTCAGGCATTTTTGTTGTTGCTTTTTTTCGGCAGTCAGTGGTGGGAGTGACCAGGGACTTTTGGTACGCTACCGAAAAAAACTGTAGCGCAACAGATTGCTCTGCCATTTGCATGTGTTGCCGGCACATTTTGATTATGGCCAGGCTAAAACCAAACCCAAACACAAACAAAAACAAAAAAAACTCATTTAAAATCGATTTATGCAAGAATTAAAATTCAGTTACTGCTACGCAGACTCTCAACGCTCCACAGCTAGCGGCTGCGCACGTCCATCAAAAAAATGTGGAAGATTTGGGATGTCTTATTGGGGAAGACGAAGCTTAAATACACTTTAGGAGCAGCTTGCTAAGTTTAGTTTGCAAAAATGCATCCCAAGATGGTTTTCGAAAGTATCGTCTTACGGCCCATACGCAGTTCGAAAAATTTCGCATCATATAATAGAAGTCAAATTTTTGACGTCTACAACTTATTTTCATATTCCAAAAAAATATTTTTTTTTTTGAATTTGCGTTCTGATTCCGATTTTAAGACTACACTGCTTTGACTTCTGAAAAATATCGATCAATAATAAATATTGCCACATCGCAATCGAAATTTTTGCCAGATATAAGGCTTTGTGAACCTGTATTTTTTCAAGGTATAGGGGTCTACGAAGCAATAAATATTTCGCAAGGCATGACAAAACTTCATATAAAAAAAAATATCCCAAATGGGATATTTCAAATGGGATTTTGTTTTTATATGAAGTTTTGCGATTCCGTGCGAAATATTTCGTACTGCGTATAGGCCTTATAACAAAAATATTCTTAAGAACTTGAAGCCTAAGGCCCCAGTAGCCAGCGCTTCAATCTCCTGTATTAGTTTTAAGTTTACTTAAAGCCTATACTATAATAAATAAATAAAATAAATCCTTAAGAACTCAAGATGTTTTTATAGATCCGACATCCGAAACCCGTTTATTTGGTTCTGGAAATTATTTTCAATAAATATTACTGCGTTTTCCAACAAAATAATTTTTTTCCCAATCCAACTGTCGAAACCTACCTGACTCCGATTTGATAAAAGGACTGTACTGTCATGATCAAATATTGACAATTAGGATTCAAAATTCGGAACACAATTAATGATTTTTAAGCCTTTATTTCTTCAAATTGTCACGAAAATCTTCTTAATAACTAAATAAGTCTCTATGGAGATTCTGTACAACGAAGCCGCGTGTTTAGGAGTCCGAAACTTATTTTGAATGAAAATTTCGGAATTTTAACACAAACAAGTTTTTGGTATTCAAGCTAACCATCAATTTGTATTTCTATTCTAAGGCCTGTTAGCTCGTATAATATCAACAGTAGATGTTCTAAAATTAGTTATGGACTAATTTGATTCGGAATCCGGAACATGCATTGCGATGCTCCTCTTTTTATCAAAGTGGTATTTTTCTCAAGATGTACCGAAAATTCCTTTAAAAACTAAGGAGATTCATGTCGACTCAACAAGAGAATACGAAGTTTTTAGGATCTGAAACTTATACAAAATCAAAATTTCAGAATTTTAAATACACAGATTTTCTTAGAAAAAATATCATGGAAACTTTGATGAATACATTTTTTACAGGTTTTTAATGGAACATAAGGTGAATCTGTCCGCGTTTAAAGCACCGCTGATAAATGCAATCTGTGGAAAAGTGATTAACCTTTAATTTGGCGAATATATTATAAATAATAAAGATCATGCTAATTCCGAAAAAAGCTCGATAACTAAAAAAGTACGTATACATAATTTCAATGAGTTAACTCCGAAATAGAACAACTACATAGCTTACCCCGGATAATGCCATTTTATGCGCGACTATAAACCTTTAATTTAGTGATGATACTTAAAATAATAAAGGTCGAAGGGATTCCGAAAAAAAGTTCGATATTTAATTAGTCCGTATATAAAATTTCAATGATTAACTTTGTCACCCCCCGATTATGTCTATCTGTGGAAATCGGATTAACCTTTATATTGGTGGCGATGTTTAAAATATGTATTTACGGTCCTGGTTAATCCAAGAATCGCATTTGAATACAATCCGCAGGGTAACAGACCGAGAATGACGTGGAGAAGAAGTCGAATGAGGTGAAACGTGTTGCAAGAAGAAGAGACGATTGGAGAAGTTTCGTTTCCGCCCTATGCTCCACTTAGGAGCAGCCGCAGTAGCGACTCAGGAACAATACAATTCAATCCGAAAAAAGTTTGATATAAAAAAAAAAGACGTTTTCACCCCTAGTTCAGCTATTTTCTGAAAAACAGATTAACCTTCAATTTGGTGACGATTAAAGATCGTTATCCAAAAAAGTCTGTAATCAAAATTTCAAGAAGTTAACTCCGAATACGCACACCGATGGATACTGCCTATCATCAGCGTTACATATACGACTCCCAAATCTAATATACTCCCCTACTAAAGCGTATAGAAAGCTCATCTTCCCAAAAAAAAGAAGATGCATAAAGTTTACAGTAGACGGTATATCTCTGGCTCTGTTTTTTGGATTGGCGTTGTAGTCCCGGCCAAGTTAAGAAATTAGTAAAACTCATTTTGCATTTTAGCCTCCGGGCTTAAACTTAATTCGGAAGCACAGCAGGAGGTTCTAAGTAAATAAATGCGTTGCCTTGTTTCTGTCCGTGTGCGCGCCTTTAATTTGCATTTTATTGCGTTGGAGCAGTTTTGGCTGCACTGCATCAGCCAGAGGCTATTGGCTTGTAGTCTCAACTGATCTGCAGCTACAGCCAATTAAGCGTATATTTGCCACGCTTTATAGCAGAGGCCTTGGATTTTTGCTCCACTTCTTTGTGGGATTTGAAATGATTAAATGCGTATGCATTCATGTCCAGACAACGTTTTATATTAATTTGTGTATTATTTTTCAAGCAGTTCTTGTCTACCATGGCTACGATGCCATGTCCAACGTTTTGGTGAGAAATTGAAAGTGAATGGTTTTGGCGCTGTTTTGGAAATGGGCGGAAATGAGTTGTCAATAGAATAAGTAATAATACGACACCATGGGGGGGTTTTCATTTAAGGAGCTTTAAGTTCTATGCCATATCCGGCATACCAGTGGAGGAGGTTTAGTCAGGAATGAAAGCAAAGCGTGAAATGAAGCAAGATGAAAGCAAATATGTTATGAATGATACAAGTATTGGAAGTTAAACTTAAAGCTGGCTGAAACTTAATCCCTTCGAAATAATTTTTTTTCAGAACGATTTTTTTCAAAAAGTGATTTTTTATGTATCTAGACTGACAAAAATTGTGGTTCTGAACTAATAAGCGATTGTTCCCAAAAATTTTAATTTTTGAATTGGGTACACATGGTAATGGTAATTTGTTGAATTGATAAAAATTGTTTTTTTTTATAAAATTAAGAAGATATCTATAATTTTTAAGTAATTAGAGACTGTCAATCCAGCCTGATTAGCTTAGACGGGTGTCATCAGAATGCCAAGTTTTGGCCATCATCTTCTGGGAACTTCTTACGAAGATGCTTCAGTGTCGCACTATCTAAACATTTTTTTTTTTAAGTCTTTTGATAGGATTGTCATTAGAAACCTTTTTGCAAGCTTTTTATGGTGTCTCATTAGTTGCTCTTTATGGCGGCTAGAGTTTTTAACGGTCTACAGTCCACGGTCATAGTGCAAGGTCGAAAGCAATTCTGTGCCAAATTTTTACTTTCAAAGCATGAAATTCTCCTTCAACATGAGTTGGTAATTTCGGTAAAATTTCGTATGCCCAGCTCTTATGATTTCCGAGATATATGTATGTGTTCATACAGACAGACGCACAGGGCTCCAGAGATTCTCACAGTAAGGTTAAGTATTTCGGTATAAGCAATTTATGGTCCGCAGTTTTTAAAGAGCTTTAAAAATTTTCAATAGTCTTTTTGTAATCCTACCCCGACTTTAGTACTAGCTGCTTCTAAAAAATACAGAAAATATATCTTTTACCCGCCAATATCAAAGGAACCCTTAAAAACAGCCCCTAGCCGATGGCTACGTCTTCAAACTTAGTTAAAAGCTTTACATGAAAAAATTTTGCAATGTCGTATAATCTTCCTAATATAACCACTTTACCAACTTTAAGTCCCATTTTTATTAAGTCGGAGCCAATGCGAATGCGAAATTGAAATGCATTTCTTTCTCACGGAGTCGGTTCGCTGTCATTAGCTCAATCAGAGAAACGTTAAATCGCGCGCATCAATTTGGCCATTTAGACAACAACAACAATAACTACTTGGCCACTTGGAGCATTTGGTAAGAGAGCCGATTTGATAGCTTACAAAGACACACACGGGAATGTGCCAGAAAACGCTTTCAAGTGAATTTCTCTTTTCTGTTTTTCTTTGAGCCGAATCGAAATTCTTACGAGGATCAGCTCAAAATTTTTTTCTTCCAAATATTCGCTTATGAAGTATTCCAATTATTCGAATTTTAAAAGTTTTTGAACGATTTATTAGTTGACGTATTCAAGGCGTTCAGGTGAGCTTTTAATTGGTTCCTTAAAAAAATACTTCCAAAATATTTATATCATCATGAAAGGTTGTAAACGTTTAAAAAAAAACCTGTTGACCTAGATTTAGTTCAAGTTTAAGGCATTTCTGATTTTGTCTGATTTTTCCCACTTTTGAATAAAATATGTTTTTTTTTAATGAATTTTATCGGAATTTTGTCGAAGGAAACAAATATTTTTGGCGAAAATGATTCGGGCTCCAAAATGACAGAGCTCTTCATTTCCCTTCATTTTGTGAAAAAAAAGTATACCTAACAAATTTTGAATCAAAAATGTAGACAATTGAAATCTTGAAATCCTCTAACCTAGATTAAAATTTAAAAAAAAAAACCGTCTAAAAATCATAAAAAATGGTACTTTTACTTTTTTAAACAAAATTATAAAATCTTCTAAACCTTTTTAGGAAAAAAAATAAAATAAAATTACCCTTTTTTTGGAATATGGATAACAAATTCATGGAGCACTTTTGCACAAAAATTTAAGGTAATTGAAATCTGTAAATTCCACAAATTAATAATAGTCTTAAAATCAAAAAAAAACCTACTTTTACCTTTTTTTTACTCTAATTATGTATTATTTCGGAAGAAAGGAAGAAAACACATAGTTTTTTAACCAAAATAAATGAGGATCCGAATGACTGAATACTAAATTTTTAATCTATCAAACTTCTACCAAATAATTAATATTCTGAAATCTATAAATTGCAAATGTTTTGAAAACCTTTAACCAGTAAGATCCTAAAAATAACTTAGCTAACTTTTAAACTATAAGCTTAATCGTATTGAAATTTCGTGACTTTTATCCTTAATATATTGTTAATCTATCGAAAAACTTTTTATGCATACGTTTTTTACCTTATATGTCTGGTTTGAAAGTTATAAGGCCTTGAAAATGCAAAAAGCCTCCAAGGACCTTACCTGTTTACCTAGGGTTAAAAAAGTCTAAAATCCTTTACTTTTACTTATAATTATTATAACTATAAATTATTTTAGAATTTGATCAAAAGATTTTTTTTGATCTATCAAACTTCTAGCTAATAATTAATATTCTGAAATCTATAAATTGCAAAAGTTTTGGAAACCTTTAACTCTAGAACGACCTGTAAGGTCCTCAAAATAACTTAAAAAACTTTTAAGCTATAAACTTGATCGTCATGAAATTTCTATCAAAATACTTTTTATGCATACGTTTTGTTTGGTTTAAAAGTTATTAGGCCTTGAAAATGCAAAAAGCCTTCAGGGACCTGACCGGTCTTCCTAGGGTTAAAAACTCTAAAATCCTTTACTTTTACTTTTTTTACTATAACTATAAATTACACAGGTCTACAAATACCGGGGTCATGTTAGTTGTTGGAAAGCTAAGTGTCATTTCCGAAGTAATTCGCAGCGTAGAATCCGAATCCGGGGTTTATTTGAGGTTATGTACCCGAAAAACGGCGTTTTTTTCCTACTTTTGAGGTTATGTATAGGGTGTGGTCTGTCTCACCAGTTACATCAATTTGTACCATTCTTACCCTTTAATTTAAGAGTTCAAGAGATCTATTACGAGTTATGACTATTTGAAGTTACGCCGTTTTTCGGGTACATAACCTCAAATATCTCAAAATACCGACGTGATGGGCCAATTCTGACCCCGGATTCGGATTCTACGCAACAAATTACTTCGGAAATGGCCCTTAGCCATGTTCAACCATGTTGAACTTTGTTATTTTAGAATTTAGTCAAAAGATACTAATATTTTTTGGTCGAAAGAATCGCTTTTTTGGAAAAATAATGAATGTTCAAAGACGACAAAATACATACTTTTCTCTTATTTCCCGAAAATAAAAACACTTTTTTGGAACACAAAAAATATAGTAAAAAAATATAATATACATTTCCATAAGCTTTGAAATCCTCGCTATATTGTAACATAGAAAAAATAATTACAAATTTTACATTTATTTTTCTTACCATTATTATGAAATTTGGCCAAACAAAAAAAATACTTCTTTTTTTTTTTAAATAGCTGAGGATCCCACACCATTGGTTTCCCTTAATTTTACGAAAAAATAGTTTTTTAAAAACTATCCAATTTTGAATAAAGATAGTTAAAATCTTGAAATGCCTAAAGATTTGAAAGCCACCAACATAGAATACATTTAAATTACTAATAACAGCCAAAAATCGCGAAAAATTATCTTTTTTTTTGACTATTATTAAGAAATACTTTTTAATTTTGTGTAAAGAAATTTTGAATTTTTTTGCGAAAGTCTTTTTTCTCAGAAAGCAAAACGAGACGTTGGCAAAATTTTTTCAACTGCCAAGCATTGAAGAAAAAATTTATATTTTTTTTTGAGATTTTCCAAAGATGTTACATTTTTTTACGAATATAGTTTAACTCCCGAAGTGTTACCAATACAAAAAGTTAGGCAGAAGACTGCTTCAAAAGTTTCAAAATGAACTTTAAGTCCAAAATTACCGAGAGATTTCTAGCACAGACCCATCTAAAAAAAAAAAACACCGCATGTGCTGTGTTTCATTCCAAAAAAGCAACGAACCCTAACGAAATATTTTGCCATCACTCAGAGATCGACCGTGTTGCATGTCCATGAGACGCCGCCACTGCCGCCGCCGCTGCCGCGTCATTCATTCATTCGCTCGCTACGTCACTTGCTCATTCAGTCAGTCAGTTTGTTGGCCAGTCAATAATTCGGCAGTTGGCAGAAAGACTTCTCTACTCTACTACTTCTTCCTGCCGTTGTACCCCAAACAACAAAATTGCAACAATTTGCCATTTGTTGTTGTTGTTGGTGTTGTTGTTGTTGCATTACAATCTTTCCTCTGTTTGTTGCAATTAATTGACAAACGAAGTCAAGCCAAATCGCAGCACATGCAAATTATATTGAACTGATTCCCACGAAGTTTTCTGGCCAGATGGTTGCTACGATTCCGATAGTCTTTCGTTTTGTGCCCCGTCTTGAAGTTGCTTCAATTTAAAGCTTATTGAAGGCATGCAAATCATTCGTGGAATGTTAGGGTAAGGGTTTCTTTAACTGCAGCTCACTTGGTGTGAGCATATAATAATCACATTGTAGCAGGCAACAACAACAACAACAACAACAAAAACGTGTCCAAATTGGCAGCACAAATTTTGTTTACAATTCCTGGGACTTGAAGTTGGTATCCAAATGGCGCCTGTTTAAGGTTCTACACTGCGGCAAACTTCAATAAACATTTTAATATTTCTTAAGCCATTGTAATTATGATTACTTTATTGTTTGTCACAAGCAAGGTTGGCTCCACAAAACACAGCCGGCTCCTATTACAAAATGCCATAAAAACAAGCGCAAGTAAATATGTCAATTTTATATTGAACCTTTGTAAACGATAAGCCATCTACGTCACAGCTACAAAAAAACGTTAAGACACAGAGTAAAAAGAGATCTAAGATCTTTGTAGATTTCCTCACACTAACTGTCATGCCTGTGCGTGCCAAGGCAGTACGACTTTTTTTTCAGCTGAAAAACTGGGCCTAATCTTGACGTGGCATTAACAATAAGTGTGTGTGCAGCGGGATTAGTTGGTCCAATCAGCGGCAACGCCTGCGGCTAATGAACAACTGCCGCTGTTGCTGCCGCAGCCACTTCCCAAGAACACAACGCCTCTGGTAATTACAAAAAAAAAAAATTCATTTCAAACAAAGGCAGTGGCAATAGCAGCCTGGACACTAGCTGAAACAGGCGTTGTCGATCTTATCCAGCGCCTGCCACATAGATGTGTTATGACTTTTACTTTTCTTTGATTTCTATAAAGCGCTGCCGCCGCTACACAAATCAAAGAAGATTAATATTTTGAGTACTGCGATTATCGTTCCAAGATGACAAGAGCGCCCAAAAACAAAAAAAAAACAAAAAGAAGAAAAAGTTCCGACATAAAATCAAAATCAAATTAAAAGACAGCAATCAATAATTTGACACGACTTGGTTGGTTGGTTGGTTGGCTGGATGGCTGGTTGGTAGTGGTTGCCTCAACGTTGTGGCACGTTGTCGTCAGCAACGTCGTTTGTCGGCTATAGCGCAAAAGTGTCCCGTTGTTCCACCAAGTGACACAGACTCTTTGACTCACTATCTGTCCCACTGTATATTTGTACAACTTTGCGACATTTTGTTGGTGCCCCAAGATAAAGCTAAAGCTGCAGCTGTAGCTGGAGCTGAAGCGAACTCGAGAGCGTTTGCAAACATCAGGCAGAGGCTGTCCGTATGTAGCTGGTATGTACAACATCAAGTTTTATCGCTGATCGTGATCATGTAATTCCAGCCCACGCATGGGCACACCGGTCACACACACACACACATAGATACAAATACACACAGATACACACTCACACAGCAAGAGGCAGACCTATAGCACTGTGCAGGAATCAAGTTTAGCATTCTTATTGCTGATCTGAATGCGCGCCTGTGACAGATGGTGTAGCTCCAAGGCATTCCCGTAAAGCACCAAGGCAAGACGACGAACGCACAGTGGGCGAAATTGGCAATTGTGCAAGTATTACTTAATCTATGTGTATATAAAAAAGTAGTTAGTAGAGAGGGGGGGGATTACACCCGGGTCCGGAGTTTTCTCAGGGGCCCGGTGTAAATACTGTCGTACTGTAGTGATTCAAGCTAAAGGTGTAATAGAGCGACCGGTACATTTTCCACCGGGCCCGGATTTTCTCTCACGGCCCTGGTAGTTAGAACGCCCTAAATTTTCAACCGATTTAGCTTGAAATGCGAAGTTAATAGAATTAACAAAAAAAATATTTCATTGAAATAACATTAAGCCAAAAATTTGATATAGATATTCAAAGAAAATAAAACTTTGCCCAAAATTGCGAAAATTTTCCTTTTCCTTTCGAACTTCAAAAATTCGAATATCGAAAAACTGTTCGCCGAACCCAACGTTCTGACAGGTCAATGTGTCCCGAATTGATCAATCGTAAATTATTTTTAAAAATTGGAAATATAGTTAACACTTTTTTTTTTTTTGTTTAAGGGGTCTACGCAGAATGCAATGGTATATCCCAAATGGGATTTTTTTTTATATGGTTTTGTCATTACGTGCGAAATTTTTTTGCATTCAATTATTTTTATAAATTCCAGGAACCATCACATGAACATTTAAAATCCTGATCTCTTGGCTATAGTGTGATCCGTGTCCTCCAATACTTTTTTTTAGTGTTAAACTTTTGCCAATCGTAAATTACGTTTGAACTACCATGGACCTCTTGCTCCAATGGCTGCGGGTTCTTATAGTTGCTTAGATTAATTTCAAATATGGGGCTCCACCCCTGCTTAAGAAGCCAAGCCCCATAGGGCCTTTTATATTAATTTCGAGACATCCCGATAATTTTGCTAAATTTCTAAGAATTTTAGAATGCTACAGTCGTGCCTGCTCGACTCTAAAGTACTCTGTACCAACGCTGTTTACGGAGTTCGTAAAGGATCTTTTAGTCAAAGGAGTGAAAACTTTGATAATTTTCGACTATAGCTCCCGAAGGTCCCAACCCCGATTTTAATACAGTTTACGGATGATGAATGAAATAAACCAGGTATATTGCAAGTTTTAAACTGCGATATAAAAAGGTTTTTGAGTAATTGGTAAAAAACTGTTGCAGAGACTGTGGGGTGGGGTAGATACTCCACAAACAAATAATTGTAGGTTTCCGGTACAAACCTGTCCACAGTAACCGGCCTACCTGAGTTAGGTATACTTGCTGGGACTGGGGATAGTAACTACTGCTCCACGGTTCTGAAATGGAACGACAAGTTTGACGCAATTTTCCCGGAGAGATTGGAGAGAAGATTGGAAGCTAAAAACTCCTTTTAAAGGAAACAAGCTGACGATCTACACTGATGATTCGAAGACGGAAGAAGGCACAGGAGCAGGCGTCTTTTCTGAAGAGCTTGCGATGAAGCTTTCTATCCACCTTCCCGACTGGTGCAGCGTTTTTCAGGCCGACATTTATGCAATCTGGCAAGCGGCAAGACTTATTGACACCCTGGACGAAAGTGCAAGGAACGTTTTAACTCTTGTCGATAGCCAGGCTGCAATTAAGGCTCTGACATCGCATACCACTAGAAGTAAACTTGTCCGTAACACAGTGACAGCGCTACACCATCTCCATTACCACTCAATCACCCTCTCTTGGGTTCCGGGGCACTCCGGTGTCCCTGGTAACGAGGAGGCGGATAAGTGTGCCAGGAACGGCTCGTAGTTGCCAGTCAACCTTGCGGTTACGGATATAGGAAGACCCTTACAGGACGTCGTATTGCAAATTAGGGGGACGGTCAGAGCTCGGGCGGAAAGAGAATGGGACTCGGTGTCCAGTTGTCGCATCTCTCGAGCACTCTGGCCACGGTATAATCCAAAGCGAACATCAGAACTCCTACGTTTTCACAAAAACAGGACAAGGATGGTGGTAGGAGTGGTAACGGGGCACTGCACCATAGGCCTAATGACTGAGAGGCTACACGTACCCCATCACGATTTCTGCCGCAGCTGGGAAGACCAGGAGGAGATAGAAAGCATCCAACACCTGCTATGCGACTGCCCGGCGCTTCTAAGAAGACGAACCCAGTTTCTGGGCAAACCATTCTTTGAAGACCTGGGCAGTCTGGCAAATGTGCCTATGGCGAATCTGGTTGCTTTTGTTGAATCCACAAAATAGTTCTGCAATAAGAGTGACTTAGGTAAATAGTAATGCCCAATAGTTCTTGATAATCTTCTTATAATCCTTTCCTCAATTAGGCAGCACAATGGACCACATGGTCTCTGGGTGATCTCAGTTATAGATTGAGCAGCCTATTCAACCAACCAACCAACTGGCCTGGTACCCAGTATGCATAAAACATGTTCGTTACTTAGATTGGAACTCGCTATAAATATCTTGGAGTAGAGCTCACTTTATCAATATTTTTCACGAGGAAACCGCACTTGGACATACTAAGGTATTACTGCTTACCATATGTGATACACAACTAAATGTAAGGATACTTGCTTAATGTCCAATAAAAATGCAAGTGCATTGGATTTAAAATTTTGTTCAATATTTTGCACATTTCGCCCACTGTGCGCCAACTGCTTGCTAGTCTAGAGCTGAGCGGGAGGCGGAACTGGCAGAACTTTATGTAAACTGGTACTTGAAATTTGAAATCATGTACCATTTGCCTTGAAGTTTACTTGCGATCACTTGAGCGCTGTCCCTGACAACAACAACAACAACAAAAAAGCGGCACAGGAAACGCGCATTTAAGAGTCCAAGTCCCACCACAACAACAACGCTTGGAAACCTTCAATGACTATCGAAACATAACGACATTAAAGGAAGCTTGTGTCAATACGTATGCGCACAGTGAGTTCACCTTGGAATGTTTTTGCAGCTTTTGAAGCACACCGCCCAGCTTGGATCCAAACCAAAACTGCACATTTTGCAGGAATCCAAAACTTTAATGCCCACACTAAGCGACATAATTGCTACCGTGAGACTAAGCCAAAACCGTCAGTAAGCGATTCCACTCAGTTAATCCCAACTAAATGCGGTTTCTCTTTCGACATCATTACGCCAGCGGCCTGCCGCGCCTAATGCGTTCCAATCAAACACACACAAAACGAGCATATGACATGTTTGTGCATTATTAATCATGATAATATCTGTATAAATGCTGGAAAACTGGGTACCACTGCTGCTCCACCACACACCACTGTTGCAGCCAAATTGCAATTTAATGTAAAAATAAATTGCAGCGCCGGCGACTGGCCAGGCTGGGATTGACCAACCGGCAATCGGCAGCCGTGCAGGCAGCTCCCATGATTATTGGTCATTTACTTGCGCCGTTTAGCGCATTAAAATGTAAGCGGCAAAAAAAAACACAACTGCAGATCGCAGTGGATCTTCAGCGGAATAATTGACAGACGGCTTGATACTAGGGGAGCATGTGCAAGAGGCAAGAAATGGCTAGGCTGGGCAGCGATTGGTGGACCGCGCGTAAATCATTGCAAGATTTTTGTCCTTGAGTCTAGGAAATCAACGCGTCACTTTTGCATGTAAACTTAATACACTGAGCGAAAATGGGCACCAGCTGGTCATGAGTAAGAGGAGATATTACTTAAGTAGCTTGTGTGCACGTCAATAAGCGTTTTCAGTCAGTTAATTCTCCTAAAAGGCGATTTATTTATTGATCCGATTTTCAAGAATTACAAGCATGCTAAGACTTATTACAAATAATGCGTTCCAAACGCAAATAGGAAAGTGACCGATTATGATTTTTTCCTATTTATTAAAAATTTATTAAGCGAATTCGAGAACTGCAAGTTCTTCTTAGAACTTAAATTTTATTTATGCAACCTTTTGGATGAAGTTTTGGGAAGCTACAAAGTGTGGGACTTATGTTACCTCACCCAAAAAACTTACCACCTTCTCTCCGCTTGGCTCTCAAGATACCACCGAAAGAGCGGACATGAACGCCACGCAGATATGAAGGATCTCTGTTTGTGAGAGATAAAGAGATAGATTCAGTACTAGACTATGAAATCATCCCATTAACTTAAAAAGTTTTCCAAATGATCTTTACAACTTCATTACTTTCGGTTTTTCAAAAATTGTTGAAAAAATCGTAGTCGGAAAGCTTAAAACTTTAAAGAATTTTTTTCTGTATAAAAAGAAGTCAATAGAACGTGGTGGATGAGTTTCCGATAAAGCAGGCATGAAAAGGAAACGAACGCTGATGGCTTTGTAAGAGAAACAAGGACACGTACAAAAATGTATCTGTCTATCTCTTTCTTTTGACAGACAAGCAAAGCAAAAAATAATAAGCAAAGAGAAATGAGGAAAGTATTGGTGTTTGCGTTTGTGTGCGTAGCTTTTTCTGAATGCGTAGTTTCATGGCTGGTACTGAAAATTCAGGCATGATTTCATGACTAATTCACGCCTGAGACGAACTAAAGGGTACTCTTAATAATAAAATAAAACGTTCAGAAGCCGTACACAGATGTCGAAAAAAAAGAGTAAATTTTTCTTCGGAAGCGCTTCGGGCTGCTGCGTACTGGGTCGTAGAAATGGTGGCGGTTGGACTATCTTGTCACTGGCGGATCTTCTTGGCCCAAAGCTGTCCTGATAAGAAATAATTTTCGTTAGAATCTTCTTTGCGATAAAAATATGATTGATGCCACTTTACTATGTTGGTATCGAAAAAAAAGATCACCTTATGATACAAGTTGTGAAAGCTCGCCTTCAACACTAGATTTAGGATTTGGGAAAGAGCTTCTGTCCTACCTTCAGAGAACTGAGCGTATTTGGGTAGTGTTAATATCTGCTTATTGAAGAATAAAAATATCCCGAAGCCGCTCTCATAATATGCGATTTTTCATTAGATCTTCTTTGGTTTGATAGGAAGAAATACGATATCAAGAAGAATGGTACTACTTTCGTAGTTGATATAGTAAGCAAAGAACTCAGCTCATGAAATATCTATGTTCTAAAGTTACTAAATCTATGTAGGAAGTCTGATGTCACTTGACATAGTCGGTACAGTAGGTGAAGAGATCAACTCATGATAAAAAATATGAAGTTACCAAATCCATCTAGGATTTGCTTTACGATAAAAATAATAGACTCATATCACTTTACAACGTTGGTATGGTAGGCAAAGAGATTAACTCTTGATAAAAGTATTGAAGTTACTAAATCAGTTCTGAATTTTCTTTGATATGGATAGATCAATGGACACCACTTTACATCGTTGGTAAGGTTGGCAAAGACATCAACCCATGATTTAAGTTATGAAGTTAGTAAAAACAGTATATACAATTACACTTTAACAAGTTTGTATGGTAAGCGAGGAGATAGATTCGTGAATAAAACTACGAAGTTACCAAATCCTTCTAGAATTTTCTTTGCGATAGATAGAAGTCTGATACCACTTTGCATAGTTGATGTGATAAGCAATAAGATCAACTCATTATAAAAGTTTTGAAGTTACGAAATCTATCTAGGATTTTATTTCAAATAAAAAGAAAATAAATATAATTTTGCATCGTCACATAATTTAAGTTAAGAAGTAACTAAAGAAAATTACGTAAGAATGTGTTAGTCTTAACAATTCAGCTTAAACCCAGTTATTCAGGCGCATGGAAGTTTCCACATCTTTCCCTCAAGCTCTTCATAACTTGATTCGCAAAATAAACTGGCATAATTTGTCAGAATTTTCGAGTATGTACGTGAAATACAACAACGTGCCGGATTCAGTGCCAATGTCAGGTCTAGCAGACGCCAGCTATAAATATGGACATAGGAAATTATGGCGAAAATTACACACAAAAAAAAAAAAAAAAAGACAACTTGGCATTAAGAATAATTTGAAAATAACAAAAAATATTAAATTGCAAAAAAAAATAAGTTAAGGTAAATAATCAAACAAGAGACGGCTATAGCAACACACACGCATACAGCTATAACAAACACCCACTCAAAAAATTATGCGCCAATAACCGGATTCTATGAGTGCAGCAGTATGTGTGAGCAAGTCGCTCAAGAGATCAGCTCACGAAACGTGTTTCATACGAGGTGCAAACAACACACCTGAAGGCACACGCTCACACACATACTTAGACGCTCACACACAGATACACGCTGAGAGCGCGTCTCGATCGCGCTTGATCTTGCGCTCCTGAGCGCTTTGCGCCCCTTGCTGTGTTGACACAAGAGCGCAGGCATATTGGTGTGCGTTAGAGAGCGCAAGAGCAGAGCGAGAGCAAGACAGTGAGAGCCAGCCAGTTTGGCCGGCTGAAAGCAACAAGTGAGCCGCTCAGGTCCGCGCGCAACACGCAGAGCAATGGACTTTTAGTTATTCCGTGATCTTTTACCAATATTGTGCGGCGCACACGCCACGACGGCTACTCCGAAGATCTAAACGGCTGCTTGGCCAGCATTTTGCTGCTTTTGTTCAATGTAATACAAAATTGTGGCGGAAGTACGACGACGTAGACCAAAACGGAAACGGAAGTGCGCAAGCCTAGGCTGCCAGTGTTACGCGTTAGTGTTGTACAACGCTGTTTGACAGTGACAATTGGCATTTGTGCAACAGCTTAGGCGTAAAATATTTGCGGCTTAAACGACGCGTGTGCGCAAGCGTTAAGCTCCACGCTAGATCAGCTAAGTTGATTGCGTCTGCAATTTGTTTGTGGAGCACATTTTGGCCAGTGTGTGTGTTCGTCTGTGTGTGTTTGTTTGAACGTCAAATTCGATTTTTATGACTTTTGAAAGCGTGACTAAGCCGTGATTTATGATGGCGTGTGGTTTTTAATATTCATGTGGTTGCACACAAGTACACACTGCAGCCAGCACCACAGTGTTAAAGCTGCGTAGGTGCGCCAAACAATCAAAAAAAAAAAAAAAAATAAAACAAAATATATCCACAAATAAAAAGCATAAAAAAGCAAAATATATTGAAAAACCTTGCGATTGCGTCTTCGCTGGGTGTAGGCCGTAGGCTAAAAAGCAGCAAGGCAGATATCCTGCTGTGCGCAGCGCTTTATGGAAGACGCTATGCATTTGAGTGCTGCCAACAACAACAACAAAGACAGCAATATGCAGGAACACGCTACAACAACACCAACAACAACAACCGCAACAACAGCAGCTAACAAGGCAGCGGATAGCGCCAATAAGCCCCTGCAGCAGCAACAAACTAGCAACAACACTAATGCTGCAATAACCACAACAAAATCATCGACGCCACTTGCCAGCAATAACCACAAACAGCAACAACAACAACCACAACAAACAAGCAACACAGCTGCCAAGGAGCAGCTTAAAAGCAGCCACAAAAGCGACAACCACACAACAGAGCAGCAGCAGCCGCAGCCACCACAGCTATCCAGCAGCAAAACCACAACGGCTTCCAGCAAATCCAGCAATGCAGCAATCGCTGCCGCCACCGCAGCTGCTGCCACCAATGATCTAGCCGCCGCTGCTGCTGTGGTGCTCTCACTACAAGGCACCATGGTCAGCAGCCTGCAGCAGGCGGCACTGCTGCCGGCCAATTCAGCAGCTGCTGCTGCGCTGAATCTGCAAGCCTTGGAGTCCTATTTGACGCTGCAGCGACTTACCGGCAAGTCGGATGTGTTTCGTTATACCAACAACAATAATGGCAATGGCAATCACTCAAATGCTGCTGCAACAAGCAACAATGCCGAAGCGGAAAGCGGCGCGCTGCCCAGCCTTATAGACATAGCCGGCATAGAGCTCAAGTCCTCTTCCTCTTCAACCTCTTCCAACAACTCCGCCAGTGCCAATAACAACAACAACAATGCGAGCAACTCCGCTGCTGCCAACACGTCCAACAGCAGCAGCAGTGGTGGCTCCAAGTGCATACCACCGCTGCCCTCCATTAGCACGGTAACCGCTGCAGCTGCTGTGGCTGCAGCCGCTGCTGCAGCGGCCGCCAATAATCAGGCAGCGCTGGATTGTGCCACAGCAGCAGAGCTGGCGGCTGAATGCGATTTGCCGCTGCTGGATGCTGAGGATGCTTTGTCCTTTGAAGCTGCTGATTTGGATAGCAGCTATGGCAGTTTTATATTTAATGCCACGGGCGTAAGCGCCTTTGGCGCAGCAGAGACGCCACATGCAGATACATCCGTGCACACGCTGCAGGCCACCATGTATCAGGACAAGCTGAATGTAATGGCTGGCAGCAATAGTGACGTCGTGGTAACAACTGTAGAAGCTGCTGCTAGCTCGACAAGCAACAACAGCGCAGCGGCTGCAGCAGCTGCAGCACAACGCTCCAAGAAGCAGTTTATATGCAAGTTCTGCAATCGACAGTTTACCAAGTCCTATAATTTGCTTATACACGAACGCACACATACGGATGAGCGACCCTATTCCTGTGACATATGCGGCAAGGCCTTTAGGCGTCAGGATCACTTAAGGGATCATAGGTAGGCTGGGCGAACAAAAAAAAAAACAATTGTAACGCACTTAACATATTCCACAAACATTTTGCCTGCTCTTTTGCTAATTTCTGCAGATACATACACTCCAAGGAGAAGCCCTTTAAGTGTGCCGAGTGCGGCAAGGGTTTCTGTCAGTCGCGCACTCTGGCCGTGCATAAGATCTTGCACATGGAAGAATCACCGCATAAGTGCCCTGTGTGCAATCGCTCCTTCAATCAACGCTCCAATCTGAAGACACACCTACTCACGCACACCGACATCAAGCCCTACAATTGTGCCTCCTGCGGCAAGGTGTTTCGTCGCAATTGCGATCTACGACGTCATAGTCTCACACATAATCTCTCTGCCACGGGTGGTATGGGCGGTTTGCCGGGTGTGGCAGGTCTAAGCGATTTGTTTGGTGCTACAGCCAGTGCTGCCAGCTCTGAGTTGTCTTTGTCTGTAGTGCTGCCCAGTTCGACGACAACGACGACAACGTCGGCAGCAGCTACAAGCTCCAGAGATCTTGTGACCGTTAGTGATTGAAGTGTTAATAATGATGATGATGATGATGATGATGGTAGTGATTATGTGATGTACTGAGAACTGACTACTCAACTTTTTTGACTGGTGTTGTGACATTGCTCTCAATTTTGGATGCCTATTAATCTCAAAGGTGGCTTAAATACTTTAAATCCCTCCACACTATGTCTGATCTGTGTTGCTTACTCGTTGCCTTTAAGTTGCTTACGGCGCATTTAAATAGATTAAGATATACCTAGTACTTATAAATAAATAATTTCGGCTTAAAACTATTTATAGCACTCTAGCTAGAGATTAGCTAATGATATTGCCAGCTTGTAGTAAGTAAGCGCTTCTCAATCTTAAGTCTAGACTAGAAGTTTGACTTACTTATTAGATCTTAAGTTAATTGTAGTAAAAAACTGTACTGTCGAATAAATGATATAGTTGAAAAAAAAACCTAAGATGTTTACGAATTGGAGAAATATTTTAGAAAAACTTTTCTTGTTTAAAACAAGTTGTATAGTTGAAAAAAAACCGGAAGATGTTCTTGAATTGGAGAAAGGATTTTATTAAAACTGCAAACCTGTTTTGTACAGTGCCCTTTTATGCTTACTCTTCATTTTAGGACGAATTATTTTTATTATTGATTGGGTCCACTGTTCTCTTTGATCAACTTCCAGGGGTTCCCAAACTCTAAAGTTCAGAACGGGAGAACTTTTTTTACATGAATATAGCTTAAATGGTATGGAATGATATTTATTCAAAAGCTAAAACTTATTTTTGATTTTTATTATTAGCTGGTCCACTGTTCTCTTTGATCAACTTCCAGGGTTTCCCAAACTATAAAGATTTTCATTAAAATGCGCATAAAAAAATATTTTCAAATTAAGCCGTCTCGATATTCTTGCAAATTGAAACGTCTAACTAATCCAATTTGTTTTTTATCGGAGAAACCGGGCTCTGGACTTAAGAACGCCAGAATAAAATATTCGACTTGAAGTCAATCACCACAATTAATAGCTCCCTTTGTTCAACCTGCTAGAGATCTTTCAACTAGGAGACCTGAAAAAAATTTAAAGATTCAAGGCCTATACACAGTTCGAAATATTTTGCACGGAATGACTAAACTTCATATAAAAAAAAGTCCCAAATGGGATTTTTTTAAGAGATCTTGCACATGGAAGAATCACCGCACAAGTGCCCTGTGTGCAATCGCTCCTTCAATCAACGCTCCAATCTGAAGACACACCTACTCACGCGCACCGACATCAAGCCCTACAATTGTGCCTCCTGCGGCACAAAAAGTCCCAAATGGGATTTTTTTTTTATATGAAGTTTTGTCATTCCGTGCGAAATATTTCGAACTGCGTAGTCCCCTTAAGCAGCCACACAAAAAAAATTGATTTTTAGGTTCGGAGGTCAGACCATGTTTACCAAAAGTTTTTTGGGACCGATGAACTCGAATTGAAGGTCCCAAAAATCAAGCACGTAAGGGCTTGAGATATATTACAAAATACCATGTTAAATGGAAGTTTTTGGGGTTATGTTTTCTAACAGGATTCTTCCTGACGTGCTGTGTTTTTTTAGACTTTGGATTCGGATTCAACGACCCCAATGACAAAAATAGATTTTTTATACATAAAACAACTTAAAAACACTCCATTCAATTGAATTCATTTTTATGGAATAACATTTACATACATTTTCATTAAAAATAAGGTAACATGAAAAACACCCTATAAAAGATCTTTTTTGAGTCCGGATGTCCGACGATGTTTATACCCTGTACCGTCTGGTACAAAGGGTATATTAAGTTTTTTTTATATGTTTTTAGGTTCGCTGAATTCAAACCCGTCTGGGTTCTATAATAATCACCAAAATACCTCGTTTAATGGTGGATTAGGTTTATGCAAGGCCCAAAAAGGTTTTGGCATAACCTCATTGAGGTATTTTTGAGATTATGTCAGTATCCTAACGTGCTGGGGTTTTAGGTATATTAGATTTGGATTCAGCGATAAAAAAAACATATGGTAGGCATGTCCGCGTAAAATATTCGTTAAGATATATGGTAGAGCCTCTTGCGGGCTCAAGAATTTACTTAATATATATATTACTGATTTTTAAAGCTTTTCAGGTTTATGCGATCTTACAGACTAACAGGGGAGGGCTAAATTATTTTTTAAGAAATAGTTTAGTTTATATTTCATTTATTTTTAAGAATAAAGTGTTTTTGCACTTAATGTACAGTGAAACTTTCCTTTAAAAAACTCCTCTGCAATGAATTTTCCACATTAGAACTTTTTTTCAAGAACTCTGATTTTTTGTAGACCCCTAACACAGTTCGAAATATTTCGCATTTGGGACTTTTTTTTTATATATGAAGTTTTGTCATTCCGTGCGAAATATTTCGAACTGCGTATAGGCCTTTTATAACGAATTTTTTTTGTATTATCAATTTTCTATATAATAAACCAATATTCTGCTTCTAAGGAAATTCGGCAGTTTAGTTACAATAACTCTCTTCGGATTTTGGTAGGACTTTTTTTCTTTGGCTCCAATATTTTTATCAAAACGCTATTCGGCATTTCTTATTAGTCTGCTAGTTCTAATTCCTACACTATTTTGTACAATGAGAGAGGTACCAAATCTTTGTCCTGTACGATTGAAAGGCCGATCGAAACTAATGTAGGAGGAGAATATTGATAGAGTATGAGTTAATATTAGTTGTTTGTGGATGGAACATTGGGAACCCCGCGAACTTTCCTAAGCCCAACAAATCCTACGATATTTTTTTTTTTTATAAATGAGGGAGGCACCAAATCTTTGTCCTGTATGATACAAATCAATGTAGGCGAAAAACTTAGAGGTGGATATTGATAGAGTATTAGTTAATATTAGTTGTTTGTGGGTGGAACATTGGGAACCCCGTGAACGTTCTGAAGCCCAACTAATTTTACGATATTCCGTATGGAACTTCGGGAAAGCAGTTCAAATCGAACACTACAATCCATCCAGTCTAGCATCGTATATCTAAGAGCTCTGCGCTATCGCTGAATTCATACATTCAAGCACCTCAGAGCTCCCTGATCCCATGCAAAATGTCATACAAATAATCCTGCCATCCATGACAAATTTTCCCACCTATTGTAGTTGCCAAGTGCTCCATAGTTTGCACTCATGTAGCTACATTGTTTGCTCACTTGTAGCAAACTAAAATCAAATATTTGTAACGATGTTTATCACTGAAGTGCCTACAAGACCAATTAATGTACCATTAAGGTGTACCTTGTACAAAAACCCTTTGAAAAGCCAACTTTCCCACCCTGTTGTGTAGACACACACACTTTACTTAGTTCATGTTTCTTTTTCTATAGTTTATCACAATGCCAACAATGTAGAACAAGTCAATAGCTTGTTGAGCAGCCACAAGGCGCTATCGGAAAAGCGCCCACACCCATACACAGCACATATACGGAAGGTGTTGCCCAGCTTTCCCAGACAAGACGAAGAAGAAGAAGAGTAAGCATACCGAAACCGTAAAACACAGCGGCAAATGCTACACAAATTTATGGCGAAAAGTGGGCAGTGCCAGTCAACAGGAACTGCCCAGCTGCTAAAAAATACAACATCAAACAAAAAAGGAGAAAAAAGTTTACAATTTTTATTATCGACAACAAAAGATGCGGCCATAACCTGCAACAGTTCAAAGGCAACCGCCACACATGGTCCACAACAGTCCAGTCCAGTGCAGTTCAGCCACAAGACTCCAGTTATAGTCTCTGGGTTTGTCAATCGTTAAACGGATCATTGTGAACTAGCTATTTATTTATGTGTAGTTGCCGCTCTGTACACGTTGTGTTTCCTGCTATGATCCCAAAAACATAAAAAAAAAAAAACCAATTACAATGATCAAACAACAATTATGGAACTGTGCGCTCTTGACCGTCGCACTGTCCAACCAAAATCCATTGATACTGGAGCTGAGCTTGTTTGAATTGTCGTCCGCATCTTTATCCTCTGCTGCTTCGCGTACACACTTAAACATTTAAACACGAACTGACGCTCTGAGCAAATATTTGCGCGGATATTGTTCTATTCAATGGAACAAGCGTGGAGTTACATGTCGTGTACTTGGCCTGGTCTACAGATGTTGTTGTTGTTGTTGCTGTTGTTGGCTGTCGCCAGTCGCGCTGTTTAAGCCATTAGCTGTAGCTCAGAGCATGAAGATGAGCTCTGTTGATGAGCTCTCGGTTTGGTCTTAGGTTACAATTTCAAGAGTCTGCGAATTGCCTGCAATTTCACACTTTATGCGCGACGGCTTCATTTCGTCCAAGTACAAGTATCTGCTGGAGCCTACAATAACTACTCGTCGTATCTACAAGATACAACTTGCTGTTGTTGTTGTTGGTGTTGTTGCGGCCTGTTGCATGACGCGTGCGGGCGTCGCGCGCGGTTCGAGCGGATGTTTAAACGCTTTAAGCCTCCCTTAGCTCTTTAGCTTTGGCCCCCCCGCTTCACGCTTTAGCTGTAGCAGTATTGATGGGAAAATTATGAAATTCATTGTTTGTGTTTGACTAATAATTATGACAGCAAACGCATTGTCGTCATAAAGGCACCACGAGCAGCGCACTAAATTCACTTTGAGGTTTCCGCACGCCCCATTCACAGACCAAAAATCCCTGGTACATTACGTTACCTCGCCGTAAAACGATCCACAAACCTCTAAAAATGCATGTCAGACTGACTGACTAACTCTAATAAGCCCATCAACAACTTGGACACTCACAAATACACACGCACACACGTGGACGGGTTCGATCTGCAATACTTACAGACGGCAACATGGGCGTAGTTAGTATGTCTCATAGAGGGTGCTTTTTGATCAATAGAACATACTGCCAAGTCTAGACTATCCCAACTTTTATTCATTCCCCTTAAAAATCATCAGAATCCAAGTGATTGTGAAAAAGAAGTTGGTTTAATCTCGAATATTCTAAGGGGCCGTACCCAAATTACGTGACCCAAATTTTGAATTTTTACACAGTGACCAACCGTAGTCAGAAAATTTGGACCATTTTGACCAAGCGTGGTATTTTCAAGACCCCCCCTAAACAGGTCACGTAATTTGGATATGGCCCCTAACAATGACAGATATTTGAGATATTGGGATATTGCGGTCTAAAGATCTACCATGGGCCTAAAATTAAGAAAATATTCGAAACATCGTGAATGTGTCGCCGAACCAATATTTCGTTATACTAGGGCGCTCCGCCCCGTGCGTGGTTTTTCTAATTTTCAATTGTGTCTACCCGATTTTAAGCTACCCTGTACCAACATAGGTTTCCATCGAACTCGATCTGGCCACACCACAAAGAAGCTATTGCAACAGCCATTTGGATTTGAGATGTTTTAAAAGAAAGTACAATAAAAATAATTTTTATATTTTAGTCTATTGATTTTTTTTAAAAGACCTTTCAGGTAAAGCAGTTCAAGTTTGTTAACTTCCGACAGTCTCCCGGTTTTTTTTTAGATAATAATTTAAAAAAATTAATTTATACGATGAAAGAGTTAGACAGAAAAACGGGAAACCTATTATTTCATATATTCAGCCGTGCTCTGGAAAACGAAAAATTCCAACAATTTTATTCGGGTTCGATTTTGCGTGCTCGGGAAAACGAATTTTTTTTGTCGATATTTCCCTTTTTATTTTCGATAAATTTGTATATTTCGCTTATTTTGTTGTGTTGTGTTAGCGCGAAATTATTTTTATATTTATTATATATAACTTTAAGTTGCCATAAATATAATCAAAGAATATTTAAAACTTTTTGAACCTATTTTCCTCTTGCAACAAAACATTCGGTTTCAAACCACATGAAAAATTAGTTTTGGTGAAATTGGGAGCATCAAACATTCGGTTTGGAGCATGGCCGATTGATATCGATATTGATGGAGACTTATTTCCAAAAATTAATGTCCTTTAAAATTTTGGCTATTTTTGAAACGATCTTTATCCTCTATGATAAAAACACTTGTGATGAGTTTTAAGCTCTGTTGCTATGGTTAAAGCTTTAGAGATGAACTGAGCTTTTAAGATACTGCCATCTGATCCCTCTAGCCAACAAAAAACGAACAGTTCGCTGTTGTTGCTTCAGCTCAAGCTGCACAGGTAAAGGAGTGAAACTTTTCCTAAAATCCCTCCTGACTACAGCCATGCGCGCAACAACAACAATGTTGCCAGTACGTCTAGTGGCAAAGCTCTTTGTTGCAAGGCGTGGTTGCAGTTGCCTTGTTCTGCTTTGAAGTTTGAGAAATTCTTCGTCTTGTTGTTGTTTCTTGTTTTTTTTCTCTTATATATAGTGCTTGTGAAATTTTGTTGCGTTTCCCGGAACCAACAGCCGCCAAGCAGCCAAACCAAAGCGGAACGTGGAACGCATTCGTTCTCCTCTCGACGTCGGTTTTTGTTTTTTGGGTGAATGTAAATGTCATGCTCGGGGTCCGTTCGTTGGTAACTCTTGTTGGCCATTTGGCCATTTGGCTGGCCAGTTAGTTTGTCGGCACCATTTGCTTTATTATTTGATGTATGTGTGTCTATAGCCATGGTCGGCTCCGGCTCTGGCAACTCAATAGGAACGAATTCGTGTTTGCACAGCGCTGATGTAGTACGTAACACTTTACTCTGTAGCAGGAGGGTGGGTGAGGGGTGCACTAAAACTTTGGGGCCAATGGCTGCGACTGCGCCAACGTTTGACGAAAACAAAAATTATGCGGCGTTCTTGTGCCTAATTAGGTGCTGTATCGTAAACGTTTCTATAGTTACCAAGAGAGGGTGCCGACAAGTCGTTGAGTAGTTCATAAAATATGAAAAACTCAATTTCTGGAATTCTTCGAGCTAAGCAAGCAATGTCATAATAAGTCGCTGCGGAATAAGAAAAGCTGCCGAAAATCGTGCAAGTGAATAGATAGTGAATGCTTATGAAAGGGAACTAACTAAAGTTAAGTAGATTTTATTGGATGGCCACTTTGCCGACAAACGATAAATGCATTGGGCAAACTGTCAGACAAATGTCTACATATCAAAAGCGGAAAGAAATGTGGGAGTCTTTACGTGAGCGAAGTTTGCATGCCCTTTTTGGAAAAAAAATGGGTTACGCAGCAGCGACTAAATTGGGCTATCGAGTAGGCATCGATCCTTCTTTTAAACCACTAAGAGTTGTATCGAAAGCTATTTGGTGGGTATTATTCTAAAGCTGCTATCAACCAGAAAAG